>OZ025298.1:53801566-54417400 GCA_964019185.1 Maratus speculifer
AAATTTGTTCGAAACTATACGTTTCAGCATGATAACGACTGAAAGAGTACATGCACGTTCACCAAGCAGTAGCTTTAGCACAAAGAGATTCCGCTTTTGAAAAGGCAACCAAATCATCCGATCTAAATTGAATAGAAAATCTTTGGAAGGAACCTAATATATGTGTATGGAATTATTCAAATTTCAATTTAACAGAAATGCAAGAAGAAGTAAAAAAATTTTCAGAGATAGTCCTCAAAGATTTGTGGAATCGATAGTATGTCGCTGCACCGCAGTATTTATTGCTAAAGGTATGGCGACACAATAGTAATGAAAATAATTTGAAAAAGTTGTGAATTAATATGAAGAGATAAAAACGTCTCAGGCATGCCATAACAAAAACATACATCAAGTTTTTAATGGTATGTTTCAGAAAATTTTATCTCTTCATAAAATACTAACTGTAAATTTTGTTGATCACAGTTATTTTCTATTATAACGCCATTTTTTTCTAAACTTGACAAAATAAAACAAAATTTTTCAGAACATGCGTTTTTCTTTGCAATTAATTTTGTCAATTACATTTATTGATATTCATTTACTATTCCATAAATGAAATCCTAACTATTATGTCGATAAATGTAAAAGTATTACATGAAGAACCCATATGGACATACTTACAAATATAACAAAAAGTGTTATGGAGGCACATATATATAAAGAGAGATTTTTTTATATAATATGTTTTTATTCAGCGTACTAAACTACTCCAGTCAATATTTGTTTTGTTTGAATTCAAATTGCAATTTTTTAAATGGTACTATTTTTTTTCTAAATATAAGCTAATATTATTCTGATATTGCTTTGTACTATATCAGTATAAATACGAACGTTCCTTTACTACATTATTTTTTAGAAATAAGTTGCTGTTACGATTAAAGAAGTATTGATATTTATATAACAATGTAAAAAAGTTACGGAAAACATCGCTTTTGCTACGATGCTAGTCAGTATACTATTAAGAATTATAATTTCTCTAAATGTAATTCGTTAAATGCTACATTGTTAAAGAATCTTTTAAGTTTAGTTAATAGCCGTATGTCAAGATAAATCTCAAAACAAATTATCTCTGCCTGGCAAGCTTCCAATGTTCCAAGTTCATCTGCTGCAAATAAGTTTGGTTTTCTCTCATTATTCCAAAAACATGAGACGTAATATATGCATATTTCGAGCAAAAGAATATCTAATTATAAATATAGGGAAGTTAAAAGGCACAGGTGTTATATATGCACTACACAGGCGCGACTGCAACAAAATATGCAATTTTATGCCACACATGATAAGACGGCTATTGTTCTTTATATATTTATAAACTGTTTATTTTCTTTTTCTAATGCTATAAATTATTCTGTTTAATAGTTATTAATTAAACTTTCTTTCTTTATTATTATTTAATATGTAATATAATAGACAATAATGAAAAAATACATATGTACCTGATATTTGAATAAGAATTTTTCACCAAACTGACACCTGTCCTGATTAAAATGTAACTAAATGTAATTAAATTAAAAAATACAGTAATTAGATAAAAGGAATATGAAAGATTATACCGCTGTAATGCCAATAAATCAAGATAGTTTGAAATATTTTTTGAAAGCTAAATTTCTAACGATATTTTCATACATAAAATAGTTTGGCCAGACTGACTGATAATCAATATACAGTCCAAACTACTAAAATTCAAGAAAAAATACAGAAATTAGATAAAAGGAATATGAAAGATTATACCGCTGTAATGCCGATAAATCAAGATAGTTTGAAATATTTTTTGAAAGCTAAATTTCTACCGATATTTTCATAGAAAAAATAGTTTGGCCAGACTGACTGACAATCAATATACAGTCCAAACTACTAAAAATTCAAGAAAAAATACGACTTATGTCGTCAACGTTCACTAAGTTCTGATTTTTGATACTTTCGCCCCTAAGAAGGAGGTAAAAGGGGTGGATTTGCTGGAACTATTTGCTACATCTTTGCAACCGTTATGGCAGCAGTGTGAAATTCCAGAAATCAAATCCACTAAAAAATAACTAAACATATTTCAGTAATTTCAGAATTCCGCCTTTAAGGGATTAAAAGATTGTCGAAAACTTTAAAGAATTCAGCACATCTCCGCTATCTTTTAAGTAGAAGCATGAAACTGCAGAAAATAAATCTATTAAAAAATCATTAAACATGCATTGCAACGATTTTAAAATTTCCACTCCCGAAGGGGATACGTGGGGGCGGAAAAATTCCAAGCGTTTATAGAACACTTCATGTCACATATCTTTGGAAAATCCTCAGACCAATTATTCATATTATGAATCTTCCTTACTAGCCCCCACCCCCCTACAGCCTGCGGGACAGTTTTCAAATATTTTAAAAAATCGTAGCGTTTTATGATTTTAAAATTAATTTTATACGAGCTCTCTGATAAATATTTATACTACATGAAAATTTCAAAAATAGGAGAAAGTTTATCCAGTGAGGCGTGATAGTTCAAACTCTGGGGATGCTATTTTCTGAATTTGGCCAACAACACTTATGTTATAAATCAACAGAAAACTTTTTGACTATTATTTAATATTATATACCTTCCTTGCGTCTGCCCCCGCTTTTTCTTTGGCGGGATCCATGTGAGAAAATATACCAATTAGATGCGGTTGAGATTGAAAATGAATTTTAAAATGCATCGGAAAGTAAGTAAACCCTCAAAGCGAAATTTTTTTCTTTAACCGTTATGAGTTTTTAACTTATCTTGCAGTAAGAATTGTTCGTATAAAAAAAGCTAGTCAATAAAAAGTTGCAGCAAATATTAGGCAGTTTTTAAAATACATGAAATTAAAATGTTCTTTAAAATGCACGTTCTTTTAAAATGTGTCCTCTTTTTAAAACTATACTAAATAATTTAAATATCCGTGGTTAGTGATGAACAACTTTAAATCCCCTAAAATTGCTGAATCCCTTTCATAAACTTCTGTAAATTGTTTGTTGTCAAGTGACATTGCACACCAAAGCTTTCGACAACTGGAAGTGAAAAAGATATTTTTTATGAAACTGCATTGACATTTTTAATTAATAACTGAGCTAAATATACAAGATGCAAACTTTTTACAAGGTTCAAGCGCACAAATATGTACAGTACCTTAACTAAAAAATATATATAACCGTTTCAAGTATTCGTGTATCACCTTTCTCAGTGCGGGAATAAATAAAAAATTTAAAACAGGTTAAGGCTCCACACTAGTCATTGGAAAGAATCGGGTGATAATGTGAAGTCTATGGGTGCGTTCTTTTCAAATATCTCGCTCAAATTTTATTTAAAAAATTTAAGATTAAAAAATAACATAAATAATTCTTATTTTGTTTTAGTAACTAATCTAAAAACTATAATTCAAACTCTGTTACACAGTTTCTTGTTCAAACACGCATATGTAATCGGATCTATAGGACACGTTTTTTTTTTAAGAAAAAGGTGTCAATAAAGTCTGCTGATATATATATATACATATATATATGTATATATTTCTGAGTGTTTTGAGACCTTGTTTACGACATCGCCAAAATTAATATGGATGGTTATTACTTAAATGGACCTAAAAGGTTTTTTATTTAAAAGCATATGATGATGAAATACATTGATCGAAATAGAAGCAATCAGAATTTTAATAATAATTATGTAGCATTTACATCGTTTTCTCAAAAAAAAGAGACTGAAATAGGAAAATATAATGCATTTTAATAGCTGAATAAAATTATTCGTTTACGAAATCATTTGTGTTTGACTACAGAATAAGTTTACCAAGCATTTTCAGGAAATGTAACAGGTGAAAACATTATACTCTTTTCATTCTTGTAAATAATAAATAAGTACTATACATTTTATTGTTGTTTACGAATGAAAGATGATTCTTAAAAATGGTTATGCCTAACATTATATAAGATTAAATCCATTCTATCGTGTATTTTTTTGTGGCGTGTTAATGAAATATTTGAAAGTAACGTGATTGTGTTAAGTATAACACGTGTTAAAAACTTATCTCTATAATAGATGAATGGCTCAGTATTGCTCGTGACTGGAACAATAACTTTACCAAAATTTAAAATTGATCTGGAATTAATATATTTTTCTATAGAACGAATTTACTAATTTTAAGAGATCTCACTGTTCCAGGCAACGTACACCTTGGAATATTCCATAATCTTTTGTCTCCTTTTTACAAATGTCCATCAAATTTGCATGATTTAATAATTTTGCGCAATATTCTTACGAAATTAATTGACCTCTTTGAAAACGGGAAAAATAATTTTTCTAATAAGAGAAAAATTTTTAACGATTGAAATAACTCTTGATAAATAGATTCGACCATATTAAAACTCTTCATTACAAAATAAAGAAAAGAACCGAGTTGATTTTTTTGAAAACACAAAATAATAGCTCAAAAAAAAATCGGCTATATGATATATATATATATACATATATATATAAACATGTATATATTGGACATAAATAAGTTGTTTTTGCCAGGATTAACCTTATATTATACTATATTAATCCTCTTTCTTGATGTTCCGTGCTTATTCTAGATTATTAAACTGAAACCTATTATTAGGTCTAATCTATTAATTTTTTTACGAAGGGTATAAATTTTTAACCCGCCTTAAAAATATTTATTCCAATATGTGTAATTCTAAAAAAATGTCTCTAATTAAAAATATTTTTAAATATAACTTTTAATACTTAAATTCCTATTAAAATTCACTACATTTTCCCTGCGTTTACCAAACCCATTTAAATCTTTATAAATTTATATTTATGTTAATCTATGATTTTTTTTTTCGTTAAAAGAAAAAAAATAAAGGAACCTATTTAAAAAGGAATTTTTAAATTCTATCTTTTGTAATATTTCTCAACTTAGAATCTATTACTTATCAATAAGTTATCTTTTTTTTCCTCTTAAAAATTACCGTTGTTAAATAGATTGATTTTACTGCTATCAAATATTAAATTATATTTACCTGTGATGCATCTGGTGTGAGACTATCAAATTTTTGAGAAAGAAAGTTTGGCGCCAGGATCCTGTTTCGCATAGAGATTAATACACCGGAAATAACGGATTAATCCCTATAATTGTAAACATGATTGGACAATTACTGTCATCTGATTTATATTATAGTATTCTTACGTTAAAGTAAGTAAATATAGAAGCGCCAGTCAGAATTAGCAGATTTGTTAGACAATTGAAGGGCTGTTAGTTTCAAAATAAAACGGAAATGCTGGAGTTAGTTGTTTTAAGAGGGGTTTTAATTTGAGTGGAATGTTCACATTAATCAATTAATTTTAGGCAATGAGATTCTGTTAAAAAAAATGAATACTTTTCCCTCGGACATACTATTACACTTAAATAAAGTTTTTGGGTCTATTCATCGAATGTTACGTTCTTTTGGAATCATCTGCATTTATTTTTATATTGTCGGTTTAAAAATAGGAAAATTTTATAACTTGATGCGTACTACAATTTTTCTTTAAGCTCATAATATCACGATGTCATATTTATATGTTAATGTATGCGTACTTTTTGTATAGAGAAAACATTTTTAAGAAAAATTTTCCGCTAATAGAAAATGTGAGTATTTTTCTCATATATGCACATATATGACAATCTGACTGCTAAAAAACAAAGTAAAATAGGAAAGAAATAAAATCAAAAATGAGAGTGGCTTCCAAATAAAATTCTGAAATAATAAGAGGTAGGGAGGGGGTTGGTTGGCACATGCTAGTTTCAAATGCGTAAAAACCGAGCATATACAATGAGACTGTGCTTAAAAAACCATGGCTTACTTCAGATAAGCGAAGATAAAATCATTTGAACAAAAAGAAAAAAAAAACCTTGAACATTAACGTTTGTTGATATTTTTATTATTAACTTTGTTAATTATAAAAAACTAAAAAATATATATATATATCAGATACATTTGCACTTGTCCTCGCGTATCCATTTCCAAATGTGTTGATCTGGGCGATAATTTTAATTTTTTTCAGCTATCATCAACATACAGGCTGACACAAACAGCATTATAACTTTTACTAATATAGAAATGTAGTAAAAATATAATTTACACTGTATCGGTATTTGTTTAGTAGTTATTTTTATATTTCAAAATTATCAATAAATGAAAAATCCATTAAATGAAAAAAAATCACCTCATACAATGTTGTAGTATCTTGACACGCTTTCTAAAATTTATTTTATACAAAACTATTTATTATTGGATTTAAATTTATTGAATGAGATGAAAGGATTTGAAATATAAGTAATGCTTTTTCTGTAGTACTAGTGATTTCTGTAAATAATCAAATTGCGCTTGCATTGGATTTTGAAATAAAATTCATGTTCTCTTCAGAAGTGTGTAAACGCTGAAAAAACTTAAAGTTTTTCTCGAAATAATCCTCTCTTTTCTAGGAAAAATGAAACAAGAGATATTCACATTCTGCTAAAATATCTCATACTTAAATAAATATAGTTAAATGTATCTACCTACATATCTATATTTCGCAAGTTAAAGAAATCGATGTCAACAAGTTGCATCCAATTTTTAGAGATATATTTTTTATGTTTATTTTATAAAGGTTTTTAGTTATCTATAAAATTCATTTTACAAAGTCTCAAGAATTTAAGGATATTAAGTTAACGTATACCTTAAATAATTTTATTTAAAAATATGCGATATATAAGTATGTTGGATAAGAACATTCATATAAGGTTTTAATACTTGTTAGTATTTTCAAGGAGAGTTATATATTTTGGACAATGGCTGTTTTTTATTTATCTTTGTTAAAATCGTTTTTATCGAACCTGTCGTCCATCTATTTGATTAAAACAAAAAAATGTTGCATTTCGCTAAATATAAAATTAAAAATAGAAAAGGGAAAACGAAAACCGTTGTTTATTCCTTATTGAATGTCTTACACATTTTCTATTATAAGTTTAACAAAATAATACTAATAATAAAAAAATTAAAAAGCATAAAAAAAACTGGACTATTTTTTTTTCGGAAAAGAAAAGTGCATTTTTAAGGGAATTTCTAAAATGCAGAGTAATTGCAATTAAACGTTCACTATAAGCAGCATCCTACAGTGCAAATGGGTGAACGGAATGCAACAAAATTTTTTATATGGACTATAAACAAATTGTGCTCGCAAAACTAAAAAAAGAGTTCTAAAAAGTCTACTAATACTAGACCGTACCTAGAAATAATACTAGAACAAATCCAAAAACAATATTAACATTCATTGAGTATTTTCTGATACTCTTGTAGTCGAAACACTTTAAGTAAAGATATGGAAAAAAATAACAGTATTCTGTTTAAGGGGAAAAATCAGTTTACAGAAACAAGAACAGATCAAGACGAAATTATACAAAAGGAGCAGTTGTTAATCGTGTCCAGGACGATGTAGAAAATGAAGCTCCATATAACCACCCTCATTCATCTGCGAAATTTGAAGACGATGGACAGTGTGTTGAAGAGCAGATCGCAACTCATCAGTTTCGATGCTTCGTACATGTATTGTTACGGAGTTTTTTAAGTCAAACAATGTCACAACATCTCCATGATACACCAAATTTTTAAAGTAATCCTATTAGATACAGCGAATATGGTGGCCATGGATTGCGAAAAAAGCGACTCGTTCTTCTGAGGCGTGTTCTAGCAATAACGCCTTTATGTGCTCATAAATACATGGGGGTACAGAATAATCATGTATGAAAATCGTCGATGTATGTATCCGTCTTTCTTGTAGTTGCGGCACAACAAACGTCTGCAGCATGACATGATACCCACGGCCCATAATGGACCATGTGACAAAACCGACCATGCGCAGTTTTTTCTTCAAAGAAGAATGCCCAAGAATGAATGTTGCCACACCAGGCAGTCACTTTGGAGAATGTAGGAGAATTTCATTGTGCATTGCAACCGCAGATTTATTTATTTATTTATTTATTTTTGGAGCTTAAATGCGGCAATTGTATATGTTGACTGTCTCAGTGAAGTAGAAAAGAGCTTTGTCGTTCCACAGAGTATTTCAAGGATATCATAGATCAACAGTCAAAACTGACAAAACTGAATGCGAATAAGAGACATTGTGGCTTCTCCCTATGCAACAGTTCTTAGGTATCGCGGATGTTGTATGAGAGGTAGTGCGGAGCACTTCTCGGACGGTAACTTTTCTGTTGAGAAACTGCACGCGTGCTTTAACTGCGGGGAAGAGAAACTGTCCCAAAATGCTGATATTCGTGACTGTGTGGAAACAGCTGTCTAGACGGTAGCAAGTACCGGTGTAAAAGGTATATGGCCACTTACCGATTAAACTCCTAATTTCTTCCTCTCTTGAAATCTCTGAATCAAGACTTGAATCCCTTCAAGGGGTCAGTTACCTTTGAAAGTTTTCTAAAACACATATTTTTATTGCTTATAATAAAATTCTATTCCTAAAGAGTGTTTGGAAAGAAACCCCATGAAAATAATTATTTTAGAAGCGATGTTATGCTAAAAAGAGTTTGAGATCTCTTTATATAATCAAGGGGTGACTGGCCTTTAAAGTCAAATATCTCAAAGCGTTGGTTTTGGTCACTGCGCGCATAATTTCTAAAAAAGGCCCAGAGATAATTTCATGAAATTTTAAATGAAGGTATAATACATATAGATGCACAAAAAGACACATAATTATGTTCATCAAGTGAGAAATTTAAAATTTATGTCTATTTTTATAATTTTTTTTAATTTCAGATTTTTGTCAAAAACTTATCATTATGTTTGCTCCAGTGTAGGTCATTTTAAACACACATTATGCATCTACAAAATAAAAACAATTTCAGATAAGTTTGTGAAATTAATTATGAGAATTTGAGCGCGCAAGATCCATAAGATGAATTCGTTCAATAAAAAACATTAAACTTCAAACGAAATTAATATACAGTGGTGGTCAAAAGTTTCCGGCCAGTTACTTTCTTCGATTTATTTATCAAATGATTTCAGCAAAGAAAAAGCATAATTGCTTCAAAAGTTAGCAATATGTGAATAACCTCTGACTCCGTGATCATTTTGATTGGATACTGAGATGCTTTATGCAAAGGGATAGAATTCGAAGTTCGCGTGTGCAAAAGTTTCCGGCCACTTACCATTCTTTAGTTTTTTCTATCTGTAAAGTATTTTTTGGTTGTTTTTACGAATAAATCAGCGTGTATAGCATAGTTTGAACTCAAAATTGAAAAGTTCAACAGTTATTGTTCATAAATGAGTTATTAGTTTGTCGCTAAAAGGCCAATCTTCTCAAGTTATTGCGGTAAAGTTATCGATCGGTAAATCGACTGTAAACGATATTTAAAAAATTATATAAAGATGGCCTGGACCTTCAGGACTTTCCCCCAGAGGAGACCCCAGAAAATTACTAATCCTGTGGACAGGATTATCCGGAGAGAAACAATTGGTAATCTGCATGAAAATTCCGTTTAATATACTGCGATTTACGGAACGAAAATATTGCTGAAATAAGTTGGTCTACAGTGTCATGATGCTGACGTGATACAGAACTTTTTGGAAGAGTCGGTGTTCAAAATTTTTTTATTGGTAAAAAAACAAAAAAATCAATGTACCCGACTGGCGTTTTCCAAAACACACAAAGTCTGGTCAAGTGAAAACTGGACAAAAGTACTATTTTTCTATCAATCGAAATCTAAACAGTTTTGGAAGTGATGGCAGGCACAACTTCCGATAACCTAACAACAAAAGAAATGATTCGACCTATGTTATTCCTACAATGAAGCATGGCGGAGGACACGTTATGGCGTGGGAAGAATTTTCTTCAAAAATTGTCGGTCCGTTATTTGAAATCCCCAGCCAGATGAGTAATACAGTGTATAAGGTATCTTGCAAGACCATTTTCTGCGTTATTAGAGAAAAAAATTTGGTCGCAACTGTTTTTCTTAACATGATAACGACATAAATGCAAACCTCGATAAGCAATAGTTTTCGCACAAAAAAATTCGTTTTTGAAATGGCCAGTCCAAACGCCCAACATGAATCCAATAGAAAATCTTTTAAAAGAAGTTGGCGAAAGTCTGCGGATTCCAACTCAGCCGAAATTTCGCCAAAATTGCAAGAAATGTAGAAAAAACGTACCATAGACGATCGTTAACCGTTGATTGAATGAATGTCACGTTGCTGCGCCGCAGTACTTATTACTAAAGCTAATAAAATAGAAATGCGATAAAATACTACCTGTAAATGTTGTTGATCACTGTAATTTTCTATTACAATACCACTTTTTTACAAACTTGTGAAGGTGGCCAGAAACTTTTGAGAACTTGCGTTTTCCTTTATTCTTAATTTTATCAATTACATTTATTGATATATACACGTTCTTCTATAAGTAAGTTCCTAACTATCATGCCAAAAAATGTTTAAGTATTACTTTAAAATTCCTCTTCATATGGGTTTACTTACAAATTAACTGAAAATTTTTTGCTGGCCGGAAACGTTTGACCGCCACTGTATTCATATAAATAAATAAATAAATAAATATATATATATATATATATATATATATATATATGTTGATATTAAAAGTTGATATTAAAAAAGTGAAAGCGATTGTCATAGTTTTATTCATGTGTTTATATTGGTCTTAAAAACATCAAGGGCGCCCATATTATTACATTAAACGAAAATTCTATAATTCCATGAGGGAGCGGAAAAAGATACTCATTAAGAGATTTTTTTTAGATGCATCGAAAAATGCTTAATTTTAATGCTAAGCATGTATAATGAATTTGACTAGACCAAAATTTATAGGTATTCCAACTCCATTTCTCCCCTTCTCGCTATACGGAACATATTAAAAATGTGTTCTTAAGTATGTAAAAATATAGGAAATTTCGTTGTTACAAATCCATATGTTTAAAATGTATATTTTTTAAAAATATCTCAATTAAAAGAAAGCTTAGTACAGCCTCTTTGCGTGAAACAATTAATTTTAAATTATAGTTGCATTACATTTAAAATGTTGTCTTTAATTTATTTTTTTATTTTACTGTTAAAGTAAATCAAACAAGAGTTAGTGTGACTTCACTAAAAATGGTGGTAACTCAGTTGCCACCCAAGTAGTGTTTGTTTACGCCATTTGATTGCTGGTGGTTCATTATACCAATCTACGGGTGGTGTATCCATTCACTAATTTTGGTGTAAAATTACATCAATATTTATTACAGTGGTGCAAAAATTGACCGACAAAATAATTAATGTTAACTTTCAGAAAAAAAAATATTATTTTATCAAAAATAGCGACGTAATGTTTGTAAAATACCGATATATTGATATATCTTGAGAGCGTAGTACAAAAATCAAAGATCGATAACTAGGATAGATTGATATTTGTTTGCCATTCCTAATCATAACATTCATTTATGCAGGAAAAGCAAGGAAACTGAAAATATAACACGTTGAATTTAACGAAATAAAAGTAGATGCTATTATTTTAAGAATATTTGTTAATTTATCGATTAAATAAATTTAAAATATTGATTTGATCAACACCTTCAGTATTTGTTAATTTTTTTTTAAGTATAGTTGTTTTAAATTAAAGATTTTTTCTAATTTACTTTAAAGTCTTTTGATATCAAACGTGATATAAATTAGAGATTAAACAGAATCCATCTAATCCAGAGTCATTCGTGCTATATTTTAAGTGCAGTATGCAGTTATAAAACAGCTCCAACTGCTTAAGTACACCTTGGTATTTATTAAGGACCCAGCTGTTTTTAAAATTCTTAGATTTTCCTAGAACTTATAGTTTTGAAATTTGTAAAGACTTAACGCATTCAGTTACGAAAATTTAAAAACATTAAAAAAACCCTCAATTAGAAAATTCGAAGATAAGAAAACTTATTTCCTTTCTTAACATAAAACCTTAATAGTGTCCATTAACCCCGGGATAATCATATTTCAGGGAATATTTATGTAACTAGTCGCCCTTGGCTTCCAGTTTGGTCTCCCTTAAATATATTATTAAGCGTTTTGTCGAGTTAGTTTAGTTCAAAATATAATTTGCTTGTCTATTCCTTAGCTAAATTGGTAAATTTTGGCACAGAAATCAAGAATTTGATATATTTATGTTAACCGGGCGCAGAGGATAAATCGCCAAACATTGCTATCGTCTCATTTTTTTCGCATTTCATTACGTCCAACAAAATTAATCCTTTAACCGTTTTTATTTAAAATACACATTTACTTTAATTTAAAATTGAAATGATTAAAATTCATTACTTTTTCTTATTTAATAAAATAAAGAAAATATAAATAAATACTACCATAAACCATGTCATTTAATTTAATTAATTAAAGTATCGTTTTAATTTACCACGCAAAAAATGCAAAATTTTAACTGGCAAGTTAAAAAATTCTACTGGCAAAATTTTCAACAAGCTAACATAAAAATACCGAGAATTCTTTACAATCATGACAGCTTTTATTCTGTTTTATTTTAAAAAAATATTTTTTATGAAAATGGCTGCTTTGCATACGAAAAGCGTAATTGTTTATGACAGTCACATAACTTGAACAATTATAATATAGATAAAATTATAACAATGAAACAATATTTGGCGAACAATCACTTGTGCTAAGTACAAAAATGGCTTCCTGGCGTCTAAAAAACTAGATAGTCAACCAGAAATTGTTGATGACAGTCACATGACTTAGACTTTTGTTATACAGATCACAAATTATCTGTGGTATTTTCCATTCTTTAACTATACGGCCAGACATATGATACTTCCGCAATTTTATTTATTGTTCATTTCTTTTTAATATGAAATCTCGCATTTTTTTTTCTAAAATCGCGGGCTTCAAAATTCTTCGTAGCCAGAATTGTTCTGATAATCCATTTTTTACATTTTTTATTCGACGATGGAAAAATATCATGAATATTGTCAATAATCTCAGAAATATGAAATTTGTTTTTCAAATTGTCGAAGATAAAAAAAAATGCAAATTTTAATAATCGATTTCACAAAACATAAACTAATTTCGACAAAAAACCGCAAGAAAAACAAAAAATTGTTAATCGGTAGCAGAAAAGTATCATGAATTTTCATTATAGATCAGGGAAAAATATCGTAAATTCCGTTACTAACAACAACAACAACAAAAAATGCGACTTTTTGTTAAATGATATTTAACTTAAAAATTATAACGACTATTAAATAAATTCTATATTTCAATTTATAATAATGATAAACATAATTTTTATGATGATCATAACAAGATAAGTAAGTACGCCCTGCTTCAAACATTATTATTCCTAGAGCAATAGTAAAAAAATAATAATAAAATAAATAAATAAAAAACAGTAGTTTATACATATACAACTTTAACTGATTTAAAATGTGCATTTTTATTTGATGGAGTTAATCTGACTGACTGCTTAACGCCTCATATGACGTACGACATGGACTAAATATTTAAATTTCAGGACCTGTCATAAACAAATTTTAAATGAAATTTCAGTTTTACAATTTTCGGAACGGCAAATTTTTAAGCATCTAAACATCGCATGTTTTACATTTTTACACCTTTGCGTAGATAAAAAAACCGCTTTTAAATGAAATTTGTTTGAAAGTTTTAACACAATTTGTTTTCAAATTATTGTAGTATTTCACATAATTTCAAAGTTATTATTACGTTTTTTATCATTATGGCAACATAAGTACAGTCCAACCTCTATATAACGAAACTCCATACATCGAATTTCTCCATATAACGAATTTTTAGTAAGAACGGTCCCCTTTTCGCATGATTACATTAAAAACAGACTCTATATAGCGAAATATCTATCTCCATATAACGAATTTTTTCATAAATTGATCTTAATTTATTCAGTTTTAAAAAAGCTTCGAAATCACATGGAATCAATTTTCCATCACTTATTTTTGATTTATCGTTCAGTGGAGAGGTTTTTTTTTTTAATAAATATTACTTCTCTCCTTATTCTTTAAATCTAACATGTTCATCCCACCTCCCACACACCTTTCAACATCCTTCTCAAAACACATTGTTACACATATAAGAGAGGAATCAATGAGAGCACATAAGAGAGACCTTCAAATGGAGGAAAATATCAACTACAAATTTTCATTCCTTGCTAAAATTTGAGAATTTTTTTTGAGAGCGTAACAATTGTAATTTTAAAATCAAAACAACAAAAAATTACAGATTTCTTCCTCTGAAATTTATGTAAGTCTTCCTCATTTGATTTTCATTAAGCTTTCAAATAAATGTCTTTTCTCTTTTTTGAAACTGCTTAAATAAGTAAGAAATAAAATGTTAGGTTAATATATACTTTTAAACATTTCAAATTCTTAATTAAAAAGATCAAAAATAATATTTGTTCAAAATTTACACATTAAATACTATTTTTAACATCATACTCTATACATCGAATTTCTCTATATAACGAATTTTTTACTGGAACGATGGCTTTCGTTATATAGAGGCTCGACTGTATTCCATTTTTGAACATTAAACATGGATCAATTTGAAAACGAATAAAAGAAAATAGTTGCGGATTTCAACCAATAAAAAGACTCAGGTATACTTTAGATTTCCCAGTTTTCTTCTGAGGACAACTGATTTCCACATAATTAAACAAAAAAATATATATGCGGAAACAAATAGCAAGTTTTATTAGTTTGTCACAGGGAGTACTTTTTTTTTATCGGCAGCAGAAAAAAAAAATATTCATGAATCGATCTCAAAAACATATTTTTTTTAATTTCTAAGTTCGTAAAAGAGGTTTTGAAACCTATTATTTGATCCAATATTCCAACTTTTCCATTAGTCAGGTTTGTGTCTTTTTTTATTAGTATGTTTGTACTCTTCACAGTTTTCATTTTAAATTTATCTTAAACCTAATAAAAAAAGGCACACATGTCATAAGCACTACATTGGCGCCATTTCTTTTGTGAAATGTTTTCTTAGAAATGCATAGAAATGTTTGCTTAGAAAGTTACATATTTATTTTAAATTTTTTTCTAGTGTTTTAAAAAATGAATTAACCATAAATGAAAAAAATTACTAATATTTATAGAAGAAAGCAATATATATCATTAAAAAAATTAGAGTACATAAACAGTTTATTTAGAAATAATCAATAATAGTCAGATTACCATGTTAGGTATGAAATCGGCATTTCGTTGCTTTTTTGCCAATATAAATAGTATATTTGGTGTGCATAAAAGCTAGCAACTTTTTGCCGATAGATTTTAAGCTATTGTATAGCTTTTATCGCGGGCTTTGAGCGCTGTGACCGAATCTAGAAATTCCGTAAAAAACTTAACACTTCCGTAACGTGTAAAAACCTAACACTCCGGCTAACGCCGTTTCAGTTCGGCAAACTTCGGCACCGTATTCTTCGGTAGAATTCGGCAGACATTGATGCGGTATTTTTCAGATATTTAGAGGATATCAAGTCTCAAACTTATGTTTCTTATGATCTAATATTCATAGCGCGGCCAAATTTTGTGTGGTAATTTATTATGAGACAGTATTAATTTTTGGAGACAGGAGACCCCCCCCCCCCGGTGAGGGTCGAAAAATTTAAAATGCTTATAACTTGCGATCTAATTTTCGTAGCGCGGCCAAATTTTGTTTGGTAATTTATTATGAGACAGTGTTATTTTTTGGTGACAGGAGACCCCTCATGGTGAGGGTCGAAAAATTTAAAATGCTTATAACTCGCGATCTAGTTTTCGTACCGCAGCCAAATTTTGTTTGGTAATTTATTATGAGATAATGTTACTTTAAGGTGACAGGAGACCCCACACGGTAAGGGTCGAAAAATTTAAGATGCTTTTAACTCGCGATCTAATTTTCGTAGCGCGGCCAAATTTTGTTTGGTAATTTATTATGAGACATTGTTATTTTTTGGCGACGGGAGATACCCCACGGTGAGGGTCGAAAAATTTTAAATGCTTATAACTCGCGATCTAATTTTCGTAGCTTGGCAAAATTTTGTTTGGTAATTTATTATGAGGCAGTGTTAATTTTTGGTGACAGGAGACCCCCCCCCCCCCGCCATGAGGGTCGAAAAATTTAAAATGCTTATATCTCGCGATCTAATTTTCGTAGCGCGGCCAAATTTTGTTTGGTAATTTATTATGAGACAGTGTTAATTTTTGGTGACAGGAGACCCCCCCCCCGCCATGAGGGTCGAAAAATTTAAAATGCTTATAACTCGCGATCTAATTTTCGTAGCGCGACCAAATTTTGTTTGGTAATTTATTAAGCTATTGCATAGATTTTATCGCGGGCTTTGAGCGCGGCGACCGAATCTAGACATTCAGTAACGAGAAAAATCCAAACAATCCGGCTAACGTCGTTTCAGTTCGGCAGACTTCGGCACGGTATCCTTCGGTAGACTTCGGCAGACACTGACGCGGTATTTTTGCATAAGTTGATAAAAATACTATGCAATAGCTTTACTGCGGCAGTCCCCGAGTGCCAAACACATTTTTTTTTTTTTTAACTTTCATACAAAGTTGAAAAGTGTTTATGCATTTGGTTTGTCTGGCCGTCTGGCCAGAGAACCCGCGCTCTAACTCCAGTATATATAATCGATCTGCCTCGAAGTTTTTGGACGTTATTATCATTTAACCTGCACAAACCTTATTGAAAATGAATTTCTAGCATGATTAATTTATTTACAGGGATAATCAAAAGTTTAGCATCACTTTACGGCCTATAGAAAAAAATCGTTTGGTGCAAAATGAACGCAAAATGAATTTTAAAGATGCTACAACCTGTCAAACACATTCAAATTTATATGCATTTACGAAGTGCCCTAAAATATGCATTCTGTGAAGTACGCGGTTACAAAAATAGCTATTATTTATTTACAGGGCCGCGCAAAAAAATCCATTGCATAATGGTAAAGAGGGAGGAGGAATTGTGTAATACGTTTTTTTATTTATACTACACTATTTTATGAATAATATAAGTTTTACGATACAGTCATGCATAATACGAAGTGAAGAGCATTTACAAGGACTAAAATAAGATATTAAATACTAAATTCTTTCTGAAGTACTGTTTATGTACCAGATAATGGTTAATGGATGGATGAAATTCATATTAATTATAAAATGCGCTTTTAATTTTCACGAAATCTGAGCATATTATATAGTATATATAAATTCTATAGTTGATATACATGGCTACATAAAAGAGCTTCTAAACGATTCGGAAGTTGAGCGTAAATCACTTAAAAGTGTTTTTTAAATAAATTATCCAATTTGGCGCTGAACTGCATTCAGTTCACCAAGAAATGTTTGTAAAACATCGATAAAATGATATATAGGGCCACGCGAAGAGTTTGATTTATGAACACCTGTGGATGATAATGTCTGAAAATACAATGCCAGTAGCTTTAAAAGAGTTTTAGTTTAAAATAAATTTAAGCTAAATACTGGCGTATAACAAAGTACTGTGCAAACTACAGGACTGATTAAAAGCATTCAAGTATATTGCCATCTATTAGTATAAATTGCTGAAAGAGAGATTTCAACCTGCTGAACAATTTCGTGCTAAACTATATTTCCCCATTATACAGTATGCATGTATGGACCAACCAGATCAAATACCTTATTTCCTTAAATAACGAAGGTTTGTTAAAGATTTCCGGAAACGTTGGAAAATGTTTCATTATCTATGTTTAACGCATAACTTTTCTTACTTGTTTTAATGAGAGAGAGGAACAAATTAAAGTAAGTTTCATAAAGTAAAAAAAAAGTAAAAAATTTTCATAATTTCTTCACTTAAACTGAAAAAAAAAACCACTGACAAAATCTCACAAAAATAGAGCACTTATGGAGGACTATCACAATTTTTCACTGAAAGCCATAACCGAATTGTCAGAAACTATTACAGAAAATTTAGTTGAGTGTTATGGATAAATTCTTTCATTTTCTCAACGTATGATTAAAAAAAAGAATTTTTAACTTAGCACACTATCGGACGGAATAGAAAAAATCTCTAATGTTACTCGTAGACCATAGCATTAAAAATATACAGCATAACTTCAAACATCCAGGATAATCAGGACCAGGCCTATGCCGTAATTTTAAAGGAAAATCTAAATAGTAAAGAGGAATGTCAAAAGTATAGTACTCACCATGTTGCAAACCTACAATGTACCCAAAGGTCAATATTGTGCCTACACAATGTGTTTTAAAATATGATTTTATTTGTTGTTTTTATTTTCCAAAACACTCGTTAATACAAATCAATCATTGGAATTCTCAACAGGCAGTGATAATAAGTTACTTTCTCATACAAAGTTTTGTTTATCATTTGAGAAGCTTCAAGTTGATCGTATAAAAAAAAAAAAAAAAAAAAAAAAAAAAAAAAAAAAAAAAACCTTTTTGAATAAAAAAAATCTGGAGAAGTTTGAAAGTAGGTTTTTTAAAAGTAATTTTGTATGCTTTAAAATTTTGTATTAGAAAATGAGCAATATTTAAGAAACATATGTCAATTTCTGTTTATTCTAGCTGTGTGAAAAGTACCTTGAGTAAATAGTTTTTTTAGTTTTTATTTCTATTTTTCAAATATTTATTACATGTATAGAATGATGTATTCTAACATCTGAGTCAATGATTTTCAAATCGGTGTTACTGAGCTACAAAGTGTTAAGTGATAATTATGTAAGACAAAACAAACAAAAAAAAAAAAAAAAATTATAAAAATAAAACTTATTTCAATTGATATTGTCTATCTTATGAAAAGCAAAAAGTTTCTTCTCTTCTTATTTCAGAAATGTCATCAACGTCAAATTTGCTTGCTTCAATTTTTTGGACGTTTTTTAACAAGATTATTTTTAACGGTATTTTATACAAATAATGAATGTCTATCTTCGAAACACAATCTTGTTTCTCTGTAAAAGATATCAATTCTTCAGTCAGATTTATCCATTTTTATAGGTAATACCGTTTCTACTGACGGCTGTTAAATCTTTTCTTCAGATATGCTGCAAGCACTATCGATGGTCCTATTTAGCACAGCGTCAACGGTCTCGCCGTCCGTTGAATTCCTCATTGTTAATATATATACTTAAATGTTTATCAAATCATTTATGCCATTTTTTTAAACAACTAATCTTTTTTTAGATTTTCCATCTTCAATGAACTCAGAAATTGCAGTCTTTGCACGGGAAAAATAAAAGCCTCAAATTCTTTCTTGTCATTGATGTCATAGTTGACAAATATTCATTCCAGTTACATATTCTGTCATGCATTTCGAAGGTATCCCCAAATTTGTTACTTTTGCTAAACATCGGTGCAGCTCTGATATAATTTGATCCGAAAATAATCGTCTTTGACAAATTAAAAAAAAATCAAATATATGTATATTTTATTTTTGTATTTTTCCTTTCAATTTTGAAGATTTTAGCTCATAAAGAATTACTGTTTTCCGTCTTGCATAACTTAAAATTGTAAAAAAAAAATAAAATTGAAGTGGAAATAAGGTTTTAGCATTAGACTTTTGAAGTCATACTGTACTTGAAGTATGGTTGGATTGTATGCATAGTTTCGTAAGTAAACATTGGAATATACTTATAAATACTTAAAAGGCGTTGTTTAAAAAGGCATTTTCAAAGTATTTATATATGTATTTTAATATTTACATTGATAACAAAGGTGTAAATTCCATCAAGACACTGATATTAATACAGTGATTTGACTCATTAATTTCGTACTTTTTTCATATATATAAATATAGCACACATACACACAGATAGACAGACATTTTGTAACAGCGCATTTATTGGAAAATCTGAAACCCTAAAGCGTTAAGGACATTGGAAAAAATTCGATTATAATGATTACTTCTATTTCAGATTGACAAAACGTACAAATAAATTATATTTTAAGACGTTTAAAATATTCTTATGTTTAAATATGTATTCCGATGTGCATTTTGTGCATTGTAATTCTGTGCACATTTGAATATTTAATGTGCAAGTATATCGCAGAGATTTTAAACGCTTAGAATATCATACAAGATTTATCTTTAACTTCCATTATATTGAACTAATTGTAATGTATTGGTAACAAGATATTTATCGTTACTATTGATTGAGAAAGATTATACAATACGTTATCAGTATTAAATTCTGTAGCTCTATTGTATTTACTGTAGAATGATTTAATTCTAATACATTCAAGCTCAAAATACAAATTGAGGAATTATTAAGAGACATAATATGCAGATGTATTGTTTAAATGTGTAACATAACATATCAAGGATTATTCATTACTAGTCGCTTCTGGCATTCATTTTGTAATCCTTTAGATATAAGTTAAGCATTACAATATGTTTCTTTTGGTCATGAGTTAATTGACTTGCTTAATTTTTTATCAACTAGTATGATTCTGATAGAGAAATCAAAAACTCTTTGTGATCATCGAGCATTTCTTATACTTTTTATTGCAATTTAGTTATTATTCCTAAACACATAATTCAAATCATTTACAGTAATTTGTGTTTTATATCGGTTTGCTTTTCATTCATGGCACACTCACTAATTTGGAGAAATTAACATTTTCAATAATTGTGTCCACTAGCATTTGACATATTTTAATTGATATTATTTAGTGCAATTTAGCGAGGAGGCAGGGTTGTTTGTGAACAACTTTTAATGTTATCTATTTTTATATTAAACTACATTGCTTCTATATGTTTAGTTTTCCAGGCAACTGCATAACCTGTTCTTCTTATAAACAACTATAATCCAAATTCCCAAAAAGTTATTTTTCAACTTCCGTCTATCTTTTAGGAATCTGCGGCAGTGAGGTTTGCTTCATGTCATTTCACACTACATGGTCAATCTTCGAAACATTAAGGTAGTATTTCAATCCAGACTTCTGATTTCCTGATTTATATTTTAACTCATTTCTACTCTCAAACCCGTCAGACTGGCAAATTCTCTTATTCATAAAGTTCATAATGTGCCGTGCATGTCGTCTGTTTAATAAAAGCAGAAAATATTATAAAAAAACGCAATCAAATTTGGCCGTTTGAACCGAATTTTCCAAAGCAGAAGATCTGGGAGCGAAAAAAGGAGTCATACTGAGAAAATGTTTATAAATCAAATTCCAATGAACTGAACGAAAAATGATATCAAACGGCATCTTATACATGCCTACAAAGGTAACCTCAGCACGTTTTATGTCTTTACATTTAAAAATGAGTCCAAAAATATATTAGAAAGTTACGAGCTATTTAGGTCGGAAAAATATTTTTTCGAACTCACCCTTTAAAAGACCCTAATTTGGCTAATCAGATTACAATGAAATTGCAAAATCAAGCAATAGCAAGTTTGCAAATAGTTTCTGAGATGGAAACAGTGAGAACTGCCATATTCATTAAGACGTTAAAAATATATTTCCATCCAATAGCTTTCTGCCAACTTAAGTTTTTTTACTTATCTTCGAAAATTAAATTCAGTAAAATTTCAATTTTAGTCAGCAATTCATTCAGAGGCTAGAAACATAATTAGGAAATGTCTTAAGTCAAGATACATTTTGATGAGCAAAATGAGAATAAGTAATAAGAAATCTCCAAAACCTATCATATTCTACTTCATTTAAACTGTAAAACATTTGTGGAAACGTTACTCCATACAATTGGTGTAAAAATGGTGGAAAACGCTGCCTTCAGTTTCATGGAGTAATTGTTTTCACATATGCAATGGTGTAATTTAAACATATATTACTGGTGTAACATGACAATGTTACACCGGTTGTAATGGTTAAAATACTCCATAAAACTGGAGGCAGCAATACTGCCACCAATTTTACGGAGTAACGTTTCCAACAATGTTTCTCAGTGTAGGGATTATGTTTACATACATTCTTATTAGAAAAATATGCCATCGCTGTACAAGAATTTGGATAAAATCAATTATCAACTTACAAGTTATTTACCAATAACTTAATTTGAGTGGCTATGCTCGCCGGTTGTCGGATCAAATAGCTTAATTTGCAGAGCATTGGCAGATTGGGCATATTTTTGCTCATTTGAAAAAATTCAACTTGTATTACAATTCGGTATTTCTTAAGATACTTTGAGAATGCGAAAAAAAAATCTTGCAGTAAAGTTTGAACTGACAAAATTTTACTTTTAAAAATTCTTTAAAACAACAGTGAAAGTTTATTTTTGTTTATTTGTCACGACAACTGTACAATCGAGGGTAAGTTTCTACTCATATTACTAAAAGTCTTAATTTTCTAAAAGTGACTAAAAGAAAACAAGTTTCATTAAGAACCTACACTATTCTCTCAGAAACACCCGGATGATAATGTTAAGTCTATGGGAGCAGTAATTTTCAATATCTTGCTCAAATTTTTATATTTTCACATTTTTTTCGATAGGATAGTTGTAGACAATCTAAAACCGGGCTAGTTTTCACTTTCTCGTTTGTGGTTTCAGAATTTTTTAAATTATTTTAACTTTCGAAACCGGTTGAAACTGGCTCTGAAATTGAAGCTATCACAGTACAAATAATATAAACAAAATAAATAAAATAAGCTTTTTAAGAAAAAAATATCAACCGACTTCAAAAAAGCGCTAAAAAGAATTAAATAATTCTTTAAAATTCTCAAATGACAAAACGTTATCCAATAAGCATACATCGGATATCAGGTACCGGCATGAAAAACTGTTAAATTTAATATGTATAATTTAATGTCCACCAAACATAGATTTTAGAGATAATATTATTTTACAAGAGATGAATTGACATATTTATGATTTATTTTATGAATATATACATATAAAAAGTAATGAATTACTTTTTGAAGTTGGTGCCAAACAATCACAATCGATAATGATTATCCCCATTTTAATTATGGTACTAGGCATAATTTAGCTACAATTCTTAATATACATCAAATAGTTTGGCACCAACTTCAAAAAGAAATTCATTACTTTTTATATGTATATATTCATAAAATAAATCATAAATATGTCAATTCATCTCTTGTAAAATAATATTATCTCTAAAATCTATGTTTGGTGGACATTAAATTATACATATTAAATTTAACAGTTTTTCATGCCGGTACCTGATATCCGATGTATGCTTATTGGATAACGTTTTGTCATTTGAGAATTTTAAAGAATTATTTAATTCTTTTTAGCGCTTTTTTGAAGTCGGTTGATATTTTTTTCTTAAAAAGCTTATTTTATTTCCTACTTTTTAGTTATGCATACCGTAATACATAATTATGTGTACTGGCACACGATAGCTCTTTGCAATGCATTACTAATGTACGCACTTTGCTAAGTTCTGATGTATTTCGTTTACTTGTCACTGTTTGATTGTCAACTTTTCTGAAACCACTTACAATATAGGTTAGTATCGTTGTGAATCTTAAGAATTTATTTGTATGGTAACTTCTTCAGACAAGATCTGCCACTTCGAAAAGCTACCGCATTTATGAAATCTTAGTCTGCATCGAATCCTACGGTCATCGAAAGTGGGTATCAAAAGGTGACAATCCATCAAGTAAAGTGTCCTTACACATAAGAGCTCGACATAGTGCTTCCATATATGAGCACGCAGCAAAATGACTTCATATATTAATGTATAGTAAAATGCTTTTCTAGTGTAGTCAGTCAAAAGTACTCCCCCTTCACTCAGAAAAAGGAAAAAGAAAGATTTTAGTAAAAATCGCACTATGCTTCAATCGATAAACAGCAACAATCTAATAACTATACAGGTAGTAATGGCATCGGAAATGAGCAGTGGCAATTCGACGAGGAATCTGAAACTCATAACGAATACCTGGCTGCCTCTATAAGAGAGTGACAGCATTTGATTCCCAAATATTTCTTTTACAGACGCTTTTGTCCCAACAACACTGTTAAAAATTTGAAACTTTTGCTGTACACTGTTAAAAATCTGCTGCATTTTTTTGCTACGCACTCCAGCGCTTGTATAGAAAACGGTTACTTGACTGTATTAAGGAGCATTGTCATAAGTCGCAGTAGAGACATTATATACAAGCGGCGGAGTGCGTTGCAACAAAATGCAGCAGATTTTTAACAGTGTATCATCACTTCACCCCTTATATAGAAAACGATTAGTTAACCTTTACGGAGGGGCTGTGACAGCATCTGTCCGGGATTACATGTATTCTCAGGTAGACACTGAGTGAGCCGCTGTGTAAAGGTTAAATGCATTATGAAGGATTCTCTTTGATAAAAATAAAGATATGCTATAAAAGCGATGGAGTGACGATGCAGCAAAAGTTGCAAATTTTTAACAGGGCATTGCATTGCCAGGCATTTTTTATTATGGAATTTGATGATGATTTCCAGGAAGAATTCGATTGTACTCGTATAAGAAGTTAACAAGATTGACGAAAATTGCCCGCTCAACAAGATGGTTGGTGACTCGTTTTTGTCCAGAATCGTTTCAACCAATTATATACTGTGCTACATGTGTCGTCATATTCATATCGAGAAATCCTACACTGTAAAAAATTTGATACTTTTGCTATATCATCACTCTATTGCTTTTATAGAAAACGATTACTTCACCCAATTACGAAGCATTCTCATGGGTCAAAAGAGAGATATTGTACAAAAGCAGGGGAGTGACGAGGCAGCAAAAGGGTCACATTTTTTACAGTGACACTGTAATCGGAAATGAGCGGTGGCGTATTCGATGAGGAATCTAAACTCATTACCTATACCTGGCTGCTTCTATAAGAGAGTGACAGCATTTGATTCCCAAATGTTTCTTTTACAGACGCTTTTGTCTCAATTACACTGCAAAAACTTTGAGCCTTTTGCTGCATCATCAGTCCACCGCTTTTATAAAAAACGATTACTTTACTGTGTTATGGAGCATTCTCATTGGTCATAAAAGACATATTCTATAAAAGCTGTGGTGTGACGCTGCAGCAAATGGGTCAAATTTTTAACAATGTATCATGGAGCATTCTCGTGGGTCAAAAAAGAGATATTCTATAAAAGCGGGGGAGTGACGATACAACAAAAGGATAAAAATTTTTACAGTGTACACTGTAAAAGTTTTGGCCCTTTTGCTGCATCGTCAATCCACCGCTTTTATAGAAAACGATTACTTCAGACTATCGTGGAGAATTCTCATGGGTCAAGAGAGAGATATTCTATAAAAACGGGGGAGTGATTATGCAGCAAAAGGGTAATTTTGTTTACAGTGTACACTGTTAATAAATGTGAACCTTGGCCGATCCAGTGGCGTGGTCGGTAGCGTGAGCTCCTCCCACACCGCTGGACCCTGGTTCGAGTCCAGCCAGCGGCATGGGTGTGCGGGTGTTGTCCCTGTGATGTGTATTAAAATGTATGTACTGGATTTCTTGTAATAATAAAGTGTTCTGTATTTGTTTCTGTGGTTTATGGATCATTCGAGGTAACAGCCATTTGTAGCTATAGACCTCAAAGCATTGTTAACTCAAACTCAAAATGTGAACCTTGTCCAGTTAGGATTTCACACTTTGAAAAGATCGTGTGTCTATGTAAGTGTAACTTAAAAACATGAAAAATGAACATTTCTAATTGGTCGATTGCTTCGAAAAGATATTGAATTTTAATGTTTTAATTTTTTAAAAAGTTCTAATCAACAGATTTTTATAAAATTTGAATGGGACCACATGGGCCCCATACGCTTTCAAACAAAAAAAGAATTATCAAAATAGGTTCATATTTACGAAAGTTATGCGTGAACAACAAATACATACAGGTCGAAATCATAACCTCCTCCTTGAAGTCGGTTAAAAAAATAACAAATAGCCCAGTCGTAAATTGTCCTAAGCTATCATATGTAATAAAGATCATGTAAAAATAATAAAAATTTGAGTGAGGTATTCGAGAATAAGACCCCTATAGACTTAACATTATCACCCGAGTCTTTTTTGAGCCAGTCGAGTTGCCTACTAAGGAAATCTCAGGCCAGACTACGTAAATGCGTGGTGAATAAGTCGGAGTATTTATGTATGCAGAAAAAAAACAATAGAAATTGATGGCCCTAACTACTTTTTATGTTTATTTATTTATTTATTTATTTTATATAGTGTACTTGTTTCTTGGTGCTAGATGCAATATCTTTTGAGTGTTCACTAGGATTATGGTTTACTGTATAGAAGTGGGCAAAACACAATCAGGGAAGTTTTAGAAACCAGGGAAGTTTTAGACACCAGGGAAGTTTTAGAAATGGTCACCGAAAGTCGTTATTGCATACTTTCTTTAGAATATTAAAAAAAACCTTTTTTTCTGGCTTCAATATTGAGATATATATATATATATGAGATGTATAAGGATACTTTATAAAAACATCTCATGGTGCCAAATGCCGTGGATGACAGATGTTTGTAAATGAGGTGATGCATGTTGAATACAGATGTTGTATTTGTTAAACTATCACCCTCACTAGAGATTTGATGATATGAAGAGTATTCAAGAATGATTTTGATTAAATGCTGTAGCCGTGGAAGCTTTGCACGTCGAGCGGCTGTAAGTACTTAATCGTATCGGAAGGGCTGGAAAGTCATAGACTCTTTGTTTCTCCTAAAGTTCTTTTTCATGAATTCTGTATATTTTAGTCCTGATAGCTGTTCTAAAAGAAACAGCCTTTCTTCAATATTTATGAATGCTTTCAGGTTTGGGAAGTCTTGTCTCGTGAATTGTTACGTGTTCTTCCCTATTTTGAACAAGGCTTCAGAATTGAATAATAAATTAAGAGTAATCAAAAATTCGGTTTTGTTTTCATTTTTGGCCTCAAATCAGATTTTTTCTGAAAACACTTTCGAAAATTTGACCATTTCGAAATACCTATATTCCAAAAATATCGTTTGCTATTTCAGAAAATTTCAACATGACACATTGATGTTAGGTGTATCGGCTTATGTGGTATTTTCTTTATTTAATGCAAGGAACTTCAGGGTTAGTAATTAACTTTAATGAGTTTCTCAAGACGTGGATGCAAATTATAAAGCAAAGATCAGATGCAAAGCTTATCTGATAAAACTTGGATGACGCTTTTTATTTGCTCATTAAAAGTTACAGTATTTTTTTAATTTTTAATTTAAAACCGCAAAAGTTTGTTGAATACTCTTTGATAATGGTTTACTATTACAGGTGATCATTTATAAAATTCATTGTAAAAAGATAAATCGAAGTAGGTATATCTAAAAAAATTTTTAATGAGATGAAATTCTAATAATTCGTAAAATACTTTTTGTCATTGCTGGATTAATTACATTTTATTTTACATGAAAATAAAAAGTTTTGTCTGAGACGCTGAGTGCCGAAATTGGCTACTCTTATAATTATCTAAAAATTATGCATATTTATGTATGTAATAACTTTGATTTTCTTTGAAATTTTCTGTTCCGTCTATTTTATTTTCGTTCGAAAATATGAATATAACTGAGTTTCGTTTTCGTTTTTTGTCTCATAAAACTCTTTAAGTCTTTTCTCAGTAAAAATGTAAGAATGTGTAATTGTAATCGTGTCTTCTTTTTATTATTTTTTTTACTGCGGCAGATAAATGCTTGAAAAACAAGTGTTCTTTTAGATATGTATTAATATGTATTGCTATTCTGATTAGATATTTCGGTTTGTGCTGACAGAGTACTTTTTTCTAATACAGATTAGTCCACATTAATGCGAAAGAAATCTACAATGGGCTAATGAAATAATTCTGGGAAATCGTTTCTCTTGGTTACAATATGGAACATTTTACCATTTTTCTCTTATATTTATTTCTTAAAATAATATTAAAAATCTGTTAGATGCCTTGAAACTATTCTAAACCCAATTAAAAGATTTGCTTATTAGCCATTTCGGAATTAGCTTTCATGAACATTGACCGACTATTATACACGACTATTTTTAACAAATTCACCTATATTTTCATTATACAAATAATTTCATTCTGATTTAGCAATGTGTTATCTTTTTCTTCATATACTGTCGCTAACACATAACGAACTTATGGCTTGTCACTTTTCTGGATTCTTGATTGCTTTGAAATTGTTTCCTTTCGTCTTATCATAAGTCTCAAACTTTTTTTCGTTAATTTCACAGAAAACTCTAGAACTTCCATTAAGATTTTTTTTTCTTTTTTTGTAGATTATTTGTATGCAGGACGATTTTCTGATTCTTTTTCATCTATTTCTGCAGTTATTTTAATATCAATAGAATTACAAAATTCATTCTCAATCAAAAGTTCTGCAATGTCTAATATATGGAAATTGCCTTGTTTTACTACTTTGTTAGTTACTCTCTGCGCCGAGGACTTACGAAAATGCGAGAGTGAATTATTACAAAAAATTTAGAAATGGGGAATTTTCGGCGATGACATTACAATCAGAAGCTTCGCCGGCGAATATGTTTAGATATCGGAATGATTTCACTCGCCATAAGTATTGCGTCTTCTGCACTAGCTGGCATGCAACGCGTACAACAGGTACTGTTAAAATTTACATTGGCTTCACGAAACGAAACATATCCGACTATGACCTGACCATATCCTCTTTACATCCTAAAAGACTAAGTGAAGTCTTAGTTCTTGATACAGCAGATAATCTACCAATTATTATACATCACGAAGGACTTTTAGCTAACTGCTCTTTCAATGAATATTATGTGCATCAAAATAATAAATACGGAAATTAACAAATAACATTAAATACATTCGACCTACAGTATGTAATAACTTAACAATTTTTGTCATAATTTAACGCTCAAAAGTAATTAACAAATTAATTATTTAGGCACTTTCACTATTTTTCATAAACATCAGGAAAAATATACGTGTGTGACACAAATATCAGATATTTTTTAAATGACTCATTCCGTCAAGTAGTTCCATTGGGTTTCTCACTATTTACGAAGACGAGAATCTTCCAATGATATTTCTTTCGTTAAAATCGGTAACTAAGAGCTATTGTGATTTCTTATTAAATTTTAAATGAAGTTTAAAATGTTTTTAATATACAACTTAACATTAAGTAAATTTCAATAAAAAACCCAACAAAAGTAATAATAATAAATCATTTTTTTTTTACAAAAAAAATTTCCTTTCATGTTTCTCAATTATCTGGCATTAAATTAATTTAAAACATTTTGTTAATAAAAATTTAATAAATAAATAGATTTGAAATTTAAAAGCTTAAAATTAATCAATTTTTTTTCTGGCAATAACATATGAAATCTAATCTTGTATAAAAAATTTTATTCATACTTATTTTATACATACTTATATTACTGTTTTTCTATTAATGCTGCAGAATGATGTATTTTTTTCTTATCAAATATTAAATCAAATATCAAATATTATTACAAGATGAACTAATCGCATTAATATAGATAATCCTGTATTTTATCTAGGTTTATTTAGGAATAAAAAAAAGCACGCATTTTCCTATTATACGATATCCCGAAGAATAATTCTCTATATGTGACTTACACTATCAGTGATTTACCTAAGTTTAACTATAAAAATTAGTCTTCGAGATAAATCACAGAATGAAATTATCTCGGTCTGGCGAGGTTCCAAATTGCAACCAGATAACGTTCAACCGATGACATAAAGATTCTGTTTCTTTAATTAACTAAAAATCTTCGGTTTCAACCCATCTATAAAAAATTAAAACAAACATAAATCACATCTTCGAAGTACTTAAACTGGAAGTATTATTAAGCCTATTAGGGAGAAGATTAAACTTTTAAATGCTAAGAATTATTATCACAAATTGTGAAAGGGATAAACTATATCTTTATTTATCCTTGTCAAGTGCATCCCTATATCACCACAATCAGTTGCACTGTTTTGTGATAATTGTTTTGTTTAAAGTGAAAATAGTCGATTTAATAAAACTTTTGAACTTATTAATACAAATTTTTCATCTGTTTAACAAAGCTTCAATTTAAAATTCATAATTGTTTGATATAAATGTTTTGTAAGGATTGTTCATTTTTCTACATTGCGTTTGACATAAAGATAATCAGAAATAATTGTAATTAAGAAAGTGCTTCTTTTTGAAAGAAATATTTATGTTTTAAGAGGATCTGGAACACAAATTTTTATTACTTGTTAAATTTATAAAATGTAGACACCTTTAAATTTATTAATAAAAATAAATAATTAATTATTGAAGCAGATGACAAGAACATTAAGATTAGAAAGAAAAATACAACTGAAAGAATAAATTAATTAAATGTGAGGACAAATATTATTCAGAAGACAAATGAGAATAGGTTGCAAAGGATAAGATATGTTAAAAAGGTGGAAAGCAGCAAAATTTCCAAAGACACTAAAAAACTACCAACCGGAAGAAGGAACAGAAGATGAATACCTGAAGAATTTTGGAGCAATAACCTGAAACAGAATATAGAAAGATATGGACTAATTGAAGGTTTGGCGGAAAACAGAGGTGAATGGAGAAATAAATTATATTTGGCTTTTGGGATGAAAAAAGCTCATATGTTGGGAAAATCTTGAAGAAGATAAAAATAAAGTTTAGCCCCGTTTAAAATTATATTATAAATTTTATTATTATTTTATTAATTATATAATTATTTTTATTATCATATTAATAATCGCTTTTTTATTTATTTGTTTATTTATTATTATTATTATTATTTTGATGACGATTGCCAAAATTCATTTTTTTTTCGGGGACCATTTGTCGAAAATCTTGATATTTTGATTGATTATTATTAGTTATATTTTTTGTGTACGAATTTTCGAAACCAAATGCCTCAAAGTTTCTGAAAATTCGGAATAGAATGACCCCTAAAATAATATTCTGTGATAAGATTTTTTCAAAGATTTTTTTATTAATTTTATTATTGTATTTTTGAAAAATATGTTTGAATTGTATTTTGATTTTTATGTAGCAAAATTTATCTCACAGATTTATTTTTTGTATTCTTGTATGACAAGAATGACAGCCCCAGGAACTTAGCTTTCGTTGTTGTTTTTCTAATATTTTCATTGCTTAGCTCCTTCTGAAACATAGTTTTTTAAACCTTTATCGCGCCCAACTTTATATTTTGACTGTACGTGTACATAGCTTAAGATTTATACTGTACTTAATTTGTATTAAAATTATAAGACCTGTATGATTAAAATATACATATTTACAGTCTGTGTTTGTCTTGTTCATGAGTAGATTATCTTTCTTTTTGAATTCCTGAATTTCCCTCCCATATAAACGCTGTTGCCTTCATGTGTTTGTTTCATTATGAGGTCACTGGATTGTTTGCGTTTAGAAGCTACTGGCTCCTATTAAATTTTGAGAAACTTTGCCTTTACAGCTAATCCTTCATTATAATTTCCGAATTGCTTATGAAACAAAATGTTTTTCTATATATGGATTCAAGTTCATATATTTATGCCACTGATCCAGACAGAAAATTACGAAAACTAATTAAATGAATATGTTTGCAAAAATTATTGTGGTTATACGAAGTTATAACAAAATTAACGATATTTCATATTCGTCGCTTTAGTAACCTAAGTATAAATAAATATGTATGCATATGTATATTTACTAAGATTGTACCTATAGTCTAAAATCCTTTAAACATAGAAGTAAATATCATTTTTTAAGGATGGAAACTCTAGGCTATTGTATTAGATGACTGGTAAGTCACTATTTTCAAAAAATGCAGCCGAAGGATAAGTAAGTTATTTTTAAAATTTAGACGTACCAAATAAATACTTTTTACTTGTTTTACCAGTCTGTGACTGTTAAAAAATAGGTTATAAACCAACATTGTAATTGTCAAAAACTGTATACAAGTATTCAATATTTAAAGGTTATTTCGAATGTCATCGCGAAAATTCGATTTATCGAGAATCGAAATTTTCCTATGTTTTCTAACACACTTTTTACATTGGAAATTCTTTAAGAAACCTTCTGTAACATTATTTAATTGTTAAACTTTATATGCGACCTGCATGGAAAGGGGGTCTTCCGTGTTACAGTTTAATTTAGAGCATTGCTTTCTTATTGTGTGTAAAATATATCGCTTTCTATTTAATTTTATTTAAGATCTATTGTATCTAAATGTATTTGAAAGAAAAAGCTTTCTATCTGCATTTAAAGAATGAAGATTTCTATCTCTATGTAAGATTATTGATTACCTATGGTATTTAAAAGCAGGTAAATTAGTCTATAATAGCTGATAAAAACCTCAATTAAAATTGTCTGGGAAAATCTGCCGCAAGTGTTTGTACAAATTAATATTCACAAAAATAAAAGGGACAAAACACTTTGAAATTGTTCAAAATATAGATTTTTTTTTTTAAATATTAACTCAAAACTTTTAAACAGTGTTATACCTCATTTTTACCTATACTGAAATTATATCGCGTGATATTGTAAATTTTGTTGATAGATTAAAGGCAATACAAATGAAATGTTAAAATGATTTTTTTCCATGGTCATATTTTTATATTTTACTTTTTCGATAAATACTAAGTCTTTTTTGTTAATTTAGATTGAGGTTTGAATTTTTTATAACATTTTCTCCATAGTGTATTTTATATTTTTGTGCATGGTTTATTGTTCTTTATTGTTATTACTATTTTATTGTTATTTTTAAAAATAATTAAATTGAGAGTTTCCTTTACTTTTATATATGCATGAGAAAAAAAAAATCATATAAATAGTACACCTCGTGCATAAAAAAATCCCTGCACAATTTTATGTACTATATTTTAATGAATGTAGCTAAAAATCGAAGAAAAAATTCTCATATTTATAAAAGTAGTAAGTAGTTTTAAAAAGTTAATTTAAAAAATTAGTAAACAGGCTATTTTAAAAGATTTTATATTGTTTTATTTAACATTTAGTATTAAGTATTGTGCCAGCACATATATTACAGTATTATTAAAATTTCAGAGATGGTTTCAAAGGCACTGCGCTTCCTTAAAATAGATTATAATTTTTTAATCAACATTTATTTATAAAAAAAATACGAGCAGTAAAGTAGCTAAATGTATAGAGCAACTTTTGTAAAAGTCTCAAAATCATAGCTTGAAAATTCTGAAAGTAATCGTCTATAGAAAAAGGACAAAATCCGTTGTTTCCAAAATGAAGCAAAAAAATGAGGGATTTTATCCAAATGCAGTAGTACATCCCATATTGTGTATTCTATATTGACACTAATCAATGAATATATGGATACAACCCCTCTTGTTTTTGCTCCATTTTGAGAATAACGGATTTTCGACTTATTCAATTGACGATTATTGTCAGAATTTTCAAGTTATGATTTTGTGACTTTCACAAAAGGTTCTCTATACATTTAGCTAACATAATATGCAAATGAAATTTTGATATCGTTGACGCATGCGCAGTAAAAAATTATTTAGTAAACCAACTCATTTTTTATACAATTTTCATTATTTTTTAATTCTGATTACAGGGTACTGTGTGCAATGTTGTTTGTCATATTTTCTGAAAAAAATAATATTTTATATTAAGAACTCTGAAAATTATAAGGAAAAAACTTGGAAAAATTTGGGATCATTTTTATAAAAACCTTAATTACTCTGCGAGTATGCATGCTATTTGCATAAAAATGAACAAGGCTTATTACAATAAGGCATTCAATCATAATCTAGAGTTTGAGCGCTGTAGCTACATTAGTTTTGACAAGGTTATTCAAAAAATATTCATTCTTTTTTAATTTGTTGACGGTCCCCTTTGGAGTTTCGGGAAAAAATCTTCACGGAAATGTATGACTTATACTATTATATTTATACACTAAGAGTTTCGAGATGAGTCCTCATGTATTTTTCTAGATATTTAGTAAAATGTCTAAAATCGCAAGTGTCCCATAATCAATGGCAATATAGTGTATATATATATATATATATATATATATATATACCCAAGTAAAATATTTAGAAAATGTATATATTAGTATTATACAAAATTTAATACAAAATGCAAAATTAATTATGTTTGCAATTATGTTTTTTTTCTCGTAATCAAATATCAAGATATAGCCACTCTTCGCCAATTTTGTGGTGCAATTTATATTTTAAAGAATTTTGTTTATTTAAAAAATATATTAAGGAACAAATGCTGAACTTACTGCATTTGAACTTTTAATTAAAAATACATCTTTAAAAAATAACTGCATATTTAATGAAAATAAAGGAAAGAGTTTTGAAAAATTTAGTGTTAAACATCCCTACTACTTTTTTAAATATATATTTTTTTGATAATTTTCTTGAGATTTTCAAATTCGTATTACAGATGACTTCTCAAGGATTTTTAGATGCATCTGATATTACATTAAATATAATTTCTTGACTGGTGCACTTTGTGTAAAATGATGAAATCTAACACATTTTCATATACTTTTTTAAAAATAAAAATAAAGCTGAAGGCTGATTCCATGCGCAGATTTGCCACATATAACATAACATCTTAAATAAAAATAAAACTCTTAAGATTTTTAAAACATGAAAGTGAAGAAAATGTGAACATGGAGGTAAAGGCTTTTAATGTTTTTGTTTGTAAGGCCAACTGCACTAAGTGTATAAGTAAGCAAATCAACGATTAGAAATGCACAAATAGTGCATTAAAAGATAGCAAACAGCCGCTTTGAATCTACAATCGAGATTCTTCATCAGTGCTAATTTCAGGGTGTTAAAAAAACAAAGCTGAGCAAAATGACAGCGAAGGCCTATATACCTTGCGGGAGAGCATACCTTGCAGAAAAAGCAACTTATGAGAAGAAAGCAGCATCAACAGTTTGGAGGACAAGATAGTACCAGAGAATGGACAAGCAAAACTGAAAAAAAAAAAAAGAATTAAATTAAAGACTTCCAAATGCTTGGAAATTAAGGTGTACTTCATAAGCCTTTGACTAACGAGTGAGAATTTTTCATGATTAGATAAGTTTTCCAAAAATTATGATCAAGTTTCAAAGAACATTTATGGAAAATAATGGATGTGCAAAAGTTGAAACTATGTTGTGAAGACCAACAATGATTAACAATGCTGAGTATTCTAAAAATAATTTGAATTTGAATTTTAATACTTCGGTTATTTTAGCTTTTTTTTCCTAAAATCAGTCAGTCAAATTGCTGAAATTTTAAAATGATTCGACAAAATTTTTTTCTCTCTTCAATAAAACTTTTTTTTCCAAAATGTAAGCATCCCATTGATCATATAGATAATTGGGTTATTTACGAAATTCCTTGCCAACGTGGTCTTACTTATATTGCTCAGATTAAATGTGCTCTTACATATCATATTAAAGGGCACAAAAGGTCCTTTAAAAATCAAGAGCTTAATTCCTCTTCTATTGCTCAACATTGTTGGTCTTCACAATAGGTTCACCTTTTCCCTCGATACCATTATGCATACGTTTTTTTCTAATTTTGATATTTATTTTTGGGAAGCATACAACATCATTAAAATTTTTATTCATTAATCAGTGACTTATGATTTACCTTATTTTCCAAGCATTATGAAATCTTTAAATTAATGCATTTTTATTTATTTATTTATTTGGTTTTGCTAATCCAAATTCCAGTAAATCTCTCTACTTGTGCACTCAGTTGTTCATGCTGCTTTCGTATCTTTGAATTTTTTTTTTTTTTTGGGGGGGGGGGACGCGTTCGTTCTCGTAACTGATACAAAAGACTGAGATTCTTTGTCGCTTTCCCCAGTTTTGCTTTTTCTAGTACTCTGAATCTTGCAGAGATGAGGAATCTCGATAGTAGATTCGAAAACGACTCTTAATGTGGTATTTTTCTGAAAAAGCTGGCCAAAAGTTAGAATTTCAAATTTCGTATTTAATTAATCATTTTCTGGTTGAAATAAGAGGTCTACCTTGCTCTCTTAAAGGTTCATTTCTTTCTGTAGAACCTCCAATTGTCTGGTATTTTACTTGGAATTCAGAGTTTTTGCATTTATTATTTTATACTTCTGATCTATGCATCATTTTATAAAACTTCTAAAAGGCTATTTTTAGTCGATTTTCAGAAATATTTTACGGTTTTTATAGACGATTTTTAAAATATAGTACATAATAATTATAATATTCACCTTTAAAACCATAGATTTGTTTGTGTTAAATATTTTAGATTAAATTATAATTCTAATAGGGAGCTAAAATGAGATCAGTAAGAACTCTTATGTTTTCATAATGTATAGGTCTTCTAATTAAAAGGTATGAAATAAAATTTTCCCACCCATTTGCCATAAAATTTTCCCACCCATCTTTTTAATAAGTAAAACAAAATTACCAAAAAATGCTTCTGAATTTTGTTTTTTTTACTTTATTAATTTTTTTAATTTATTGACTGTTTACATTTAATGTTTGCTGTAGTGTTTTATTTCCTAATGGGTACTCTTCGGTATGTATATGATAAATTTGCAAATAGCGAGGAAAATCCTTTTTTTAAGTAGTTGGATATTTTTTGATTTGTTGGACATTTTTGGATCTTACACTCATTGTTTGTACTAAATTATTCTTTGTAAATAATGTAGCATTTTAGTTTTGTACCAAGTGTTTGTAATATGTGATTCTCTATTATCATTTTGAATAATATATTTGAGATCAACCATAAAGAATTGCATTCCTTACTCACTAACGAAGTAAGAGATTTTTATATTATTAAGAAGAGATTTAATAGGCATACATATATTATTTTTTTTTTGTTTATATTGAAAAAAATCAGTAGAAATATAAAATAAGAGATGTAACAAAATTATTGTGACACATAAAAATTAACAAGTTAAATTTTCTAAAAAAGATACTTATCGAAATTGCGAAATGTTTATAAAATTAAATACATTTAATACGTCAAAAAATCAAATCTTTCAAACATATTATAAACAAAAGTGAGCTTCTTCGTGATTCATTGAACACTGCTTTCGTGAAAACAATGAGGAATGACTAATAGGAACATTTTATTTTTCTATAGGTTTAAAAGAAAAACTCGGCAAAACCCAGCAAAAGAGTTTAAAAATTGTATTTGCAGAAGTAGGTGATGTAAAACGAAACAAAGTCTGAAATAGGCTGAGAACTATTGCAGCTCAACTGAGCAAAAGAACTGCAGGACATGCAGATTAATATATATATATATATATATATATATATATATATATATATATATATATATATATTAAAGACATTGTAACCAAGTCAACAAGAGCAGCAAAATATCGATAGAATTTAATAAAATTTTTATTAGAATTTTAATTATTTGTCTTGGACCACAAAACTATGTACCATTACTGACTGAGGCTTTGTCCATGTTTGTTGCAGCAGATTTTATATACTATCTATTTAATATCACCCCAGAATCTAATAAATCTATGTGTCTTCGCTATATACTTCTTCAGAGAGCTAAAGAGCAATATTATTAAAGAGATAACTAACTTTATGAAAACATGGCGGAAGTAAAATTTCAAAATCTTTTAGATCACTTTACTCAAAGACTGTGTAAATACATAGAAAATGTTTTCTCAATAGCAAGTGAAGTAGAATTGATAAGTTTAGAACTCATGTGCAAATGGGGTTTTGACAACTTTCAAAAACAAATATTGAAACAAAAATCTGAAAATTCCTTTGATAATGATTCAATTACTTTTCATATCTCTTTAACTTCTTTGAGATTAATAAACAAATAAATGGATTTCAAAAGTATAGTGGCAGAACCCTGTACCCTCATATATATACTTTTCCTTTCTTATACGAATAAGATTTATTCATGAAAATAATGACATAATCCAAGAGGAAGTAAAATATTTTGAAAAGCAAGCACGAAATTTAATAAACACAGAGATTTTTACAGCTTATGGTTTATTACAAGTTAGTACTGCCTAATGTCGATGCTAAAGTCTGTAATGCTATAACCAGCAATCAATTCATCGATGCGATGCTATATTTGCAAACAATCATCAATAAGATTTTAATAAGTTAAAAATAATTAAAGACATTGTTCCTGATTCTTTGAAATTCGGTCTTTAAATATTCCATGTTAGAATGAGATTTTTCATGTCAATTTTACATGTTGCTTGTATAAAAAAAAAAGCTTCCAATAGAAAAATAGTAAGCAAAAAGTAATAATGAGAAAGATTATCAAGAAAAGAAAAAAACTGATGCAAGGCAAGTTTTTAACTAAGACACGATATTGGTATACATTGCAAAAATTGGTTTCGGAAACGCATCAAAATTTTCTCAGATTGAGGAACGTCAACTTAAATTACAGGAATTGAGATAAAATTAATTCACTATCTAAAAGCTAATCTAAAAGTGTTGTCTAGTGGTTATAAAATTTATGTTCAAAAATCTGAAGAATTCGCGAATGATATCTCTAGCTTTTATTACCACGCTTTTATTAACTTCACCTGTATGTTTGTGAGTTTGTGAGTTTGTGAATTTGTGAGTTTGTAACTCTCCTTATTTTATGTATGTTCACCGATTACTCCGAAACCATGCAATCGATTAACTTGGTTTTGGAGTTAAATGAAAGACGATGCTCTCGAATTGGTACTACTTCAGTTTTATCGAAATTGGTTCAGTTCCTTTTTAGTAATTAGGCAAAAACTAATCAAATTAGTGATTTTCTGCTAATTTAAAGTGTTGAATACGTTCACTGAATGGAGTGTAGACAACATGGCCGAGCGGTCTAAGGCGCCGGATCAATGCTCTGCTTTCCGAAAGAGAGTGTGGGTTCGAACCCCACTCCTGACATTATTTACATCGATGTAAAATTTAAAAAAAAATCCGTATTACAATTTTTATTTTTAACCGGCTTCAGAAAAGAAAGAGGAAGTTATCAATTCGACGCGTATGTATTTTTTTTCTATGTATGTTCACCAATTACTCTGAAACTATCCAACTGATTAATTTGTTTTTTGTTTTAAATATAAATATAGTTTAAAAAAACTAAAAACCACGCTTTTGAAGTAATCAAACTAAAAAATGAAAAATAAATATAGTTTAAAAAAACTAAAAAACACGCTATTTGAGTATATCAAACTAAAAAGTGAAAAATAATTCGTACTATAAGCTGAAAACGAAAATAGATGAAAAATACTATATTACTGTAAAATCATTGTTATTATAGAAATCAATTAATAAGCTATAAATAAAATTATCGTGGAAAAAAAGCGTGGGGTGCTTCTTAAGAACTGATAGATGGAGCATGGTAGATGGAGCACCCCACGCTATTTTTCCACGAAAATTTTATTTATTACATATTAATTGATTTCTATAATAACAATGATTTTATAGTAATGTAGTATTTTTCATATATTTTCGTTTTCAGCTTGTAGTACGAATTATTTTTCACTTTTTATTTTGATATACTTAAAAAGCGTGTTTTTTAGTTTTTTAAAACTATATTTATTTTGTAATTTTTTATGGTTGGCACCCAATGTCATTCGCATTACACAAACTTTTGAACCATGAGGCTACTAAAATGGAACATGTATTGCAACCAACCAAGTAGCTGTCAAAGATAGCGAGTGAAGCCCTCAAAATGCATTTTCGTTCATATACTCAAAACTTTTCAAGAAAAGCCTTACTCGTAGACTGTAATGAAGATGTGCTTAATGCCTTATTTTTTGTTTCAATCCTTATTTAAGTTGTAATATGCGAAAAAACTCCACAAATCATAAAAAAATTTCTGCAAAGGCACTGCAATTCTTATACCGAAAATTTAGTTTTCGAGTGATCCTGAAGAGGATGGCATGGAAGACTATGATAAAAAAATGATGGTTAATAAAAACATAATTTGTTACATATATTTGCATAAATTTTTCGAAAAAAAATTTTTTTTAGTATAATAATGTAATTTACGTTTTCTTAAAGCACAGTATCAGCTATAGAACGCACAAGATATTTTAAACCATTTTGGCCAGATTTTTCAGCAAAATACCACATTGGCTGTTTGCTAACTTTTAATGCATTATTTGTGCGTTTCTAATCGTTGTTTTTCTATCCTTTATACATTTTTGCACAAAAACATTACTTTCTATTTTAATGAACTAAGTGTATTAATAAAATTTACAATATCTTGGGACATAATTACCGTAATTATATGAATGATATGTCAAAATATGAATAATTGAACAGGCATTCACTTAATTAAAAATAATAAAGATGCATTGATATTTTAATAAATTTTAAAGTGAACTTTCTCCTTATAATATTGTAGATTCCATCAAATAAACATTTACGATATATTTTCGTTCAATGTTGATTTCATTAATCATTTACCACATATTAAAAAATTACTTTTTTAATACTTGGCAATGAATTTCTTTTTTAAATCATGATTCTTTCTCATTCAAACACAATTCTTGGAATGAAACATTTTATTTCCATCACATTTAAATTTATTTGACACAATATATAGACATAAGTTTAAAAAAGACATGTTTAATTTGCTGAAGTGAAAAATTAAAATAGAAATTACAAAAGTATGTTTAAGAAAATAATTTATGAGTGTGAAGTAGATGCTCTTTAATACTATCACTAGATAACTCCTGAAAAAAAAAATGTTTTGTGGTTTTTTTATTATTATTCTCCTTTTTTTCACTTTGTGTACAGTTTTAAAAATGTAGAAAATGTAGCATAAAAGGTCAAATAATCTGAAAAGCTAAAATATAATTAAATATCCATGAAGTGTTAATTAAATATATTTAGTATGTTTAACCGAGTAAAGCTAAATTACGTATATCTAGTGTTAGTATTAAGTTAACGTAATAAACTAATGAAAATTGATAAAAATTCATGAAAATAACTGCTGTAAATATTTTAATTAGAGACATTTACACACTAATTTAAGATCCAGTCTAAAAATTACATAAAAAGCATTGCTTAAATTATACAGGGTAGGGCATAAATATCTCCTCATTTTAAGAGGTCAATAAAAATATATAGGACATTGAAAACAAATATTTTATGTTTATATTCGGAAAGAATAACCTATGCTATTTATTTTTTTTACACTCTGTAACAATTCTTGCTATTAATTGATTTCGAGGCTTTATTGGACAAAGAATGATTTCGTCTAAGTGTTTTTCTTTGTTCTCTATAAGTCTTTGAACATGATATTCGATCATGACGGGTCTACCGTGCGACTTTCGTTTTATACACTAACCTAAAATTAGCAATCCGTAAGTATATTTTTTGTCTGTCGGGCACTTTTTCATGCCTGCTTACTCCAAAGTCTCGACATAATAATCGTTGGAATATGCATTCTTGAACTAAGTTTGAACAGAGAACGCATAATGCTCATTAGTCCAAGACATATTGTCAATGAAAATAGCATAACCACAGAAATATAATAGCGCTACTTCGGACATGCCCTCTACACTAGAGCCGCCGATGCGGCAGCGGCAAATTAGGCAACGCCCCATCCTCTATAATTAATAATATCTTCATTAAACTAATCTTCAGAATGCATGTCAGAATTAATCAGGCACATCATGCAGAAATGCATGTAACTTTTAATTAAATCGTGTAAAATATCGGATATATAAATAAATTGTAAACACGATAAACGATAATGACATTTTTATTACTAAATTCAAATTAAATCTTTTATTTATTATGGGTATTAATATTACTATCGTTTTTTATTAAAATATACATATAAAAAACCAACGTTAGAGTTTGCTTAATGAATCCATATAGAAAAATAAAATAATCAAATATTAACTTTATATATTTTTCCATGCAGGTAGTCCATTCTCAAAAGTGACCTATGCCTCATTCCTAAACCGTTAATCATATACATACAGTTCAATTACAAAAATATTTTAAATGAGGTAAAGAAATATTTAAAAAGGGATTGGAGCTAGTAAAAATATAAAAAAACAAGATATTTAATTTTTTTGTACGGTCCCTAAATCCTATAAGTTATATTTATATAAATCTTTCTGTTACACTGACAAGTAACACTAATTATAATAAGCATATAAAGAGACAAAAATGGAATTTTTCTTAAATAAAATGATAAAATTTAAAAGGCTACAAAATGATATATATTTTAAAATGTTATTGGATAAGTCTAGTCTGCAAAAGTTGAAATTCTTCATGTTTTAAGTTTTTGATAATTTAATCTTATCTAGTCTGGACGGCTGAATCTGAAATTAACCTTCGTTTTTTACCACTACGTAAGATTTTTTGCAAATCCTAAATTTCAAAGTTAAAAAAGAAAAAAAATGATGAAAATTTGATTTTATAAATTAAATATGTTTTTAAATTTTTATAATTATTTTTTGGTAATTTTTACCGCTGAAACCAAAAGTAATGTACAATTTTAACTATCGCGCCAGAAGTTTTGACAAATTATAAGTTTAAAAGTTAAAATACTCAAAGTTTACTCAAAGTTAACATTAAGTTTCCTCATGGACCCCTCAGATTTTTAGCTAAAAAAATCCCAGTATAAACGAACAAAAAAATAATAATAATAAATTTAATCAAGTTTTATTGAATTAAAAACTTTTATGTATTTTTATAGTATTAAATTTTCGCTATATTTTAATTTTGACATTAATGATAAAAAAAAAAAAGAAAAATCGAACTTAATGATCTAAAAACGAAGGTAATTTTGAGATTCAGTACAGAGCACAAACATCAGATATCAAAAGTTAAAAATCATAAATCTCCTCTATTTTATCGTATTCGTTTTTCGTTATTTTTTCACTATGATCTGGGGTGTCTGAACGGCGGTTGGCGAGCATAGTTTGTAGAAAGCAGGTCCCCTAGTTTAATAAAATAAAATAATGCAAGTTTAATCTTTTTAATAGTATTGAATTTTTGCTATATTTTAAGTTTGACATTTACGATTTACAAAACTATTATGACCTGATGACCTAAAAAGAAAGGTCATTTTTTGATTCAGAACTAAAAATTATTACATAAAAATTAAGTATCGAAAGTTAAAAAAACAAACAGCTGTCTCATGTGTTATATAGTATCCAATTTTTGACATTTTTAACAATTTATGATTAAAGAAAAATACTGACACGATAGTTAAATTTTAAAGTACTTTTCGGTTTCAGTGATAAAATATACATAAAATTTAAAAAACACACACAAAGTTTTTCTTACATTACCAGACCTAATAATTTTTCTTAAATTTCTTTGCGGTAATTCATCCGATTTTTTTTTCGTTAATCTGTAAAATAATTATAAATGGTCACCACCGAAAATCATGGTAATATTAGATTGGTATTCGATGTACGTCAGTATGTAAAACTTAATTTGTATGGGATATTTTAAAGTGAGTTAAAATTCGAGTTCTAGTTTTGAACTGAAAGAACATAGATACGATCATTAAAGTTACATAAAAACTTATAAAAATAACGGAATATTTCTTAAAAATAATCATGAAAATAAACAATTTTATATCCTTACAAAATGAAACATATGCTAAGATACAATTATTTTGGGCTGCCGGGATGTTTTAATGTGTAAGCTTTAAATAACTTTCAGTAAATTTTAACTTTTAAGCTTGTAATAACTTTTATTAAGTTATTTCATGCATATGTGTTTTGGAAAAAAATTGTGCAAATATTACAATTGAATTATTTTCTTCGAAAACTGTCAGAACTTTTCATTTGATCCATCAAATCGAACTCATTTATTTTCATTGCAGGAAAGTGGTATAAGTCATGTATTTTAAAATTTTCATATTTCGGTCAATTTTTGTGGTATATGGAAAAACTTTGTTTGTCCCACTTATTAGGGCAAGATAAAAAAAATTGCTAAACATAAATTATAAGACCATAGGATAGTATAAAAAGTTGAATTTTGTGATTTTTTAAGAAACCCTTTTATTGATTCAAATCGCTTTTAAAATATTTCTTTACCAAAATTTAAAAAATTTTGTAATGTTTACTATATATCTATGACTAACGATTTAGTATTTAGCCACTGGCCACCCTTGACAGTGGACTCGCTGCATAGAATTACTACATGATTAAACGTATGCAATATGATATATAGAAAATAACAAAGTAAGGAATAGTAAGAAGTATTGTTTAACAATAAATAATAATGTCAAAATACTAATTATTGTTGCTAACCAATTCAATTTTTTTAGGTTGAAAATAATTCATTAATTTTAACTTAACATTTAGGTTTTTTAAAGACACTAAATAAATCGTAAAAATAATATGTCTTATACGTTTCAAATTAATATTGTATGCGGTTAAAAAAATAAAAATCTTATTTAATCTATTAATACATTAACCCTTTTGGGTACGATGTAATTAACGCTAAACAGCATGACCTTTTTTTGTTCAGTAGTCTATATTTTTTATACAATATAAGATACATTTTATTAAAAATTAAATGTTTTCCTTATTTATCAGTAGTCTTTTGTGATTACATCGGACAAATATTTTTATTTAAATTTAGTAATATCTTTGATGTGAAGAAATTTATGAAATGCTAAATTCTAATTCATATAATTCCTGATAATTCATATAATTCATAAATTTTAATTCACATCAATGTATAATGCAGATTTAGTAGGACATATTTGTTCATTTTTGTCTTAATAAATACTTTTTTTAATAAATATTTTTGTTATTCTCTTCATTAAAAATTAAAAATATATGCGTGCAATTTTCTTATTACGACTTTTTTCAGGCGTCTTTATTTAGTAATAATAATAATAATAATAATAATAATAATAATAATAATAATAATAATAATAATAATAATAATAATAATAATAATAATAATGTTTCCTTAATGTTCATGTCTCCTCTATTGATGCCTTTTATTTCAAATTTAAATATCAATGTTTAAATACGGATTACATTTCCAATTAATGAATGAATAAATTGTAATAAAAAATAAACTAATAGTGTAAAATTTATTATATCTCTTTCATTCTGTTACAATACAATTTTTCCAAACATCTTTAACAGCTTATATTTAACCTATTATATGAATAATACGCAGAACGTCTTTATTCGCTACATACCAGTAAATTATATATTTGTTAAATTTCAGAAAATTTTATCTTCTACTTTTAGATAGTTGTTCTTACAATCATTAAAGTAAAAACATTTTTCTTTCTTAGAAAAAGATTAAAAAACCGGATTCGTACGCATTGAAAAATTATCTTTGTATCTTTGTTTAAAGAACTTCTGAAATGCATACATTAAATTTGAAATGAAAAACAAATATTCATTACGTAATTGTCATTTTACTAGTTCTATTAAATGTTTGACATTTAAACTGATTTTTAGTGTAAACATATTTTTCTGAAACAACAAATATGCAGATGCGCATATTGTCTGCTTTCATAATACACAGTTTGTTTTTAAAAATTTTTAATTATATTAAACAATAACTTTTTATGTAATTTTATAAGATTCATAAAGATCTCATTCAAAAGACTGAAAATAAAGGGACTCAAACATAAATATCAGAATATTAACTATAAAACCATCACGACAACATCGATTTTAAAATGTGAAACAATGATATTCAACAAACAATATTTGGCACCAACACTTGTTACATTATACATATACGATATTTAGAATATTACAACCATAAAATCAGTATATTGGAGTTAGAAAGGATAGTACAGTTTGGGTTTCAAATCATTCAAAATAGCAGTGAAAGGAAAGTTATATTAACGCTATATTTTGTGCGCCTTTATAGCATAATATTAAAATTATAACCTAATTTAAAATGTTTTCAACCAAGCACAATGATTTAATACTAAAAGAAACACCGAATTTTCTATCTATTGTCATTCCTTCAATGTTTCTGAATTCATCTGAAAAATCCATTGGTGAACGCGCTTGTGCTCTCTGTTATAATTTTTTAATGGATTTTATTTTATGTGTAAATTAATTTTAGACTTCAATACATTTTTTTAATTTATAAACGCATAAAAAAATTACGTAATGTTATAAATTTCAGTTTTACATTGTGCTATATTTTAATGCTAATTATAAAATGAAATTGTATTTCCAGCTAAAAAAAAATAAAATGAACAAAATAAAATGTTAATATTTTTTGAACTCGTATAAATTAAAAAAAATATTTATTAAAATAAATTTTATTTAAATTATAGCGTAACACACCCAGTAATTGGCATGCACCAGTGATTGGCACATCCTACAAACATGTCCTAAAATAAGATTTATATCCAGTCTTTTAAAAAGGCAAGACCATATACCAGTTATATGCTAATTTATGTTAAAGATTATAACTTTGATTTATGCTACTAGATGACAATAGTGCCTAGGAAAGAGAAACAATTATGGCTTGTATGAAATTAGCCATTTTTGTTGCAAATGCTTCTTCTTTGGTTTAAGCAAGGCATGCTTTTCAATTCATTATCATATGATTTATAATATATTTTAAATTTTAATTGACAACGGTTTTGTTTATTTAAAAAGGGTTACTTTAATTGTGTAAAAGTATGTTCGACACAAATATTTGGATTTCTGAATTAATCATAGATGCCAATTAATGGTGCTTCAATTTTGCTAGTTCCAAGTAATTGGCACCTATTCTAATAAAAAGGATTTCGCAGGGAATTTGAGATTAAACCTTTTATTTTGGAAGTACTTTCAAAGTTATAGACTAATTTTGTTTATCATTTGTTTTTATATGAAAATATGAAATATTATCAGTGATTGGAATCCATTAAAGCTTCATATGAAAATTACAGGGGACAGCATGACAATTACTGGGTATTAATATAAGTATATTGTATTGTTTTAAAGTGTTCACATTTCAGACTAATATGCTGATTTCTTACTCTCAAAAACCTGAAATATGGCATCTTCATCTATGGTAAATTCATTTAAAGCGATTAAACCCAATGCAAAATGTAAAATTTTTTAAAAAATATAAACTTGCGCCAATTACTGGATCACAAGGTGTCATACATTGGTGCTCTAGGTGCCAATTACTGGTGATTTCAGCAACTTTTTATAAATATATTTTTATAAAAATACTTTTTCAAATTTTCTTGCATTTAGTGGGCAAAATAGATGCACAGATATGCATTTCTTGATTTAAAAATATTTTCAAGTAAACATCTTATTTCTTTGAAATGAAAATAAGTGAAGTAATATGAAAATAAGTGAAATAATGAAGTAAGTTTGAAGACAAATTTTTAAAGGGCCAATTACTGGGGATGTTACCCTAATTTTGAATTTATGCATAAAAAATATTTTTTTTAATTCTTAGAAAACAGGCTAAAATTCCTTAATTTTATTGAAAAAAAAATTTTTTCAAATGAATTCCACAAATCAGTTCAGAAAAAATAGTCGATTCAACTTTTTTCAATAATAGAAATGTGAATAATATTTTTTCACAATTACATAACAAATAAACAAATATCTCTAACATTTTCAAAAAAGAGTTTTAAAAACCACAAATCAAATATGAATAACGTTATCATCTTCACGATACATAATAATATTTCCACAACACAAACATCACAATATAATGTTCATAATTTTTCACATAATGTGCTTCACATAAAACAATTCTATTTACAATTCGTATTGCTATTTACACACCTTCAAACAACATATACAACTTGAAATGATAAATGTAATTAGAAATCTTTTACAGTAAGAAAATATAGAACGAAATCACGAGAAAAAAATTTAAACTTTAATACCTATTTAACCTTTCGCCGGGCGCGCAAATTTTCATCACATGAACGGGCGAGCATTGTAAGTTGTGCAGCCGGCGAAAAAAAACCAATTATTGGCGCTTTATTTTAATTTTGCAAATAATTTAATTTACAAATATCATATAAGTTACCTCTGATCACAATTTATGAAACAATTTCGCAATACCTTTTTCCGTTATAACATATCAAAGCAGAAGTTTAGATATATATATATAAAGCTTCTTACTACTACAATCGCAAAGAATAAAAAATAATAATGAATTACTAAACAATAAGTAATTAATTTCAGATTTACAGAATTAGTCCTATATTTCATCTATATTAGTTGCTTCACATTTCAAGCATAAGATTTGCTTTTTTGAAGGCTGTTTGCAGATAACCGTCGCGCATTCCATGCACTGTTAATAGATTGAAATGGCAGTTGCATCTAATTGCGCAATCTGAAATACAAAAAACTTTCAGAAAGTGGGTAAAGAAATTCAATAAACGAATACAAATGGTTATTAACAGCCTCTTCTGCTTGAATTTTATTTTAAATTAAAAAGAAAGTGAACGTTGTACTTTTTACAACGGCGCGCCACCGGAAGGAAGGTTAAGGTTAAAAAAAGTTTAGGAAAGTTAACTTATAGATGGGGTCTCGGACAGCACCTTTCCAGGAATACATGCTATGCCAGACAGATTCTGTCCGAGCACCGACGTAGATATGTCCCAAAAGTAAAAAGCATTACATATCAGATATTAGCTAGACAATGTATTGCAATAAACATAATGTATTGATTGGATAAAACAGAATTAAACATATTAATAAAAAATAAGAGCCTATTGTAAACAAATTTTGAAATTATGAAAGCAATGAAATTTCATCTGAATTGAATCAAAGAAATGTATTATGAACAATTTTATAACTTATATACATTTTAAAAAGTTTCTTAGTAAAACAAAATAAACTGTATCTTTGGCAATAATTCATAATAAAATTAAACTTTATTGAAAAAATAAATCAAAATGTAAAATTATCATGACAATGAATGTCATTAATACTTAAATATATTCAAAGTTTAGCTGCTAGTTAATTACAGTAAAAAATAGTCCCAAAATTAAAAATAGTTAAAAAACCAGATAAATGCAATGGACATCACCTTATTCCAAAAGAAGTATAAATATATGTTACTTATAAATTAGTTTCGTTAAGTTTATCTTATATATTTTAAAGAAGTAATTACAAATCAGAATTTAAAAAGAATAATGAAAAAATACTTAAATCACTTAGTTATAATAAATCCATTCAATATCCCAGATTTAAAAATGTAACGTGAAATCTAATAAATGAAATACTTCACCAAAACAATCACAACACAATATCGAAATTTATTTCAAAATACTTATCCATTTCACAATACTTACACAATATTAACACATTTACCAGAATGCTTTTTGCTGTATAGTGTATGTCAAATGCATTTTGCAGTCATCAAATTTCACTTTGTGTATGTCAGAAAATAGATGAAAAGCACAGTGCACCATTTTATACAAATTAAAATTGCTTGTTAAAAAATGGTTTTAATCTCTTCAAACCGCAGGGTTTATTTATGAATTCAGTTATGAATTTCAGTTATTCGATTTTCAGTTATTCAGTTATGAATTTCTATTAGCAAACTGATCATTGAGAAAGATTGAAAAGCAAAAAAAAAATTAATTCGTTTTTTGTGCATAAAATTTGATGCTACATTAGGACTCATTATTCCTATTTTATGATCGCAGATTTGAAATTCCCATTTCATTTTATTCTCTTTGCATTGCAAAAATATTGTTTATGAATAAATTATGTATTTAATTTTTTATTATTACTAATGGACTACAAATGATATCTTAACACATAGAAAAAATAATCACACGGTTTAATTTTTCGGTATTTCATAAAATTTTACTGCAAACCATTTTAATACAAAACGAATCTCACGAGTAACACTATACGAAACATAATGTTTTTACCGTATTCTCCCGCACTATCTGTCATGCCGCAAAATTTGAGGAAGGCCAGAATTTTGAATATCTCATGTTTTTCGGCTGGCTTTAATAAGCGAGGATCTTCGAAAATAGAAAAAAAAAGGTTCATTAGTTGTAACCAGTTAAATCGAATGCTGTATTAGAAAAGAGTTGAAGAATAAAGTTTGTTCCCACGTTTCTAATTATTTACCTGATCTTCTTTTATTATTAATAATAATAATAATAATAATAATAATAATAATAATAATAAAAGTTGTGTGTTTCGTATCATTTTACACAAAGTTCACTCTCCAGAATTTGTACGATATTTACACTGTAGAAAAAGATTATCTCATAGATTATTAGATGAACCAAAATATTCTTACTATTCATGTATAAAAATTTGAACAATTATTTAAATTTATTAAGAGAGAAATGTGCGCGTACTTTATATGAAAAAAGTATTTTTATATGATAGTTTTTAAAAAAAACTATATTTGACTGAGATCCAGGTTTTTATTTCTTAAGAAAGAATGATGAATACAAAATCTGCTATAAATTTTATCATTTATAATCCCTGTACTTGCTTTCATTCTCTGTTAAAATCGTCCTTTAGAATGTCTTGTCTTATCCTAAGAATCAGGAAGAGAATTCTTTTGAATAAGTTCTTTCAAACAATTATGTAAAAAAGTTTTCTTTTCGTATTTAAACCTCATTTCACAAAAGATAGTTTAATAAAGTATTCGCAAACTTTTCCCCATTCTTCCATAGAGTTACCGTTTTTTTACGAATTATTAATTAAAAAAAAGATATTTATTAATTAAAGAAAGATAAAATTATTAATTAAAATTAAAATTTGACACGAAGCAGAACAATGTTTACCGGACATCGTGAAATCCTGTTCACATTTCATTTGAATATAATTGAATATACAGACAGAATGAAAGAAAGAAATTAAGTATAGATGATTTTTCCTTAAGGGAGACCCGTAAGAAAAAATGCAAAATTTTTATTATTGATTTTAAAGTAATGAATTTTGGTATACTATTTAAGAATCTTCTTGTAAGGAATAATTAGCAAAAAAAATTCACTTTTTATTAAAAAGTATATTTTTTATGGGGATTTTTATGATTTTTTTTTTTTTTTGTCGAAAAATACACTTTTTAAAATTACTACTGCTCATTCAATTTTCAATATTTTGGTACTAAAATTTCTTAAATAGTGTTATAGTATATAGAAAAGAACTAAGGAGAGACATTTTTAATTTTCTATTTTAATCGGCTAAAAAATTAAATAAAAATACGCATGGTAAATTTCCTTAAATTCGTTATAATATTCGTTTTCATGTTTACCAATTTATGTAAAATTTTCAGAAATAGTTAAAAAAAATATCTCTCCTTACTTTTGTTGCAATTTCTTTTAAGATTCTTAAAACATAAACACTTTGTTTTTAAATCATTTTACCACTGAGCCTTAGTACTTTGAACTTAGGCAAAATATGAAAAAAGTCATTCTCAGGAAAACACGTTTTAAAGGGCCGCTAGTCCTCTAAACTCCATAGTGAGTACAATTTAAAAAGCTCATTTTCTACCTGTTCCAAGGGTCTCAGAGTTCTGAAATTTTGCATAGATATTCGCAAATATGTATTTTATCGTTTTCTGAGAAAAAAAAATTTGAACTTTTGATGATTTTTGGCCGAAAATGGGGTACGGGTCTCCCTTAAAATAAAAATATTGTTAGAAAAACTAAAATAAATCACCCGCCCGTACTCTGTTAGTCAAACTTCACATTCTCCGGTATCCCGGTAAATACGAGATTTTCTGACATTCTGGTACATTTTTTCCGGTATTCCAGGTAGTGTGTATGAATACGATATGTTTAGTTCTCCTGTACTTTAAACAATTTCCTTATTTTTAACGTTATTTATTTACATGAAAAAACTAAATAGGAAAAAACTAAAAAGGAAAAAATATTGGTATCCTATAGGGTCCCATCGGATCTGAAGAGGTTAAGAAGAGTTTAATATGCTAAAATTAGTCTTAATAATATCCTTTTATATTGATTTGAAAAAAGAAAATGCATTTTTTTTTTCAGAGTTAAACACTTTAATAAATAAATTTAAATAGGGTATAGAATGCCGCGGGAAGAGAAAGATGCCAAAGCTGTGAATTTTCCATATATGATTAAAAATTAATTATTTTTATATGTTTCAATAAGGGCTATTATGAGACATATTTGAAAAGATTGATTTAAAGACCAATAAAAATATTGTTATATGCGAGTGCATTGCCTTTATTTTCTTACGCATAAAACAAACTGTTTTTCTTAAGGTCAGCTGCAGAATAAAACAATTTCGTCGTATTATTCCAATAGAATGGGTTAAATATGAGACGAATATTGTGCTGAATTGAAACACCACTACTTTTTAATACTTGCAACCAGTCAGAAATAAGAGACATGCAAGCATTTTGCCACAAACCTCACGTTTTAGTTGCTTCATTCAAAATTGTTTTATTTTTCATTTTTACTGAAATTTGACATACATTCAATGGTACAGTTAGAACAGTGATGGAAATACATTAAAATAAACAAATTTAACTGATTTATACAATGTTAATTAATATTAAAAAACTAAAAAAAAATTATCTGCAACACTTAAACTAAATTTTTATGAGTTTTTAAAAGTAAATTTTAAGCAGTATAACAAGGAGTTTTTAAATCTAGGCTCCCGTAGGTAATCTCTTATCATAAAATTTATTTCTTTATCATTCGTCTAATACTTCCCTTAAAATTCATCTAAGCATGGTATTAAATTTTAAGCGAAGAAAAGTTTGAAATTTTAGTGATAGGAAACAGCCCGCTAACGCCTAGATAATAAATTTTAAGCAGTACAACAAGGAGTTTTAAAACCTAGGCTCCCGTAGGTAATCTCTAATCATAAAATTTATTTCTTTACTATTCGTCTAATATTTCCCTTAAAATTCATCTAAGCATGGTATTAAATTTTAAGCGAAGAAAACTTTGAAATTTTATTGATAGGAAACAGCCCGCTGACGCCTAGATAATAAATTTTAAGCAGTACAACAAGGAGTTTTAAAACCTAGGCTCCCGTAGGTAATCTCTAATCATAAAATTTATTTCTTTACTATTCGTCTAATATTTCCCTTAAAATTCATCTAAGCATGGTATTAAATTTTAAGCGAAGAAAAGTTTGAAATTTTAGTGATAGGAAACAGCCCGCTAACGCATAGATTTAATAAAACAAAACCCGTGAACATGACTCCTTTCATTGAAAAAAAATGATAATAAATAAAAAAAAATCTGCATTTAGGATTTTCATTTTCAATGTTCCGCACGATTTTGCCATAATACCGTAATGTACGTTTCCACCCATATCAAACTAGGTTCTATCATTTTACTATAAATAATCGATACTATTGTTTCGAATTAGTATCTATTATTTTTATTTTTACTTTACTTTACTTTAGTTTAGTTTATTTTTGCAACAACTTTATTTATCCTTAGCTATAAGACCAAAAAGCTCGAAAGAACATTTGAGAAACTATGCATCTCCGCTTATTGGATTTACTGCTGAATTACATTAGTAGAGGTTGATTAGCATTTTCATAATTTTACGGTTATAAGTGATCAACCATTTTGAACAAAACAACGTAATAATCCATCATCTAACGTACTTTTTGACTGAACCTAAAAATCGAAACACCTTCCATATTGTGCGTCTCAAAATAAGTCCATTTTTCTGTAATCTCATGAACCCCAATGGAGCTACTTAAAATGCACCTATTTAACGTAAAAGTATATTAATATTTATGAAGTTTAATGTAATGAACTTATTTAATTTTATTTTTAAAAATTCATAGCTAAAATTTAATAAATTTTAGTAATTCAAATTTTTTTCTAAAGTAACATAAAAAAAGAAAGTAAAAGAAACTTACATAGAATACAAATATTTCTTTTACTTTCTTTTTCTTTGTTTCTGTGCCGTAGTTATACTTTGGTTGATCATCAAATGCCAATTGCCCAAAATAGCACAGAAGAGTTGTGCAAAGTATTTAGAATTTAATTTTCTAAAGTCTCACTTGGTGGAGTTACAGCACTGGTCTAGCCATCATATCAATATTCACAATGAAACAACAATGACATACAACAAATAGCATTACACAATTAAACATTTAATTTCACTTTGCTATCTGGTACTTCATTAGATGCTCACTGCATATTTAACATTAACATCAATAACAATAAAGAAAAAACAGTCAGTATCAGTGGCTTCACAGGTTTAAAATATCAGCTGTATCCCTTACGTAATTAAATTTATACATATCGTACCCAAAAGTGGTAAAAATAAAAAATAAAAACTCAATTTTTTAGGCAATACGAAAACCTTTTCCCAATGGTCATCTTGAAGACACAGCTGCTGCCTGGTGCATGGATTTTTAATACACTATTTAGTAATTTATGTGATTTATAGAGGCAAAAAAAAAAAAAAAAAAAAAAAAAAAAAAAAAAAAAAAAAAGTAAAACGGCAGACTGGAAACTATAACTTACAATACCTAATTTTTCAGTTGTGACAACTTTGAAACAAGGGTGCAATACATTATATTTTCAAAAATTAAAATACTTTATGAATTCGGTTTAGCAAAAAGTCAAACATAAATTTATGTATACAAAATTTTTAATAAAAAGGCGAATGATACTTTTTGTATTTATTACATAAGAGAATATTAAAGAAATAAATATAGATAAACACGCCCAATGAATTAAAGGTAATATTTTGGTAAATATTTACTGTAATAAAAACAATTAAATTTTATTAATAGTACGAAAAAACAATTAACAAATATGTTTTTTTATCATAGGGAAATTGAAGAAATTATCATTATACTTTATGTATCTACCATTTAACTATGCAATAGTGAAAAAATCTATGACACCAAAAAATAGACGTCAGTAGATTCATACAGAATTACTTAAAAACAGAAATAAAACTGCAGAAAATATTATAGTATTACTGTATTTGTATTTATTTTAACTTGTGATGTTCTCATATTTATTAATTATCCTTTAGAAAAAGGTTATGCATTTAATCTTATAAGATAAACTTTTAAGGAACAAACGCATAAATAATATTTCATCTTTAAGACCACTGTCACAGCTTTACAATCACAGTTACGGGACATAACTTCACACAAACATAGCCATGGAATGTTGGTGTATTATTATAAATTACATCTCTTAGTAGCAACATTTTGCACTGACAATTACTCTGCAGTATTCATATACATTAATGGTGCAGAGTTATTCATCTTTACGGATAAAGCATATTTCGAAATAATGAATAAAATTAATAGAAACGCTTTAACTAAAATTAATGTAAAATGAAATAATAACACAAAAAATAATAAATGTTCTTTTTGTGAAGACAATAACAGTTTTATAAATCAGTAAGTTTTAAAATAAGAAAAATTATTATTTTAATAAAATAAAGTATGAGCAAACCAATTTATCACAGAAAATTTTAACATTGAAACATAATAAAATACAAATTCTGAATGAATAAATTTATTATTTTTCAAATAATAAATGATACCCATTCCTCAGACTTACACAGATGCATAAACATGTAATATTTTATATGTGTAATTTTATACATATACAAATTTATAAATACATAACCTAGTAGCAACCCATTTTTGTTGAATTCTAAGAACTTTTAGAAGAAATATTTAGCGGATTAATTTAATATTGCTTCAATCCTCTGTGTGCCTATAATATCGATCGTAATTTAGACACATTTACTTATTAATCACGATATACACTCATGCCACTGGAAATAATGAATTTAAACTGTACCATTAATAATATTTTTACTTATACTAACCAGCAGAAAAAAAAAGATCTCTTTAATGCAAGTGAAATTTTTAACCAATCGTAAGGGAGCCTTTCTGTATAAGTAATTACATTGCACATTTAAAAATTAGACATCCTTTATTTCTAACGCCATGTAACTACATTTCAAATATTGTAAAATATGTATCTTTGATCCCAAATCAGTTTTTATACTTTTCGCATAGCACTGAAATGCTACTAGGTTATAAATGTATCAATTTATTTTCCTAAATCTCTTAAGCATATATAGTTTCTTCACAAAATATACAGATTATAAGCTTAAATTTTAAAGACAATTTTGATTAAATTTAATATTTTATACTGTACAATAAATACATTTTTATAAGCTCAATTCATTTACCCAAAACTTTTGAAACATTTCTTATTTTTAAAATACAAATTTATCAGGTAAATTACATTATATGTCTTGAAAGCACCTGGAAAATAATAAGGCTGTATATAATATATTAATATTCTTATTTTATATTTCTAACAGGATTTATTCCTTAAAAATATGAAAAAAATATTTTTTGATTGTCTTCAAAATGTCACATGCACAATTTTAAAAATTAGGATTTTAAGCAATTTATATTTTTTTACATACTCTGGATTCAAAATTTCACAAATTGTCTTTCCAAAAGTTATTACAGACATCACCATTAATATTGTACACTATATCATTTTTTTCAGAATTTAAAAAATACTGCAAATTTTACGAGATTATTTTTGTAACACTTCTTTTTACAAGTCTTTGTATTTAGTTTCAGGAAAATAAAGTTATGAAATTTGTTCGACGAAGAAAGTATTCGTCACAGTTGATAAAGTGAAGAAATAGCATCTGCCTGAGTTAAATTACGTTCTTTGTCTTTCTCAGTACAAACAAATCGTTCATTATTATAGAGTATGTTATTGATCATAGATTTTCTAGGAAGAAAATACAGTTATTGTCTGTTTTAGAATTTTATTAGGCTATGACAAACCACGTTTGTAGAGTCTGATTAATACCCTTACTTATACTCATTTCTTTCACAAAACTTTATCTTTGAAATGTGATTAACACACAAACCAGCGTACGTTTTCAATACTACTAACAAGAGTATTATCAACCTAAGAACCAACTCATCACAGTCAAAACAATCACAAGTTATCACTCTCATCAGATCTAATTCCTAGTGAGAAATTTATGATATTTTGTATGCAATATAAGCCTGAGCAAGAAAATATTCTTATATACAAATTTGTGCTTTGAAATGTCTTGAGTTAAAATTGTTTTAAAACTTGACAATGAACATAATTATCCACATGAACCGACTGTAGTTTTAATGCAATGGTACTGTACAATGAAACCGCATGAAATTAAAAACATCTATCAAATAGAGATCATAATTGATAACTGTGTAAAACAATAAAAATATAACGTAATTTGTTGGCACATATTCACATTTAAGTAAGATAAGCATTTTACTTAAGGGAACTTGAGGAAATGTTATGATCATTAAGTCAGAGATTTATATCCTGCGTGATTGATGGGGGTGCTGAGTGATAAGTTGCGGCGTGAAAGTGTGGTAATGAATAATCATCTCTGTATATCTGGCGCAATCTGTTCCTGTATGTATGTCTTCCCTGAATGAATTTAGGGCAGCATCTGCAAAGCAGTTTATTAAATGCTCTTCGGAAATCGCGATTCCATAACACGTATATAACAGGATTCATTGCTGAATTGCTCCATCCCAGCCATGTCACAACGGAAGATACAGTTTTCATATCAGAGAAGCACAGATCTCCACAAATACCTATTAAGACATTGCAGATGAAGAATGGCAACCAGCATATAATAAATACCCCCATTACTATTCCGAGTGTTTTAGCTGCTTTCTTTTCTTTGGCAAGTTTTGTTATTTTCCTGCTTAATGAGAAACTTTTTATTTGTCTTGCAGGAACTCTCAAAGTGGAACACTCATTCGTGTCCTCATTTCTTTCAGCCTGATCCTGAGCCTGTGCCTGAGCCTGAGCCTGAGACTGAGACTGACCCTGGGCCTGAGCCTGTCCTCCATTTGCAAGATGAGATTCTGTGTTTGACTTTCCACCTCTGTGTATTCGGAGAGTGATAGACGAATCACTACCTCCATTCGAATGCACTTGTTTTGTACCAAGTCTCAAACTTTTTTTCTGATTCTGAGCTGCTGTGTAAAGTCTGTAATAGTTCAGTAACATTATAATCAAAGGACCGTAGAACGATACGACAGAAGAAGATATCAAATAACCTGCATCATCAGTAAAAAGACATTGATTCGGTGGCGGCGGTCCTTTCGCTACAGCCCTCCACCAAACAATCGCAGGAAAAGAAATCAGAGAAGAGCATAACCAAATTGCAGTTATCATGAATGCCGCATGTTTCGGACTAAACAAATTGGGATACTTCATGGATTTAGTAATAGCCCATTTCCTATCCACTGCTATTACACAAAGATTTAGTATGGAGGCTGTGCTTGCCAGGACATCAATTGAACGCCAGATATCACAAAAATCTTGGCCAAACGGCCAATATCCGTTAGTAACTTCTAGTATAACGCAGAATGGCATCACAATAGTACCAACAATGAGGTCCGCTATGGCAAGCGATGCAATGAAATAATTGGTTACTGTGTGGAGATATGGTTCTCGTATAACAGCTATCATCACTAAAATGTTCCCAAAAACTGTTGCAAAGCAGAAAAAACAGAGAATAATTAACAGCAGATTATTTTTAAATGTAGGATCGTAACCAGCAAACTCGGTTGCGTTTGGCAGTGTAGAATTGATTCCGTACTCCTTAGTATTATCATAGCTTGATTGGGGAGAGTTTAAGGTACCTTTTACAATCAAACCCAACAAAGAATTCACTGCCTTACCATATGGTGTTGACGTTTCAATGTTATCAGATTCCATTATCTCTGTTCTATTATAATAATAGTCAGCAATTTCAACTTTGCTGTCATTTCCATAAAAATTAAATGTCAGATTGAAAAATCGAAGCGTTTCATTAAGAACCATTTTTACGAATCTGTTTTACGTAGATTTAAACTGTGCTTAATCGTTCATATGACCAAATACATTTGAACCATTTATGTCCATAAGAAACGAAAAGTTAATAGCAAATCTTCATTTTCAAATGTAGTGCTGCATGATTCAGTGTTTCAAATATTTCACTTAGATGTTGAAAAGTATGCCATTCTTGTCAAATATAGGGATATTTTTAATTCATCACTTTGATATAACCTTTAAAACAGTAAATGGATATTTGAAACACCATCCATTTTCTTTGTACATTTAACCTATAAAAAATAAGAAATTTTGTAAAATTAGAGCATTAAAAATACAAAAAAAGATGAACATGTAAATAAATATACATTGTATTACAAAAGAATGCTGTAAAAAATTAATTCAAGTACATTCTTTATATTTGAAACAGAAAATGATTTTTTTTAATTAAAAATACCTAATTCTAAAAATTCATAGTTGAACATTGTAAAATACAGAAAAATTTAAATGAAAATGAAAAATGCATCATCAGTTACCATAGTGACATTAATGTACTTTCATCTAAACCACTGTACGCTATTGGTAAAAGTTATAGTATAATAAGTTTTGTTCGAATATCAAATTATGATAATACAAAAGCAGCGTTTTTAATTGATGTCTAACTAATTAAAAATTAAGTTAGATACAATATTAAAATATTAATGCGTCAAAGACAAATATACACATTTCTTCAAAATATATGAAATTCAAAAAATTATGCTTATTTAACCCTTTATCTATGAAATTATTTTTAAAAATACTGCTTTATCTTAATAATTATATTTTTAACATCCGAAGATATATTGGAATTTTTAAATTATAACAATGGGATTTTAGATTTGTTTCTTTTTTTTTTCATAAAAACTTATTAAATATATTGGTAGTTATAACTTTCTGTTTTTTTAAATATTAAAAAAAATATTTAGTATTTAAAAAAAATCAGATTAATTAACCAAAAATAATCACACGGAAATATCACAAATCTTATAAAAGCAATATATATAAATGTATTGTGATCCTCTCTGTAAACTGAAAGGGTTTTGCAATTGAAAATGTTTCATATAACTTTTTTTTTAATTAAAGAATAATATATTTATGAAAATGATTAAAAACATTATCAGTTTTTGAAAGAAAAAAATTATTAGGCCTTTTTTTACGCTATCTCAGTTTGATCGGGAAGATTCTATTGTATATTTAAAAAAAGTTTTCCTTAATTGACAGAGTAAATAAATTTTACATAAAATTTTCTTCAAGTGTAATGAAAAGTACCGTCAGTGCATAAAGCTTTAAAATATTGGATTTGCATTAGCATAATTATTTATAAAATAATTATGCCATATAAAATAATTAAACCAAATATTGACTAAATCAAGTTGCATTACAAGTATAAAAACCAGGCTAAATTGATGTAAATATTGATGGGTATATTTTAAAAACAATCATATTAAAATACAATTTCCATTAACGAAAGTTTAAAAAATCTATGTATTTTTTTAAATGGAGCATTTTTAGCTAAGATATTTTTTCTAAAAACTAATATTTTGGTGCATGTTTTTTAATAAATATTTTAAACTTATTATGTGAAAAAATCTATTAACTGAAGTATAAAGATTATAACATTAATTGCTGAAATGATTTTAAAAAACGTAACTTGTTTTCATATTTTGATAGATTAGTTGAAATTTAAATTGTTGATGTATTATTTTAATCATGTGAGATAACATAGGCTCGTAAATATTAAAAATACACTTATTTATCTTAATGAATTGACTGAAATCGTGAACTCAGAAGAATTGGTTTCATTTACTTAGAATACAGGAAGAGTAGAAATTATTGACATTTTCGTATTACATAAATTACAACATTATCTGTACGGATTACAGACAAGTAAGTTGTTACATTATACGACTTATTTAATTTCAGAAGAATTTTAATATTATAAATTTGGAATGCTACTCTTGGATAAAATTAAAATTAAGAAAATATCTATTTTATATTCTTTAAATAGTAATGCTTAAAACGCATGCTCTAATTAAGTAAATATTTAAATTCTCTTGCATTTTAATAATAAGAAACAAAAGAAAATAACATATTGAATCATTTTATTTGTAATCATTATATATTTTCCTTATAATATACGTAAGAAAAATTATATATACGTTTTTTTTTTATTAATGCTGCTATTTAGAAGATTCAATAGAACTTTAAAAAAACACCATAAAAGAAATTTCCAAAATCTTTCCACACAACTTTTTTCTTCTTCATCACGCTCCAATAACTGTGCGATTACTTTGAAAACAGAAGCAGGACTGAAAGGAAATTGAATGGAAAGAGACAAACTAAAGTTATTAAAAAACAGCCAGTAGAAATGCAAAAGTCTATACGACTATTCTTTTATATTTCAAAATGAAAAACATATCTTTAATATGCCAATAGCATCTCAGGATCGACATAATCTAAAATTTAGTCAATTAACTTTATTGTGAAGTTACTATTAATAAAAAATATAATTCTACTCTGCACTTACTCTGCTACCTGTAAAATTCGCTTAATCTACCATCCATAACCTTAAATAAGTTATTTTTTTGTATTTTGTATCTACTTTTTTTATTTTTTTATATTTCCTGATAATTTTTTATTCCTGTTAAATTTGTCTCTATTTAGATTTTTTTTGTTTTTTTTTGTTATTATTCCACTTGTTATAAATTAAATATAAATTTTATATATTTATTTTGTATATTCATGTGATTTCCTTTAATTGTTATTTTTATTATTTCTGGCTCTGTTTTTATTCACTTTGCTCTAGTGTTATCTTCTATTTTGTATTTTTCTGATTGATAATGGTGTTGTACGAACTGATTCCTTCTGCTTTAATTTAACCTGTTTTTGAATTATGTACCTTTCCTTTTCTTTATGCTCTGCTTATGATTTCGATGTGGTAGGATATGATTTTGGGTCTCATGAAGAAAGTTCTTTTGAAAAGTCTTTTGCATTTCTTTATTTGTGTGGTGCTTTAAAAACTTATTTTTTCTTTATCGTATCACATCACATTTTTAAAAATATTTTAATGTTAATTATTTTTCATGTATATATTCTTCCTTATTTTCTTCTGATACGACTTTTTTTCTTTAATACAACTACACTATTCTACAGCTCATAATAATAATTTATTAAATTTTCTACATGTAAAGTGTCAATAAATGTTTTCTACTTGAAATATCCGAACGTCGAAATTTTTCAAAATAGTGTATAAATGTATTAAATGTATTACAAATATTTTAATTTAAAAAAAGATTAGATTATTATAACAAAGGTTATAGTTTCTACGTCTGACATAAAAAATTAATATTATAATATTAATATATTACTATAATATTAATATATATATATATATACATATATATGTGACGATTTAAAAGTTAGGAGCCAGAGACATCAACGCCGGGTTTCCCTTTCACCGCAGAGAAGTCATGGCCACCGAAGAAAATAAATAAATAGATGTACAGAATCCAAATAATTTCTCATTAGCTGCTGTAAGTTCATTTATTTAATCCGTAATCATGAAAAAGGAAAAAGCTCCTTTTGCAAACTGTCTTTTACCGAAACATTCCATCATTATTTCAGCGAGCCGTACTCATCGAAGAAAAAACCCAGGAATCCTCCTTCTCATCTCGAGGCTTCCCTCTTAAATCTAAAAAGAAAATTCTAGAACATTCTGTAACCTCAAACCATTATTCTTTTATGTAAACAGAATTATTTTCCAGCTACGAGACTATTTTTCACAGACGACAAATTTATTTAAAAAAAAAAAAATATTATTTAACCAATTTATAATCGGCTCAGAATTTCTTAGGCAGACGATTTTTATAGATGATTAATTTTAAGAGAAAAAGAAAAGAAATGAATTTATTAATATGCACACATCAAAGGTTGACGGAGGAAAAATAAATAAATAGATAAAATAAAATAATGATATGTTTTTAAAGGTATGGTTTTGGAATAAATTTAATAAGACTTTCTTAAAAAGGGTTGATACAAACATAGAAAACTGAATTTTATTTGGAATATTAAGAAATAAAAATTTAATTAAGAATATTTTTAATTTAGAGCCATCTTTTTAAATTTACGCATACTGGAATAATGTTTTTTAAGGCAAATTAAGAATTTATACCGTGTGCATAAAGATTAACAGATTAGATTTAGAAACAAGATTTTAATTTAATAATTTGAAGTAAGTACGGAACATTATTATAAAAAAAGTAAGATAGTATAAAGGTTAGTTTTGGCGAAAAAATTTTAAATTTGTAATATTATCCCCCCTTCCCAAAAATTTTTATGAAATTGATAGTTAAATAAAACTACAAGTTCAGACAACAGAAATATAATAATTTAGAAAAGTTAAACTTTGGAATAAAACTGTCAAACTCAGGAAGCCAAGAGATGGAAGAAAAGAAAATTAACGCAATATAAAAAATATTAGCGATTAAAATAAAATAGTTAAGAGAAAATTAATCTGAATTAAATTTAGATAGGAGCATTTCCCTGAAAGAAATACAATAATGTTACAATATCACTTACCATTTGTAAGTGCATAGGAGATAATACATACAATAACAGTAAATAAGTTATGAATATTAATAAGCAAGAGACTTTAAAGATATTATAAAAACAATAAGAAATCTCTTTCATGGGAGTTCATAGAATTTCAGTGACTTAATTAGTAGTAATTTCAGTTCAGAAATTAAATTTGTTAGTATAGTCCTTGTAGTAAACATAGTCTTTAAAGGCCACAATAAACGTTCTTCTCAAATTTAGTTCACTACATACAGTCATTCAAATCAAAAGTCTCTAATAGTTTTTAAAAATGCAATTCTTCAATGTAGTTCACTAGTAAATTGTATATTTTTTGTAAATCTAGTTTTAATCTTTGGTTTTAATCTTACGTTGGAATCAACATCTTTCAATAATATATCAATTTTCAATAATAAATAGCATCACTCTCAATATCAATAATAAATAATATAGAAAAATTTAAATAATAATAATAACAACAATAATAAGTAATAGTATAATAAGACTCAAAATTGATAGCAATAATAACAATAATTCTCCATATCCTAATATTTCTCAATAAAAGTATAATTAATACTAAACTTCATTATAGAAATCATAATGATAATAATAATAAAACAAGAGTATAATCAAATGAAATTATCACTATTTGTTTATTATTGATAGGGAAAATATTGGTTGAGGATAAAAATAATTACATAGCAACTAAATAATTTTCTTATCTTCTAATAGCATAAGAAAGTATTTTTTGCTAGCCGAAAGTATAAATAAAAAAAATCATAATAATTCCAGAATCCAAATAAAATTGAATCTAACTATTTAGAAAATGGACTCTCAACCAGTATTTCCTTACAATAATTCCTCTCTGATACTCTTTTACAAAATTGTCAAATTTGGTTATAAGTTTTCAAATGCCAAATGGAGAATAATGTTTTATCTACACATGGTTTATAAACTTTAATAATAAAAACAAATAGGAATAAAAGATGTCATTCTTAACTGAGAAATGGAAATAAAAATAGTGTGCTTTTTTGAAAAACTTTTAATATCTGTAGTTTTCACAATCACTGAAAATAACATATTATGTTATAGGTTTGAGTAGAATCATCAGATTTTATAACTGTTATAATATAAATATCTGCTGAATAAATAGAATAATACTAATGTCAAATACATGAGTAAATATAGTTAGACTTAAACACACTTAAAATTAATTTATCAACATCAATTTGAAAGCTTTTACAATCAAAGTGTTCACCTTATGCCTGCATAAGGAGCCCAATTTAACCCCAAAAACTCCCAAAAACAAGTAATATTCTTGTAGGCCTGCAAGAACATACCTGCTAATGTTGAAAATTATGGTGATAAACTATTTAAAGAATAAGAATTAAAACTTAATCTACTGTCTTGACTTTAGTTTGATCTAGTGATTGTGATTGTATCTGAGGTTTTGTTTGTTTTTTGGGGTGCTCATGAAACAGTTTAAAATCTTCTGGTGAAAAATAGGGTCTTAATTTAGAAACATGCACAATGACGGAATTATGTCCTGTCTCATAATTAAATTTATCTATTTCATAAGTTACATCGGAAAGTTTATTTATAATTTTATATGGTCCAGAGAAAGTAGGTTCTAATTTTCGAGTGTTAGGCTATTTAAATTCTTCATAAATTACAGTCTTTTATTTTTAATGGGCATTCGACAAAATTTCGATCATAGAGTCTTTTACTTTTAAGGTGAAATTCACGAGTTCGCGCCTTCGCAATCTTGAGGGCTTTGTCCACTGGTGGGTTCTGTTTTAAAGGAGATTCATAAGGCAATTGACCATAAAATAAATAGGCAGGTGGGAACTTGGTGATAGAATGGGGCGTATTGTTGTATTCTTCGATGACTTGGTTTAATAATATAGTCCAGGGTATTTTAGAAGAAGTGGAATTAACTTTACATTTAAGCCTGGTAACTATAGTCTGATTAACGCGCTCTACTTTTCCATTGGTCTGAGGATGATGTGCGGATGTAAAATGCTGTTGAACATTATGATTTCTAAGGAATTTCTTAAATCTTGGAGATCTGACAGATTTATGCCTGTCACTAAGTATTTTTTGAGGTGCTTTGATATTGAAAATTTGTTCTAAACAGTTAGTGTATGTTTCAGTGGTAACATTTTTGGAGGGAAAAGCCCAAACAAACCTAGATGCATGATCTATTATTATGTGTAAGAATTTTTTTGTTGAGTTGTAATAGTTAAATCCACCAACAGTATCAATAGAAAGACATTCAAAAGGTTGATCTGTGGCTGGCATAGCTTGTAATAAGCCGAATCTTTTCTGTTTTGTTTTTTTTTATTTTTCTGACAGGTATCGCAATGTTTAACAAATTCTGTAATGTCTATTGTCATATTAGGCCAATAATAGTTGGGAGATATTAAATTAAACATTTTTTGAATCCCTAAATGTCCAAAATTATCATGAGCAATATGGAGTAATTTTTTTCTTAATGACATTGGTACAAAAAGTTTTTGAATCCCTTTTTCTGAACTATAATAATTCCATTCTCTTTTTTATATTCTTTGTCACAAACATTGTCTTTGTCTTGCATCTCTATAATTTCTTTCCTGTTTGTTATTTTAATCTAGGAGCCAGAGACATCAACGCCGAGTTTCCCTTTCACCGCAGAGAAGTCATGGCCACCGAGGAAAATAAATAAATAGACGTAGAAAATCCAAATAATTACTCATTGGCTGCTGTAAGTTCATTTATTTAATCCGTAATCATAAGAAAGGAGAAAGCCCCTTTTGCAAACTGTCTTTTACCGAAACATTCCATCATTATTTCAGCGAGCCGTACTCATCGAAGAAAAAACCCAAGAATCCTCCTTCTCATCTCGAGGCTACCCTCTTAAATCTAAAAAGAAAATTCTAGAACATTCTGTAACCTCAAACCATTATTCTTTTATGTAAACAGAATTCTTTTCCAGCTACGAGACTATTTTCCACAGACGATAAATTTATTAAAAAAAAATATTAATTAACCAATTTATAATCGACTCAGAATTTCTTAGGCAGACGATTTTTATAAATGATTAATTTTAAGAGAAAAAGAAAAGAAATGAGTTTATTAATATGCACACATCAAAGGTTGACGGAGGAAAAATAAATAAAAATAAAATAATGATATGTTTTGAAAGGTATGGTTTTGGAATAAATTTAATAAGACTTTCTTAAAAAGAGTTGATACAAACATAGAAAACTGAATTTTATTTGGAATACTAAGAAATAAAAATTTAATTAAGAATATTTTTAATTTAGAGCCATCTTTTTATATTTACGCATACTGGTATAATGTTTTTAAAGGCAAATTAAAAATTTATATCGTCTGCATAAAGATTAACAAATTAGATTTAGAAACAAGATTTTAATTTTATAATTTGAAGTAAGTACGGAACATTATTATAAGAAAAGTAAAATAGCATAAAAGTTAGTTTTGGCGAAAAAATTTTAAATTTGTAATATATATATATATATATATATATATATATAGGCTAAATATAAATCTGTCTTTATTATAAATATATTGATAAAATAATATATATATATATATATATATATTCACCAATTTAGAAAGGTGAGATGCAACATATTCAGCATATTTGAAGAAAAATTGCCATAAATAAAAACACGAAAAGTATTTAACTCTTAATTTGTTTCTTACATCATTCTTACAAATATTCTTTATTAAGCTTTTTGTTACATAACTGGAGGACTCTGCCCCCTACAAGCCTAGCTCGTAGAGGGCACCCGTACGCACCCTTAAGATTCTGAAAGCACGCCAATTTAATCAGCTTTTAAAAATTGAATTATAATTTTCAAAAAATATATATAGCGATTCCTATAAATGGATTTCAATTCATTTTTCTGTGATTGGAGATTTTAAAGGCCAAATTAGCCACTGTTGCAGTTATAAAGTCAATTTTTGTCTTCAATTCTTTGATTTAACCTTTCCTCGGGCTCGCATATTTTTATCACATGAGCGGTCACATGTTATATATTGTACAACAGGCAAACAACAATCAATTATTGCTGTTTTATTTTCATTTTAGAACTAATTTAACTTAAAAATATCACATAAGTTATTTCTGATCGCAATTTAAAAAAGTATTCCGAAATACAGTTACCTTGTTATAACATACTAAAGCAGAAGTTTAGATGTATAAAAAGCTACTTGCTATTACTATCAAAAAGAATAAAAAACTAGTTGGATGTGTCAATCCCAAAACTTTCTTCTATCTCATAAGTACATTTTAATATTTAAAAAAAAAAATGAGGTGACCCCAAAGTTACCCACTATCGAATTTCCTCGAACATTTGACCTAGCCTAATGAGATTCTGGTATCCGAAAAGCCTAAAACGCAAAATTTAATTAATATTCTGAGAAAATGAGCTTAGTAGTGCCTCATGTTGGTAATTTATACTAAAATCTAATAAGTATTTATTTATGTCAAGAACTAACAGAATCTGAAATTTGATAGAATTTCGTCCATTAGTTCTTGAGATATAGTTATAACAAAAAATTTGCAAAACGTAGCACAGCAACATCATATCTTGGACAATTTATGCCAAAACGTAAAAAATCGTCTAATTATGTTATGGTGTAAAAGAATCTGAAGTTTGATGAAATTCTGTGCATTAGTTTTTGAGATATTGTTAGTTTAAAAAAAACCGTGTAAAATATAGCACAGCAGCACCATCAGTTGAAGGATTTATAACAAAGCGTAATCATAGTGTAATTATGTTATATGTCATTTTGTAACGAAATCTGAAGTTTGAGGAAATTCTGTGCGTTGGTTGTTGAGATATAGCTATCGGAAAAATCGTGCAAAATGCAGCATAGCTGCACTACCTGTTGCAAGGTTAATACTAAAATGTAATCAGCGTCTAATTATGTTATATATTCTAGTGTAACAGAATCTAAAATTTGATAAAGTTCTCTGCATTAGTTCTTGAGATATAGCTATCCCAAAAATCGTGCAAAATGTAGCATAGCAGCGCCACCTATAGGGCAGTTCACACCAAAATCTTATCAGCGGCTATGTATCTCAAGGTATCGCAGAATTTGAAGTTTGGTGAAATTCTGTGCGATAGTTGTTGAGATATAGCTATCATGAAAATCATGAAAAACGTGGCATAGCAGCGCCACCTGCTGGCCAATTTACACCAAAACTTAATCAGCGCCTATGTATATCAAGGGGTCACAGAATCTGAAGTTTGGTGAAATTCTGTGCATTAGTTCTTGAGATATAACAATCTTGAAAATCATGAAAAACGTAATATAGCAGCGCCACCTGCTGACCAATTTTCACCAAAAACCAATAGGCACTAATTCATATCAAGGTCTAACTGAATATAAAATTTTATTAAATTTCGAGCATTAGTTCTTGAGATAGAGCGCCCACAAATTTTTTGTCACATACAGACAGACAGACACACAGACAGACAGACAGACAGACAGACAGACAGACAGACAGACGGACAGACTCACAGACAGACATTTTCTAAAAATAGTCAAAACGTGTTCAGGACCTTGTAAAACGTATAAATCCGTCGAAAACCGGAAGTCGAAAATTTTCATGAATCCAATACTTTCTTCTTGTAAAGATAGAAGAAAGTAATAATAATGAATTACTAAACAATAATTAACTAATTTCAGATTTCCAAAATTAGTCCTTTTATTGCATCTATATTAGTCACTTTCACTTCCCATTACTAATATAAGATTTGTTTTTTTGAAGGCTGTTTACAGATAAACATTGCGCATTTCATGCAATGTTAAAAGATTAAAATGAATGTGCAGCTAATTGCGCAATCAAAAATAATCCATCGGAAAGAGGCACTATAATTGCGATTTTTGTGACAGATGAAATATTGTACCTCCTAAGAGTGTAGGAAGTTTTACATAGAACTGAACGAAATTTTTTTTGTAATTGCTCGGCTAGGGTCAACAGACCATCCCTGATATTGAAAAACTCCGCTGGAAGGGTGCACTATAATTGCGATGTCTGTGACATTTTCATTGTTTTGCCATAAAAAATTGCATGAAGTTATCCATAAAACTGAAAACAAATTGTGTATGATTATTTCTAGGCATGACACGCAGGTCATCCCTAAATTAGAGAAAGATCATTTAGAAAGGTACTCTGTAAAAGCGATTTCTATGCTATTTTCATTATTGCACCATCGAAAAGTGTATAAATTTATGTACAGAACTGAACAAAATTTTTTGTTTATGTTTTTGGTAATGGTTGGCAGATCTTCCTTGAAATTGAAAATATTCCGAAGAAAATCAATATTTTGATAGCGCAACGTTTTTTGTATCATTTTCTCGATTCTTCGTCGTTCTGTTGTTCATCGGCTCGTGCAGATACGTGAACACTCGTCCTGCTAAAACGGCTATTTGCAAACAGCTGATGATAACAGAATAAGGGAAAACTATCTATTTAATAAAAATCGTGATCCACATTAACACATTTTTACTCCGATTAATTGACTGAAATAGAAATTTAATCTGAAAATCAATGTTGGTTTAGAATCTAATTAAGAACATTAAAGTATTATAATATGTAACTTTTTTTGAAAGATTAAATTTACGTATGAGATAGGAGAAGGTTTTGGGATTGGTACATCTAACTAGTTTATTTTAATTTCTTAATTATTATTATTACTATTATTATTATTTTTATTTTACGTTAACATATTTTTGTCATGAAAAAAAACATAAAACTATATATACATTAAAGAAATTCAAAGATTGTTATCATATATCATCGAATTTTAAAAATTTCTGCTTTTTTGTGTGTGTGTGTGGAAACAAAAGAAAATATAGAAACTCTGTGAGATGCCAGAAATATTTAGAAAGACTAAAGTAACTCAATAACTTCTGTCAAAGTTCACTCCCAAAATAACTTTCCTTTTATATGACAAAATAGGGATGAAAACGTTTTGTTGAAAACGTGTAAGGCAAATAGAGCAAATTTAGCAGATAAGAATTTCATGAATGCCAATAAATCCGTATTTTGTGTCTGTGTGTAAAATAGAATACTGAAATGTTAGATGGTAGGAGAAATTTACGAATCTATATTTCTATCAGGGTTCTCACTGCCGCTGGCTATTGCACCAAAATGCGACTAAATCTTTAATTGTCAAATAAACAAGCGATTAGATTCGCCAGATTGCTAGTGTTCAATTTTTGCTTTTTCTTTTTTTCTTGTTTTTTTTTTTCTTTTTCGTTTTCCATACATATGCAAATATATATATATATTTATATATTTGTAGCGGATAGTTGAAATTACATTAAATCGTCGTCGCAGCTATAAAACTTGGGTTATTTTAGAAAATTTTGAAAAGGGGGTACATTAAAGGATTAAAAATATTTTTTTAGTACTAAACGATGAATCTACTTTGCTAATACTTTGTTCATTTGGCGAAATTTTTTTAACAAGCCACATTAATAACGTTGGTCAAATGTCAGCTAAATCACTGATTTCAATATAACAGTTTTATTAACCATTTGGAAAATGATTATTGTTTTCGGCCTAGAGGTATCTTAGACACTTCTGAATCCTTGTGATGTCCGGATTTTATTCGTTTTCTGATTCATGCATACTTAACATCTAGATATGGAATACTTCTGTTGCCACGATGACAAAAAAATATTAAATACTACGAAAAATCAATAACTTTGCAACAAATTGGGATTCAGCTTTCAAACAAATTGCATTTACAGTTACATTTCTACACCTATAGGACAGTATAAAGTTTCAAATTGTGCAATGTTTAGAAGTTATAAAATTTGCAGTACTAAAAAATGTAAATCTAAAATATCATTTTTTTATAATTGATCTAGGAATATTAATATTTAAACCATAGCGTACGTAATATATGCCTCTGTTATTATGTAACCCAAGCTTTAATCATCATAAAAATAATGTTTACTATTATTATCTAAGATAGAATTTATTTGTAAATATTTAAAATTTTATTCTTTGAAAGCGTAACTTTTTAAATAGTCGTTGTAAGTTGTAAAATTACATTTTGTTTTACTTTTTTTTTTAGATATGGGACAATGTTAGCTAATCTGTCTTCCAGGATACAAAAAGTCATCAAAATGCGAAAAACAAACTCACATATTTTTGTAGCAAAGCAAGTTTTGTGGTAAGGATCACTAAGATCGGTTGCAAGTACCACTTTATTTACAGATAATAAAAAGCACAAACTCCAATATAAACAGTAAGTATAAAACAGGCTACAGAGAATATCATTGAACAGTTTCAGCCTTACATCGTTACGAATAGAAACACTCTTAAAATCCTTTCTGCCTCTCTATATACCCTTGAATTATCGTACAGGAAAGAATATCGATATTCCTTGTATCTCAAATTGTGACAGAAATGTCACGTTGAGAATTTCCTTTCTAGTTTTATCGTATGTCTTTTTTTTTTCTTCTAATTTTCTTCTGGAAGTTATCGGTTGGAAAAAATAATTGTTGAACTTCTGCAGACAAAATATTTTCAGGTTAATATTCTTATGTAATATGGTATGTAGTTTTTGTCTTGAGTATTTCTTGTCGATATTTAGTTAAATACAGCAATTTCAAATGAGAATCTTTTCATAAAACTACATTATACAGACGGTCACGTGGTAAAATTTCATAATTTCTCTTATCTATTATTCAAACAGGTGCCAATTCCATAATTTTGCAGGTAATGTCTTTTTTTTTAATTCCCATATATATATATATATATATAGATACAGATACAAAACTCTAAACAGAATAAGCTCAAGAACTAATTCTAAGTTCAGTTATAATGCGTCGTATTCAAAATTCATTCTGTTTCAATTATTCTGTTTCAAAAATTTAGTTTTTAAATGCTTGTTCTTAAATGTGTATACTAATACTTAGATACATACATCACAACATTAAACAACAATTTAGTATGTTTTTTCAGTATCAGAACAGATGTAAACTCATTCAAATTTAAAAACCTTCTTTCATTCTGTATTTTTTTCTTTACTACATTGCCTGCTGAAACATGAATTATGTATATAATCAGATCGACAAACAATGAAAATAATAGTATTTAAATATTCTAAATTCTTCTGCTTTTTTTTTTTTTTTTTTTTTTTTTTTTTTTTTTTTTTTTTAACAATTGTATAGTTTGGGTTTCAGTGAAAAAGTGATACGCGAGTGTTAAAATACTTTTGATAAATAGAATATTAATGCAGACAAAATTTGAAATTTATTTGTGTGAAATTGTGATTTAAGTTTATCATGATTATATTCAAAAGTAAAACTACTATGAAATTTTTATAAATTAACAAAGGGTTCTAGCGTACTAACTCCAAACTAATAATAACACTAAGTGCTAATATTACGCGTAGTTATAAAGAAATATGTAAACGTGACGTTACAAGTTTTTTACTGAAAGACCGTGTAATCTAAATCCCAAAAAACCGCTACATGTTTCTTTGTTATATTTTTAGATCTTATCTCTGGAATAAGCACGTAAGAATCAACGTCTGATAAAAGAAATTATAGAAAAGTTCTGTAATCTGAAGTCTGTGTATTTGTAACAAATATTTTGTTTATTACATACAGCGCGTGTAAAAACTATAAGGACAGCAAAAAATAGTGATTTTTTTATAAATTTCAAAACACAAGAAACTTTTTTCCTTATAATATGTATAATTGCAAAAAAAGCTAATAAAAATATCAAAAAATTCGATCGAGAGCATTTTATTATGAAAAATATAATATTTCTATTTTTACCTGTGTTAAACCTTTAAGGACACCAAAATAAATTGCATACACTGTTAAAAAAATTCTGAAATTCACGAACATTTTTTTCCTGAATTTCACAGAAAAGCTCCCTTTTAACAACTAAAGGGTATTTTCCGTTACAAATCACAAAGTTCCATCATATTTCCTGAAAAAAACGAAACGGATGGAAATAAAAACAAAAAACGGAGACACTCCGTTGTGTGGGGAGCTCCATGGCCGAGTGGTCAAGGCACCACACCGCTAACCGCCTGCGAGCGCAGATTGTGGGTTCGAGTCCCATTGGCGCCATGGAATAATGAAACATAAAAATTCCTTTTAAATTACATTTTTCTGTTTATTTGTCTCTTTTTTTCTTATTAAAAATCTTTTAATTTATAAGCCGAAAAATAAATAAATAAAGAAATAAATAGTGTACAACAATTTTAAAAAAAAAAAGTCTATATATATATATATATATATATATATATATATATATATATATATATATATATTGTAAAAAAATTGTTAATAAAAATTTTTTTATAAAAAAACTGTGGTTTCAAGCAGTGATTTTTTTTAATTTAAACTATTTAAAAAATTAAAAATGATTTTAAAAAATAATAAGTAGTATGCATCAGTCTAAAATAATCCGTTTACAAACATTCTAAGGAATATATTTGAAAGGAAATCTTTAAAAAGCACAACATATTTTCCCACTAACTCATAAAAGACATACTTTGTACAGTTTAGCATCAGCAACTTTGGCTCAGTTCGTAAGAATTTGTTCCGCAATCTGAAGGTCCCGAGTTCGGTCCTAAGAACGGCGTGAACTAAATTATCCAAAATAACAATTAAATAAAATAACATCGCAGCTTAAAATCCCTCGGTGATTTCGAATTCTTTGAAGATTAATCGGTAAATCATTTTTAAAAATTATATTAAATTATTACTATTATAAATCAAACTTTGCAACGGAAAGTTACTGATTCTTACACCGGAGTTTTCCCTTCTTGTATTTCCCACAACGGAAAATCTACTAACGGAACGGTAAAAGTTCGGCTACATTGCTGCCGGTAGTTTCACCTGGAATTCACAGATTTATTTTTAACAGTGTATAATAATCGAAGAAACAAATATTTAATGTATTATGCACCCATATATGGAGTTTAATAATTTAAAATATTCCATCATTAATCGACATCTTTCATTTTGGCACATTTCGGATTTTTTTTTCAATTAATCTTTAATTGTAGATCTGACCTAGGGCTGAAAAAAAGCTTTCCATTTTTATATACTCATCTTCTAAGTCTTCCATAAGTTATCGATAGTATTAAAATCAAGATTTCTGGGAGGTCATTGCAAAACTTCAATATTTTTCTTATAGAAGTAAAGTTTTATCTCACGACTTCTGTAGATAGATGCATTATCTCGCTGTTATATCCATTTTCTTTCCTGCCAGAAGTGTTGTAACAAATAAAAGATGGTCAAAAAGAGTTTGTATATGTGTCTTTGAATTAAATTTTTATGAAAGATATATAAGTGACACCATGTCGTTGAACGAAAAACAGCGCCATGTTTCAAGGAATCCGCTACCTAATTTATGTTTTAATAAAATTTCTTTTTCTTTTCTTTCCTTATAATATGTATCTAATGAAATTTATTTATTTTTTTCCGCTGAAAAGAAGTGAAACTTAAATGGTCCTGATGACTGAAAATAATATTGGGATGATTTAAGATAAGAAAATGAGATTTTATTAAAGAATCAGTTAGGTAGCAGTTTCGTTGCAACATGGAGCTGCTTTTCATTCAACCACGTGGTGCCACTTGTATATTCTTTCAGGAAAATTTAATTCAAAGACACACATACAAACTCTTTCTTCATTTGATGCAACACTTCTGGCAAGAAAACAGGGATATAACAGCGAGATAATGCGCCTATTGTTATAATATTGAGGAAAACTTTAGTTCTATAAGAAGAATATTGAAATTTTGCAATGGCCGCTCTTAAATCCTGATTTAAATCCTATCGTAGTAAGATGAGTTTGCAAAAGTGAAATGTATTTATTCATATTCGTAACTTAGACTACAATTGAAGAGGAATAATAAAAAAAACAATCCCGAACTGTACCAAAAACTAATGATGTCAAGAAATGATGGGATATTTGAAATCATTAAACTCATAGGTGAGTGCATAATGCATTGAATATTTGTTTCTTTGGTTACCATATTGAATTTACTTTTATGCCCTCAAAGTTTTTACACACGCAGAAATAGTGTATTTTCGTACAATTACATTATTTTCATAAAAAATACTCACAGTTGAATTTAGTTGACTTTTTTATTAGCTTTTCAGCTTAACAATTCATATTAAAAGAAAAAAAGAATCTTTGAAATCTATTCATTTTTTCAGACTAATCATGGAACACGATAGTATTCCTGTGACACAGCCTTAAGCCTAAAATCGTATCGTAGAATGGTCAAAGGGCGGAACTCATATATATATATCTAATTTACGATCAAAGAAAATGCGAAAAGCCGCCTTTTAATAACTCAGTAAATATAGCTCATAATGTTCTGATTTTTTAAAAACAGCCTTATTTGTGCAGTCTAATCCTATTTTGATTTTTTTATGCAGTATATTTTAAGATCTCGATACCCATATTTAAGACAAAAACGATGGTTGTCCATTCCTAAGAATTTTATCTAGTAATCGGCCTGGGCGGTTTTCCTAAAATTAATATATAATATGAATCTGTTCTTCATGAAGTGAATAAGACATACCTAGTTTCTAGGAAAACTCATGTTTGTTATTAATCCTCATGAAAAATCGAACTATTTTTTTCGCATTTTTATGGGAATCTGAATGCAAATACCCGATAAACAATCTACTGTATTCATGCGCGTTCTTGTTTTTTCTCCACCTTCCTTTTTCTCTAATTTTCTCGGTATAAGTGTAGACCGGAAGGTAAGTTATTGGGCTGGAGATTTAAAGATTCTGAGTTCTATCCTGTCCGTTGCATTGACTTTTTTTTATCTTTTTAAAATGAGTTAATAAAGTTAGGTGACCTTTATCATCCGTTAAAGTTTCCTGTACCATTTAAGCCCAAGAAGGGACAGATATTAATACATTTGATTTAGTTATTTCTACATTTAGTATTAAATTTTTGTGTCAAATAATTTAAATTATGTGAACATTAAAAAAATTATGATATTTAAATTTCTCTGATATTTAAAACCCCAAAATCTTAGATCCCGTTCAAACGAAATCGAAATAAATCTTAGACTTTTTCTGAACATTTGCTTTTTAGATGTGTCTATTCTTTTTATTTATACCTATCGTAAACATTATACAAAATCTGCAAAACAAATTTTTGCAAGTTAAGTTTGGAAAAAAGTCTCAGATTTTTTTCGATTTCGTTCAAACGGGATCTAAGATTTTGGGGGTTTAAGTATTACATTGTTTGAATTTCATTTCTGTTTTTTAATGTTCACATAATTTAAATTATTTGATACAAAAATTTAATACTAATAGTAGAAATAACTACATCAAACATATTAATATCTGTCCCTTCTTGGGCTTAAATGTTACAGGAAATAAATTTTGTTTTTTTAATTTGTTCTGCAAATTATGTTTTTGTTTAATATATGAAGTTTTTTAATAACTACTGCATTCAGATGAACTCATTTCAAAATTAACTGAGGGTACCATCATCAGGACTTCCTTTATGCGGTATTGTATCACAATTACTGATGTAATTTACCCAGGGCCATAGCTAGAAGTGAAGTGAAGTATGAGGGAGGTGGTGCGCTCAAGAGAACGTCTGAGGGGCTCATATTTCTCTCTCTCTTTTCCTGATGCAGAAAAATTAACTGGTGCAAATTCACATTATAAGTACCATGTTTCTTATTAAATTGTTGCAATAGCTCTATTTTATGCTAAAAAGAATATGGTGATGAAAAATTTGAGAGTATAACTAGTTCAAGATTGAACATCTTGTTGACTTCATATGTGCAACTAAGATGAGCGAGTGTTGAAGCACTTACTTTAGTTACAATTGAGCAATTCTGCAAAACTATGAAAGGGCCTCAAAATTAAATTAGATTTTTGAACAAAATTTCATTTGATGAAATACTAACTACTACGTTCGCCCCTACGTAGAAATTTCTGATTTATTTTTCCAGATCTATACCGATCATGATACCCAGACTCCAAAACCACCCCAAATTAAAAACTCTATTTATCTATCTCCGCCGTATCTGTGTAGATTTTCATTTTTCCATTGGGTTTTTCACAAATTTTCATTGATCCATTTCCAAATCAATTGCCTCATTTCAGAATTGTTATTATTTTTTTTTACATCTAGAACTGAATTCTATAGATGCTTCCTGTCCCGATACCAAATATTTCAAAATCTATGTTTCATTTCCAATATGATGTCATAAATGTGCGCTTTTTAATTCTTAAAATGAATTTAACTTTTTACGATGGAATCACGAAAAAATAGATATCACTTTTTTCTTCGGCGAATTAATTTCTTATGAATCAGAAAAGTCTCTTCTGCATGTAACTGATATTTATACTTAACAATCAGTATTGATACATTGCGTAGAAGTATAGTTCTAGAATTTCACCTCAAGACAATATAATATTGTCGTCCAACAATACCTCAAGACATAGTATCAATAAAACTTATTTATTTTTTTATTTTGTGTATTACGTCATATTTATTTATTTTCTGTATTTCTTCATTTAGAAGTTTCTTGATAAATTAATTAATGTTTCAATTGAAAGTCTGCCCAAAATTGAAATTTAACTTCGACAGAACTTCAAATCTCTATCGGAGCTCTGGGCAGAGTTCAGCGTAGAAAAGTTGAGGATAGATTTCATATAGGCAACACGTTGGCGCGATTGGAACAAAATGGAAATTATATGCCTCACATGCTAACCTGGGCTGTCGTTATAAATTGTTTATTTTATATTACTTTTTTTAAATGATGTAGATCGTTTTATTCTATAGTTATTAATAAACTTATTTTTTATTTATCACTATTTCCATTTTTAAATATTAGAAAATAATTGAAAATATATATATGTGATTGGTATTTGAAAGGAAATTTTCGCCAAATTGGCGTGAGAAAAAAATTGCGCCAACATGGTAAGTATTAGACATCTATGCCAAAAGGTGACCCATTATGAATATTCCAAATGTGCTTAAATTTTATTAATTTATAAAGATAGTGAATAAAAATAGCTTTATAAAAATATTAACTTAAATTATAAGAAAACAACTATTTTTCAACAGAAACTCTTTGCGATATTTCAAAAATTAAATCGTGTAGTGTTTTATCATATTAAAATCATCGGAATAATGAATTTAGTACAACAACGGTACTACTTGGTTATCCGTCAACCAATTATGCCAAATTATATAAGTTGCCAAACTGATAGCCAAATTATACATACTAGCATTTTTTAATAACAAAAGAACAAATAAATGAGCAAAATATTAATGAAAATACTAATAAAAAGTGGAAATAAAATCATTTGAAGACTTCTCTAAATATGTAAATGTTTAATGTCATTGAATGCGACATTCACGAACATCCATTACTGGCATTTAATCTTATAATTTGGCGATAGTATTTGGTCGACGGGATAACAAGTAGTACCATTGATTCAAAATTAATTTTATCCAATGATTAATTATTTGTAAAATTACAAATTTAGGCACGAGTTAAAAAAATCTCCAAATCGGGGAAAAATATATATTTGTAAACATTATTGTTTATATTTGTTTACATTGAATTTGAGTATATAGGTTGATAGAACTGGCGAATTTATTGCAGTGTCGAAAATTCTTACACCAAGTAGTTGATAGTTCTGCGGTTTAGCCTTAAAAAATTGTTATGTTTGAAGTCCTAGTTCTGCAGATTTACCAGTTTCATTACATACAAAAAATGAAATACTAATATTTTGAAGTACTATTATTTTTGAAAAATTTTATTCACCTAAATGTATTTTGATTTTCTTCAAACATATCAGGCGAAGAAATTTTTAAAAATGTGGTATAAATATGAAACACCGGCGGAAATATCATATACCCACGGGGTTTGGTGCGATTTTTTTCTGATGCCAATGTGTCAAAAAATTCGCTTTCGAATATCAGTTATATATATATATTTAAGTTATTAACCATTGAAAAATGGTTGTTGTTTTCGGTGGAGGATTGACAAAATGACGTGGTCACTTTTGAATTCAAATTAAATTCTTTACTTTTAAAAGAATTTTTATTTGAATTTAAATTAAATTCTTTACTTTTAGAAGAATTTTTATTTGAATAGGAAATTAAAATGTTTAAAATCATTGTAATAAAGGAAAAAACTAACAAATTTAAAAATGGGTAGACGGAAATTAACAGATACGGAAAAAGCCGAAGCCAAAGAAATGAATGACCGTGAATGTCGCATTCAATGACAGTAAACTCAATACGCACACTTAAACAATCGTAAAGTGATTTTTATTTCGACTTTTTATTAATGTTTTACTAATTTATTTGTTTTTTTTTTTTGTTATTTCAAATAAAAATTTAGTCGACATGTATAATTTGCTTATTAGTTTGGCGATTCGTATCATTTGGCGAAATTGGTCGTCGGGATAACTAAGTAGTACTGTGTTTGGTTTGGCGCAAAAACGTCTTTCAATGCAGAAAACGAGAAAATCAAAAGATTATGGAGCCTCTGAAAACCAATTATGTGTTGAAAGGCGAACACGAAAAAGGAAGCGATTTAATGCCGATTCGATTAATTGTAAAACATCATGCCTCGAGGGCGACCAATCCACTAGCCATGGCGTTTTACAATCGGTCGGTTCCAACCAGGAAAATTTGAGTGCCAATAGTGATTCTAACAAGCCGGAAAATGTTATAGCTATTACTCTTGATTTTCCACCACCTAAAAAGAAAACTAAAAAGCAATCGGCTTGGGAAAAACTGAAAAAAAAAACCTTTTTTATTCAATGTCTGATGGACCCATTCACAGATTCGTGTGCTGCGATCGACTTTGGTTTAAAACCTCCATCGCCAAAATTCTGCTCTGTAAAATCAAACAGTATGTGCCAAAGTCTTACAAGTATAACAGTATATGCCAAAGCTGTATTTTAATAATGATTACTTTCGCACCAACAATGTTACATAGTTTGAAATTTTCTTTCGTCGCCAACTTTTATGCTTGGCGACAATGGAGTGATGTAACTTAAACGAACCGTACCATCAAATTGCAGCATGTATAAAGTCATTTATAGCAGTGGCACGGATAATACACAGCAAAATAACTGGTATTTAGCTTAAAATGAGAGATGAATGTTTCGAGTGAAACATTTTTCAAATGGTTGGTGTAATTTCTTAAATTACAATTTTTTTCTATTATTTTGTAGAGACAATAGGTAGAAAAAAGTTTAATTTACTTATTTTCTACATTTCTTCAGTTAGAAGTTTCTTGATCAATGTTTCAAAATGTCCTTTTATTATAAAAATCATGCTTTTTATTGCTTTCTATTGACGATTATTGTCTTTGTACTAAATGTTTGCAAATCTCCTTTTCATTTCTAATATGACGTCATAAATATACCATTTTTAATTCTTACAATAATAAAAAAAATTACTTTTACTTATCACGTAAAAATGATTAATTGCTACAGGAAATATGTCCATTGACCTCTGTATATATATTTTTTTGATTGTAAGAAATTATTTTTTAAACAATTATTTTACGATCCTTTCAATCCTTTGAAGATAATTTGTGGCAGCGGGTACAAAATGTGGGAAAATGTCGAGTAAATAACTCGCTCAATGTTCAATTCCGTATTAAAATAACATGACGGACTCACACTGGAAATAAATAAAACATAGCACTGCCGTGCTATGCTTTAATACAAAATTGCATTTTATTATTAATAGCATGGCGTCACTCAAAGTTTGATATCATTATTTTTGAAATTCTTAAATTTCTTAGAACCATAAAATAAACAGCTGCGTCAAAACTTTTAACCCGTTAAGGGTTTTTTGCATTCTAGTTTATACGCGCGCAGTAAATTGTTAGTTTATTCCATATACTTTCAAAATGTACCAGATATTTTGGGATGCGTTAGGAAGTATATTAAAATATACTGCGCAAATTATATACCAGGTAATATTGCCATCCACTGCTTTTATTACTATGGTTGATTTTTTTTTTGTATTTTTTTATTCTACGCAAGAGATAGATTTTTTATCATCATTGAAATCTAAAAAGTATAAAGCAAAATTTGTGTAGCCTAAATTATACTAGTATTTTCAGGTCAAAACAATAAAATATGAAAGAACTATTACTTCATCCTGATACTGTATTTAACGTAAAATAAAAGTGGTTTATCAGTTTCTTTTATTTAAAGTTTGTATCTTTAGAATTTAACAATTTAAATGACATTATGCCATTTTATTATATAGTATTGCTTGTATGGCGTTATTGCAAACATAGGCTTATACCGCCAAGAATCATTCGTTAAGTAATCAAGCCACTATATCACCATATATGAAAACATGTGTGCTAAAATGTTATTTCTTGTATAAACAGCCAATAATTTGCTCTATCAAATCCTGTATTTCTTTCAATAAAATCTAAAACTAAGCCTTAACATTCGTATAATATTGCTTATTACTCCAGGAAAACTTAATAAAAAATAACTTAAAATAAAACAAGTAAAATTTGTGAAGAGTAAATTCAGCATTTTTCCCTGATGTTAATGCACTTTTTTGCAGATAAAAGCATGTCGATTCCAATGTGTACATAATGCGAGATATGAAATAGTCTTGTGAGGAAATATCGTAATATATCCAAAGTATACTTTCTAACTTATGTTATATTGTGAGGCAGTGCGAAAATCCTTTCTGTTTCTCAAGATACCCTTCAATTACTTTACAAGAAAATAGAACCGATATTACATATATTTCAGTATTGTCAGAAACGGCATATTTGAAATTTAGTTTCTGGTTTTATTGCATGAGTTATCCTCTAGTTTCTTCCTACATATTATCTGCTAAAGAAATCAGATGTCGAATCTTTTTGTATTCAAATATTGTAGGGTTTTTTTTTCAAAATACGAAATTTACTTCTATATTTCTTATAGAGTGAACTCGGTACTCTTTGAACTTTAATTTTACATTTATATATTTCAAGGTGCATTATTGGCAGAATAATAAAAGACTCAATCAAGAAAAAATATTTTATTGAAAAATCTTTTGATTGTCATAATAAAATTCGTATTTTTCACTTTTTAGGTGCGTTCGTAACTATGTAAATAGGTAGCACCTATAGTTGTCGTTCAATCCGTCCGTCTGTTTGTATATAACAACGCAAAACTACACAATCGAATCTTTTGAAATTTAAAATATATAATTACTAGCTGTTACTCGTGACTTCGTTCGCATAACATTTAAATAAGAATTAATTAATCAATCAAGCAAAAGAATTCTTTGATTAAAAGTAAGTGTAATTAACTTTTTATCGCGATTTATAGTAAAAACTAATGATGATCCAAATTTGTCGATTTTTTTGCTTGTTGAAATGTTCTTTCAGCGAATATTAGATAGAAACATTCTTGAATACTTTTGTTCAGCCCTGTAGTTTACCTAGTACCTTTAATATACGAAAGTATTTTTCTAAACTTTATTTCAAACAAAAATATTCCTTATTACTACCTAAATTATATTTTCAGAAATTATCATCCGAAGACAACCATGTATCCAGTTGTTTGCGTGACCCTGTATATCATTTTATCTGTACATTACAAACATTTCTTAGTTTATTGAATTCAGTTCAAAATAAAAATGCATATTTCATTTAAAATCCACCTTTAAGTAAATTGCGCTCATATTCAGTAACTTTTCCAAGATCTTTTGTGTAGCCCTGTATATCTAAAATATGTAACTATCAGCATTACACACCATTTAATATGCATACATTTAGTGAAACTCAAAAGCACATATCATGATTCAAAATGCATTTCATCCATCCAACAGTCATCATCCATCATATAGAGCACTTACTTCGGATAGAATATATACTATTTAAAATCTTTTGTGTGTCCTTGTAAATGCTATGCACTTCGTATTATGCATGAAATAACTCCCATTAAGCCTCAGCAACGTATATGAATTTGATTATACATGAAATCGTTTACCATAATTAAAATATGTGGCAAACTGTTCCTTCCTTTATTCTTATGCAATAGATTTCGTCTGTGTAACCCTGTAAATGAATAATAAGTGTCCTTTTCACTGCATACTTTACAAAATACATATTTTATTGCACTTTGTTGATGCATATAAATTTGTATGCCGTAATGTAAAGAAAATTTTTGACTATTCCTATAAATAAACTAATCATGGTAGAAATTTTATTTTCAATAGGCATTTGTGCGAAGGTAAATGTTAATAAAGTCCAAACATTTCATGGCTACTCGGATTGCCCTGAAATTTACGAAAGTTAGGAAGCGGCCAGACGGACAGACAAACCGAAAGCATAATAACTTTTCAACTTTGTTGGAAAATGTTAAAAATAAAGTAAAAAATATATTAATCAGTAGTTTTATTTTCTGTATTTTCCCCATAAAAAATTTCTTCCATTGATAATTATGAGTTTTGAATAAAAATTTTCATTTGTATGTTACTTATAATGTATTAATTAGTTTTATTTCCCCCCCTTATTAAATGTTTTTTACTAATAATTATGAATTTTGAATGAAAATTTCCATTAGTATGAAACTTATAATTTAATAATTAGCATAAGTACAAAATATTTCTCATCCATTTTAAATATTACGTCATTATTTATCGAAATCCAATAATTATTGATATCCATGTCCCTTGTACGTTTGACGAGTACTTGTAACGGAGTAACGTCATTAAAATACGCTGCAAATGATTTTTCTGCGCAGACTATAATATAATGAAACACTTTTGAGGTCCCTGTACGTACACTATAAGTACTACACTTAACATATTCGATATTAACCATGTTCTTGTGCACCTTATCAATGTATGTAAATTTCATTACATTTAAAATTATGTAACGCTATCAAAATACACCGCAAATAATTTTTCTCTTAGACCATAATGTAAAGTCTCATTTTGAGTGCTCTTGTGATTCAGCTATGATTGCTACCTGCTTTATTTTCAATGCCGCACATGCTATGGAAAATCTCAATAACATCTATTATTTTCGTATGAATCCGATTACATTTAGTCAAGTTAAAACATGGACAAACAGACGGCAAACCCCAGGCAGTCGGCATCTGGCATACAGATAGGTCGAAGTCGTAAACACTTTTAGGCCATGTTAGACAGTTTCAAAAAGGGAGTAGTCATCGTGAAAATCGATGAATTTATTTTCGTTAAAATAAAAAAAAAACAATGTTAGGAAAAATCTACTACGAAACTGTGTTTTAGGTAGTGTTTTTGTATAATTTGTACATTTATGCTTTGCATACTATAAAACTTTACAGAAATTTATTATAAAAAATATTTTTAAAAGTGACAGTATATTTTTACTTTTTAAGAGCTAAAAGAAATGTGGAACTAAAATGCATTTACAAACCTGTTTCCAGTACATTTCGAGCACACTACTGAGATATTGACTTAGGGAAATGATAGTATTTTCACCCAATTACATTAAAAACTTTAGGTTTTATATCCAAAAAATGCATTTTTAAAGTGATTTTTATTTATATTTTCAGAACTGAACAATTTTAAGAATTAAGACTTGTAAAAAATATTTTCTTTTTCTGATTAGTTGAGCTTTTTTTTATTTTTTAAGAATGATAAAAAGTGTTTTTTATTGACTATTACGTCATTTACAATATGGATAAATTTGCGGTATAAATTATTAACATTTTCTACTCATTTAATAATTAACTTTTTTAAAAAACTTATCTCATTTTTAAATTATATATTCAATATTTATATTAACCATGCTCAGGCAATAAACTTAATTTTCTTTAAATATAACTTTTGATATCATTATTCAATATTATTTCATTGCAACATCAGAGCATATCTATTTTATTTACCATATGTGACGTCACATTCGTCTCTTAGCACTTATTCAAAATTCATATACTTGTGTTATTAAAAATGAATATTTGAAAACTTATGTTTTGTTTCAAATATGACATCACACTGATATTTTTTAAATTCTTAATGGAAAGTATTACTGTGACGTCACAATTCGTAAAATGTTGAATTTTATAGCCTCGAACCGAAAGAAAGAAAAAGGTTCATTTCTTTACTGATTAGTATCTTTAAAAAATTCTAAACTATGTATATTCTTTTATGTGTGAAAGAAATTTTATATAATCGTCTGCTTCATATAAGTACAAAAAACAGAATTCTGTGACGTCATAATTAGTTAAATTGTAGTTTTTAATCTCGAACCTAAAAACAGAATAGGGTCCATTTATTTATTTCATTTTGTTTTAACTCGTAAAAATATTCAATTGAAAATTAATTATTCAAGAGAAATTATTATTCCAGTTTTTTATTTTTTGGCAACAAAAAAAAAAGAATAATGATTAAAATTAATTAAATATCATAGAAAAAAATCTCAATTGATTCTGTATGAAAAATAATGAAATTTCGGAATTTAAAAAAAAATGTTTGAATAAAATAAATAAAAATTATCCTATATTCATTTCAGGCCTCTAATCTGTCTATATGCAAAAATACGAAGCCAATTTCATTCCAATTTTTCGGACACACTTACACATTTATAATATATATAATGTTACATAATTTTATCGAGTCATACCAAATTTTATTAAAACCGGATGGGTAGTTCATTTACAGGGATAATCAAACGTATTCCTATACATTACAGTCAATGGAGAAAATTTTTCAAGTGTTTTGTAATCGTGTTGCACTCTTTCCAATCAAACAAAATCGATATTGTATGAATGAAGTATATACCATTATATACATTAGGGTGTATCACGAAAAACTTTTTTTGAAATTCAAAATTTCAAGTTGATAAAAAGTTGTTAATATGATCACATATTTACCCTCCAAAATATTTTTGAAATTGAAAAATATTTAGGTTTCGAAGTATGAGGATGAAATTTAAACTTTTTGGCATAAATTGTTCTTTTTTCATATTTTTAAATTTATGAATAAAGAGTAATTGTTTTTTTAAAGTACAAAAACATGAAGTTTAGATAGGCATTTGACATTTAAAAACATTTCATTTCTGTTTATTCAGTCTCCCAGAATCGAATTAAAAATCTCATTAATTTACCAAATATCCTAAATTTTCAATTTAATTTGTTGATGATTTTAAAGTTGTTACGGGTAATTTTTTACATTTGCAAACATCCAGATATGCAAATAAAATATATATTAATTTTTAATTACACTGGTGGACAAAATTAAGAGATGGAAGGCATTTTCCCAGATATCTCGAGAAATACTGGATAAAAATAAATGAAAATTGGTATGGATATAACTTGTAGTATGACAGTAATATGTTCAAAGCAAAAATTAAAGTGCCATTCATTGGCAAGAGTTATTGTCAACAGTCCAATGTGGACTGAAATTCGTGATGAAAGATGGCAATGAAAGTGAGGATTGTACGGTGTGTGGCCGTCTCTAGTATGGTGTGTGGTCACTTCTGACAGATGGACAGCATGCACAATGAGTATGCATGCTGTTAATAAGAGAGTTAAGGAATGCTAAGGAAGACTCTCCCACTCTTCCACCAGAACAGGTGGAGGTTGGCGTCTCGTAGTAGCCCTTCCAATAGAAATCCAAGCATGTTCAATGGGGTTAAGGTCAGGAGATTTGGCTGACCAATCCATTCGATGAATATCCTCGCTTTCCAGATACTCTTCAACGGACGTCTACAGCGAGAAAACTGTCGAGGGACTTTCCTGCTGCCACAGGAACATTAGTTTCAAGGAAGACTGTTGCCAGGAGGTTCGGTGAAAGAGGGTTGTATGCCAGGAAGCCCGCCATTTGCATCCCACTCACTCCCTTCCACAAAAGAAGGCGTGCACAATGGTGCAGACAGCACCAACACTGGACACAGCTCCAATGGGCTAATGTTCTGTTAACAGATGAGTCCAGATTCAGTCTTCAACCTGATTCTCGTCGAATATTCATATGGAAGGAACCTGAGATCCGATACCATCCCAGTAACATCTAGGAAAGGGACCATTATGCTGGTGGAGGACTAATGGTTTGGGCAGGGATCATGCAAGATACCCTCACACCGCTCCATGTGTTTGACACTGGTTCCTTGAATGCCCAGAGGTACAGGGAGGAGATCCTACGTGCGTCTTTTCAGGGGTGCTATTGGCCCTGAATTCGTTTTTATGGACGACAATGCCCGACCACATAAAGCTCTCCAGGTTGAGGAGTATCTGGAAAGCAAGGATATTCATCAAATGGATTGGCCAGCCAAATCTTCTGACCTTAACCCCATTAAACATGCTTGGGATGCTCTTGGAAGGGCTATTGCGAGACGTCAACCCCCACCCAGAACCATTCCGGTGTTAAAAACTGCTCTGGTGGAAGAGTGGGAGAGTCTTCCACAAGAATTCCTTAACTCTCTTATTAACAGCATGCATAATCGTTGTGCATGCTGTCTATCTGGGAGAGGTGACCCTGACCACACACCCCAGACTAGAGGCGACCACACACCATACAAGCCTCACTTTCATTGCCAACTTTCAGCATGAATTTCAGTGCACATTGGACTGTTGGCAATAACTCTTGCCAATGAATGACACTTTAATTTTTGCTTTTCGCAAATTATTGTCATACTATAAGTTATATCCATACCAATTTTCATTTATTTTTATCCAGTATTTCTCGAGGTATTTGGCAAAATGCCTTCTGTCTCTTAATTTTGTCCACCACTATTGTTTATTAGTCTAATTTGCTTTGGTTTATAACATTAGAAACAATTTTTAAAATATCAACACACGCACACACAAATAAAACTTAAAAAAGTTTAATATTTAAATGAAAAATGTTACAAATATAACAGTTCAACATTGAATTAGACAAATAGTATTCAAAGGAAATCTCGATTTCATAGTCTGTTTATCTTGATGGATATAGAAGAATAATGTTCAACATATTTTTGTTATGTAACTCCAGACAGTGGTTCTGGGAAAGATATAGTATCACCAATACTAAAATACATGAAATGTTACTGCATTCATGTGACAACTATTAAAACTCTTGGGTGTAGTATAGGCAGCAAGTACTTGCGTCTCTAATGGATAAATTGTATTAAATTAATGTGCTTTAAAGCACATAGTACAAATAGTGATTTGTTTGCTTCATTTAAATAAATTACCTCTTATGAAATTTTTGTTGTCTTAGATGGTCCAATGTATTTGAGTGGTCCCTTTAGTAAAAGTTTAATAAACTATTAAAAATTACATATTGTTGAATATATCAAAAGAGATGTTCTTTTTCCAGAGGTTATTAAGGAAGATTTAAACACGGATCAGAAATATGTAATCAAACAGTACTGCAGAATTATCAAAATTTGCCAGCGGAAAACCTGGAAACTTTTCTCATGCAAGGTGCCTGACAATGGCAAAAACAGAATCTTGCATTTATTAATTGCATCGATTGTTCAAACTCCAAAATTGAAAAAGACAGTTCAACTTGTCATGAACGTTTATGTCCCTCATGATTTGACATAAAAAGTCTGCCTAATATTATTTATTTATCACCACTCTTTTTTAACCTTTACGGAGGGGCTGTGACAGCGTCTGTCCGGGCTTACATGTATTCTCTGGTAGACACTGAGTTACATCAGTGTCTAAACACTTTTGTCTGAGCATACAAAGATCAAGATGGCTTAATTAGGTAAAAATTGCAGTTTGAAACGAAGCGTTACTACATATCTGCAACTACAGCAGTTCAAGAAAAAGAACAAGTAAAACTTTTCTCTATAGCATTAATTCAGTATTTTTTACTATAATAGTAATGACCTTAATTTAATATTTTTGTTTAATAAGTATATTTACAATTCACTGCAATATAAATTAGATATTTCAATAATTCAAAAACTTTGGTTGCAGGTAAAAAACGCTGATTACACTTCTATAACACCGCCTAAAACCATCAAGATAAATAGACAGTGAAATCGAGCTTCGTTTCAAATTCAATGTTTAACTATTCTGTTTGTAATTTTTTTCATTTAAATATTAGATTTTAAAAGTTTTATTTTTGTGTGTGTGTGTAATATTTAAAAAAAATTTCTAATTTCATGAGCCAAAACAAATTACACTAATAAACTAATTAAAAATTCATATGTATTTTATTTGCATGATATCTGGAAGTTTTTAGCGGTTAAAAATTACCTGTAACAAATTTAAAACAATCAACGAAATAAATTGAAAATCTTTAGTAAAATATTTGGTAAAATAATGAGATTTTATATAAATTCTGGGAGACTTATAAGACCAATGACAGAAACGAATTTTTTTAACCCTCTAAGCGTCTTGCAAAAGAGTAAAATTGTAATGTTGTTTTCTCTACATTTTGTTTTAAATCATAAAAGAAAATATGATTCTTTCAACATTATAAAAAAAACTTAAATACAAACATGAATGTAATCCTTGAGATAATTAATCATTCTAAATGCATTGAAAATTCATTAAATGCATAGAGTTATATTATTTTAAATATTGCTTATATTGCAGTGAAACCTGAAGCTTAGTGTACGAAATTTTTCGTTCCAAACACTTAGAGGGTTTTAAGTGTCAAATGCCTACCTAAGCTTTATGTTTTTGTACTTTTTGAAAAGCAATTACTTTATATTCAAATATTTAAAAAATATGAAAAAAACTACATTTAATGCCAAAAAGTTTAAACTTCATCCTCATTCCGAGAGACCTAAATATTTTTCAATTTAAAAAATATTTTTGTGGGAAACTAGGTGATTATAGTAACAACTTTTTATCAGCTTGAAACTTTGAATTTCAAAAAAAAGTTTTTCGTGATACACCGTAATACAGGGGGAGTCATAAATATCGAAATAATAGGCTATCTCCTTAAATAATGACCCTAGATCCATACTTCCAATTGAAAAGTTTCATAAAAAAGGTGAATTTTTTGATAAGATAAGTTACAACTCCATGGGGGGTCTATTTTAAAAAGTACGAAAATTAAATTTTTATACGGCCCCCAGAGGATAAAACTTCCAATTAGAAAAATTTTCCTTGTCCATTCCTGAATTTAACAACAACAAAAAAAATCATCTCGATATCTACAAATTCCCGAAAGATATTAAAATCCAAATTTTTCGAAAATTCGTGACTTACACCACTTAAGGACACATCTGAGCTCAGCTAAATCAGTTAATTTGATGTACAATTTAGGGATCGACCATAAATTTACGCATTGTTAAATGTCGATCCAAGACAATAATTTAACTTTTAGCTATAAAATAAAAGCGTATAGGTTCTATTTTATACTTTAAACTTCCCTGAAATATGCTAGATGTCTGCAATATCTCGACCTTGGCGCCAACCTCGTAACTGGCACGACCAATTGGCCGGACCGTCTTATTAAACACTTATTAAAAGTGTTATTAAACTAAGTGATATTAATTAAACTCTGATTAAAAGTGTCTTAGAAATTTATTGTCGCAGGCAATAAGTTTAGTAAAAATAGTAATAGCGATAATGACACTTCCATTAAAGGAATCATTGGAAATATATTTTAATAAATTACATAGAAATTATTTCAAAAATCTACTTTTTTACAATTTAGCTTCAAAATGTATATTGGTTTCAAACCTATTTTTACTTTCTTCTATCTTTACAAGAAGACAATTTTGGATTCATGAAAATTCTGAATTCTGGTTTTCGACGGATTCACACGTTTTAGGGCTCAGAGATACCGAAAAACATGTTTTTACTAAATGTCTGTCTGTGAGTCCCTGCACAAAGAAAAAATTTGAAATCGACGTGATAAAAAATGAGGTTTAAATCAACTGACAGTAAAACAGTATATAAAGAGGGTGAGAATGGTAAAACTTAAACAAAATCTGAAATCGAAACTATACAAAACGGAGTTAATCACCTAGAAATTTTTTTAAAGTATTTAAAAGTTAGGAGCCCATCTTTGTTTAAAACTAAATGCACTTTTCTGCATCAAATGTTTTTATTTCAGTATTTCTCATTTTTAAAATTAAGGAAGTCAATAACCGTCGGTTACGGTAACAGTCCCGCGATTTCAATAATTTTTTAACATTTCAAAAAAAAAAAAAAAAAAAAAAAAAAAAAAAAGAAGAAGAAGAAGAAGCCCAAAGTGCCGAAAGATGTTTTCAGCTCAGAAAATTTACTTTTAAAAATATGATTTGTTTACAAAAAATTGCATCTTTTTTTTATATTGCTATTTTAAATACTTTTATTTTAAAATATATATATATTATTTAAAATGCTGAATCAAAACTGAAAATTAGACATTTTCATTTAATCAAAAGAAAAAAATTCAACACGACACATAATATTTTGAGTAATAACAGTTTTAATTTACTCTAAAATTTTCGAAAAAAAAATTACTAAAAAGTCTTATGATGTGATAATGCTTACAAATTTTATGGTTAACCATCATAAAGCATTCAAAATTCTAATTATATAAATAAATTAATAAAATAAATGTTTCCTGGACCCATTGCAGCAAAATAGCTTCTTTAATTACACGCATTTCTATTTGTGTCTGATCCCTTGAAATCTTCTGATTTATTAAAATTGTCATTACTCGCTAAGTTTTGAAGATATCAAGATGGATTTTTTTTGTTTGTTCAATTGAGGAATGGATAAGGAAAAATTTTCTAATTGTAAATTTATCCTCCGGGGGCCGTATAAAAATTTAATTTTGGTATTTTTTAAAATAGACCCCCCATGGAGTTGCAACTTATCAAAAATTTCACATTTTTTATGAATTTTTGCAATTGGAAGTATGGGTCTAGGGGCAATATTTAAGGAGATAGCCTATTGTTTCGATATTTATGACTCACCCTGTATACAATCAGTACAATCTGTAGCGCAAAGAACATTTGTTAATTTATAGGGCCATACAAAAGTATTACATTACAAAAATAAATATACGTTGTTGAGAATTACTACATAAGTTATTTACTGTAAAAAGGAAGCAGATAGTATTTACAGGGACACAAAAAATATTTCGCATACTATACCGTATCCCAATTACTGTGTACTATTACACCATGATCTGAATATTACTAGGTGCGTTTGTAATTATATAAATACATTGCGCATATAGTCATCATCGAGTCTGTTTTTCTGTCTGGCCGTCGAGCAGCATATAACAACGCAAAAACTACCCAATCGAATCATTTGAAATTTAAAAATAATAAAATATAATCATTGCATAACATTGACGAGACATTTGAAGTTTGGTGAATATTAGATGCATAGATCAATTACAGTAGCAATTGAAAGTATTCCATAACATTATGGTCAATGGGGAAAAGAATAGTTTCAAGTGCTTTTTAACGGTGTAACACTCTTTCAAACTTTATAAAATTGGTATATATCTATGAAGTATATAGTATAATACACATTCTGTTTAATCTGTGGTGCAAAAGATATTTGTTATTTGTTTGCAGAGTCACACAAATGTATTTCATTACATAATGGTATAGGGAAAACACTGTTTGATACACGTTTTAATTGCAATAAATTATTTATCATTTTATGAAATTGATAAACGTTGCTAAGGATTACTACAAGTTATTTCCTCTATAATAAAAAGTAAATAGTAATTACAAGACCACACAGAAAATTTCTTCCACTATTCAATATCCGAAATGCTGTATACTTATACACTATATCTGAATGTTTTCATATGCGTTTGTAATTAAATAAATAAGTAGCACCTATAGTCGTCATTCTGTTTGTCTGTCTATCTGTCTGTCCGCATATAACAGAAGAAAACCTACCCAACCAAATCGTTTGAGATTTAAAAAATATGATTGTTGCATAATTATGTCGATTAATTTCATATTTTATGAAAATCGGATGTATAGTTCAATTACAGGGACAATCAAAAGTATTCCATTATATTACTGTCAATAAGAAAAAAATAATTGCAAGTACATGTTAATGATGTTACATTCTTTCGAATATAATGGAAGTGGCACGAATCTGTGAAGTGTATACTAAAACATGTACCCTGTGGAGTCACATATTCAAAAAAAAATAGTTATTATTAATTTAAAGGGCCATGCAAAAGTAATCCACATCATACTATACGAGGGAATATTGTTTATTGAGTATTTTAATTTCATTAAACTATTCAACATTTTATGAAATTCATATAAGCTGCTGAGGTTTAATACAAGTTCAAGTATAATAGAAAGCAGATAGTATTTACAGGAACACACAAATATATTTCGACCACTATGCTGTATTTAAAGTACTGTATAGTATAACAGCAAGATCTGAATATTTATAACTTCGTTATAGTAGGATCGCACCTCATTTGCTACGCTTTATGTGCACTTTCCATCTTGTTTTAAAAAATGAATAAGTTTTAAAATGTATCTTTCGTACAATTTTGAACATCTTGAACTAATATATTTATAAACTATTTGTACAAGTATGCAGTGTAATTTTAAGTATCGAATTTATCATAAGTTAATTAGTTTACGAGAAAAAAAGGAAAATGTGCAAATATGTGTTAAACTGCCATTATAATTTATTTTATTTTAAATTTTATGTGTAAAAAAAAAAAAAAAAACAGAAGGAGAAGAAAAGAAAATGCTTTTTAAACTACTGGCAGTAGTTTGCAAATCCTTGAACTTACTTTTATCAAACATGCCAGGATGAGCAACCAAAACGAAAAAGTTAAATGGAACAAATATACTGTGAAAATTTTATCTTTATTACCATGTTTATTCGTCTAATTAAACCAAATTCAAAAGAAAAAAACCCTCTTAAGCTAAGTGAGTTGTGACATTTTAAGGGATAGCTATTAAGTAAAACTGCTTTAAACTAGATTTATAATACTCGGTTTGTAACAAAACTTCTTCAGAATGTACTAAGCTTAATAAAGTATAATTTAAACAAAAATGAAAATTTCAATATTTTCGTCATTTTTCGCTGAAATAAGAGTACTGATGCCCTAAATGTCATAATGTCAAGAATGCCATAGAATAAAGATTTGAGAACATAAAACACGTATATTTAAAGATTTTTAAATTAATATATAGTAAATAATTTATACATCTGAATTCTTTAAAAAAATTGCATAACATACAAATTCATGAAAGAAAATAATTCATAAAAGTATAAAAACAAACACTGATATTAGAAACGAATACTTGTGTGTGTTAAATCATTTTTTCGGTAGTCATTTTTTTCTGTGATATACCGGCTAAATAAACGAATTATTCATTGAAAAATTTTTTGCAAACGCTGCAGATTTTCTCTCTCTCTCTCTCTCTCTCTTTTTTTTAATATAATATAATTTTAATTTGCATTACTATGTTAACTATAGTAAAGTTACAACGATAAAAATTTACAACATGTGTGTTATGAAAGTTTAAAAACTAACGTTATAAAATATTGCAATTGAATGTGTCTGAAAGTACATAGAAATGGAGCTCATTGTATAAAAATAAAATGTACACTATTAAAAATAAAGGTGAAACCCAGTTGCATTTGGCGCCCAGGGGTGAAATGGTGTTACCATTTGATACCCGCGGACTAGAAAATGTGTTTGGGGTGCCGTTTGATCCTTCACTGGGTGATTATCGCTAATTATGGTGCCGCGCAATGCATACCGTTGAAAGATTTTCACCCCTTAGTCATTTGTCCTTCCTTCCCCTTGAACTCGCCGTCACTGGTTTTTCAAAATAGCAATTTCTCCCTACGAAGACTATCACCGTGCAGCGTTATCCCAATTCCGTTTAGAACTTCGAATGGATAACTTTTGGCGAGCTTTTTATATAAAAGCAATCTTTGAATTTCAGATCATTTGAACACTTCAGGAAGACTTTGAATGTGTGCTCGATGGCCGAATGGTTAGAGCGTTGAACTTGCAATCTGATGTCGTGGGTTCGAATCCTTCCAGGGCCAAATATCGGTCTATAATTTATTTTTATTATTGGGCACTCTGGATTACGGGTGCTATATTTTCATCCTAATTAAGGGTGCCATTCTGGCTCCTCTAAGGGTGTCATCAGTGAGACAAGCCTTTCATCCCTAAAAGGTGCAATTTTTCACCTGTAGTTTTAACAGTGTATGCCAGATTTGAATATATTTCACTATAGTTTCTTTCTAAAAGATACTAGCTCGAGAAAGGGTCCCTAATTAAGGGTGCCATTCTGGCTCCTCTAGGGGTGTCACCAGTGAGACAAGCCTTTCACCCCTAAAAGTTACAAATTTTCACCTGTAGTTTTAACAGTGTATGCCAAATTTGAATATATTTCATTATAGTTTCTTTTTAAAAGATACTAGCCCGAGAAAGGGGCCCTAATTAAGGATGCCATTCTGGCTGCTCTAGGGGTGTCACCAGTGAGACAAGCCTTTCACCCCTATAAGGTGCAATTTTTCACCTGTAGTTTTAACAGTGCATGCCAAATTTGAATATATTTCACTATAGTTTCTTTCTAAAAGATACTAGCCCGAGAAAAGGTCCCTAATTAAGGGTGCCATTCTGGTTCCTCTAGGGGTGTCACCAGTGAGACAAGCCTTTCACCTCTAAAAGGTGCAATTTTTCACCTGTAGTTTTAAGAGTGTATGCCAAATTTGAATATATTTCACCATAGTTTCTTTCTAAAAGATACTAGCCCGAGAAAGGGTCCCTAATTAAGGGTGCCTTTCTGGCTCCTCAAGGGGTGTCACCAGTGAGACAAGCCTTTCACCCCTAAAAGGTGCAATTTGTCTTCTATAGTTTTAACAGTGTATGCCAAATTCGAATCTATTTCCCTATAGTTTCTTTCTAAAAAATACTAGCCCGAGAAAAAATGAACTGAATTCTTGAAAAAAAAAAAAGTTTTGGTGAGTGCAGTTTTTTGGATGAAGTATTAGTTTTTGCTTATCTTTTTGATATAGCTATATAAAATTCCATTTCATAGTTAGTAGTAATATTTGATGTTTATCTGACATGCTTGTTTTGAAACAATAGGCTAAAATATGTCTTGTTTGTGTTACTATATATCATGGCTTATTTGTCTGTATTTATGACGGCCAATTATTTACTCTTTGGATATGGGCTCTTCAAGGGGTGGGGTGAATTTGTTGGGGTCTTTTTGAGGGAACCTAACCCGTATTTACGCAAGGAAATCCAAGGTTCGAAGAAAACTACGGAAATTTTTTAACGGTTAGGCCGAAAGCCACGATTAGGCTAGAACCCAGCTCCTGCCATCTACCAGTTTCAGAGGCAGAACCTCCAGTACAGGCAGTAAGGCCTGTATATCATGCAGTTAATATAATGATAGCTGGACTCATCTTTCGTCAGCGCATGTCAAGCAAAACGAATCAGCTATCCCTAGAAAAGCGCATATGTCGTGTTAATGTATTTTCTATAATAAATAAATGGAATGAGGTGAAGCGGTGAAGCGGTGAAGACAAACTTTTAAGATAACGAGTGTAAAGGATCGAATCCGTCAGTGAGAACACCGTCAGTGCGTTTGTCAGTTTTCTTTTGAAATTCCATTAACTAAAATTTAACGAGCTCTTGACCGGGATCCAGACACATTTTTCACTGATTAGCGAAATAAGACATCCTATCAGAAGTCTGCCTTTTTCCAAATTTTTCACATTTTGCAAAATTATAGGCTTCTGATGGATCGTTCTCTTTTAGCTAATCTATTTGGATCCCAGCCCTTAAGAGGCCCCTAGACTCACTGAAAAAGACCCGGATAATAATGTTAAGTCTATTGGTCGTTATTTTGAAATATATCGATTAAATTTTAATATTTTTACATGATTTTTTTCTTGCATAGGATAGCTGAGAAAAAAGTACAACCGGGCTAGTTTTTACTTTTTGGATTTTGATTATAGTTTTTAACCACTTAATCGTCGCGCCCGAGACATTCAAGGGCTGAAAGCGTCACGGCTTTTATTCAGAATTGTCTGATTCCAACTAGTTTTAAATAGTATAATTGGTTTTATTCTCGTATCATTTTACTTGTTATTAAATAAGATGAATTTTTTTTTCAAAAAATGGTGGCAATAATTAATTTGAATTTTTAAACAGTAATTTAATGCGACCATTAAATGGATAATATTATGATAGTTTCAATTGCAGAACCGGTTTCAACTGGTTCTGAAAATGAAAGTATTTTTTTTATCCGAAATCAAAATCGAAAAAGTTAAACCTAGACAGGTTATAGATTGTCCTTATCTATCCTATGCATATATATATATATATATAACAGTTTAATTTCGCCAAAATGTTTAAGATTACCTTCTGTAAACTAAGCATTCACAATTAATCTCCGCCAAAAGTTTCCGTTGTTTCTTTAAAGTAAATTTTTCTAACAGGCAAATTTCCACGTCTCCTTGGAAAAAAAGGGTAATGAACAAATAATATATTTTTTGAATTAAACTTTAAAAACATATTGAAAGACATATATACCCAGGTCGAAATTCATGCTGGTATTTCTTTGCTAGACAAGCACCGAGTGCTATAACCCAGGAAGTAAAACTGCATAAACTAGCATTATAAACATTATATATTTGCTGGTTCCAGCAGAATTTCCAGCAACTCATGGTGTGTATTGGCCCACTTTGCTGGAAATAAGCATGAAATGATTGCATATAGCTTCTGGTGCTTTTGTTGTGCAAGCTAGCGATATAGCATGTAATGCTAGCTAGCATATAATAGCATGGAAATCTAGCAGACATAGCAATACCTAGCAATAACTAGCATATTTTTGTTGCTGGTACAAGCATGAATTTTGACCTGGGTATATATATATATATATTACTGTTATTACTACTATTATTATTGATTTTATTATTATTATTATTACCTGAAGCATTTAATGTTCACGTAAAATGGCCCAAACCATTTTTTGTCATAATTTTCAGTCTCGATCAATGACGTCCACTTATAGAAGCCACGTTTGAGCTTCTGAAATCTAGCAGATAACTGCTGCATCTAAGATACTTTATGATCAGGATTGCAGAAAATGTCCGGAATTATTCAGACGAGGGCAGACCTGTTGATGAGAAGATGAGAAGACCAGATGAGAAGACACTTTTTAGAGAAATTATACATAAATATATTTTAATTTATAACTTAATTTTTAGACACAATAACGTATCTTAAATAAATGACTTGAAGTGGTATGTATCGTATCTCAAATCTACTGGTTCATACTTTAGGGAACATACCTCGGAAATTCCAGTTCACCATAAAATGCATGATCGTACCTTAAGATTTATTGACAATTTAAGATTCTGTGATATGATATTTATATTGTCCAAAAGGCAAATATATTTTTTAGTGAAATTATAATTATTGTTACTCTTTAAATAAGTCACTCATCATATTACCACACTCTGATTTTGTTCAATTTTTCTTCATCGTTTGTATTTTCTTGATCATTCGTAAACTGTACAACATACATGTCAATGTCAATTTCAAAGTTACGGAGCGTCATTAATTGAAAAAGAGGTGATGTCTTAAATGTGTGATGATTTTATTAGAAATTTTGAAAGTGTGATGTTTTCAATTCAATAGCCCGTTTATTTAAATTGTAAACTTACATAGTAGGGCAATTTGAGCTTGTTTCCATAAATCTTGTTACTAATAAATGGAAATCCTGCTCTAGTATGAGTCCCATATTAGTCATTCCCGTCTGTTCAAAAGCTAATATTGTATTCATCTCTATAAAAAAGTTTTGACAATATTGCGCAGAATTGGAAATAAAAACTAACGCAATGTAAGTGTAAAAAATGAAACAATCAATGAAATATGTTTCAATGAAAATTGGTATTTCATTGAAACTAATCTCAATGCACTGACATTATTTGTGGAAACTTAAAAATACAATGGAAACATTTCTAATTAAATGCAAATATTTAATTACTTTCCTATGAAAGTGCTATTATTGCATTTTGGTTTTATTAACTTTACATTAACAAAATTTTGAAATACTCATTATGAGGACCATATTATTGGATGTAGCTCTCCCAGGTCAAAATTCACGCTGGTATTTATTTGCTAGACAAGCATTACTTGCTGTATTCCAGCAAGTAAATTAGCACAAACTACCATAACGTATTTGCTGGTTCTAGAAAACGCTATAACTCAGCCATTTTTCAAGATATAGATGAAACAAAAAACGCTCTGAAATCTTTGTATCAAGGTCAAACACACACACACACAAAAAAAAATCTTTTCTAATTTCCTACATTTCTGCACCTAATTTTTAAATTTAAATTAAAAAAAAATAATATTCCGCCATTTTGAAACAAAATGACATTTTTTAGATATAGACAAAATAAAAAGTGTTCTGGATATGGTGTTTTAAGATCTAACACATAAAAGAAAAATATTTTTCAGCATTTAATTTTAAATTTTAATTTCTTTAAAAATTTTTAAATGGCCGCCATTTCGAAACAAAATGGCGAATGATGCTGCCTACGAACTCGGTCAAGACATTTGTATGTACTATGTACATACAAAGTTTCATTTAAATCGATTTATAAATACGTTAGTTACAGCATGACAAAAATCAAATATATATATATATGTATGTCAAAATTTGAACGGAGGGTGGTTTTGGGGTCTTGGGGTCATGATCGGTGAAAATATGCCAAAATTTTCTGGAAGTGCTTTCCTCCGGACGGCTGCAATAGGTATCTTTTTAATTTTTGTAATGAAAGCTACCTGCAAGAAGTTTAATGACACGTGATTTTAATGAATGCTTAAGACAGTGCCTGACGATGTCTATGCATGTCGTGCAGTGGCAAATACATGGTTGGAAACGAATTGATTGTTTTTTTACTGAACAATAACTGGCCGATTAAGCACTTGCTTTGCCTAACAGCTACCGAAAGTTTCATGCCGATTTTTTCTGCAGTTTCAATAGAGGATCTTATATATAGGAGCTTTCATCTAACCTAATAAAAAGAAATTGAGACATAAAAGATTTGTTGAGCCCGAATGGATACGCTACAGTACCATCAGGAACATTTTTTTTCGGTTGAGAAATATTACATCTAGATGGTCTTGAACATCTCTTACATAATAGGACGGGGCTTCATATTGCTGGAGCCACTTTACACGCCGGAGGAACGACGTTTACATTTCCTACAGCAATTGTTGCTGATACGCGAGATATTTTTACCCTCCGCTGCATCCTGGCAGATAATAATGTGCGAGTTTGTGGTCTCCGATTATTTCTGTCCAAATATTTCCAAAAATACGTCAGTGATGAGCACCTGAATCAGATGTATGTGGATGTACATATGTCCTCACATGTTGTTTATCTGTGTTACATGCACCTTCACTTATGAAAGTACAATTATATGAGAAAAGCACAGCTGTCCCAAAACCCGGATGTACTACGTTCTGCTGCAGAAACAATCATGAAATTTTCATATGACGAGGATAATTTTTTGATTCTATCCTGGAATCTTTAAACATGAAAGGAATGCAGACGTTAATGTTTCAGTACATGTCATGTCGTGAAGTGTGACATATGTTATTGCTTAGCCACTGCTTGTGTAATTTGACTTGGCTGATTAGCCATCATATGCAGAAAATCTACTTCCACATCTAACGTCTTCACACGATCTGCACAGTCGGGAAGCCAGTAAGAGTGCCTTTTACGCAACTGTCTGTACGAATACTTAAATGTTTTATGGTCGGACAACCGGAAGTTAGGAAACCGCTCATCGTGAAATAGTTGAGCCACTGAGTCATGTTAAATTGCAGTTCCATAGATAACATGTATATCAGCTTTTTTAGGTGTGATCATAATTATGTAAATACATTGCACCTATAGTTGTCGTTCAATCCCTCCATCTGTCCGATTATAACATAAGTAAATCCATCCAAGCGAAACTTTTGAAGTTTAAAATATGCAATTGTTGCATAATTTTGTTGAGTCATTTCAAATTGAATGAAAATCGGCTGCATAATTTAATAACACGGATAATCAAAAGCATTCCGTTACATCACGGTTAATGTGAAAAAATATTTTCAAGCGCATTTTATTGGTATTACACTCTTTCGAGCATAATAAAACTGATATGCATCTATGAAGTATAATACATTCTATACAATTTGTGGTGCAAAAAATGTTTGTCATTAATTTAAAGGGCTGTAAAAAAGTATTCCATTGGATATAGTTATAGGGAGAATCATTGTTTGGAGCCCGTTTTTATAGTATTAAACTATTTCAAATTTTCTGAAATCATTATGCGCTGCTGAAGTTTACAGTAACTACTTCTAAATTGTATCATAGACTATGTACTTATGCGTAGATGGAATCTTTGTAAAGAATACAAATAACATTTTACATTTATTCAAGTTCTTTTTAGGTGAGGTCCTTTTCAGATTTTTGCACCACAAAATGTGATTGAGAAACACGTTTACACAATGATGAAATTATAATATTGACACCGTGAAAAATGCAATCTGGTAAAACAGTTCTTACGCACTTCTTTTCCTTTAACAATTAGTGAAACATACACCGGTTGAAATGAAAGTATTGCATTTAAAAAAAGCCACATTTCACACTGTTAAAAGTGTAGGTGACAAACCGGTGCCTTTTGGGATCCGGAGGTGAAAAGGCCCTAGGGTGAATTGGAGCCCGGGGCATTTGGAACCCTAGGGTGCCATAGGGGCTTGGATAAGTGGTTGCAGTGCCAACAGGTCTCTTACTGGGTGATTGGAGCTAAATAAGGTGACATGCACATCGTATTGGCAGCAATATGGCACCTCATCGGGTGACTGGAACCATGCGCATGCGCTGTGACGTGTGTCTTTCTGTTTTCTATGACGGTAAGTAAAATCTATGGCTATGTGTGAATGAAGGTGAGCTCGATGGCCGAGCGGTTAGAACGCTGAGCTTGTAATCAGACGTTGTGAGTTCGAATCCTTCGACGGCCAAAAGTCAGTTTGTATATTTTTCAATTTTTTATTATTTGACACTCTGAATTAAGGTTGCCATCTTTTCACCCTAATTAAAGCTGCCATTCTGGCTCCTTTAGGGGTGTCACCAGAGAGACAAGCCTTTCACCCATAAAAGGTGTAATGTGTCACTATTAGTTTTAATAGTGAAACGTATCAGAAAAAGACTCACTTTCTTCACTCTGTCAATTTTTTAACTAATGAACAGTAATAAAAAAGTTAACGCCCGAATTCTTTCTGTTCGAAAACCCGAGAGTAGGCAGGGGGGGATGGAGAAGGAAGAGTCATTCACCTTACATTCGTTGGTTCAAAATTGCAGCAGGAGAAAAAAAATGGGTAAAACAGATGACATAGAAACTCTCATATATTAAAAAGCTATTAGACCGATAAGCGACAGCACAGACAATCACCTCATCGAGTTCACGGATGAAAATCTACGATTAGTTGAATTCGGATTAGCATGTTATTAGACAATCTGTCTGCCAAGAAATATATTGGTGGAAACCGCGGTTTTTAAGCCGCGGTTGACTCATAGGATTATCATTATGTTTCCCTGCTGTCAATCCTCCAAATTTTCATACTTTTGGGTGCAGGAAAGCATAACGATAAATCTAAGAATCAATTGTTAAAATCGTGTGTTCAGAGATTTTCCACTATATATGACTTGACAGACCGTTTGTATTTTAATATGCGAATATAGATAAAATTAATCCGAGATTTTCATCCGTGAGCTCCATGAGCTTATTGCCCGTGCTGCCACCTGCCAGTCTATACTGAAATTGCAAGATTTTTCAATATTGCTAAAAGTCCTATGGAAATTCAAATTTCGCAAGTAAGACAAGTGAGATGAGACATTAATGGCTGTTCTCGGTTTCCTCCTGAAACTGATCAGTGTAATTATATTTTGTTCGATGGTTGAGTAGGAGTAAAAATTACTATTCATAAATTTATGTATAGGAACTTTTTTTACAACCTTATCATATTTGGATTCTTTTAGTGTCATTTCAGTGTCTTCTCCCGATAACTCACAGCAAGAATAAAAGTAATAACTATAGACGACCGATATTTGACCACCAAATTATTAAGCGCTCTCTTTATATATATGCACATGCACTCATAAATATATAGCAGAATTTCAGTACTTGCTAAAATAAAGAATTTTAATAGTAGAAAAAAGATTATTTGTGAAAACCATGTCAATTTTACACCCTATCAATTTTAAATCTCTTCTGGAATCGAGCAACTTAGGATAGAATTAAAAATAGTTTTTTGACCTTCTTTATTAAGGAAATATTAACTTGAGAAAGAATTATTTATTTACTTTTGTGTATTTGGTTTCTTTTTTACTTTTACACTTTACTTTTTCAGAAATATATGTATATTTCTATTTTTCATTTTTCTCAAGAAATAAGGTATACAACGAAAGAATCTAATTGAAATTTGCATACTGATTTCTTTTCTCCATTTTTTTTATTCCACAATAGCATGGTATTTGAATTTCAGAAGAAACTATTATTGCTACAATTTTTTTTAATGTCAGATGGAACATCCTTATTTAGTATTGGAAATAAAAAAATTACATATGCATTAATTTCGAAGAAATGTATGATTTAAAAATAAAACATAAAATACATCTGAAATCCAAAGTCCATTTTACACTTAAGTTGTGAAACTTTAGAAACTGTACTGCAGTATAGGTTCCTTTGTTATAAGTATAGAATTAAATTGTATTCTTTAACATATCCCTGAAGCGTATTTCAGCGTCTGGATAGTTTAAAGTGAATCGGAAAGAGGATTTTGAATAAACGCTGGATTTAAAAAAAAAATGCAAAAACTTTCCTTAAAAGTAGGATTTGTAAGTGATCTTTGATTTTTTTATACGTCTAAACATGTTTCATGGCGTGTTTAAAAGTTACATTGATGGTGATTCTCTGGATCTTTTTCAAGAGTATTTGATTTAAAAGCTATGGAAAAAATTAAAATCTATTTATATATTACGCTATTGTGTGTTTCACAAAAATCTCGATTATTTGTTAATTGTTTAATGGCAACATTTAAATGAAACGCATCTCATTGGTTACTGTACAGAAGTCTTTTAGTATTATTTAGGCTGAGGTAAATTGGATTTATTTATGTTTTGTTCCTTCGCTGCAATTATAGAGCATCAAAAGATCATCATTTTTATTTTTTTCTGGCATTTTTACATAAAAAAATAAATAAAAGTTATGAATTCTAAACTTTTTAAAGTTATGTATTATAAAAGAAATGAGTCAAAGGATTATATTAGTATATTTTAAATAATTGATGAAATACGAAAAAATGCCACGGGTGCAATATCTGACAATTTATTATTCGCGCATAAAATACTGAGCTAGCATAAAAATACTGAGTTTTTGATTTATCAGCAGAGATATCATATATGAATCACGTTGGCGAGTTATTTTCTGACGCCGATTTGGCGAAAACTTCATTTTCAAATACCAGTTACATACTTATTTTTTAACTAATTTCTATTATTTTAAAAAGGAAATAATAAGAAATAAAAAAAGTCTAGTTAATAATAATAGAATAAAGCAATTTATATCATTTTAAAAATATATAAGTGAAAAAACAAATTATTGATAAATAAATAACGATAGCTGGGTTACCATTTACTTGCGGTAACGCCAATGTGGTGCGTATATGACATCTGTGTCTATTTCTTTAAGAGAATCTTCCAATTTGGCAAAAAATTGAGCAATTAATATAAACTATGAATAAAAGCAATATGGTTTAATGCTTAGTATATATTCAAGGGAGACCAAAATGGTTGCAAAGGGCGGCTTGTATTATAATAAACCTTTAGATTAGATAATTTTATCAGATAATAGAAAATTTTGAAAATCAATTGTCAAAACAATTATCCTTCAAAGAAAATGGAAAAAGAGTGTGACGAAAGTTTGAAAAAAGTCTCAAGATGTATTCAATTACAAAAATTTCAATACAAGAGACGATGCTCCGAATAAAAAAAAATAAAGAAAATAAAAACGAAAGGTCAATGAGAATGAGTAAATTAGATATCTTAAATTATGCCAGAAGATATGTTTGTACGATTTACATCAATAAGTATATCGCTTTTAACCGTCGGAAACTTAGGTTAGGAAACAAAAAATGTTTAAATTCTGAAAATGGAGTGAATTTCGAATTAAAAATGTTATGAAGTTGATTAAATTGATTTTGTAAATTTAGGCTTTCTTTGTCGGCTTGATTCTCTGATATATTAATCTTCTTTTTAAATTAAATTTTTTAAAATTTTGATAAACTTCTTTCTTCTTTTTATTTTTTATACATTAGATTAAAATTATCACTTTTGATACAACAATGTTTATTTACTAACATATTACAACAATGTCATCTAAGTATAATTATTATTGTTAACAATTTAATTGTAAGCGTTAATAAAAACAGTCTATTCTACCAATGTGCGCCTTCTGACCCACTCAATATGGTTAGATTCGCGAAATAGTTTTCTTGATTTTATTACTGCTGCTCTTTTAATTTAAAGCATAAAAACAAAATAAGAATAGAAATGCATAAAAACAAATGAATTCAAGCGTATTTATGCATACCATAGACAAAAATTAATATTTAATTTTTATTCATTTTTCTTTTGAAATGAGCAAACTCTTCCATCTTTACCTTATGCTTGAAAGGAGAAATAAGATTTGGCAACCTGTGTTATTTAAAAATATGTAGATTAACTTAGAAGAATGATTTTTAACGAATATTTTCTTGATATGGGCATCATATGCATAAATAAAACGATTTCTCGCGAAAATTTATGTTACGTATATTTTTATTATTTTTTTATTGTATCCAAACATATTGTAAATACAACATTTTGTATGCTATATTTATACTAATCAATGGATATATGGATACTGACCCTGATCTTATTGCTTCATTTTGGAAATAACGGATTCTGAGCTTATTCTATCGACGTCGATGTTGATTTTTAAATTTTTCAAACTATGTTTTTAGGCTTTAACTAAAATTGCTCTATACGTTTAACCAACAGATTATGCAAATTACAGCTTGATTGCTATAAAGCATTCGCAATGAAACATTATTTAATAAATCTGCTCATTTTTTCAACAATTTTTCTAATTTTTTAATTCTGATTACAGGGTATAATGTTCATAATACAATATTATTTGTCAAATTTTCTGAAACGAAAATAAATTATATTAAAATTGAAAACATTTGGGACTGTTTTTATAAATCATTTAATGTTTGTAGTAGTATACATGATATCCTCATAAAAATGAGCACAATTTATTACAATAGGCTACGTAATCATAATCTGCCGTTTGGACGTTTTTGCTACTTTAGTTTTGATAGGGTTATACAAACGATCTTCATTTTTTAGGGTTCCTAACTTATAAAGTATAAATGGAACCATTATAAGATCCTTCCCGTGTCTGTCTGACCGTCTATCACAGCCATTTTATTCATAGAATATGAAACGCAGAAAGCTCAATTTGGTGGAATTTATAAAGACTATTGACCTACATATTTGTACATTATTAAACATTTACAACTAAGTTTAAGAGAGGATAAAGATTCATTAAGTTACTTGAAAAAAAAAATATATGTTTTTCTTTGCATATCGTGTGAGGTACCTTGAGAAAGCTTACGTTATTTCCAACTCAAAAATATATTTCTTTTAGTTTTAAGTATTTTATTTTCTGAGATATAGTCGAAAATGTGTTGCAAAAATATTTTCCCTCCCACATAAATCCAAATCTCATGAAACTAAAATTATGAAAAAAATAGAGGCTATAGACGTTGTTTTAAACCCTGCAGAAAAATAATACGGATTATTCTTGCACGCATAGTTTTTGATGAAAGCACATTTTTCTGTTACATACAAATTTCGATTTGTGGGCATTGTACAAATGCGCTGAGGAGTGTTGGAGGTACCTATCGTAGCAGAAGTATGAACACATTTATGATAATACTTTAAAAAATCGTCAATAAATAGCTGAGATATTAACCTTTAAAGACAGAAAACGATTTGGACATAAATAATGGTAGAGGCACCATGCCATACATATTAACCTAGATTAGATAACATCTTTTTATAATTTGTTTTAGTAATGCTATAATTAGTAGAAGTACAAAATGTGTTCATACTGTTGCAAACATACTATTTAGTTAGAATTAATCACATAAATCAATGTCCATGCGCATAAGAAATTACAAAAAAATTATTATCCATTTTAGTACCAGGATTATTTTTAAAGTATTATTTATCGTATTTAATGCAAAGCTTTCCTTACTTTGGATATAGCAACGGCAATATTACAAAATTTTTGGCATTATTTTTTTTTATTATTTAACTCCTTATGGATGTGAAACCTTCATAAATGTTTTGAGGTTTGCAACTAATTTGCTTTGAATGGCTCTCTCATTATGATTTTTATGCATTTAAAAGTTAATGAAAAACGCGTACCAAAGCAGAGCGGTTTTTCAAATTTACGAGTTTTTTTCTACAAAAGCTCCTGTAGCACAATGCCAAGTTTAAACATTCAACAAGGGATTTGTTTTAGCTACAATGAAAAAAGAAAAAGTTATAACTACGCTGAATTTTGTTTTATGAAATTTCAAGGGACGTTTAAATATGCACTACTTTTTATTCCCAGAAAACGAGTTAAGTTCCATATAAATAAATATGATTAAAAAAAGTTATACTGAATAGCACTATTTGTATTCTCCAAGCCTCATATCTCTTTGAACTTTTACGCTACATACCCATTCATACTTTTCTGGTATATTCAGCTATAACCAACCTTACTTCGAGTAGTCTTATTATTTTTTCAGCAACGATTTTTTTCTAATAATACCGTTAACGCCTTAGCGATTCGAGTACTTTGCATAATACCTATTTTTTAAAACAGAAAAATTTCTTTATTTTAATTGCAGAAATGCTCCCATTAAATAAGATAAACGTTACAATAAAAAATAAGTGGTGAAAATAATGGAAAATTCTGCGAATTTTAAGTTTCATGTTTCCAAGGGTTTAATAATACACATGTTTATTGTGCAGAATCCTCTGAGCGCGAGTAATACTTGCAGTTGACAGTTTATTTCAATTCGTTGACAGTCTCCTATGGAATTTTGAGAAAAAATCTTCACGGAAATATTTGACCATGTACTATTCTGTTTACACACACCTGCATTTTCAGAATAATTCCTTCTGTATTTCTATAGATATTTAACAAAACGTCTAAAATCTTAAATGATCGGTCACCTTTGGTCATATATTGTAGTAATGGACTTAATATTAGAAATAAAAAAATATGCATTATTTTTTTAAAAAGTAACAAATAATCGAAAAAATAGAATACAGTTCAGATCCAAACTCCAATCCATGCTTACGTTGCAAAAAAATTAAAACCATTCAATTGTAGATACTTTTTGGTTGTATTGACGAATTTAAATTTTAAATTCTATAAGATATCACTGAAATGTGTTTCCGCATACTTGATAAGTTAAACGAAATCGAAAAAAGAATTTTAAAAGAAAAGCTGGATTTTCAACAAAGTTGCAAAAACTTTCCTTGAAAATAGGAAATAAAAGGGATTCTTGAATTTCTTATTGCGTCCAAGCGCTGTTTTATTGCAAGTTTTAAAATTACTTTCCTGTTATTTCCTTGGGTATTTTTTTCTTTAAAGTATTAGTTAAAAACTACGATAAGCATCAAAATTTTAGATCTAACCTTATTTAATAATATTTGGATATAAATAATTTTATCTGATAATTGAGAATTATTAGTAGCAATTTTTTTGTACCAAAAAAAAAAAATCAATTTACAAAATTTAATATCAATATTTTTTATCTTTTTTTTAAATTAGATTCCATCGTTTTTTAAAGATATAACGATAAAAAAGATTTTGTCAGCGTCCTTTTTTATAGTAAGTGAATAAACAAATAATGATTAAAAATTAAAATTCTGAAATTAAAAAATCTGAATTACATTATTTTTAATCTCGCCTGGAGTTTTTTTCCTTATTTATAAGAATAAACTTCTTTAATAAAGTAATATAAAGGTTCTAGTGATATATTCAGATCGATTTAATAATTAAAATTCATTAAAACACAAATGAAATGTACTAAAGTTACTTTTAGTTGCATATATGAAATGCATAATTGTTTTAAATACATTACATTACTTTAAAAAAAGCTTTAAAAATAAAATTAAAATCTCAAAAACTACTCGGCAAAATTCCTGTGGTTAGCCTGAGTGATATACGCATAAAAATAGTTTTAGTAAAATTTGCTTCTAATTTATTCAATTTCATTAAAATGATTTAGTAGCATTTTCTATAAAAGGAAGATCATTTCCTGAAAAATTGAGTTGATTTTTTTTCTTTTTTCAAAGTTATAGCACATACATTTTGTCTATTGATAACTGGAATGGATCAATTAATTTTACAAACTATTGTTCATAATTTTGTTATTGTTCATAATTTCAAGAAGAATATGAATGTAACGTAATTAATTTTTAAAAATTGAAATATTTTAAATGTATTTTTAAGGTATTTTAGTGTATTTTAAATAAATTTACATTTTATTTAAATATCTAAAAGCTATTTTAGTATATTTTTATATTTTGTTTGTGATTTATACGAATTTTAATAAAAAGGTTTTAGAAGCATTTTCTGTTGAAGGAAGACGAGTGTACATTCGCCTATGTATACTGTATAGTATTATAAAATTTACTTTAATTAGGAAGCACATTACACAGTTAGAAACTCTCATTCAGAAATTTCAGCCAATACATCAAAATTCATTTATCTATTTTTATTTATTTTATTTTTTCTTTCATTTGCATTTGCATTTGATCTATTTAAAATTTATACACATCAATAATAATATTGAAAAAAATAATTAAATTTAGAAACATGTAACGCAGCAAAAACACACACTTGCAGTTATTATCGCTGTTTGAAAGTTCTGTATCAACAAATTTTTTCGTGATTCCCTGTAAATGACCAATGAATGTTACATGAGAGAGGCAAATGGTCAAGAAAAACCACAGTCATAAAAGGGGTGACTACTCATATTCTTTTATGGATTTTTTTCAAATATTAAAAAGGTATTAAAGAACGCGAATTACTTTTCAACAAAATACTGGCATTTAAAACCTTTTTTGAGTGTGTTTTTCCCTGACCACTCGTTACCCTGTACAAAAATTATATTACACAGTAAGTATCTTATAGTACTCTTCAAGGGTGTTTTACAATTCCAAAATGTTTTAAATTCCATAAAAATCATAAAACATACTGAAAATGTTTTCATCCATTAGATCTTATTTTAAATAATCTAATTACGTTTTTTTAATAATACATTGACAAATATTACAAAAGAATATTTTCTTAATTAGAGAAATTAAACTCATCTGATGTGGCAATCTCAAAACTTTTATCTATCTTATGCACGTTAGTATTTGATGAAAAATGCAGCATAGCAGTGCCAACGGTTAGGTGGTTTAGACCTGAATCTAGTCAGCAACGAGTGATGTACACTTTTAACTGAATATGGACTTTGATAAATATCAGTGCATTACTTTTTCAGATAGAGCTATTGCAAAATTATAAAAAAATCTACAAAACAGCGCCACATGTTAGGTGATTTGGGTCAAATACTATTCAAGTTTTTTTTTTCAGGCACTAAATGAATCTAAAATTTAATAAAATTTCATGCATTAGGTCTTGAAAAACACTTATTGCCAAATCATGAAAAAAAAAAAAGAAACATGGCAGCGACATCTGTAGATCAAGTAACACCAAAAACAAAGAGACACTGTTCTATATCAGAGACTGACTGAATTTGAAGTTTTAGAAGATTTTGTGCATTAAATCTTGAGATAGACCTTTTGCAATAATCAAGTATGATGCACCATAACCGTAATCAGCAACATGATACATGAAGTATTCCTAAATGTAAAGTTTTGTGAAATTCCATTTTTCAATTTTTTTTAATTATTTATTTATTTTTGTCAAACATTCACACACAGTCATTCACACACAGACAGACATTATGTAAAAAACATGTTTTGCAGGTTCTCTAACACCTAAAACTTGTAAATCCGTTGAAAACCAGATTTCGAAAATTTTCACGAGTCCAATACTTTTTTCTTGTACAGATAGAAGAAAGTAAAAATAATAGTTATTCTGTACTCTAAATATGTACAAATGTATATATATATATTTTTTTTTTACAGTAAGCTAAGAAAGAATCATATAATCATGAAAAAAAATGTAATAACCTCCCCTGACTTACCTTTGATTACAAATATTTTTTTTTAGTTAAAACAAACTTAATTAGTTCATGAATTTAAAATGTAATTTATCAAATCGATGTTTATTTTGTTGTTAGAGATTTTTTGAAACCTTTCTGAGTAGTTTTAATATTGCGTTATTCATTTCTTTTAACCAGAGTACAAATATTTTTGATGCTATATATTCTTTCATTAACATTTCTATGTTCAAGAAATAGGATAAATTTACATGATTATCATTAATCCTTCGGGGTCCGAATTTTCTTTAAATTTTTAGAAAAAATGCACTTTTATATCACGTTTATAACATTAACACTAGAATAACACTTGAAATTTATTAATTAGGGTTTAATGAATATTCCATTGTCTGAAAGGTAACAAATGTTGCTGTTTTGCGTATTATTCAATTAATATTCATATGACAATAGGCTAAAGAAGTAATTTTGGAGATGTAAAGAAAATATTGTATTACAAAAAGATTAAACTTATACTACAACTTTCTGATGCACGTGCTTTATTACACATGAGTCTTTCAGGAAAGTAACATTTATTTTAAATCTAAAGAGTGAGATATATGTTTTAAATAAAAGTATCGCAAACGGCGCAAAAAGAATTAAGGAAATAATAATAATAATTATTATTATTCCTAAATGCCGATAAATGAAGTCATATAGTATATGCATAGACATATATTAATAATACTACATGTAAATAGCAACAAAAAATATTCTAAAAACAAAAATAATGCTTCATTAAAAGACATTTACTATTAATAGTACACCGGATACGAAAGGGTGAAAATAAAAACTATTTTGATACTGTTGCATGTATAAATAAAATTATACAGCTGAAAAAGTTTGATTTGAGGATCGATAGTATTTTGTCAACTGATATTCTTGTTTTAGAAAACATTATAAATACATCAGAGAAACTACTTTTAAATATTTGCGTTCGTTGTTATACTATATTTTCTTACGTTAGGAATTATTTTTTTCTTAGTGGAATGATTGCTGTTGAAATTGCTTTTTAAGATTTGTTAATGCTTGTTAAGATTTGTAATGAAGTATGGTTCCATATAATAATGTAAATACAGTAAAGCATTGTTTATAGAGCGATTATTCATAAAAAGTTTAAATTTCTAGTGTGGTTCCAATTCAGTCCTATTCATTTTATTCGAAAAATATGTCCCTTATGACAACGCACAAAATCCTTTATGCGTCAGTTTTTTTTTTCTTAACTATTTGGAAAAATAGCTGTTGTTCTCGGTAGAGAATTGGGAAATCTGCAGTATATCTGAATGTTTTTATTGGTTGAATTCCGCAACTTATTTTATTTCATTCGTTTCTGATTGGTCCATGCTTAATGTCCAGAAATGAAATACATCTGTTGCCCCGATGACAAAAAAATATTTAAAAAACTACAAAACAATTAATAAATCAATAACAATTTTAGATACAGGATTCAAACAAGTTGCATTTAAAAGCAATTTTTTTTCTCTACGGTGTAGAAATTGAAAATGTTCGATATTTAGAAAAAAAAAATACAGTACCGAAAACTGTTAACAGTTTTCGGTACTGCAATTTTTTGAACTGAAGTTTCATTTAATATTTGTTTATGATTTGCCCAGGAATATTAACGTGACTCTCAACTTTCACAAATTCCCCGGAAACTTTTGTTCAATTTAGTATATGTTTGTGAGTTATTCAAATTTCTCGATTTATTTTTTAGTCGACATTTCTCTCAAAATATAATGTTCAAAAAGCGTAGTATAGAAGTATTCTTTACTGTAGTTTTTTATGACAAGTCTGAGTTGCTCTTGCTTTCATTAAAAAAAAAAAAAAAAAAAAAAAAAAAAAAAAAAAAAAAAAAACAGATAATTTACTGAAAAAATGACAATTAAAGATCGAAGTTTAGACATAACGTATATTTTACTAAATAAGCTTTATCTTCTATTATGGAAAAACGGAACTTTTGCAATAAAGCTTATGATTTAAATTTTAACTTTAAAGAATAAAAGTTGCGAAATGTCAACAAATAAATGAGCAGCGTGTACAGTAAACTGTTTAAATAAATTTTAAACATTAAAAAAAATTTTATAAATTCAAGGGAAAAATTTTTGGAATTTTGTTAAAATAAAAAAATAAATAAGTTTAAAAATAAAATAAATAAAGTATTATAAACAAAAGATAAAAATAAGTTTGGAGCTTTGCAGGAATGTTTTGTTTTAATGAATGTATTTATGTATACAAATTTTAACTTTCCCTGTCATAACATTATAAATCTACTTTTTAGAGTGTTATCCATCTGACGAAATTCTATTCGTCTTAATTCTCTGTCCGTCCGTCACAGATCCGTACACAAAAATTGTATACATCACAAATTTCAAATTTTATGTACATACAGATGAATATCTAGTGTCACACGACAAATCATAAAATTTTGAAAAAGTCTATTAATTTAATGAAATTAATTTTCTTAATGTTATCCATACATTTTTAAAATGTAAATTTTAAAAGATAACCTTAATTTCACCCTAAGCTGTTCTGGTGTAATAACGCCAGGCAATGGTAATAACGACAAGTGCTAATATTATGCCTAATTATGAAACAATCTGATAAATAACACCAGTGTGCTCTGAGCAGAAGGATTTTTTGTCATATAAATTGCAAAAAAACAGCTTAAAGTTAATTTGTTCTATTTGTAGGTCTAATTACTTTTACAAGCAACTAAAATTAACGTTTGATCTAAAATTTGCCAAATTCGACATTTTAAATTTCGTTTAAACAACTTTTCAACGTTTTTAGAGATTTAAAATTTTACTTATATTTCCGCTATTTTTTACAATTTTGCATTTTCAAAGAAATTGGAATTTCAGATTTTTTTTAACTATTTGATTTGAACATTTTTAATTTGATTGAAAAAAATAACTTCCTTATATAATTATTTGTAAATTAAATCGATTGGTGCTACCATCTATGTGAGTTTTTAACAATTATAAATTAGTATTTTGTATTTATCAATAAAAGTATATGTTATTTCAAAAGAAATATCAAACGCAACGCTCTGTGCGATCTGCGATCACACTTATCCACTTGTTTTTTATGACTCTTGCCATTATATTTATATTGCTGAATGATGCACAATAAAGAATTTGACATGTTTTATCTTTCGGATATCGTAATATCGTTTAAGAAGAATTATTTTTAAGTTTTTTAAATAAAATATCCCTAATAACATTTTGATAAAAAAAACTACGAATTTTTTCGCGGTGTCTTTCGAAGAACTTTTTAACGCTTTTAACAAATGGAAAACCAGGAAAAATTTAAATTATTGTTGCGAGTTTCTTTTGTAATACTCATTCATAGCAACCTTAGCACAATTTAGTAAAATCAAAATATTAATACAACCCAATATTACAATTAAATATTCCCTAAACTCTATAGAAATAAATGAGATCTCTTTAATATGCCAAAAAAATAATATATAAAAATAGATACATCAGAATAAGAGGAACTCACTATACTTCAATGAATTCTGACACTGTTACCAGAGATTTTATACAAATAATGCCTTGCTCAGATGGATTAGACAGTCAGAATCCTATGAAGCAACCCATGATGTTAGTGTTTCCTGTCACTCAATTTCAACCTTTACCTTTTTTTTTTAATTTTTGCGTTGTGTTGTAAACATTAACCCACTATATTAGCATAAAGTGAATTCAAGTCAAGACACAATCAATATACTCGAATAAAATCCAGAGAGTTTTAATTAATTTTGATTTTATTTTAAATAAATAAATATTAAAAGACTCTTCGCTTAAAATTTACATATTATAGACATGACGTTAATATTAAATTGAATTGATCTTCTTGACTATGCATATTCAAAACTATAATTAGCATAAAGACATATAAATTTTATCTTATCACGTCACTTCAGTACTGTACTATGCCTCTCTAATTATTTTCTATTACATGTAATTTAACCTTCTTGTACACTCTTTTACATAAATTATATATAGGATTAACAAGTTTTATAAAAATATAATATATAATGATATAATAATCACAATATTCATTTCATAATCAAATTTAAAATTATCAAGTTTATATTTGATATATTACGAATTTTCTGCTTTATTTCAAACGTTTGCAATCTTTACCAATACTTTAAAATAGTTAATAACCAATTTTTTTTTAACCTTTTATCTTAGGAAATGGGGGGAGGGTAATCAACTCAGAACGATTCTCATGGAGGGTTGGTCCTTCAACATCAGAACTTGGCCAGCACACTTGCTTCGAACCTGGAAGTTCCAACAATCTCTTAAAATTATCAAGGGACCCTTCTATCCGCTGTAGATACACCGGGCCTCTGCAGACTTGTTACCGAAGCTCAGGGTATGGGACATACGCATCCTCGCGACATAGATGATTTCACACCTTGATGGGGCCTCTACGAACCAAGATACACGGCGACTGCACTTCCTCGCTCGATCAGGGCAATATTTCCCCTTTTCTACGCAGAGTCTCCGATGAAGAAAGTCCCACCGCTAATTTGCCGGCTGGCCCCGTCCTTCTGCATTCCGTAGATATAGTCAGCGACGCAATTAGGCCACTTTCTCCGCCACTATCAGTTTCGTTTTCGGCTCCTCGTCCGTGCTTGAGCAGTTTTACAAGATATCGCCAAACCTTCATGACCGGGCCAGATCTATCTCCTGTTCCAGCCAGAAAAAAAATATATTGACATTTTCTTACTCCAACCTTTTTTTCTTGTTTAAATTGTCCATCCTTCCCAAATATCTTCCACTAATCGCAACTTTCTCAATAAGCAAACAAAAACGTTAAACCTTCTGATAGGCCCAAGTACCCCCACGATCTCCGACCCCATTGCTAGGTGCATCCGTTGCTACGCATGAACGCTCGATAGTCTACGACACCACGCATTGCCAACCTACATCTGCTGTTCGGATCTAAACAATCTAAACACTCTTATATGCACTTCCCTCTCCAATTTTATTACCCACTGTCGCAAAGCGTAACGAATTTTTTTTACGCTCGTAAAAATATCCCCATCCTAACTATTTCTCCTTATCTTATTTTACTAAAGGCACTTGTGAAAATAGGCTTTTTACAGCTGGGCCTCGCGCAAAATGGACAAACACCCCCATAAAATATGTTGTCGAGTTTGCCTGGGAAGTTTTCAGAGAACCGACTCCCATGGAGATTCCCACACGTGCAAAATATACACTCGAAACGCTCTTATGTGTCCTGAACAAATGGGCAAGAGAAACCAACAACCTCATTGAATTTATAACACATTAATTAATAGTAATCTATTAATTTGTTCCAAAATCCTTCGGCCTTAAAATTATTAACAAAAAAACTTTTTTTTATTTGAAAGATTTTTTTTTAATTTAAGAAGAGGTTCATACTTAGCTAAATAAATGGCTATTAAAAGGTCAAAGACAAATAAGCTACAGTACAATATATTTTGATGTATAAAAAATTATTCTACGTTAAATATTTAACAGTAATGAGTCGCTAAAGATTAAACGAATAATTGAAAATTTAATATCTCATTTAATTAATTCGAGTAAAATATATGAAATTTTTAACATTTCTGTTTGATTAACTGATAATTTAAGTACCATTAATTAGAAATCTTAAAGATTTTATTATGCTGCAGTTCAAATCTCAGCTTAATTTCTACGTAACGAAAGATTTCATTTCAATTAATTTGTTGAAACTTCAAAAATTAAATTTCTAAATATTTGATGTATTTGTTTATTACTTTTTGCTTAGTAATCAGAAGCCTACTTTCAAAGAATGTAGATAAACTTAAATCTCTGAAGAAAGAAATGCAGAGCAGGGGGGAGAGGGGTAATTCAAACTCCTGAGCCTAAAATTTCTATTGCTCGATGGATTAAATTTATACAGTTTTATTTTATTTCTTTTTTACGGTATACTGGTTCGTGTTTAAAAAGAAAACTACCTTTGTCGAGCGGGCGGGCGTAATTAGCGTGCTCATTAAAGAAATGAAAAAATTTCTAGCTACTAAATACACTTTTAGATTTTCCTAAATAAATTCCTTTTTTGGTTGTTATTTATACATTTTTAATTATTTATAAGAAAACAAATAAAGCAATAATGTTCTATGTGTCTATGTCTTAACTACAACCTGAAGTAATTTTAGGACAATAGAAATTTTTCAAAGAAAATATAATAAAAAACAAATTGTTTTTAATAGTTCTGAAAATGCAGTTATGAAAATCTTATCATCTGTATTTACAGTTTTAATTACAACCCAATGTTGAATTACGTTGTCCCCTTTTTGGGACACTCTTGCATTCATCCTCGGGAAATACTGTCTCAGCTTCAGGAGGATGATTTTGATATTACGCTAATATTGGAAAGTTGCATCAACCAGATGTCATCCCAATAAATAAATATTTTTATATAATATACAATATTGGAAATTCTTTGAAAATACTCAAATGCAATATCAATGTTGGGAAAACATATGCCTTTCACTGGAAATACACTGCTCGACATTGAAAATGCAACACCAAGAACGAGTGGTCAGAAAGTGATAAAATTTGAGGAAAAGACAGAGACAGCAAGGAGCAATAAGTGATCTTTATTTCAAAATGATAGTCAGAATACAGAACGAGAACGGCGTCGGCTCAGTAGGATGTAGAACCACCGCGAACTGCGATGAACGAAGAAACACGTCTAGGCATCGAGTCAATAAGAGCGTGGATGGTGTCCGGAGGGATCGCTTTACATTCCCTTTCAACCATTTGCCACAGTTCATCTTCTGAACGAAGCAGAGGCAGAGTCCGCAAAAAGGCGTCTAATCACATCCCACACATGTTCGATTGGTGACAGATCGGGAGAGTACGGTGGCCAGGGAAGCATCTGCATACCTTGCAGAGCATGTTGGCACATGCGAGCACTGTGTGATCGGGCGTTATCCTGCTTTAAAATTGCATTAGGATGCCCCTGAAGGTAGGGAATTGCCACTGGCCGCAGTAAATTATCCAAGAATTGTTGGTCCGTCATAGTGCCATAAATACGAACTAGAGGTGAGATGCAATCATACGCAATAGCGCCCCAAACCATTATGCCACGTTTTCGCGAGGTGGGGCGTTCCACAGTTATTGCCGTATTTGATCTGTCTCCCCGTAGATGCCACACACGTATGCGGCGACTGTCACTGGATAAACAGAAGCGTGATTCAACTGAGTACGCGACGTTCCGAAATTCTTCCATCCAAGTCGCTCTAGTCCGGTACCATTCCAAACGTTGGCTTCTATGCTGTCGAGTCAATGGCAGTCTTCTTAACTTACGCCGTGAGTGCAGGCCATGTTCAACCAATCGACGGGAAATGGCTCTGGTCAACACGGAAACATCCAGGGTATCTTGTACATGCTGCAGAATCGAAGTACAAGTGATTTGCGGGCCCGCCACAGTTTGTCGGTGGATGCGTCGATCCACACGTGCTGACGTCACTCTGGCTGTACCTGCACACCTCAATCTTGCCACATTTCCTTGTTCCAACCATGTTCGTTTCACCCATAGCCGATGCACCGTGCTCGCATCCATGTAGGTATCAGCTGCGATTTGACGTAAAGACCAACCCCCCATCACCATACCTCTCGTAAAATCGTCTATCTGCTGGAAGTGCCTTCGTTGACGACGGCCTGGCATTCTTTTCTATACACGTATCCTCCAAGACAAAAACAGAATTTCTTCGATAATTCGTCTGGCAGAAATAGCGACACGAATATTCCCATTCTACAGGTTCCTTCCCTTATAACTTACATCACGTGCGTAGGAGACCTATTCATTTCACATCATTTGCATAACTCAGTGACATGCGCCTACTCTGAAATTTGCATAAATTTCTGCCCACTCCTTCTTGGTGTTGCATTTTCAATGTCGAGCAGTGTATTTACAATGAAATTCCAAATTTAAATATAGATTTTATAGGATAGATGTGACAATAATGGACACCCTACAACTCTTCTGGTTTATAAAAAAAAAATAATTAACGAAAATTTAGGTTTTATTATTTTTGGCAAAACTAAATCTCGCATGTTTTATTATTTTGCATTTTTGACATTCTTAAACAAACCAATAAAAAAAAAATAATAAGGATTCGAATTTTCATTGTTTTCCAGTGAAATTTTTAAAGGATATGTTAAGAGCTGGTTTCATTAGATAAATTTATTTTTACTTTATTTTTTCGAAAATTTTTCAGATTTTGTTTTCATAGTAATAAAAAGTTTTGAATTACATGCTCTAATAGCCATTTCTAAAATTCCATTTCTTTCAAGATTTTAAGAGGGGTATCCATTCCAGGGATGCTTAATAAGTTATTTTCCAGATATGGACACCCCGTGTAGAAATTTCTAAAAATGCAAATTAAATAACGTTTATAGTGGATTAAAAATGACGATTTAACTGAAAACCTATAAAAGTAAATTTAAATTTTTATCTTACACTTACCAAAATGTAATAACATTTTTAAAAAGTGTCTTTTAAGTAATTTTATGACATTAATAAATATTTCACAAATTTATTCTATTTTTTAATGTATTTAATTATGCCTTGCGGCCGTATTCTGGTAATCAAAATAATCAGGAAGCAGAAAATTTAGTTTAAAGAACACAATCAAGGGGGGGGGGGGAGGTTCATAGGTCTTAATACCGTCACATTTATATAGTAAAAATTGCGTACAAATTGTTATAAATTTACTTTCTGTCTTAAATTTTTGCTTATTCATCTCTGACAAAAATAAATAAATAAGTAAAAATAATAATGAAAGTTATACTAATGAAACTAAGTAAAACTGCAGATCAATTACCTCAAGCATCAATTCTAAAGTTTTATTTTAAAATTATTTAAATATTTTACTTACTATTTAAAATATCTCACTCACATTATTATTTATTTCATATTTAAAATACAATTATTATTAAAAGTAATATAGGGTCGATGTGCCAGTAATGGACCACCTTCCAGTAATGGGCCACCTCGCACTTTTTGGTTTATAAAAAAATAATAAATAATAGTTCAGCTTTTATTATTTTTTTCTGAACTCCACCTTGTATGCTTTATAAGCTGGATTAATTTTTTTCACTTTTCGTCAAAACAATTAAGAAGCAGAAAATAAAGTTTCAGAGTTTTTCTGTTTTTCACTGAAAATCTTAATGAACATGCTAAGAGCAGACTTTATTTACTTAGTTTATAACTTTTTTATTTTTCCGTAAAAATTTAATGTTTTTAATTGGTTAGCAATATAAAACATTGAATTTAATGCACCAATGGCCATTAACAAAATTTTATATATTTTTTAAGATTTTAGGAGGGGTGGTCCATTACTGGATTGCTTATTTTGCGATTTTCCAGTAATGGACCACCCAAGTGACCAGTATAAAAAGTGTTATTTCAGTAGAGATAAAATATTTTGATTTAACTGAAAAGCTAAATAATCAAATTTAATACTTAAATTTTACCTATTAGAATTTAATAAAGGCAATTTTTTTATAAATAGTTGTTTTTAAAAAGTCATCCAAAATTGGTATAAAACACAAGCAGAACATTTGACAAAATCTAGATGTGCCGTTACAAAAAAAGTTGGTTCAGAAATGTAAAATCATATTTGGAAGAAGATAGTATTAATATTTTCTTCCGAATTCTAAAGCATACAGAGAGAATTTTCAATAAGGTTAAAACAAGGTTTCTTTTGTGCTCTTAAAACAAGAAAAATTTTGGGACCAAAATCAGTTAAAGATGTGTTTTATGTAGTACCAAATAACGAAAAAGAACAAATCACTGTTATGGGATGTTTTTCAGCAAATAATGAGATTGTTCCATTGGTGATAATATATCCATATAAGCATCTCTGAAGGGAAATTGGAATCAATCTGTATCAAATTGGTGGGCTATATGATTATCTGAAAAAGGTTGGATAGTGCAAGAACATTTATCATTTTAAATGCATTCTAAAATTCCATATTGAGCAGTTTGGACTATCATAAAGGGATGATAAAATTGAAGATCTGTAATTTATATTTCACAGTTGCAAAGCACATCACTTAGATAATGATATAATTAAACATTGGAGACTTTTTTTTAATGCCTTATTTTATCTAAACTTGATTTCAGTAAAACACTGTCTTTATCTTGTAAATCCTTTAAATTTAAATATTTTGTTGTATATCTTTACAACATAAATCCTTTAATGTTAGTTAATAATAAACAGTTAATAATATCATTAATATTTTGTTTTATATCCACATTATAAGTCCTTGATTATAATAAACTCCTAACTTAAATTTAAATATTTTGTTTTATGTTTTTTCATTATAAATCCTTTAATGTAATGAATTTCTAACTTAAGTTTTAATATTTTTTTTCATTAATATGCTTTCATTAAGTTCTGGAGCAAAATACAATTGAAACCAGTTGGAAATTGCACGTGAAGCGTAGCAAATGAGGTTCGTTCGTACGACAACGAAGTTTAAAAAATATCCAGATCTTCCTGATATAGTAGACAATACTTCGGATACAGTACAGTGGTTGAACTCTTTGTGTTCCTATAAACACACAGAAAGTAATTTTCACTACACCTCAGCAACGTATATCATATTCATAAAATGTGGCACAGTTTAATATATTTAAAACATGTCCCAAACAATGTTTCCCCGTATGGCATTATGTAGTGGAATACTTTTGTGTGGCCCTCTAATTTAATAATAAATATTCTTTGCATCTCAGATTGTACAGAATTTATATTTGAGTATACAGGGTGTCCCTAAACAAACGGTATATACGCTAGGGGGTGATAGAACCCATCAAGACGAGTAATAGTAAATAGGAAACTAAGGGTTCCAAACGTTTTCCAAAGGAGATAGCCGCCATTAAAGTTTGGGGTCCAAAATTTCAAATACACATAAAAAACAGAAATATTGGTCGATTGATTTGCGGTTTTCACTAAAATTATTCTTTATGTTGGTATTTTCTTGAAAATTAATTATAAAGATAAATTTCGAAAAATGCCGATAGAGGGAGCTTTAGACTTTGAAGTAATGGAAAACTATTTTTTGCTGTGATTTTTTGCATCTCATTAAATTTTTTCGTAAGCTTAGACTTAAAATTAAATTTTGAGCTTAAAATCTTAATAGTTGGTAGCGGTTAAGTAGCACAAACTTAACTGTGTTCAGAGGGTTTAAATTTCAAATGATTATAAAAAACGGAAAAATTGGTCAATTGATTTGCGGTTTTCACTAAAACTATTCTTTATGTCGGTATTTTATTGAAAATGAATTATAAAGATAAATTTCAAAAAATACCGATAGAGGGCGCTTTAGACTTCGGATTAATGAAATATATCCTAATACTATTTTTTGCCGTTATTTTTTGTATCTCATTAAATGGTTTCGTAGGCTTAGATTTAAACTTAAATTTTGAGCTCAAAATCTGAATAGTTGAGAGTGGCTAAATAGCACAAACTGAACTGTGTTCAGAGGGTTTAAATTTCAAACAAAACGGAAAACTATAAAAAAACGGAAAAATTATTCGATTTGTTTGCGGATTTGCTAAAACTACTCTTTAAACCAGTGTTTTCTTGAAAATAAATTTTAAAGATAATTTTTGCAAAATGCCGATAGAGGGCGCCTTAGACATTGGAGTAGCGTAACCGTTATTTTTTTTAAATCTCATTAAATGCTTTCAAATGCTTAGATTTAAATTTTGAGATCAAATTCTGAGTCGTTGCGAGTGTTTAAGTAGCGCAAAAGTGAGCTGTGTTCGAAGGGAGGGGGTTAAATTTCAACTCCTGAACACACTTCAGATTGTGATTCTTAACCCCTCCCAAGGATTCAGAATTTGAGTTCAAAATTTAAGTTTAAATCTAAGATTTCGAAAACATTTAACAAGTTTTGGAAAGCATTTAATTAGATACAAAAAATAACGGTTAAAATTTGTTGTTGGTTACTCTGAAGTTTAAGGGGCCCTCTAACGGAATTGTTTGAAATTTATCTTTAAAATTCATTTTCAAGAAGATACTGACTTAAAGAATAGTTTTATTTTAAACCGCAAACGAATCGACCAATTTTTTCGTTTTTTATTATCATTTGAAATTCGAACCCTCTGAACACAATTCAGTTTGTTCTACTTAACCACTCCCAACTATTCAGATTTTGAGCTCAAAATTTAAGTTTAAGTCTATGTTTACGAAAACATTTAATCAGATATAAAAAAAAATAACGTAAAAAGTAGTTGTTCGTTACTCCAAAGTCTAAAGCGCCCTCTATCGGTATTTTTTGAAATTTATCTTTATAATTCATTTTCAATAAAATACCGACATAAAGAATAGTTTTAGTGAAAACCGCAAATCAATCGACCAATTTTTACGTTTTTTATAATCACTAGGTATAGCCCGTTATCGGAGTGAAAACTCTTAAATTATAATTAATGAGAGATCATTCAGTCGAAGACGGGACCCACCACGTGAAGGCGATCTCTATTAGGCCCCACCCATTTTTTAATGTGGTTGGCTTTCCAGTCTGTCCACTACTTACCAAATAATTAAGGATATAGAACATTATATAGAATAATACATACTGTCTCACCACCGCCCACTGACACCACCAATTTCTCAATCTGTCTCATTTTCTCTTCTTTTTCTATTCTGCTCTCTTTTCTTCGCCAGTCTTTCTTCTCGGTGTTCTGGGGTTTCGTTTGCATATCTTTTTTTATTGTTAATGAAGAGGTCTTCCATTTGTTCTTCCATCTGTTCTTCTTTCTGTTCTTCCATCTGTTCTTCCATTTGTTCTTCCATTTGTTCTTCCATTTGTTCTTCCATTTGTTCTTCCATTTGTTCTTCAATTATATTCGACGATTCACTGTTTGAGAGCCTATCTGTCCTTTTATTTATAGAAGTTCAAAATGAAAAAAGATTTTCTTAGCAGACGATTTTTTGTGATAAATACATTATCTGTTTTATATTTCTTCTGCTTTATTCCTTTTATTTATAGAGTTCAAAATGAAAAAAGATTTTCTTAGCAGACGATTTTTTGTGATAAATACATTATCTGTTTTATATTTCTTCTGCGTTTACCTAAGCTGTGTAAAATATAAAGAAAAAAAATATGACACTCAAATGCAATGCATTCACTGTTTGAGAGCCTATCTGTGCCTCAATTAATTAATTATCCTCTTTATTCCTTTTATTTATAGAGATTTGAAATTTAAACCCTCTGAACACAGTTAAGTTTGTGCTACTTAACCGCCTCCAACTATTCAGATTTTGAGCTCAAAATTTAAGTTTAAGTCTATGCTTACGAAACCATTTAATGAGATGCAAAAAATCACGGCAAAAAATAATTTTTCATTACTTCAAAGTCTAAAGCGCCCTCTATCGGCATTTTTTGAAATTTATCTTTATAATTTATTTTCAAGAAAATACCAACATAAAGAATAATTTTAGTGAAAACCACAAATCAATCGACCAATTTTTCCGTTTTTTATGTATATTTGAAATTTTGGACCCCAAACTTTAATGGCGACTATCTCCTTTGGAAAACGTTTGGGACCCTTGGTTTCCTGTTTACTATTACTCGTCTTGATGTGTTCTATCACCCCCTAGCGTATATACCATTTGTTTAGGGACACCCTGTATATATACGTCATATTTTCATGTCAATTTTATTATGTTCTTATGAGTGTAATACCATTAAAATGCATTTGCAACTTTTTCCCCTTTGACTGTAATGTAACGGAATACTTTTGATAGTCCCTATAATTGATCTATGCATCTGATTATCATAAGATCTGAAATGACTCGACAGAATTAAGTAATATTTATATGTTTTAAATTTCAAACGATTAAAATGCATTTCAAACTTTTTTCCCCATTGACCGTAATGTAACGGAATCCTTTTGATTTTCCCTGTAATTGATCTATTCATCCGATTTTCATGAAATATGAAATGATTTGACAAAATTATGTAATAATTATGTATTTTAAATTTCAACCGATTCGGTTGGATAGTTTTTGCATTGTTATATGCGGACAGACAGATAGACGGACAGACAAACTTACAGACAGACGGACGGACTGAATGACAACTATAGGTGCTACGTATTTACATAATTACGAACGCACCTAAAAGCAATTATCTGTTATTTTTTGTAGCGTGGCCCATTACTGGAACATAGGCGATCCATTACTGGAACATAGGTGGTCCATTACTGGGCTTATGGATGTTTAGACATATTTCTATTATTTAAAATTAAATTTTTATTCATATTGGGAAATGTAACTATGGGATTAGTTAAATATTGTTGAAAGATTAATATAATATGAAAAAAAAATTGTATACAATAATTATAACTATTAATAAAAAAATTATTTTTTTAGAGAAATTCCTTAAGGGGGTCCATTACTGGCACATCTACCCTATTAAACAGTGTCTGGAAATTTAATTGGCAAAGAATACTGATATGAAACTGTGTACTAATATAAAACTGTGTGCTTAATTATTCTTCTTAAACGGTTATCTCAATGATTTAATAGCTGTAATTGCCTGATATTAACTATGTTGTAATATTAATAGATATATATGTTTTCTACTTAAACATTTTATGAAATTTTCAATACAATAAATGCATGGCTATTTTACATGATATTATTTTTTAGTACATTAAAAAAAATTTTTTTACAGTTAATTTTGAATTAACGAATAATTTAAATACTATTAATTAAAAACAGTTAATGACATTCTCTTAAGGTACAATTTTCCTCTAGTTTAAGTCACAGTCCAATTGCAAAGCAACGAAAAATCTAATTTCAGTTAATTATCCCACCGCGGAGAAAAGCATCGAGGTAAAATTTTGTAATATATTCAGTCGCGGGCCCGTATTTTATAGTCATGGAACCTAGTTATGGAGATTCTTCCTTAAAAAGTTCTTTTGAACACATAAGTAAATAAACTCGGAGGTAAATTAAATTCTGACACCGTTTTTAAACTTTTAAATGACTTATATTAAACGTTAATATTTACAAAAAAGATATTTACATAAGACTATTTACAAAGCAAACAATCATAACTCTAATTAATCAATTACATCTTATACGGGAACTCGTCTTCATCTTACGTTCTTTTTACACCAACTTAAAACTAAAAACATTCCATTCTCCTTTCTTCCGTTCAGTTCTTTTTTCTACCGCTTAAATCGTCTGGCTTCTTAGGAATTAATAGTTTCTTCAAAATCGTCTGCCTCACTGAGAGCCTGTTCATCAGAGTTGCGATGCGTAGAAAATAATATGCAGATCTAATAGTGGAGGAGATTTCCCATATTTCGGCCATACTGATGAGACATTCGTCCTCGAATGTATTCTTGTTGGCTGGAAACAGCAGCTGGATCATCTGAAAAGATAAAGAAAAAAAAACACAGCAGCATCCAAAGTCTAAATTGAAAAAAAGAAGTCATCATTCAAATTGTTTATCAAAGCTTAGATTATTTCTTGAAAAAAATTCATATATATTTTTTTTCGCGTCTTTTCGTCTTCTCTTTCTTACGTCCTTTCATCTTCTTTTATCTTACGTCTTTTCGTCTTCTTCTTTCATACGTCTTTTCATCTTCTATTGCCTTACGTCTTTTCGTCTTTTCTTTCTTACGTCTTCCGTCTTCTTTTATCTTACGTCTTTTCGTCTTCTTTCATACGTCTTTTCATCTTCTTTTACCTTACGTCTTTTCGTCTTTTCGAGAATAAAGTTAAAATTCTATTAGTTGTCAGTCCAGAGGTTTGTCATAGTTGGTATAGTGTCACAATCGGTGAAATTCTTTTTTTTTTTTTTAAGCTTCGTCCGTCCACGGCTTCATGTACTCTGCACATGTACTGGTGACCATGGGTCCTTCGTTGAATCCAAGTTTCTTTACATCGTAGGTGTCATTATTTTTTACTTTTATGACTTTGTACGGACCTAAATATTTTGGTTTTAACTTCAAACCTGGACCTTGTTGTGTGCGTTTTATAGCAACCACATCATTAATCTTAAATTTGTTAGCTTTCTTTCGTCTGAGGTTGTAAGTTTTACGGTTCTCTTCTTGGACTTTTAAAATCTGTTTTTTAGCATTTTTTCTCATATCTTCGCGATTATTTGTAAAATCAGATTGTATTTCAGCATTCAGAAGACTAGTAATTTCAATGTTATTTTTTAGTTTCATTTTAGTACCAAACATCAATTCAAAAGGAGTTGTGCTTATACTTCTCTGAAAAGTCGAATTTATCACCTGTTGGACGTTGCTTACATGTGTATACCATTTTTTAGGATTATCGACAGACAATTTAGACAGAACAGATATTATGACAGAATTTAGACGCTCAACTTGGCCGTTAGACCTGGGTAATCCAGTGGTAATCGGGATATGTTTAATATTTTCATTGATGCAATAATCTTCAAAAGCTTTAGAGGTAAATGCAGGACCTTTCTCTGATATAATTCGAACTGGATTTCCAAAGATAGATTTTTGGATTTCTAATTTAGAAATTACTTCGGCAGCATCGGTAGATTTTGTGGGATACAACCAAACAAATTTTGTGAATGCGTCAATGACCGAAAGGATATGTTTGTAATTTTTATTATTGCTTTCTAATGGACCTAAGTGATCAACATGGTACGTATGTAATGGAGCTTCTTCTTTTTCTATTGGGTGAAGTAAGCCTTCTTGTCTACCACATTTTCTGTTAACTAAAATACAGGGAACACAATTTGCTATACATTTCTCAATTTTTTGTTTAACTTTAGGGATGTAAAAATCATTTTCTAAACTTTTCTCTGTTCTTGCAACTGCGTAATGACCTTTTTCGTGAGCGGCCTTGATTATATTCATTTGCATGTCTTCCGGTACAACTAATAAATCATTACCATTAACACATTTATAAAGAACATCATTTTTAACTAGATAATCATCATAAGATTTCACCTTTAGGATTTCTTTTATTGTTTTAATATGGTCATCGGTTTCTTGAGCTTGGATAATTTTTAAAGTTAAGCTATCTTGGATTACCATGCAAATAGGATACCTACTTAATGCATCGACATGTCTCATACTGCTACCCTGTCTATGTTCAATAACATAATCAAAATCGGATAACATTATTGCCCATCTAGCTATTTTTGTACTCATTTCTTTTTTATCCATAGTCATTTTAGATGCATTACAATCGGTTACAATTTTAAATGGGATACCTAGCACATATACTCTAAACTTTTTCAGGGCTTCAATTACAGCTAAAACTTCTAATTCGTAACTAGTGTACTTCCGTTCAGCTTCGGTGGTTTTTTTACTTGCGAAATAAACTGGATGAAATTGATTATCTACTGGAGATTGTTGCATTAAAACAGCTCCATAGCCATCAATACTGGCATCACAATGGATTTCGGTCGCACTTTTGGGATTGTAAATTAAAAGTACTGGTTCTGACGACAAAATACGTTTGAGTTCATTAAAAGCTCTTTGTTCTTCTATATCGAATTTAAATTTTGAATTTTTTCTTAGCAGGTCACTTAACGGTTTAGCTATAACCGAATAATCTCTTATAAATTTTCGAAAGTATCCTGTCAATCCTAAATAACTTTGAACATCTTTGGTACACTTTGGTTCGGGAAAATTTATTACTGCTTTAGTCTTCAGTGGAGAGGGATACAATTTACCATTTATGATTCTATACCCCAAGAAATCAATTTCACGCTTCAAAAAATTGCATTTTTTAAGATTTAATTCTAATCCATATTCCGATGCAGTTTCGAGTACAAGTTTTAATTTTTCTAGACCTTCAGCTTCGTTTTTAGCAGGTATTATTAAATCATCCATATAAATGACAACAATCTGATCTTTTAATAGGTTTCGAAATACATTATAAATATACTTTTTAAAAACACTAGGGCTATTGGTCAACCCGAATGGACATTTCAAAAATTCGTATTGTCCTTCATGAGTAACAAACGAGGTGTATTTCCGCGAGTCTTCTTCAACATCTACATGAAAGAAACCGTTTTTCAAATCTATGGTGGTAAATACTTCGGCAGAATGTAATTGGTCTATTACATCATCAATAACTGGCAAAGGGAAATGCTCGCGTACTGTCTTTTTGTTAAGACATCTGTAATCAACACAAAGTCTCATTGTGTTATTTTTTTTCTTGACTAAAACAACCGGCGAAGAAAAATTAGAAGAACTTTCTCGAATTATTCCCTGAGCTAGCCACTCCTCAATTTGGTTTTCGACTATTTTTTTCTCGCATGGCGGTAATCTTCGAGGAGAAGAACAAACTGGGATTTCGTCAGTTAAATTAATTTTCATTTTAACATCTACTGTTTTAGTTTTAATTGGTACATAATTTTCAATTAAAGAGTATAACTCTGAACGGAATTTTTTGTCAGGAAAGTGAGTTAAATCAATTTTAGGCTCATCCAAAACATTTACAATATTAACTAAAAAGTCATTAGACTGAACTTCAGCTTTAAACAGTTTCACTTTATTCTCAGAAATAGTTAATGTACCTTGATGAATAACATCAGTGCCAATAATTAAATCGAAATTAATGCAACTGTCCTTAACGACAAAAATAGTAACTTTAAATTTTGAACCATCTACTTCGATTTCTGAATTGAAACAACCTTCTGGTTTAATTGAGGCTTTTCCTAGACCGGTCAAAGAGATACTCGTAGGTTTTAATTCTACAAAGTTCTTCAAATTATCATAAATACTTTTCTTTAACAAAGTCTTTTGGCTACCAGTATCTATTAAAGAGATTAAACGCAAAGAATAAAGCTTTATCTCTTTCAGAATTAAATCTTGGGATGTAATAATGTTTACTTCTGACTGAGCATTTTTAACACTTGTATCTTTAGATTTATTACATTGAAATGATTTATGACCATAAGCGTTACAAGCAAAACAAAGCGGCCCTTTATCTTTATTTACACAGTTAATACTCTTATGATTATTCCCGCCACAATTAAAACAATGCATATTTGGCTTTACACATAAATTTGTCCTTAACTTCAACTTCGGATTTAATTTTAGGCTTAGCTCCTTCATATTTATGAAATTTTGCATTTTCATACTCCGATCTTATTTTTTCATAAATCTTTAATTTTTGTTTAAATTCAGCAATATTGGGACAACCATACAAAAAAGATTTTTTAGAAATGGGGTCATTAATTCCATTTATTACATACTGAATAAGGGCAGAATCTTCAATATTGCCTTTTGAGCATAATTGTTTCATATTTAAAAAATATTCATCTAACGATTCATGTGGTCTAATTTTTCTTTTGGACAGCAATTCGTGTAATTCAGCTGAATTGCACGTTTGACCAAATTCAGATATGAGTAGGGCTTTTAATTTAGACCACGAATTAATATTTGTTTCACTTTCAAGAAATAATTTTGCTTTGCCTGTCATACGGCGTTTAGCCAAAATCAATTTGTGCAAATCACTAACGTTAAATAATGAAACAATATCTTCAAAATCGGCAATCCATTTATTAATATTTTGTACTTGAGTACCTTCAAACATTGTAATCATACTTTCAATATCATTAATAGAAATGCTTGGTTTAATAACATAATCAGGAATCAGAATTTTCTGATTTTCATTACTTTCACAATTAGAACTACCAGAATCATTTCTCATATTATTCTCAAAAACAGTTGAAATATTTTTAGTTTTATCTTGTAAATCATCATTAAATTCATCGACACTTTCGTCATCACTAAGAGTACCTACATCGGCTATAATATTAATTTTTAAAATATTAAAATCACATAAACTAGAAATTATTCTGGCAGCAATTTCATCAAAAGTTCCCGAATTATTTATACACAAAACATTGCAAATGGTTATTAAGTCGTTAACAGAAAAATTATCTTTAATTTCTTTGAATTTAGTTTGATATTCATCGGAATCTACTTCAAACGTAAACCCAGTAAAATTCCGAATTCTACGTCGATTATTTCTGTCACCGATTTCTCCAAAAATTAATTTGTGCAATGTCTTAATACTAGCTGATTTTTCAGTTTTCAAAGAAAACTCTAATTCCTTTAAATCAACTAATTTTTCCATTATTGAAAAGAAAAATGAAATAATAAACTCACTTCATAATCAGATGCTCAGCTTCACACACTTTGATTTCACTTTCATCGCAAAATTTTACCTCTTCTGAAATAGCTTTGTAGGCTTGACATTCCATCACAGTTCTAAAAAATATCGGCATCCAGAATATTAAAAAAAATATATTTCCATCTCTGTGGGCGTGCGTCTGTATCTCACTTACTGAGACCAAAATTTATGGAGATTCTTCTTTAAAAAGTTCTTTTGAACACATAAGTAAATAAACTCGGAGGTAAATTAAATTCTGACACCGTTTTTAAACTTTTAAATGACTTATATTAAACGTTAATATTTACAAAAAAGATATTTACATAAGACTATTTACAAAGCAAACAATCATAACTCTGATTAATCAATTACATCTTATACGGGAACTCGTCTTCATCTTACGTTCTTTTTACACCAACTTAAAACTAAAAACATTCCATTCTCCTTTCTTCCGTTCAGTTCTTTTTTCTACCGCTTAAATCGTCTGGCTTCTTAGGAATTAATAGTTTCTTCAAAATCGTCTGCCTCACTGAGAGCCTGTTCATCAGAGTTGCGATGCGTAGAAAATAATATGCAGATCTAATAGTGGAGGAGATTTCCCATAGTTATATGAGATATAAAGAAATTTAATTGTTTGATACATAAATCGCCGTAGGAAAATTTATTTAGGAATATTTTGAATTATATAATCTTTTCATTATCAAATAAATAAAAATTTTCCCGTGCTATACAGCATTCGTTACAGACATTGTATAAGTAATTCTAATATTTTTTTAATAATAAAAGAACAGTTAACATTTATTAAAGAGTTTATTTAATACACACAGATTAAACAGAGGTACCTCTTTTGATTATGGAGTATAATTATGTTAATTGCAAGGGTTTACGTATAAAAGAAACAAAAATATACTGTAAAAAAATGGCACATTTATGGCAAAAACGGTTTTCAGCAATGTTGCCAGCAGTGTTTGCCATAAAAATTCCAGTGAAATTAGATGTAATAAAAAAATGTACACCATATGTTACTGCAATTTTTACGGCAAAAAATGCTGGCAACCTTGCTCCCAGCAGTTTTTGCAGTAAATTTAACAGATTTTTTTTAGAGTGTGATAGAATTAGCAACTATCTCAACCGAAAAAAAAGTCAGAAATTGTGTGCAGCACAGCAAATTAGGTGCATTTGCACAACAACTAGTTTTACAAATATTCTCACCTCAGAGCCATGATTGTTGCACTCTTATGAAAAATTGTATGAATACAAAAATTATCACGACTATATATTTTAATAATATACGATAAAAATAAAAGTAAAATATGCAAGATAGAAATTAATAGAATTCGAAACACTTTTATCAATATCTTTTTTAAGTTTATATTCATTTGATTGTATTTGAAATGTCTCGAAAATTTTTTTCAACAGTTACATATACTAACTTTCAAACAACTGAGTTCGGTAGTTTTTGAACTGCTATATGTTAACAGATGGACGGACAAACGGACAGAGAAGATAGCGACTAAAGATGCTACGTATTTGGAAAGAATTTTTTTTCAGAAGCTAAGATTATAACATATTTTTACATTCATAACTTTTATAATATTATTGAAATTATATTTCTATAATACTGGTCGATAATTTATTTTCGTTAGCGTTCATCAATTCACTTTTTTTTCAGTATCATTTTATACACATTTTAAAGAATAGATTGTATTAGATGTGACCAATAACGTTTTGTACAAATCTCTAAATTTTAGACAGCCATAATATTAAATTTATTTTTTAATCTTAGTCCGGTACAGTAAATAAAGTTTGCACTAACAAGGAGAGGATTGTGTCACCGAATCCAGCAAGCCTTTGGGTATTGATAGAGTGTAGTCTGTATATAAAATATATTACAAGGATAAAGTGCAATATTCTGGGGGGGGGGGCTTAAAAAACGACCCTTAAAGTTCACCCATTATTGAAGAAATATATAATAAAAAAAAGTGAAGTCATTTGCGAGGGCTTGATGGCACAGTTGGCTAGGTGCCAGACATATACTTTTCTCGCTCTACGGCTGTCAGCGGGTTCAAAAACCGCCCAGGCCATTTTTTTCACAGACAAAATTAAGATTAGTTATTTTCAGACAATAGTATCTGATTATTTATACGTATGAAAAATATGAATAAGAACAGTCTTTTGCACGCATGCACACACACACACACATGTATGCTCGTTTATTCACAGAGAAATTGCGGTTTTATGGATCGAATAAAAAAAACAGAATTATTGAGTTATTTTTTCTTTTTAATTACATAACGAACACTAGAAAAGTTTAGATTTAATTTTTTACCTATTCCTTGGTAGCTTTATCCAGAATTGCTAAGAAATATAATCTTCTCACGGGTAGTAACAAACAGTTTACATGTTTTCGGCGCCATTAGAACCAAAACTCCCCAGAATCCCTGCTGCATATAATATATTACATGACTTTAATGAGCAGGGCTAATGTACTGCGGGACTGATGTGCTAAACATTTGCATAATGTTCACATTTAATGCCTTTTTTAACAGCCAATGCTTCGTTTACAAATACTTTTTAGGTATGCGAAAATATTAATTTATTTTTTAAAATGTGTAAGATTACTGTTTAAGAAAAATAGGTAGGTATTTTTATTTTCTTCTTATTTGATTAAATGAATAATTAAGAGAACAGTATCAGATTTGCTTTTTATTGTTACTTATGCAAAAGATCGTCTGCGTGCAAATACTTATTTTGCTCACTGTATATATAAGTTTTGCATTGGCGAATGCCTGATAAATTACTGTTCTTGTTAAATTGGCAGATTTAATCGATAATTATATTGAAGTAGATATTACTTGATTAATTTTTGAAATTTATTTTTTATAAATTTGTAGGCTATATCATAATTATATAAATATACTGCATCTATAGTCCTTGTAGCAACGTAAAACTATCCAACAAAATTGTTTTAAATTCTTTATATAAAATAGTTGCTGAAATTTTTCGAGTTCATTTCATTTTTTTAATTGAACAAAATCTTTAAAATTAAGTAAGGTACCCTGGGGTAATAACGCCACGTTAAGGTTTTACCAATTTTCACGGCTTAGTTTTAGATTGTATTTTTCAAACAAATATAGGATCTGATACAGCAACTCATTGACTATCTATATAAAATAAAATAATTTAATAGATATGTATTCATAAAATGTAATGACGTTTTTTCTTGACCAATGCTATTTGGCGTTATTACCCACCTATATGGGTAATAACGCCATGCAAGCAAAACTATAAAATAAGATGGAATAATTGCATATAGATAGCCCAATTCTAAAAATACAAATTCTACAAACTTAGAAATTGACAAATTGCATCCTAAGCTGTTGAAAATGTTCATTTTTTGTGAAAGTTTAAGAAAAATAAAGGTGTGGTGTGGGAGGGGGGAATGAGGCAAAAGAATATCAGACCGTGAGCTTCTTTTTGCTTAAAAAGGACCGCTTCAATATAAATATGAGAAACATTGCACAGTTTTAACTGTGTTTATTTGAATCAGTATTTAGAATGTAGCTCGGCCACTGTAGGGAATCAACCGGGGTATTAATGTCAAGGATTGGCGTTATTACCCCGGTATAGTTATTGCGCAGTACATTTTAAATTACAGATTATCTCGAGAAGATATCCAAAATCTTCAACAACATTTTAAAAGTACATAAAATGCACTACAAATTTATGTAATTAACAAAGTATTTCCGGATAAAAAGATAGTCTTCACATCACAAAACGTATCTCGCAAATTTTAGATCAAGCGTTAATTTTAGTTGTTTGTAAAAACAATAAGATCTAAAAATGAAACAAATTAACTTGAAGCTGTTTTTGCGATTTATATGACTCAAAACCCTTCTGCGCAGAGCACATGGGTGTCATTTATCTGATTATTTCATAATTATGCAAAATATAAGCACTTGGCGTTATTACCCCGCCTGGCGTTATTACCCCAGGGTACCTTATTAATAAAAGTTTTATCAATCCAATAAGTCTTGTAATATTTATTTAATTCAGTGATGGTAGATAAAGATTCTTGGTCGCAATGGTGACTATCCAATAGAATCCTATCAAACTTGATGAATTCAATGATAGGAAATAACTCTAAATCATCATGTTATTTATTACGTCTCATTTTATAAGATTATTTCCATATTAATGAATGTAATGCAATACAGAATGGTAATAAATTATCTTTTTATACGTTTTTGTATAAAAATACAACAGCTATTGCTATAAGATTTGAGTGTTGTAAAGCTCGTTAAAATACGGATGCACCTCATGTGACACCTTCTACGGACAATTTCTGACTCCTTTAAGAATTTTATAGTTAGTTTGCCTAGTGATAAATCTGAAGATGAAACACAATTGAGATTCAATGAATTTTTGTAGATTTTTTACATTTAAATGTGTTGTACTTCAACCTGCGTGAAACACATTAAATTCTGTATCATGTTGAATATCAACTACTTAAATAATTCATGGAAATTATCTCAATAAATACCAATATCATTTATAAAAAATAAATTTCTACTATAAGAGACATAACGAACGAAAGAAATTTGTCACATATATTGCAGTCTATTCATTATTTGTATAAATAAACACTTTTTCCAAAATTCTTATACTAAAATCTCATTTATAGAAACTATTTATATATACTAAATGGCCAACGATGACCGCTCACTTGCGATTTTAGACATTTTGTTAAATATCTAGAAAAATACATGAGGAATTATTTTGAAACACTAAGTGTATAACCATAAAAGTAACGGTCATGTATTTCCGTGAAGATTTTTTCCCGAAACTTTATAGGGGACCGTCAACAAATTAAAAAAGAATGAAATCTTTTGGATAACCCTGTCAAAACTAATGCTGCATTCAAACTGTAGATTTTGATTAAGTGGCTTATTGTAATAAACTGTGTTCATTTTTATGTCGATAGCATGTATACTCATAAAAAATTTAAGATTTTTATAAAAATAGTCCCAAATTTTTCCAAGATTTTTGCTTATAATTTGCAGAGTTCTTAATATAAAATAATATTCTTTTCTAAAAATATGACAAACAACATTGTACGTAATAACCTGTAATCAGAATTTTAAAAAAATAATAAAAATGTATTAAAAATGAGTAGGTTTACTAAGTAATTTTTCACTGCGCATGCGTCAACGATATCAAAATTTCATTTGCATATTATGTTAGCTTAATGTATAGAGCAACTTTTGTGAAAGCCACAAAATCATAACTTGAAAATTCTGAAAATAATCGTCAATTGAATAAGTTGAAAATCCGTTATTCTCAAAATGAAGCAAAAACAAGAGGGGTTGTATCCATATATTCATTGATTAGTGTCAATATAGAATACACAATATGGGATGTTACGACTACTTTTGGATAAAATCCCTCATTTTTTGCTTCATTTTGGAAACAAGGGATTTTGTCCTTTTTCTATAGACGATTACTTTCAGAATTTTCAAGCTATGACTTTGAGATTTTCACAAAAGTTGCTCTATACATTTAGCTAACACAATATGCAAATGAAATATTGATATCGTTCACGCATTTGCAGTGAAAAATTATTTAGTAAACCTACTAGATGTTCATACATTTATTATTATTATTTTTTAAATTTTGATTACAGGGTATTGTGCGCAATATCATTTGTCATATTTTCAGAAAAAAATGTTACTTTACATTAAGAAGTCTTAAAATTATAAGCAAAAAACATTTTTATAAAAAAATTAATTTCTCTACGAGTATACATGCTATTCACATAAAAATGAACACAGTTTATTACAATAATCCACTGAATTTTAATCTACAGTTTGAGCTCTTTTGCTATATTAGTTTTGACAGGATTATCAAAAAGATATTCATTCTTTTATAATTTGTTGACGGTCCCCTATGAAGTTTCGGGAAAACATTTTCACGGAAATGTATGAATTGTACTATTATATTTACATACTAAGAGTTTCGGTATAATTCCTCATTTATTTTTCTAGATATTTATCAGAATGTCTAAAATCGCAAGTGGACGGTCATCAATGTCCATGCATTGTATTCTAAGACACAAGCAGAAGTAAATTGTATATAAAGTAATACTAATAATGTTATAAAACAAATCTTTGTACTAGAAAAAAAAGCTAATGTTTTTCATTCACATATAGAAGCAAGATTGCTTTCAAACTATAGTAATACTAGCAATACCATTGCTTTAACCATAGCATAATGCTTTACAATATATATATGAAAGATATCCCTTTAAATATATATGTTGCTCTAAAAATGAAAAAATAGCAAAAAATAAAATAAAGTTAATTTAAAACTTTCAGCTAAAAGTTGATATTTTATGACGTGTGCATTATTTACACAGCTAGGTTTATTTTTAAATTATATTTTATGCTATATTTTGCAATTAAATGGAATACATTCTTTAATTTTATCTAATTAACACTCAGGAACTTTTTTTTTAATATTTTGAAATAATCAATAAAAAAAAATCTTAATAATTTGAATTTTTTCCCCCGAAAAACAAATTAATTTTTTTTGCCCTATTCAGTCATCTGAGATAGACGAAATAACTATTATTCCAATTTTAATGTTCTTTATCAGTTACAGCGATAATAATGGCCAAATTCATGGCACACAATGAAAATTATAGTTTTTAGCTCACAGGCTATCATAGCCTGAGAGCTTATGTGCCCGCCCGTTCTGTATGTACGTGCGTAACGCGATAACTCATGATAAAAATATCCGATCCACATAAAATTTTGTATATGAGTATATCTTGATAAGGCGCTTCCCTGATTAGTTTTTGGAGTTCATTCGATATGTATAACAGGAGGGACGGGGGGTCGTGCCCCTCCCTTTAATATATATAAATGAGTTTTTCATGCAGAATTATCAGTTTTAGATATAGGAACATTCTGGTTGGGCGCCTCCGTGATTGGTATTAGGTTTTCATTGAATAAGTATATAAGGAGGAACGGGGGTTCTAATGCCCCCTCCCTTTAATTTATATAAACGGATTTTCCATGCAAGATTATCAGATTTCATTCAAATCTCTAAATAGTTTTGGAAGTTTAATGGTTAAGTATGAAAAAGGGGGATAACTCCTCTTAAATTATATAAATGGTTTTTTATTAAGAATTTTCCGATTTGCTCTGAATTTTGGATACATATTTTTTATATGATAAGGTATGTGCCTGATTAGTTTAGGGGGTTCAATAATTAAATATAAAAGGGGAAAGGGAAGTTGTTTCTCCTCCTTTAATTTTTCCGAACGTAATTAACCCTTGAAAATATAAGGCTGTAATGTACAATTAATATGCGTAGCCTGTGAGCTCAATGCCATCAGTTTAACTAGGCAGTATTCTTTTTAATTTAGGTATGATCCAGATGTAGCAGAAGGATTAAATTTTAGAGATTTGTTAAATATTGATAGCCTTCTTAAATTCAGATTTCCAAATTTTCTCCGAGAAAAATAAAACAGAAGGCTTATTTAGAATTTGATTCAAGCGATGATCTTTCATAATTCCTAATTAATTAAAAATACGTAATAGTACTTAATTAAGTATAAGTAAATAGCAGAATTTCTGCTTCTTTTCACAATTTTGTATTTTTCTCCCGATAATAAGGATATTATTATTATTGTTATTATTATTACTAATGTTTGGAATTAGAATGTGTCAATTTTTGACAGAAGAAAGAGTTTTAGAAGTAACAGTTTCCTTAATTTATAATAAACCTACAAAATTACTTAAAATAAAATAAATAAATAAGCATTTATATTGGTTAGTTAATGTCTAGAACAAATTCGGCTTAAACCTAAATGCCGCTGTTCTTGTATAAAGTCATTCTAAATTTTTGCTATAACTTCTATGAGATAAGGATTTTAATTGAGCTATTTTCAAATGTAAAGCATTTTCAAAGTTATTGGAATGAAAATGATGCACTTCTACAAAACATATTTCAGTTTTAAGACACGCTTTTCTATTATATAAAATGGCATCATTTGCACACACTGAAGAATTTCAGATTTACGGTCCAGTCTTAAACAATATGTATCGAAAAGTAAAATCGGCTGCCTAATCATTCAAATTGTTTGTAGCATTAATATCGGTACTTAAAAATAAATGTAGTGTATAATAGCTGCATGTTTGTCAAAAATCACTCAGTTATATATTCTTTGAAAATAGCACGTATTTTATTATTTTTTTCAGTTATGGGTAAACAGCAACAAATGATATAGTAATCTATTATTTTATCTTTATGCTTTTCTACTGATATGGAGTACTTCAGTTGCCACTATTTCAGAAATAGAACTAAAAACTACAAAAAAGTAATATATCAAAAATAAATTAAAAATACAGTTTTCAAATAAGTTGCTCTTCAAAATTCTTTTATTTTAAACAAGGGTTTAAAAAATAGAAATGTGTTATGTGTAGAAATTAAAAAAATCACAGCTGAGATTATTAGTACTCATCTGTACAATAATACAAATGTTTCGTTTTAAAGTGAGTTTATATTAGGTAACGTTATATTTTATTGACGGAATTTTAATTGTTGCTTTTGTCTTTCACAACAAATCATTTTTTCTACAGCTCCGCGAAAATTTTTTTTAAAAAAAATGCCTACGTAAATGTGCATGTTGTTAATTCATTTATTATTTTAAAATAAAATTTTATGGTTGAAAAGTTTTAATATTACCACTGAATTAAAAGATAATTTACATATCTTTCATTATCAACATTTAATATCGTTCATCTAAGATTTAATTACCTTCAAGATTGAGTTTCATTCGAATTGCTGGGTAACGGGAAATCTCATCCTTCTAATTATTTTACCGTTAAGAGTCCTAACAAATTTAAATTATTAAGCTATGCATTTCTTGGTCCGTTTTGTGGGGGCTTGAAACACGGATAAATTTCTAACTCAGATTTGAAATAGTTGATGAAATAAATTTCTTCATAGCAGGAATTGTTTTAAGATAATCGTAACTGAGTATTCATTTCATTATAAAAATAATATAGAAAGTGTGAGTAGAACAGCGATATCAATTGTATCCATAGTTTTTCAGTATAAATATAAATATTTTTATAGAAATATAAATTTAAGTTACATGCACGAAATGTCGAATTATTTAAGAGGAGTTTTTCTGTAACAAAATAGTGGTACCGAAGAAAGTCTTCATTTTAAAATTTTAAAAAGTCAAATATGATACCTTAAAATCTCACCTACGGTCCCTAAATCCCTAATTGTAATGTCAGATTACCGTAAAGCTTAATTTATGTTTTGACGTGGTATATTGCATCAATGTGCTGACTTTTTTTATGAAAACTTGTAGTAGGTACAACATAACTTATCACCACCGCTGATTCACAGTATCGTTAGTTTTAAAGCAAAATTATTTTTATTTTTTTAAGCAGTTTCGAATATTTAATTTGGACATAAGTAATGATACATTTAAGTTGTAGAGCTTTGTTTCTTATGAATGCACAGTCACCCTTTTTCATCCTCCAGAAAACAGAAAGAAGAAGAGCAAACATTCTTAACATTTTATTCACCAGCTTGTCACAGAATAAAACAAAAATAGCTATAAATTATGTTTTCTTGTACTTTATGCTAAAACACTAAACTTACAGAAGTCTAAGAAACTCTGAAACTTCCAATATGAACAAAGAATTTTTACACCAAAATTGGGTTCTTTCATAAAATTTAAGCCAAGGACAACAAACGGGAAATCATTTTTTAAGTAGTTTAATAATTATGAATATTTCAAGTTTTGAAGTCATAATGTTAAATTCACTTATTATCGTTCTGAAAAAGATTGCAACTTAGGTAATTGTTTTTTGAATAATAAAAAAATGATTTAGCGGAATGTGCTGTAATTAAAAATTCGAATATTTGAAGCATTTAAAAAGCGATTTTTATTTTAAAATGTTATACGCTACAATTCATATTAGATTATACAATTTGTTTTGAAATTAATTTTAATTTAAACAAATGAATTGTAAGCTACATTTTTTTTAAAGAGAAATCGATTTGTAGATACTTCAGTTATGTGATTTTTGAACTATACCCTGTTCGGTACGATCACTTAGTTTTTGAATTCTATTTCATAGACTATCTAAATTGCAATAAGTTGGGAAGCTGTTACAAATGAAGTACCGTTAATACAATTTACAGTTAGAAGTTTTTTAATTTAAACAAACATATTTGCTAAATTAGATTAATTTTAAACACGATTATTCAATCGGCAAATTAATTATAATCAGACCAGATCACTTTATCTGTTCCGATGCCATACCAGATAAAGTGATCGTTGGGGTTTATTGGGTGAAATAGTCCTCCAGTGTTCGTGTCCGAGATGGCTTAGTTGGAAGAGCATTTTTGGTTGCAGCCAACACATCCCTGGTTCGAATCTAGACCCGGAATTTTTTCATCCAAAAATGAAAAATTTTACATCTGTTATATTTCCTAAATTTATTTACTAGAACTATTTTCCATTTGGTATCTACCCTGTTGAAAATTTTGTGTGAAATTACAGAGAATCTACAGGTAATAAATTGTTTTATGTCTTATGTAAAATTACAGAGATGAGAGAAACAGACTCTGTTTAATAACAGAGAAGTTATCAGGTAAATTTTTAATAGACTCTGTTAATTAACATCGTTAAAAATATACAGGGCCCTGTAAATTTATTTATTATGTTAATATTTTATTTAGTTTTACAAATTTGGGAATCACCCAATCTTCAGCGGGATTCAAAAAATTTGAATTTTTTGAACAAATTTCCCCTGCTGCGTCATTTAAATTTTCCTCAATTTTTTCTAGTCCTTCTGGGAATTGAACCAGAATGTCCTTATTAAATATCCGAAACTCGATAAAGAAAATAATTTTGCCTTATCATAAATAAAATCCTAAATTACCTTTAAAGATAAATCTTGGATTATTAACATTTTTTTCTGATCTAGAAAATAATATGCAGTTGTTCGAATCTATTGCCAAGTGCGAGTAACTTATTGGAAAAAGTTTTTAATATAAAAACCTTATGAAAAATTTTTCTTTATTTTAATCTTAGGACAGATAAAGATACTTTCCTTAATCAAGATGTTAAAATTAAAACTAGTTAACTATAAATATATACAGGACAGTTGCACCATAAAATATAACTAATAAGATGTATTTATTAAAATACAACACATTGCGCAGTGATGTACGAAACAAGAATTTTAATATACACTTGTAAAATTAAAATAAAATATAAATATCAACGTTTCGCGCCGTCTTCTGCAGGCGTCTTCAGGAAATATGATAATGGAAGGACTAAGTTTGCATCTTGATCGAGAGATAATATTTCTAATAAATTAAAATCGAAATGAATTAAAAATTTAAAAATGTTGCCACTTAAACGTGAGTAAAAAATTAAAATATTGCAACGAAATAAAAATTTTAAGATTTTATGATGTTATGCCATATTTTTGGTATATTGTAGGATACATTATCATTGCATGGTTTATTTTCTCGTGCAATGATTTCGATAGATTCTCTTATTTTACCTTAGACTGGGTTATTGCACGGAAGTTGCACATAGTTAACTATATTTTTCACTATGTGATGTTTTAAAATCAAACAAAAATTACTTTTTTAATTACTAATTAATTTTGCTCTTAAGGAAATAAAGCTATGCACTTTAAAAGCTATTTTCTGGTATGCAATATTAAATTTAATGGATAAATATAACTAAAAAGCGTATAAAAATTACTTAAACCTTTAAAAATTAAAATATTCTCATTTAAAAATCTATTTTGATATGTATTTCACCAGATAAAAATGATATGTTTATACTAATTTCTAAAACATTAACACATTCAACAACAGAACGAATCAAAAATATTACTTGAATAATGTCTTATTTGAAAATATTAGGCAATGATTGTTTATGTCCATGATTATTTTGAGAATAGTGTATATATTACGACTAATTTATGTTTCTTAGAAAACAAAAGACAAAATTAAAAAACTAATCAAGACTTATCTTTTGAAGAATACAAGTGAAATGAATTCACAGTTTAAATTTCGTAAAAACAGAAAAATTCGAACGTGTATCAAAAGTTTCTCGATAGTTTCTAATTAGAATAATTACAAATAATGTCAGTAATGGTCATATTGTCAGGGGAGTTGAAAACTCTCAGTACAAATTTTCGATTGAAATAACTTTCTATAGATCTGTATGGGAATCTTTCTGAAATCAAAAATAAAAGTTGAGAAGTACGTTAAAGCGAATCACAAGGGATAAACACACTGTTATTTGAGAAATGTGCAGAGAGTATCTGTTCTGTAATCCAGCGTGTTAGAACCAATTGCAGTGATTGCCTAGTGTAGCGAAATTAAAATGAACTTCATTTCAAAACACATCAGTGATTGCCATTAAAGTGTTTTATAATGTGTATGTATTTTATTTGCAGCTAATATTTTGTAAATTTAATTCTCAACAGTTAGCGTAAATGTCAAAAGTTTAATAATATATTAAAATGCATTATTCTGTTTTTTTAAATGCATTTATTATACCAATATGTTTAAAAAATTTCTAAAGTATTGAAAAAATGGGAGTTTTCTTTAAAGATGCTCTAACCGTCTTATTAGTTTTAAAAAGTCATTCTTCAAATTGGTAAAGTTAAAAAGCTATTTTAAATTGTGTATAATAAATAACTTATACTTTAAACGTATTCGGACAACATTATATTTTGTCGGAAGTCGAGTATAAAAGGCCGAGTCAGCCAAAGGTTTGCCAATTCGCCTCCAAAAATAAATAGCTAAAATAGTCTGAGTGATACGAATTGAATATTTCCAACTGAGCAAAAAATTGCCCAGGTCAGGCATCAAACTCAGATCTTGGTTTACAAGGCCAATGCTTCACCGTTTAAGCTAATTGGGTGACAAATGGTGGGAATTTTTTTGCTAAGGTAACTTTATTGGTCATAACATCTCATCTATCATTAAGGCAGCTCGAAAAAAAATCGTAGGTAAAGGAACTCTATAAGACGATGGTCACGTACATATTCTAATATTTTAAAACAATCAAGCGGATTGGTAAATTAATCACACATATTGAATATTTCATATTGAGCCAAAAATTGCTCAGGCCGGTATCTTAAATGGTAAAGCATTGTAAGCCAAGGATAGGGTGTTCGATTCCCAGCGTGGATTATTTATTTATTTGAATTAGATATCAGAGTTCCATCTCCGTATCGATTCTTTATTGTTTTTCTAATTTTGTTTCCAGGAATTTTTTTTGCAGTGTTACTTTCTTTTTCAAAATCGGCTGTAAAAAGGAAAATGTCATTACAAAAAATATGTGTAACCAACATCGTAATTTTAAAAACTTGTGATGTAGAGATAAACTTTAGTTATCATTGCAAAAAAAAGCAAACTAGTTAAAAGGAAAAAACCTTCCCATAGTGGTAGCAGTATACTGTTAAAACTACAGGTGACACGTTGCACCTTTTAGGGGTGAAAGGCTTGTCTCACTGGTGACACCCCTACGGGAGTTTGAATAGCACCATCGATTAGGGTGAAAAGATGGCATCCCTGATCCAGAGAGCAAAATAATAAAAAGAAATTATAAAACGACTTTTGACTCGCAAAGGATTCGAACCTGTATCGTCTGCTTGCAATCTCAACGTTCTATCCTTTCGGCCATCGAGCTCACCTTCAAAGTCTCCTTGAACTGTTCAAATATCCTGAAATTCAAAGGTTGCTTTATATAAAAAGCTTTCCAAAAGTTAGCCATCCAAAGTTCTAAATGAAATTGGGATAGAGCATGCGCGGTGATAGTCTTCGTAGGGAGAAATTGCTGTTTTGATGCGCTAATGACGGCGAGTTGAAGGGAAAGGACAGATGTCGCATAGCATGCCCAAAAGACTAACAGGTGAAAATCTTCTAACAGTATGCATTGCGCGGCACCCTAATTAGCGTGAATCACCCAGTGAGAGGTCAAACGGCACCCCAAGCAGATTTTCAAGCCCGCGGGTGTCAAGAGGTAACACCTTTTCACCCCTGGGCGCCAAAAGCAACTGGTTTGTCACCTTTATTTTTAACAGTGTAACTCATCTTTTAAAACGAAAAATTAAATCACAAGTTAAAAACCTCAAACAAATTCCAGGTGAATTACAGTTTTTTTCAATTATCGGAATAACGGAAGATTGAAATTGATACAAATTTCTAGATAGATTGTTAACTATTTTGAAATTATTTAAATACTTTTTATAATACTGTTACGGACAGTGTTTTTTACGAACATTTGGCTGAAAATTTTAATTACGAAATACAATAATGACTGCAGAATTTTAATGTAGATTTTTTTTTCAATTTATTATTTATTTGAAGTATCACTTTTCCTTTTTTCAAAAAGATTTGCAAAAGTTTAGATATAATTTACAGTGTCATTCTTTTATACCAGCATATGAGTAATGGAAGTGATATTCTGTAAAAAGGTTAAAATGCCGCTTCACTGAAAATCCACGATAACGAAATTCCATGTTAATCTAAGAAACTTAAAAACGCGGTTATTCCATTATGTAATATAGTAATTTAAATACGCGGTTATTCCATTATGTAATATAGTAATTTAAATACGCGGTTATTCCATTATCTAATATAGTAATTTAAATACGCGGTTTTTCCCATCTGAAAGTTGACCTCAAATGCAAACGTTGTGCATTTTACAAATGTCTCCTTCAATTTCAAGTATGTTTTAAAAAATATTAAACATATATCAAGCGGAAATAATAATAAAAATAAAAGCACTTTGTTGAATGCTTCAAGTTTAATGAGAAAAATTTTGAAAAGTCTGAGGCTCGGAATCTAATATCGGCTTTCTGATATTGAAAACTGTAATTTAATAATCGTCTTAGATAATGAATAATCTTGCTTTTATGTTTTTCCATACGTTGACTGCGGATTTAGAAATGGAGAAATTTCAATATGTCCCTAAGAACCAGTTAAATTTTTCTACTACGTATTTACTCAGCAAGTAATATAAATGCACTTATTTTAAGATGTTATTTCAGATTTTATGGATGACAATGAAATATATCGCATATACTAAGGATTTTTTTCCTTCATTTTTGCCAAAACTTGAATGTATCACAAGATTAATCATTTTCTTAATTGAAGAAATATAAAAAAGAAACAAAAATTATAAAACTTGATATGTAGTACTTCTTTAGCTTTATTGAAATATAAAAAAAGAAACAAAAATAATAAAACTTGATATTTAATACTTCTTTAGCTTTATTGAGAATACGTTTTACATAAAATTATTTAAAGTTATTTAAAAAGTAAGAAAAATTATGTTTTAAGCATAGACTATGAAGCACTTTCAAAGATTTTCGAAAATTTTTAACGAAACATCGTTATTAAGGAAAATAAGGTTACTCTATATACCAAATTATCTATTGCAATACTTTTTAACAGCCTCATATTTCATCTGTTGGCTGATATACAAAGCGTAGAATTTGAAATTTAGTTTAGCAAGAAAATGTCTATCAGGTTGAAATTTCTATGTCAACAATTCATACTAATAAACGGTAATATACTTGAATTATTTTGTTCAGCCAGGTAGTTTATATAGCACCTTTATAACACACCAGTATTTAGCTGAAATTTACTTTAAACTCAAACACTCGTATAACTACTGAAAAAGCATTATCAGAAATTATCATTCATAGGCATGCATGTATCCAAATCTTGCGTGGTTCTGTATATAACTTCATCCATATTGTGCAAATATTTTTTAGTAAACTAAATGCAATTCAGCGCAAAAATGCATAATTTATTTAAAAATCACCCTTAAGTAATTTACTTTCATATTCAGTAATGTTTGCGAGCTATGTTTGCGAGCTATGTTTGCGAGCTCTTTTGCGTATAGTATTTACACACACCACATAATATGCATAGATTTAGTGAAACTTACAAGAGCATATCATAATTAAAATAAATTTCATCCCTACATCAACCATCATCGGATACATATGCACTACTTTGGAGAGAATATACAATTTGAAATCTTTGGTGTGTTCCTATAAATGTTGCGCACTTCGTATTATATATGTTTATTTCGTATAACTTGTATTAAGTCTCGACGACATAAATCAATTTTCCTATGTATGAAAAAGTTTAATATAACTAAAGTATGTCGCACACAATTCCCCTCTTTACCATTATGTATGGGATTCTTTTGGCGGCCCAGTAAGTGAAAATTTGTTTTTTTTTTCACTGCATATTTGACAGAATGTATATTTTAGTGCACGTCGTAGATGCATATAAATTTTAATATGTTTGACACAGTGTAAAATCTATAAAATTCCTTTTAAACGTTTTTTCCACACTGGCCTTAATGTAACGGTAAATTGTTGGCTGTCTCTGTAAACAATCTAATCTTGCTAGAAACTTCATTTGAAATGGAATTCGTGCTAAGGTAAACATCAGTAACTTCTAAAAAATTCAAGACAATCCGAGTATATTTACGGGAGTCAGAGAACTAATAGACAAACCAAAATCATAAACCCTTTTCATCTGTGTTGGAAAGTGTTAAAAAATTAGGAAACTTTATAATTTAAAAGAACTTAAATCAACAAAACAAATCTCCAATTTTCTTACTAGAATGTTTTAAATAAAAAAAAGTGACTCCCACAAAATACGAAAAATATTATACATACATTAACCCCTTTAATGTCAGGGAAATACATTAAAATCCCATCCAATTTTAATCAAGATTTATGCCCAAAACTTTTAGTTAAATTTCACTGTGATAATTTTGGTGGGAAAATGTTATAAAATTACTTTCCATTATTTTGAATTATTTTCTTTCTTTCTTTCTTTCTTTCTTTTTTTTTTTTTTTTTTTTTTTTTGAAAATTTTGGTGAGAAATCAACATTTTAGAAACATAATTATTTGCCCCTGAAATTGTTAAGACTGTTCAGTATCTTGACAAAAGAAAAACATATTAAAAACTTCTCCTAAAAATATTTAAAAATACCGAAAATAAAGCATTTTATATAAATTAAACATTTAGTCGCAAAAGTTCTAATTGTGAAACGTTGCAGCTTCGTATTTGCTCTGAACTTATTAAAATTTTATAGACCAATTAACAATCAATTTCCATTTAGACAGAGATTACGTAACTCATTGGCTGTTAAAATAAATCATGGATTGCCAGGATGGGATGCTCGCACTAAGGAAAACCGTTATTTATTGGCCAGTTCTGCTGAATGCGAGGTGCTGTTGGGAGATATGTTTCCCCCTCGGGATTGCACTTACACACAAAATGAAAGCTGAGTTCTCGAGGTAGTCACGCAAGGTAGGAGTAACTTTCGGTCCCTGCAGCGCACATACGGGTATTTGAACATTCTACGCGGCCAAAAGTCAAATTATTAAAGCATGACTATTGTTATAAAGAATAACAACCTGAGTTATAGTACAGTTTCTAGAACTGTACCCAATCCCTTCCAACTTTTTCAAGCGCACGCGTCTCCTTCAAATTTAGTCGGAATTCGATCGTTCTAACTTGTTGCATGTGTCTGTTCCCGGCGTTCATGTAAACACATTACCTTTTAGGTAAAATATTTTTTCTTTTACGCTTATTTTGAAAGTTTTTCTGATGGATACTGCTACAACAGATAATAATGCAAAACGTTAATATAACTTTTTGTTGTTTTATCATTGTGAAATTTAGTTATTGTACATTGAAGATAATATCTTTTTACAGTAAAATTACAGTAGAATCTCCATCCAAAATCCAATCCATCGTTCAGTCAAAAAATTCGATATATAAAAATTCGTTGAATAGAGAACGGCAAAAAAATTGCTATTTAATGTTTAAATTTTTAAATAGAATTGTTTTTGAGGTGTTTAATTAAGTTTTTGAAATATTTAATTGAATTTTTCCAGAATCTCAAACATTTTCACCACTTCCTTTTTTTCCAATGTCTTATTGTTTATTTTCAAAATTATATACTTTATCAGAAAGAGGTATGTTTATCCTAAAAGCGATTTTATATGCAGTAGAAGATAACACCACCATAGATGACATTTAGTAACAATTCTTCGTTCAAATAACCTCTTAAAACACAAAATGCTCCGAGTCACCACAAACAGCAAACATCCACTCTCAACTCTAAAATTAATAAGAGTTAGTTTAGGTACATAAAAACCTGCTGAAAAAAAAGACCTTTTCTGCTTGCCCCCTCATCTATTCCTTATTCTTGCCTTATTATCCAAACCAAGAAACAAACAACAATTTAAAGGTGACAATGAAACAGTTTTATCTTTTAGGATGCTTTGTGATTATTGCAAACCGGTCAAGTAGCAATCAATCTTTTCCAAGAACGCCCAAGAACTTGGCGGCTAAAACAAATTAAAATGTAACCATGCAAAATTGATGTTTTTTGGGGGGCGGCGGAGGTTGAACGCTTTTTTCGGACATTAAAAATAAGGAAGAGGAATGTAGTTATGAAATATAAACCAGAAATCAACGAAAAAAAATTATTCTACAAATAATTTGAATCGTTTTCTGAGCATATGAAAGAACATTTTTGAAAAAATTCGTTAAATGAAAATATATATTTCGCTATATGGAAATTATTTTTAATATAATCATGAAAAAAATTTACCACTCCTACAAAAAGTTCGTTCAGTGAAAGGAAATTCGCTGAATAGAGTTTCGTTATAGAGAGACTTTTCTGTATTACTAAAATCTTTTAATTAATCGAGTGTTTGTTGTACTAGCCAGTCAGATACTGTCATAATTCCAGACTGAATCAAAAGGTTGAAGCCTTGAGTAGTGAAAAATCAAAGAAACTGCAGCGGAAAAGCGCGGATGTGTATGCCTTGGTGCTTTGAACTTTTTCTCCAAATACAAAATAATAATAATAATAATAATTATCGTAAATAGCATTCTAAAAGAAAATACTTTTATTGTAGGTGTCTTTGGATTAAGGATTGTAGCCCATAAATATTTGTTTGATTGAATGCAGAGCTTTAATTTGTCCAATTTAGAAGATAAATTATATTTCTTAAAATATCAACTAATATCGCGAGAAGGTTACACAGAAGACCAAATAGAGAGCCTAAAAAACAATTCCGAACACTTCAAATCGCAAATGAAGGAGAGAAATTTAAAAGCACATAAGGAGGAAGAATTTCTGAAAAGTAATTATTTTTGCCTTGAAAGAACGTTTGAAATATCTGTTGTATGTTGCCGTTCTGTAAGATTTCGTTATATCAAAGAAAATACTGATGTTGCAGAGAAAGAAACTATAAAAAATTTTGCGATATCACTAAACGCTCTATAGGTTAATTTAAATGGGAACAAGTTTTCAGTCATTTACGTCTTTATTATGACAATGGTAGATGGCAAGATTTTAACGATTCGATTTGCATAAAATCTACAAGTCGATGCTACATATGTGCTGCAACTTCTAAGCACCTCAAAAAATAGATATTTAAATAGAAATTAATTCTGAAAACATTAAGTGTGGCCTTTAAATTTTACATGCTAGAATTATAATTTTTGAAAGCATATGTATATTATGTTAAAATCATTCTCAATGTGGCTTATAAGTTGCCAATAAAGAAGTATAGAGAGAAGAAGCCTGAAGCACAGGAAAAAAAATCTCGAAATCCAGAAAAGAATCCAGAAAGAAACTGGTTTACTGGTACACATACCAAAGGCAAATTTTGGCAATACCAATGATGGTAATACAAAGAGGAAGTTTTTTTAAAAATTCAAAATACCTTTCTGATAAAACAGGCATTAATTATGACCAAATATACCGCTTAAAGTTCATACTGAAGAAAATATCTAGCAAACATACAATTGATCCTAAAAATACGGAAAATATGCATTAGTCACTGTTCCCTTATATGTATATTTGTACCTGTGGCATCCAATGATTTCAACAATGTCCAAAATATTAATTCATGGTGCAGTTATTATTATAAACGCATTATTTCTCATTGGGCAGCTTTCAGATGTGGTCGCAGAAGCGCGTAACAAGCATCTTTGGCTACATCGCCAAGACTTCATGCAAACATTCTGGCGAAAAAAAATGCAGCAAAAGTATATTTTATTGACTATTTTTAACTTCAGACCCTCTTATAAGTACTATCAGAAAAGTAAAAAGAAGAAGGATGAATCCGGTCCCCGGAATGGTCCTCCCTGTCTTCCTCATCCTTGTAACTTTGGTTTCAAAGAATCCTGTCATTTAAAGTTCAGAAAATTGTCCGCAGATTGCGGGGCTTTCAATGATTGTCAGTATAAGAAAAAAAGATCAGAAACATTACTGCTTATAGTGAGAGGAAAATAACCCAAAGTCTTAATTATGTTTCTTCATATTTCGATAAAACATTTGTAAACGTTTCAAAACATTTAGGTCATACATTAAGAAACGCTTCCGGATATTTCATTTCCATATTGCAAAAATATATGTGTGTATGTTTTTGATACGTTTGTGTATTGCCTGTTTATATTTCTGTGCATTTTCGAAATTTGTTTGAATAAGAGCCTACACTAGTCATTCAAATAGACCCAGTTGATAATGTGTAGTCTTTGGGGACGTCATTTTTAAATATCTCGCTCAAATTTTAATATATATATGCATATACTGCATAAAATAATTTAGTACGATCTACGACCGGGCTTGGTTTCAAAATTTTCTTTAAAATATACTTTAAATTTCAAACCGATTCTGAAATTGATTGACATTCTGTTTAATCTGTAAATCGAAGAATATTTGTTATTAATTTACTGGGCTACACTAAAATATTCTTTCACATAATCGTATATGAGGAAACATTATTTGGGGCGCGTTTTAATAATAGTAAATTATTTTAATTTTTATTTAAAATCGGCATACGTTGCTGAGTTTTCTACCAGTTGCTTCCTGTATAATACAAAACAGATAATTATTACAGGGATACACAAAATATTTCGAATACTGTACTGAATAAGAAGAACAATATACTATTAATCCAAGATTTGCATGTTTTTAAAACGTAGTTATAGTACGAACGCCATTCATTTGCTACGCTTGATATGGCATTTCCAGCTTGTTTAAAACTGTTAAGAAAATATTTCCATGAAGAATGATTTTAAAAATATTATCTCTTGTGCAATGAAACATACGTTAATCTAAATACAGTTAATTTATCGCCTTTAACGCATTTTTTATTTATTTCCTCCATTTTATTCATTATCATGCATATTTTTATAACTGACTGTAACTTAAAATTAAAAAAATATTTATTAAGCATACACGCTTACTTTCTTCAAAATATACGTTTTATTTCTACGTTACTCGCAATGCCAGCCCAATAAAAACATGTGATTATGACGTTTGAAGAATGTACTGGGCATGTGCAAAAAAATTTTATTCCGCTTCAAATATGCCACATAGAAATGAGCGTTATATTTCCGACTTAATCATCAACTAAAAAGAAACTTATAGTTTACAGCTAAATTTCGGAAATGTTTCTGCCATGAACTGAAATGTTTCTGGTTATTTTACAGTATAGTAAGGAAAAATCCTCCCTCAAGCTATGCCAAAATTTTATGTTTCAGCCTTGCTACACAGAATTATATGTGTTTTTAATTATTTTGTTTCATTTAATTATTCATGATCTTTAGACACGAATGCATGATAAAATGTACAACAAATAAATAAGTTTATAAATTAATAGTATCAATTTTCTTTGATATGTTATTATTCTCTCGCTGGTAATGGGCGGCCGAGTTTAGTGATATTAGAAGCACGTTTTTACTGAATTTTAATGTTATTTTGACTTCAATCGTTTTCTATAATTTTAAACCAGTAAAATGATTAAAAAAATAAAATCTCATTAAAAAAATTAATAAATGATAGGCAAGAGTTAGGTAAAGAATTTTATCACACAAGTAAAAAAGCAAATATATTTATAATAAAAAATTAATTATTGAAAAATATTTATATGGACATTTTAATTAATTAAAACACTATTCATGAGATATGAGATGTTTAAAAAGTGTTTTATATCATATGATTTTCATACGTATAAAAATTAGAAAAAAATCTTTTTAATATGCTTTTTTAAGTTCCAAGACACATACTTCCTTTTTGTTTTTATTTTCTAGCAATTTCAGGAAATTTTTAGTTAATTATTATTTTAAAATAAAACTTATAAACAGAAACGTTCCTCACGAAAATCTTAAATTTTGTGTTAGGACATGAGTAACTTATAACAAAGAACCTTTTTTAGCAAAGTTATTTATATTTTGTAGTCTTATAGATGCTTTTAATTTAAATAATGTAAGGATGTGACACAAGAATGGATTGTTAATCAAATCTGAAATGCATTCTCACAAGGTCTAAAGTTGTTAAGTAAAGGTCTAAGCTAATAATTAATCCATGCTTTACATTCTGAAATTTGTCGTTTGACTCCATCGGCATTTTAGCAAATCTGCAGACAATTAGGAGCATTCATATTAGATTACTTGAGAAAGATGACCTATACTGGGAATACAACGCTAATTGTAATTCAAATCTGTCTTTTCAAGTGGTTTAAATATATAATTATTTAAAGATCTCAATCTTTATCATTCAACATACACAAAGATTAGATGCATAGATTATTTAATTATGTTTGGAAACATTTTCACGGATTTTAGAATAAACATGTGGATATCTATAAAAATATACAGAAAATTTGAAGAGTAATTTAAATTTAATAAAGCTTAATCCTTCAGTCTTCGATACGTCCTGTAGTTGCGCCAATTTTCGGTTTCGCACCTCTAGAAGATAAATAGCTAAAGGGCAAGTTCAAGTTATCTGTTTACATCTTGTGAAATTAATGAAGGTGTTAATATGTGCTCGCGGGTATATTCGCTTAAGATTAAGAAATTCAGTTGTTATCATATGAATTATTTATGGGCTAAGAAAGTACTTGAATGTATTGTGAGACTTATATGAGTTTTCAAATGCATGTATTTGTAAGAAAAGCTAAAAATTATAAATACTCACATTTTTGTTTATCCTTGATTGAATATTATACGAATTTAATTTCGTTATTCATGTACTTTTATATTTATTTCAGTTTTAACAAAATTCGAGAACCCAAACTTCTAAGAATTTGTAAATTTATATTACGAGACTTTATTCGCAAATAAATATTTACTCTGCTAGATCTAAGAAAGATTTTATAATTACTGCTTTTGTTGAATGATTTTGATGCATGATACTTATTTTGTAAAATTATGCTATATTTTTTTCTGAAATAAAAGAATTCGTATTAGTAAAATCACTACTGAAACAAATGGACTGCACCGTGCGAATAAAAATTACGTGCAAATAGCCTATTAAAATTATGTTTTATATCAAAGATAAGTTTTTCATAACAGAACATTTTATGTTATAACTATTCAAAAAAAAAAAGGATGAAGCACTTTTCTTAAAGTATACCTCAATATAGTTAGGCTAATAGGATTACACTTCCCGAACATTTACTTTTTTCTTCTTATCATTTGTGTTCTCTTATCAAACAATCCAGCTCTTTTGGGAATGTGAGAAGAAAGGGCATACAATACTTCTATTGTATGCCCTTGTATGTACAATACTTCTATTGTATTGATGAATATGATTTTATGGAAATTCCAATTCAATGACTTATAATGATCTTATATTTTCTATTCAAAACTTAATGCAATTAGTGTTAAAAACTAATGAAAAGGAAAAGCCATTCTTAATCCAATATCAAACAATACTGGCCTTTTTATTTAATATAATTTTTTTTAGGATAGTAAAATAAAATTTAGAAAAGTGAAAACTAATAAATATAAGTCCGTTTAACGCTTACGGAATAAATAATTTATTTAAACTTCTGATATTATTAGGTACACTTATATTAAGAATTACTTGAATAAAATTAATACAATAAACCAGAAAGGAGTGAAAAATTAGACAAGCCCAGAACTGCAACCTGGCTTGATAAAGATTAAATATTCGAGTATTTATTGAAATAAATGTACTGAAGTTTGGTAGGTTGATTACACCTTTTCAAGTAAGCAAGAAGATTTTTTTCTTGTAAACATTAGTTAACAGCGATCAAAAATTTCCCTCCCCCCTGAAAACACCCCATCTTCCCAATATATTAATCATCAGCTAAAAAAACATCAGTCATTTTTATTAAAAATGACTTATTAATGAATGATTAATTTTTAAATAAATCATTTTTATTAAAAATGATTTATTTAAAAAAAGTCCTTCCGGCAATGCCGGGAGGAAGAGGTAGCTTTCATATACTTATAAATTTATTTATTTATTTTAAGGTAAGTTACATTGTTCAAAAATACTAAGCTCAAATTAGCGGAAATAATCTTATAAAATTAGTGATTTTATAAGATTGAAACTAGTTTTTGTCAAGACTGAATATTAATAGGAATTTTTAGAAAATAGTCATCTTTTATTCAACCTGGTTTTATTTTAAGCGATTTAGAGAGTCACCAAATTTCATGATATCATAAAGTGTATGCCATTTTAAAGCAACATTGTGGATCGTTCAGATCAGACCGTTTCAAAATGTCAGCCATAAGCAAAATTCAAAGTGCTATAACTCAGTCATTTTTTAAGATATAAACAAAATAAAAAATGTTCTGGAATCGTTGTTTTAAGTTCTAACACGTAAAAGAAAAATATTTTTCAATTTTTAATTTCTTCGCATTTTATTTTAAATTTTAAATTTTTTTAAAAATTTAAAATGACCACCATTTTGAAACAAAATAGCGGATGATGCTGGCCAACGAACTCGGTTGAGACATTTGTATGTACTATGTACATCCCAAGTTTCATTGAAATCGGTTTATAAATACGCGTGTTATCACGTGACAAAAATCAGATCGTTTCAAAATGTCAGACATAAGAAAAATTCAAAGTGCTATAACTCAATCATTTTGTAAGATATAGACAAAATAAAAAGTGTTCTGGAATCGTTGTTTTAAGTTCTAACACGTAAAAGAAAAATATTTTTCAAATTTTGATTTTTTCGCATTTAACTTTAAATTTAAAAATTTAAAAAATTTTTAAATGGCCACCATTTTGAAACAAAATGGCGGATGATGCTGGCCAACGAACTCGGTCGAGACATTTGTATGTACTATGTACATACCAAGTTTCATTGAAATCGGTTCAAAAATACGCGTGTTATCACGTGACAAAAATCAGATCGTTTCAAAATGTCAGCCATAAGAAAAATTCAAAGTGCTATAACTCAGTCATTTTTTAAGATATAGACAAAATAAAAAGTGTTCTGGAATCTTTGTTTTAAGTTCTAACACGTAAAAGGAAAATATTTTTCAACTTTTAATTTTTTCGCATTTAATTTTAAATTTTAAATTTTTTAAAAAATTTAAAATGGCCGCCATTTTAAAAAAAAATGGCGGATGATGCTGACCAACGAACTCGATCGAGACATTTGTATGTACTATGTACATACCAAGTTTCATTCAAATCGGTTCATAAATACGTTAGTTATCGCATGACAAAAATCAGATATATATATATATATATATATGGTTATATATATATATATATATATATATGTCAACATATAAACGGAGGGTGGTTTTGGAGTCTGGGGGTCATGATCGGTGAAAATATACCAAAATTTTCCGGAAGTGCTTTCCCCCGGACGGCTGCAATAGGTAGCTTTTTACTTTTTGTAATGAAAGCTACCTAATAAGAGGTGTAAATGAGACGAGTATAGCGTGATTTAGAATATGATTCAAAATTATCGGATTGGAAATTTAATCTAACCCAGTTAAAAAAAAGTCGCCAGACGTGTCAAGCCAGAAACGTGTCAAGCCAGAAACCGAAATACCAAATTTTTGGTTAGTCTGCGAGCCATATTTAAATATGAGCGAGATAAACGATAAATAGTTACAGAGACTTGACTATTTACTAAAATGTTAGATGAAAATGTAAATATATAACTGTTTACAATGAGAAAAAATATCATATTGCCTTCAAATTAAATAAACTAATTTAAAAATTAAATAAACTAAAAATTAATTTATTCCTGTTGTTACAGTCTACTGTGTCTGAACGGGGATTGACGAACGTAGCACGGAAGGGGACAGAGCCCCGTAGTGTATGAAAAAAGGATTTAAGAATGAATACTAAAAACGTAAAGTGTTTTAATTATAATAAAAAAAATATTGCGTCACTTTATTTTGCTTGCGATATCAATCTTCTTATTTTAGAAATTCATCTTTGTTTAATAATGTTATTTTCTTACAAATCAATTTTCAAAATAATTTAAGAGAACTTTAAAATTTTTCAAAGAATCCTTTTTTCCATTTTAAGAATTTTCATAGAGAAATAAACATATAAGTCTTTACTCAAGTATTTTTACTGTGGGCAGTTATTTTATGAAAAAGAAATGTTAATTTTGAAAAAAAAGGAAAATTTAGAAAGTAACAAAAAGGCACCACAATAACTTAACTGAACCAATATTTTGTCTTTTGTAATTTTCTTTACTGACGTAAAAACTCTTGGGTCTCTGTAATCTTGGGTGAAGAATTATTGCATTTCTTATAACAACTTCTAAATTTGCATTTCGAATGTTTACTTTCCATACTGGTAAATAATAGTAGAACGAATAGCTATTAAAACGATGATTTATATCTATTTAATACTTACTAAATTACACAACATCTAATCTTATTGCAATTTGAATAAAACAAGAAACCCCTTTATCGCATTATCACTTTTATCTATCGTTGGGTTAATAGCATTACATTTTCTAAAGATTCATTTTCTTTTTTCGATTGTTTGTCTTCTGTTATGAAACAGTTCCTTTCTTTATGAAAGAGAGACAAAACGAGCATACAAAATAAGACGAAGATTGTATTATGAGCATACCAATTCTCTGCCTTATATTTGTGTTATATTTCATGTGTACAGAAAAATACAGCCAATGTTAGAAAGTAATCAAAAGGAAAAATGGTGAAACATCTAGCACAATTGCTGTCCAGTTATTGTTATTATGATAAAAGCAAAATTTCTTGTAGAAGCAAAATGAAAAGAACAGAAGTTAGTATTCCTTTTGCGGAATATTTTAATGTTTTCAAATTTAAAAAACGAAGATTGCAATATCAGATTAAATTTCAGATTTAAAATTATCAGATTTTTTCTACAGAGCAAAACGAAACATATTTCAAATGTTTAATAAAAATCCAAGTGATGTATTTGTTTTCATACTAAGTTGTATATACGAAATATTTGAAATTTTCAAAAATATGTTAAACTACATAAAATTTAAAATATCTTAGGATTATATTTCCAAATTCTATTTTAAAAAGTAAGTGTCAAATAAAATATGCTTATATTTGTTAAGAAAAAATGGGGTTTAAAAATACGTAAACTATAAAAGCAAAACCAAATACATTTTGACTAATTATGTCTTGAGATTTAAGTAAAATAAAAGGTACTTTTTTTCCAGCTACACTAAACCAAAACTGACTTATTTTTGATAAATATTGTCCATTTTCTAATAAAAAATTTTAAATTATTCAAAATTACCTTTAAAAATACACTTTCGGACTTCTCCAGCTTTTTTAATTTGACAAAATTTACTAAATTAATTTTCGCAATATCCACCTGAAGCTTCTGAAATAATTAAAAAATTTGGGCATAAGAAAATAACTCATTATCAATGTCTTTTGAGAATTCTAATGATTCATTTGTGTGTCAGGCAACAGGAATATTAAATAAAATCTAATCTTAAAACTTACTGTATGAGTATTATTGACTCTTCGGTATGTTGAAGATCTGTAACACGATGATACAAATGGTTAATTTACATTAATCTACTCGTAATCCGGACAAAATATCCTTTAAAATTTTATCTTTTTGAGAGTTTATTTCCGCAAATAAATTATAATCACTAGATAAGGTTAAGCTAAGAACAGCCTTAAGATTTCTATAATCGGATTGCAGATGCTGATACCCATTTCAAATATTGAAATGTAATAAATTTAAATTATTACTGGATATGTAAACATTATGTGATTTACGGAAAGGTCTGCTAGAAAAATTTTACTGTTTGCATTGTCTTTAAGTAAATTAACTTTAGAGCAGGTTGCGAACACTAGTATGGCATATTCTAAACCAGTTTCATGTAACAAACAAGTTTGAAATTGTACGTGAAATGTGGTAAATGAGATGCGTTCGTATTATAAATAATTTTATAAATATTAAGAATTCGACACAATAGCTATTAATTTCTTATGCACAAATGCATAAATACAAAATATGATACGTCATGTATCAATTACACAGCGAGCTAACTATACTAACGCAAGTTAGAGTACAGACAGGCGAACCGAATTCTTAAACATTTTCAACTATATTGAAAAGTATTAATAACCTAATAGGTTAAAATTTGACTGTCATAAATTTATACTAATAAACAATAGCATATTTTAATTTTTTATTTATTTATTTATTTTTTTTTGTACAGCCGTGTATTTTGTTTATTATCTTTACATATGAATCACTATTTAGATAAAGTTTAATTAAGACTAAAACACTCTTAAATCTAGTGAAATCATACTTCCAAAGATTATCTCCCATACACAGCCATGTATCTAATTCTTTGTGTGGCCATGCTTATCATTTTTCTACTTTCTAATAAAAGTATCTTGGTTTACTGAATACAGTTTAGTGTAAAAATACTTAAAACCATCATACTTTATAGCTTAAAACCATTTTTAAGCTATATTTTTCACAACTCTAACATGTGCGTTTCTTTTATGTTACCCTGTATGATATCTAAAGCACTTATATACGCAATTCACTATGCAATAATTAAGTTAAACTTCAAGATTCATATAACAACTAAAAATGCACGCCTAGAAAACATCGCTAATATATAATACTAGCTGACCTGCCCAGCATTGCCCGGGCCCGTGATGTTATTCAATTTTCAAATGTTATCTGTTTTCTAAATGATCCTTAAATTAAACTCACATTTCTACGATTTTATATCCTTAAGTCCATTTTGTCAAAATTTATATTTTTAAATGGAAAAAACACGAAAAAATATTCATCTGAAAGCACATGCTCTTTGGAATTTTATTTTCTATGTAATTTGATTTTTGGAAATTATGCGTACGGAAAGGGAACGAAACTGCGACGGAACACTCAGGTTTTTACTGAATTCGTAAAAATTTTCACTCATTTTAATGTGTAAAAAGTAATTTTAGCCATGCGAAAGTTTCAAAAAATTTTGAAAGTAATGTAAATATGGTTTATTAAAAGGCTTTCAAAAGATTGTGCTAAAATGCGGACATTTAGTTACTTTTAGCGTAGAAAAACTGTACTCTTGAAGAGTCGGAATGTGATTCGTGTTTGTCGATGTATTTGAACGGGTTAAATCTCATTTTTTAACCAATTGTACTATAGATTATAAAAATGTTTTAGCTTTATGAAAATATTTTTATTTTGTCCGGACATATAGAATTGCGCCCTGCAAAGGCAAAACTGCATTGAAAAGATTTAGTTTTTATTTATTTCGTTAAATTTTTCGCACTTTTTTTGTAAAAAAAATATTTCTACCCGTACGAACATTTCAAAATTTTTGTAGAAATGTAAATCTAGTCTATTGAGATGCTTTAAAAAGATTGTGCTGAAATATATATGTTTACATACTTTTAGCGTACAAAAAAAATTTATCCATGAGACACAAGGTGACCACCTTTCGCCGGTGTATTTAAAATGATTAAATCTTATATTTTAAAAGCCGATTGCATCATAGATTATAAGAATGTTTTTAATCTTTAAGAATATGCTTTTTGTTTGCCGGTACCTATAGAATTGCGCTCTGCTGAGGCAAAACCGCAAAGGAAACGATCTGTTTTTATTGATTTCATTAAACTTTTAGCACATTTTATTCTATAAAAGATATTTGTATCCGTCCAAATGCTTCGAAATTTTTGTAGGGAATATAAATTAGGTCTATTGAGAAGCTTTTAAAAGATTGATTTGAAATATGTATGTTCAGATAATTTTAGCATAGAAAAACTATGCTCTCTGCGATTCGCAAAATGTCCTTATTTTCCAGTGTATTTGCAAGGGTTAAAATCCATATATTTTTTAAACCGATCACACCATCGGTTAGAAAAAAGTTTCAACTTTAAGATCTTCTTTTTGGTTTCTTTATATCTTAAAAATTCCACCCTGGAAAGACATTGACAAAAGGGAGCAAAATAGTTTGGGGAAAAACGACCCTTTTTGAATATTTGTTTTCAAAGGGATAACTGCAACATATTTTCGAATTCATTAATGCATTTGAGACCTAAAAATATGATCTTTCGAAATATTTAACTGCGTATATGTTTAACTGCGTTGAGCAGTTAGGTTGATTTGGATTTAAACAAAATGATTCAAAAACAGAAATAAACGGGAACAATATTTCTTCCGTTGTTTAGGTGCGTAAATGAGTTTCTGCGCATGTGCAAACGTTTTTTTTCCCCGAACATAAAAAAAAAATGATGTTTGAAGATAGTGAGTTCCGCTTCGTAATTAATATATCTGCAACTAATCAAAATATTATAATTCTGAGCCTCAGGTACATCTTGGGCTACTCTCATAAAAATGTTTGAGCCTCGTACGTGCCGTAGAATTTGCTAGCCATCGCACACCCACACACAGACGGACAGACAGAGTGATTTGTTCTTTTATTAGTATAGATTTCAGTTGTACTATTATATCTGAAATCTTTTGTATGCTCCAGTAAATACCATGCATTTTTTATGATACATGATATACATAAAATTTCATATTATGTATTGCATTACATTTAATCATAAAATTACTGCTTTTGAGTCATACTGACTACAACGGAATTCGCATGTCTAACTCCTTCTCTAGAGAGAAATGTAACAGTTTAGTGTTAGTTACCTATTATTTTTTACTCTTCATAAATCACCCCAACGAAGGTACGATCCGAAATGGATATTTTAGAGAAGTGATTTAGACATTAGAGAACCATTATTATCCGAACGCACCACAGTGAAAAAGATGTTGGAAATCTGTTGATTAGTTTGTAAAACATCACATATGCTATACATAATTACAGACTTCGTGTAAGATTGAAAGCATAAGTTAAAATTTTTAAATAATGTTATAACACACAATTACGTACAAATATACCCCCCTCCCACACGCACACGCAAAAAATGACATACGTTGTTTTAAAAAAACTTATATTCCCCCTTTTTAAACACATTTTTCTTCACTGTGGAAATAGAAGTATCTTCAAAACTATCTTCTTCTTCTTCTTCTTCTCCTTCTTTTTTTTTTTTTTTTTTTTTTTTTTTTGAGAGAGAGAGAGAGGGGGAGGGGGAATCATGTTTCTACTCATTTGTTGCAACGTTGTTTAAAGATTTTACCTTAATGATCAATGCTTCTTAATTGATGCAAATGTACTCTAATTACGAACGCAAATATATAATAACAGAAAAGATTTTTTTAATTTAAACACGAACTTTAAATATATATATATTGGCTATGCTTAGCATTAGGAAACTTTTTCTAATACTAAATTGTGGGTTCTACTTAATTATCTGGTCCGCTAATTATACAAATCGTCAAACTACTTGCAAATTATATAAATTAGCATAATTTGATTTTAAATAACGAAAGAACAAAAAAATTAGTAAAATATGAATAAAAATACAAATTAAACGTCAAATTAAAAATCACTTAATAACGTAACAAACACATGTGACGCATTTAATGTCAAATAAATGTGATATTTAACAGCCATTTTAGACATTTAATGTTATAGTTTGTTGATAGTTTTTTAATCGACAGGTATAATCAAGCAATATCTAAATGCGTAAAATAAATAACATTGTAATTCCAAAAATGAAAATCATATTAACTTACAGCTTACAGCGACAGTTTAAACATCTCCAGAAAAAAATATCCAGAAAAAAAATATATTTTGAATTAAAATTTTAAGGAAATACACTGTCATGAAAAATGGAAGAATTTGGAAAATAGGATTACAAATATTTCGACCACTGATTATCTGATTGACTTTATTCTCTATACAAAATTTATTTTTGTTGCCTTTTATATTCACGCCTTAAATAAACAATTTCGAAAATTGTTATATACCTTTCATCTAAACAAATTTTTCGAGAGTCCGAAAAGAGTAGTTCCAAATAATCGAGGCTAATGATATTCAATAGGTTCTTTCACATTATTATAAACTAAATACTTACCGAATTCCAAGTCTATAGCTCAATTTGCTCGGGCGAAACACGTTTACAAAGAGGCAGACACACAGACAGACGGAAGGCATTTTTTTTTTCAACACTAAAATATCAAATGTGTCAATCCTTCATTTTTTTTCTTTTACTTTTGAAACGAGTAGAAGATTTACCCTATACTACGTATGATAGGTAAGTAAAAATAATGTTAATTTTTATATTAATATTAGTGCTGTTAATATTTTATGTTTGCCTGTTAAACAAATAAAAACAACAGCAAATATTTGCCTTGAAATTGATTGAATATTTTAAATATCGTTATACATACCTTAAATACCTTTCAAATATGTTGTAAAGTTTTAAAAACACATCTTTTCGAGCTATTGTACCTGATTTGCAATTAGTTAGAAATGATAGCATCAGAAAATGTGATATTCTGATTCGAGAAAATTGATGATTACATTCTAAAAGCGATTCAGAAACGAATTATGGCCTGACAATTGGCTTAGGCAATGCAAACCCACATCACATTTTGTATCAGAATTTCAGAAATTACAATTGATAATCGCAAAAATATCGTGATAATTTTGTACGATCCTGTGTAGAATCTACAGATTTGTATAATCAGTAGGTATTATAAGAAAGTTTAGTTTAATTTAAAAATGCAATATACAAAAAACCGCCCTATAGCATTCGAGTTCGTATGTGTAATCCTGTAGTTCACCTATAGAATTTATACACACTAAGTAATAGGGGATTAATTAGTTTACCGTATACGTCCATGAATAAGACGAAAAATTTTAAATGATGTTTGGGAAATGAAAGGGGATGGTGGACTCATACATGAGTTAGTAAATAATAATGATAATAACAACAACAACATAATTGACGCCGCTCTGCTAATCTGAAGGTTGTGGGTTCGATTCCCGTTGGCTTAATTGCACACACACCTTGTGTGGAGCTTCTGGTTGTATTTCTCTTGTGATGTAATTTTTCGTGTGCTATCTCGTCCTTGTATACTGACGATGACTTATATGCAGGCTTTCATGTCGAGCACACAAGTCAGATGCATGTATTCAATAAATAAGTAAAAAGAAACAATATAATTCGCGAATGGACAAGTTTCTTAAGTAATCACATATGGGTCTAGATTAGAGAGATAGATAAAAGAAAAAACTAGTCATTTCTCTGTCATTAACAAAAAAATGTTTCAACAGGAATGTTTCGATTAATTGTTCTATGCCCATTTTCTCGTGGGACGAATTTCACTTGAATACAAGGGCATTATTTTCAATATTTTAATTTCCGTTTTTAAGAGGGTTCAACTTGAGATAGCTTCTAAATATTTCCTCCGAAAGTTATATAATGCAAATAAGTACTGTATTTTAGAAGTCGCATTATTTATCCTCATAAATAAGGCTTCAATTAAATTTTCAAGGATCTTTTTTAAAAGTATCGTTTAATTGATATGAATAGGTTTCAATACCGTTTAATCTTCTACGGTTTTACATAATTATGCATGTTTAAAACGTTGAATAAAAAAAGTCTGATTACAAATGTAAATAATTATATTTACTAATTTTAGGAAAATTTATCAATTTTTTTCATCTTCCATTACATATCAGTTTTCAAAATTTTGCGTTAGAATTGGATGAATCGACTGATACACAAGTATATTCAGTAACTCTAAAACGCTACCACAACTTTAAACACACTTCTACTTCTGCGACAGTAACTGTAACCAAGTTACTGTCTGTGTCAATGTAAATGAGTGATAAATGCTATGCACACCGTAACTATATTAAGCCACTTGTAGTGTACCTCACTCATATATATGAATTATATGTTTGAAATTGTCATTATTTGAAGACATAATGTAACGCAATTATTTTGAGTGACTCTACCTATAGGCTATAAACGCAACTTACTTCAGTTTTACAAACGAAAATGCTATATTAAACAGCATTAACTCATATCAATTACATGAAAATTCGAGTCTATTTACAATAATTAGAGAACGCACAGACAGACAAAACGAATTTATAAAAACTTTTCTTTTGGAAAGTTTTAAAAACACAACTTTTCGAGCATTTACTATACCTGATTTGCAATTAGTTACTGCATATATTTATATTTATATATAACTTAACAATGCAATAATAAAAATGACTAAAGAAATTTGGGTATCTGTAAATTGTAATTGTACGAGTTTTAGAAAAAATAACTATCATTAAAAATAACTAGCGCAATTTTCCATTAAAAAAAAGACACCTACTATTATGTTAAAAAGTACTAATTTTTAGTAATAATTATTAGACTGTTAATGAAACTCGTAATTAAAACTAATTGGATATATTTATGAACATAAAAAAAATCTTTTTTATCATTCGTGTCTGGTTGGTATATATCCTAATACGTTATTTTCCCAGACAGTTATAATTAAATCAATGAGGAATGGTAATTAAATTTATTGATTAAGGCATAATTTCAGTTTGTAAATGGTAAATACGAATTGGTTTAAGAAAACAAATGTTTTTAGATAGCTTATATGATAAAAAGGGAGAAGATAACTATAAAAGAAAAAAAGAAATACGGGGAAAAGCAATTCCAAAATTGTTTTGGAAGATCTCACGTGATCCTTAGATTCTTCTCTTAGTGCAGTTTTATACATTTTATATATGAAACTCCACACTCTGCTTAAATTTTGAATTCATTATACACATGAACAAACACACACAAATATATATACATATATAGGATGTCCAGTAAATAAGACCCTGATTTGAAAATTAAATTTAAAAAAAGATAAAGATCAATATAATTATATGGTAAAAGGTTTGTTTATTAGGTTCGCTGTAAAAACATTGTACAATAGTTTTGAGCGGTGAATATTTTGAAAAGATTGTGTTCGGAATTCAGAGAATACTTGATCTGACATTTTTCTTGCTTTCAATTGCTTGCAAAAACGCGTTTTTAGGCGCATAGTGACATATTTCAACGATTTTCCGAAAAAAAAATTGGAATTTCTAGTTTCAAAAATGTAATTCTAAAAATGTGAAAAATATGGAATTGTTAGCCAAAAACAAATGTTCTCTGCAAACAATCTAAAACAAGAACAACGTTAGACATGTATTCTTTACAATCAGAACACAATCTTTTCAAAATATTCACCGTTCGAAACTAATGTGTAAGATTTTTACGGTTTACATAATAAACAAACCGTTTACCACATAATTCTATCGATCTTTGTTTTTGACAAATTGAATTTTGAAATCAGAGCTTTTTCGGTGGTCACCTAATATACGATCTTTGTCATGAAATAGATGTAGCGTACTTTGCTGGCCATTTTGAGATACCATCTTGTTTCAAAAGGATGGCAACTTTAAAATTTAACTTAAAATTAATGCCGAACGAAACTAATAAGGATTTTTTTCTTAAGTTCCTTGATAGAAGGATAATGTAGTATTTTTCTTTTTTACTCTGTCTTAAATAATCATTCAAAATAACAGCTGGCAAGAATTGTTGTGTGACTGACATTTTGAAGAACTGACAGATTAAAAGAAAAGGTCATAAATTTTTGCGTTTTAGTGAACGCGTTTTCTTTGAAATTTCTTTCATGGTTTTCTTTTCTTTTGCCTCTGTCAAAACTATATGCATTCATACCGATTAGCTTTAAATTACATTCCAATATTGGCAACATTTGAAGAAATGTTGATAACCATATGATAAATTCATTATGATAACCATAAATAAAACAAAATAAATTAAGACATCTTCTAGATAGTTAATATGGCGATACTCATTCAAATTCAGTACTGACGGAATTAAGGAATGCATGTATTTTTAATATCTTGATTTCGATTGTTTGCATTTTAACGTAGTTTTTTTCTATTATCTCACTGACAAAGAAAAATGTTAGATTTTCTTCTTGGTACATATTATATTGTTTATTAATAGAATAGACGTTATATATTTTAAACTTTTACAATTGAAAACATTTTTCGTAAATAATACATTCCTAAAGTATTTCTTACTTGAGATTCTTTATTCTAAGCCTTCTGCCTTAATTTTCCGACATTAAAATATCATTCCATATCAAATAATCTTTACCTTTTATAAGCCTAGATAATTGCTTTTTCCTGAAGTTTAGTACAAATATTTTGACTGCATACTCGTGCTTAATTATCTGTTTTTACTGCTATAAGATTTTGTTGTACTCCGTGGTCTCTAATTAGCTAAGGAACTGGTCTGTAGCAGTTTCTAAACATTTTTTTGTATCCGTGTAACCCAATGCTCTCAAAATAATATTATATTTTAGCTTCTTTTCTTGTCAATAAAGCCAGCAGAACAGCTAATTGTTCTCATGAAATAAAATGTTCTAATTTATTTCATTAATACCTTTTCTTCTGCTTTACTACTGAGTTTGATAGATTAAATGATTTAAAAAGCTATATGGTATTTCGATACCTGCTTTTATGCCTTACCATTTAACCAACAAGACATGAACAGTTTCAAAGATTATGTTATATATGAAATTAATGATGGACTGCGTCATTAATTTTGACTGTTAATAAAGGTTTACACGATATGTCCAAAGGTGCAATCCACTTTCGAATTTAGACAATTTGTAAAATACCTAGAAAAATACACGAGGAATTTTTCTGAAACTCTAAGTGTGCAAACAATGTGGTAAAAGTCATACATTTCCGTGAAGACATTTTTCCCCAAACTCTGCAATGACTACAAACAAAATGAAAAAGGACGAATATATTTTGAATAACCCTGTCAAAACTAATGTTGAGAAACGTTCAAATTGTAGATTATGATATACAGGCTTATTGTAATAAAATGTGTCTCTTATTATGTAGATAGCATGCATACTCATAAAGAAATTAAGGTTTTTATTAAAATAATCCCCAAATTTTCCCAAGTTTTTTTGCTTATAATTTGTAGAGTTCTTAATATAAAATAGTGGGTTTTTTTTTAAACATGGCAAAAAACAATGTATACAATACCCTGTAATCATAATTAAGAAATAATAACATTGTATGAAAAATAAACAGATTCTTTGTACGTGCGTGAACGTTATGAAAGTTACAATTGCATATTGTGTTAGCTAAATTTCAACAATTAGCATCTCTCATCTCCCATTTTTACACAGTTATTAGGCACATATTTCTGATGAAATCTAGATACATATACAAAAATATACAAATTTAATTTTCATTTCAGAATATTATCACGTACCTGGGCAATGCCAGGTGTTTCTGCTTGTAAGAAATATACTTTGAACTATCGAAACCCAAATTTATGTTCATTGTAATTTTTTACTGCGCCTTATGCTGATTAATTTTATTTGGCATAATAGCGGTCTGAGGCATTCGAAATCTGCCTAAAGAGTTTTGACTTAAATCAATAAAACAAAAAGTATTATAATATTTTAAACAATGACTATATTATTCTTTTAAAGTTGTAGTTTTAATGAAATGACGGTTTTCAAATTTCATTCATCAATTTTCATCAAGAAATATTTTTTTTTTTTTTGAAAGAAAAACAAAGGTGTAAAATCAAAGGACTCCTTTTGTTTTTTACTTAAAAATATATATGTTACAGGCCAAACCCGATTTTAGGCCAAACTAGATTGGCCTAGGCCAAACTAGTTTATCCTAACGCCCATCGGATAGACTAATTTTTCCTAGGCCAAATCGGTCTATCCTAACGCCCATCGGATAAACTAGTTTTTCCTAGGCCAGACCTGTCTATCCTAAGGCCCATCGGATAAACTAGTTTTTCCTAGGCCAAACTAGTCTATCCTAAGGCCCATAGGACAATCTAGTTTTTCCTAGGCTAAACTAGTTTGGCCTAACTCTTATAGGACAAACTAGTGTAGCCTGCTGTTTATTGGTCTGAACTAGTTTCTCCTAGGCCGATCTAGTTTATCCTAGGCCAATTCAATTTGGCCTGATTTTATTGAATTCAATGGCGCCACAGCGCCAACATTCTAGTTTGGCCTAGGCTGATCTAGTTTATCCTAGGCCAATTTAATTTTGCGTGTTTTTAGCTCGCAAGCGTGAAAGCCTGAGAAATAATGGGCTCGCAGGTTCTGTATGTATGAATGTACCTATGTATGTATGAATGTACGTACGTATGTACGTAACACGATAACTCGTGATAGAAATATCCGATTAGCTTCAAATTTTGGATGTACGTTCGTTGATATAAGGAAATTTTCTGATTAATTTTGGGAATTCATTGGATAAGAATAAAGGGAAGCGAAAGGGAGGCTAATCCCCCGCCGTTAATTTAAAGAAATGGATTTTTCATGCAGAATTATCAGTTTTTATTTAAAATTTTAGATATAGGATCATTCCGTCTAGGCGCCTCCATGATTAGTTGTGGATGTTTATTGTTTAAGTGTAAAAAAAGGCAATGTAGGTTACCCCCCCCCATAATTTAGATAAATGGTTTTTGACGCAGAATTTACGGATATGTTTCACATTTGTATATAGGCTCTTTCTGATAAGGCGATTCCCTGAATAGTTTTGGGGGTTTAATGGTTAAGTATGAAGGGAAAAATGAACGATTACCCTCTTACATAGAAAAAACTAGTTTATCCTATGGGCATTTAGATAAACAAGTTTGGTGTAGAAAAATCCAATTTAACCAATTGGCATAGGCATAAAATAGTTTGGCCGAGGCTAATCTAATTTAGCTCGAAAACAGGGTTGGCGAGTAAAAAACATATCTTTCACTATAAAAAGTATAAATGTGTGTCAAGAGTCATTGCTTATAACACCAATACAAAAATTTAACATGTTCACCTTAGAGACATGATGCATTGGACATGGTGTTTGCTTATTCAAGCAAATTATTATTATTTACTTTAATGTTTAATGTTATTTACTTTTGTACAGACAGAGCTCTGTCTGTACAAAAATCAGTGAAAAAAGACTCAGTCCGGCTCGATCTGGCCCTACTCAATTTCTGCAAAAAAATTCAGGTTTTACTTCACATGCAATTAAGATTCCTTTATAAAATACAGCTTATATATTTATTGGATAAATTTACAATGTATTTTTAAATTATGTTGTGTTCACAGAATGGAAAATACACAATGTATTAATGATTATCTAGATTCTTAGAGTTTCAATATTCAAATACGGATTCATTAAATATTCAATGTAGTTTAGAACAAAAGAAAAAATATGAGAGGTTTAAATATCATAACTTTTGAATCCGTTCAGTAAAAAGTAGATTTGTGAATATATTTCTCTATCATTCCTTAAGGCTTTTCTCAAATCCTAAAGAGCTACATCCTAACACATTTATGAACTACTTCCTTTTCGGAAATGTATAAGGTTAACAGATTCAGATAATATATAATCAAATGGCATAAACCATTTTTTCATAAAAGCGATGTATCTTTGTGAAAAAAATAAAGCTACGTTTTGAATCGAATTTCCGGTTACGACTTCACGAAAAAAAAAAAAAAAATTGACGCCGTGAGAAGAATAGCTTATATGTCGACAGGTAATTAATTTCTCAAAAATGGAAAACGCTGCTCGATTGCAAATTTTGTTCAGCTTAATTCTGGCTCGAATATGCAATAATAATAATAATAATAATAATAATAATAATAATATTAATAATAATAATAATAATAATAACAACAATAATAATAATAATAAATGCAAGTCAGATCTCAGTTGGCACGAGTGTGCAGAAAAAAAAAGCAAACACCATGTCCAATGCATCATGTCTCTAAGATGAACATGTTAAATTTCTGTATTGGTGTTATAAGCAATGACTCTTGACACACATTTATACTTTTTCTAGTGAAAGATATGTTTTTTACTGGCCAGACCCGTTTTCGAGCTAAATTAGATTAGCCTCGGCCAAACTATTTTATCCTTATGCCAATTGGATAAACTGTTTTTTCTACACCAAACTTGTTTATCTAAATGCCCATAGGATAAACTAGTTTTTTCTATGTAAGAGATGTCATTTTTTCCTTCATACTTAACCATTAATCTCCAAAACTATTCAGGCAATCGCCTTATCATAAAAAACCTATATACAAATGTGAAGCAAATCCGTAAAAACCATTTATGCGTCAAAAACCATTTATCTAAATTATGGGAAGGGGTTAACCTACATTGCCCTTTTTTACACTTAAACAATAAACATCCACAACTAATCATGGAGGCGCCTTGTCAGAATGATCCTAAAATTTTAAAGGAAAACTGATAATTCTGCATCAAAAATCCATTTCTCTAAATTAACGATGGGGGACTAGCCTCCCTTTCGCTTCCCTTTATTCTTATCCAATGAATTCCCAAAATTAATCAGAAAGTACCTTATATCAATGAACTTGCATCCAAAATTATAAGCAAATCGAATATTTCTATCACGAGTTATCGCGTTACGTACATACGCACGTACATACGTACGTACATTCGTACATACATATGTACATTCATACATACAGATCCTGCAAACCCATTATTTCTCAGGCTTTGACGCCTGCGAGCTAAAAACACGTAAAATTAAATTGGCCTAGGAAAAACTAGATCAGCCTAGGACAAACTAGAATGTTGGCGCTGTGGTGGTCATTGAATTCAATAAAATCGCGCCAAATTGAATTGGCCTAGGATAAACTAGATTGGCCTAGGAGAAACTAGTTCAGACCAATAAACAGCAGGCTAAACTAGTTTGTCCTATAAGAGTTAGGCCAAACTAGTTTGGCCTAGGAAAAACTAGCTTATCCTATGGTCCTTAGGATAGACTAGTTTGGCCTAGGAAAAACTAGTTTATCCGATGGGCCTTAGGATAGACCGGTTTGGCCTAGGAAAAACTAGTTTATCCGATGGGCGTTAGGATAGACCGGTTTGGCCTAGGAAAAACTAGTCTATCCGATGGGCGTTAGGATAAACTAGTTTGGCCTAGGCCAATCTAGTTTGGCCTAAAATCGGGTTTGGCCTGTAACATATATAAAGGATCAGTCAACGTTTAAATAAATATGTAAGCTTTAAATAATACCAATAATAATAATAATAATAATAAAAGGAAATTATTCTACCCGTTGCTGAGATATTTTTATACAAAGTTAATAAAAATAAGATTACCTCGAGAAAATCGCCTTTGAGATTTTGTAACATATACCGTTTGTTTGTAAAACAGTACAACAAAAATAGCTTTTTCTCCTTTACTTGTGTTAATCATTTTTAGAAACAGGTTTGAGAGAAACATTATAAAATGTCAAACATTTAAAAAACGCATGTAAAGAAAAAAAAGCCGAATGGCTTGTATACCTTAATATGGTACTTAATAAATATCCTTTCTTATTTGTTGAGTGTCTGAAACATTTTTGTAGGAAATTTTCAACGATCAGCAAAGAACAATGTAGCTTTAGGTGACACGATAAACCATACATTTTTACATACATAAAAGATATGACAATTTTTGTCGCCTGCAAGATGAATGTGCTATCAATCACTTTTAATCAACTAAAGACAGACTCTATTCAGTTCTGTGAATGACCTATTGTAGGTAAAATTATGATTGATATTATTTTCCCCTCCTCTATATCTATTGTGATTGTAATCACACAGTTTTTTTATTGTTATCTTAATAGCACAAAATTGTCCTTTCCACAAAAGTACACAAAAATACATTACTTATTTTTTTTAATAACCAACTGTATACTCCTCACTTACTTCTGAAACGTTTTTAAGTGAGTTACAGAACATAGTGAGTTGAATCTGAAGAACAAGATGGTTATGTAGATATAAATTGTATGTATAAACTTTATTTTCAATAAAATGTTCTATCGATTAAATAGAGAGGTTTATTATGCATATAAGTTAACTGAAAATCTATCAGGCCATACAAGGATCGTCAAATGTATTTTAAAGTAAAAACATTCTTTGCCATACAGATGATCATGTGATTTAAGTTAAATCCAACCGTTAAACATTTGCTTTATATTTTAGCACATTTAAATCTTCATGGACTCAGATTTAATAGTTCGATTATTTAAAATGGATATTACAAGGATTATTCTGGCATTCTTTACCATTTTCTTTCTCTTTTCTATAATCCATAATGTGTTTATTTCATTTTAGCATATATTAGAAGTGTGTCCAAGGAGTATGCTGTATATTTATTTATTTTTGGTTAAAATATTAATAATCATAATAATAGAATAACATTAAAGCAGATTATCAAATGTTTCTCTTTTGTTTCATATTTTAGTGACATTTAAGTTAATAAATAAACTATGGAACAAAGAAAGTAATTCAATGATTTCGATTAATTTTTTCGAATCAACAATTTATGTATTAAAGTTTAGTGATACAAATTCTTCTATTTGCAACATATAGCTTAATATCTTAATCTATTAATTAATTATAAATTTTAGATAAACTATATAGATATATTTATTTCCAACAGATGTATACAAGATAGATATACAATCTGCCAGATATTCAAGGTTGTCAATTATTTTCAAATTATCATAAATTTTAATCGGACTCTGTTGCTAAATTAATATCAATAATTAAACTCTATATTTATTTTGAAATTTTAATTAAATTTCCTTTCCATATGTTTAACTTCCTGTAAGACCTATAAAAATAAGTTAGATTAATCTTACTACATTTGCGAAGTTTTTTCTTTATCCTAAATTTGTATCTATATTTCAATTTTCTATAAGGGGTTTTCATTTAAAAAAGTTAATATTTTATTTTTAAAAAGTTTCAGGCTAATTTTCCTTTTTAAGAGATTGATATATATCAAACTGTAAGATTTAAGTAAGGACAATACCAGTTTAAAAAATCTAATACGAAATTTTTTATCAATGCATGAATTAAAAAAAAAAGGTGGACACATAATTTGAAAACTTCCTTTGAAACTCGTTTAGAGAACTAAGATTAACTGATTAAGATCAAAATGCTTTTGAAAAATTGTTTAAAGACATTTATACGTAGAAATGAATGAAACATCACAAATAAAAAAAAGGTATACAAAAATACCTTTGCCTTTCTAATAAAAATTGGCAGTAAAGCGCAGCAAAATAATGCATCTTATTGATTTCTACTTTCCTGTAAAATAAATTATATATCTTACGCACCATTATTTATATGGACTGTATGTAGTAATAAAGCTTACAAAAATAACATATGTCACTATAATTCATTTTAAATAAATATTCCCCGTAGAATTTAGTGTTATTGAATTATTTTAAGCTGCTGTGTAAAATAAAATTATAAGTAAATTTTAAACTATCTTAAAGAGAACAGAAAACATTCTGTAGATGACAGTAAAGTCTACTAAAAATTATATTTCCTTCCGCATTCTACATGACCTCAATTTAAGTGATTCAAAAAACCTTTCCTAATGCTTTCATAAATTAGTTTTGCAAAACATTATTATGACATTATCGTTTAAAAGGTATCAACTCACAGGGGTATCCAGTGGCTAATACTTTGGCCTAAACTTTTTAGTCATAGACATATAGTTCCAAATGCAAATTGCTTTCAGAATATTTCTTTACCTCAACAAAAAATATTTACAATTTGAACTGCATAACTATGTCTGTCATTTTATGTAATAGCGATTGAATATAGCTGAGAATGGACACCTTGTTTAATGTAAATTTAAATAAATTAAACGGTAGTAGTTTAGAGGGAGTACTTGCTTTTTGACTTTGACGTCTCTAGCACAAATTTTATTCGGTCGGCACTATTTTCTACAATAAAGTTACTTTCAATTACACAAAAGCAAAAATGCTCTAATTAAATAAGACTGTTTCATATTTATTTACTTAGAAGGTGTCACAAATAAAAATTAAATTAAAGAGTTGACATGTTTCGGTTCATTAATAAGAACCGTATTCATAATGAACCGAAACATGTCAACTCTTTAATTTAATTTTTATTTGTGACACCTTCTAAGTAAATAAATATGAAATGTTTTTATACGTGAATGAAAAAAGGTGAAGTGATTTTGTTTTAGTTTTTGAAAAAACGAAAGCTAACAACAGTTTTAACATTAAATAAGACTGGTTTTATTTTTCTGTATTAAAGATGCCAAAATAAATTTTTGCAATGTGACGTCTCGTCAGACTGGACATACGAGTGCAAAGGGTTAAGATTCTTTTTACATGTAAAATTGCAATCAGCATGATGTAATTTGAATAACATGCCTATGTCAAAATTTTTATGCAATAACCGTTGAACATAGCTGAGAATGGACACTTTGTTTAATGTAGAATTCAAAGAAATTAAAAGCAGTACTATGAAGGTAGTTTTTGCCATATTAACATTTTTGACTCTAACGTCTTTTGCTCAAATTTTACTCGGTCATTACCCTTTTTGCAAGTGAAGTTATTTTCAGTTACAAAGTTAAAAATGCTCTAATTAAATAAGGACGATTTTATTTTCCTTTATTACTGGTGCCGAAAACAAATTTTGCAGACAGACTTTTTTTTCAGACAGACTAGACGTATCGCTCACCCACAAGAAAAGTGACACATCTTTAAATAAATAATCTCATAAATTTCACAGGGGAAGCAAAATAAAATGTCCCTGATTTAACTGTACCTTGAAAATATAGCACTTAGCTCAGAACGCTGGCGTAAAAACGTGCATAAAAGCTTAAAACCTGTACAAATGAAGACTTTGATGAAGTTTGGAGGGTTGGATATAATTGCTTCCCCGTACGTTAAACCGCACTTCTGCGGTCGCGAATGGACAAATAGTGTTATAAAGTGATTTTCCGTAAAATTACTCCTGTATTTTTTTGCGTAGCAAGATAAACCCATGAAATACCTTTTAATGGAATAAAACGCAAAATTATTTTTTGCCAGATGTGCCACTTTTCTTGCAAATAAGCGATATCTGAGCAAAGTCTGTTTTTTTTTACATCAAAATAGCAATCTGTATTTCAATATCGATATGAGTAAATAAATAATAAATCGAATGACATTATGAAGCAAAATAAAATACAACTATCACACAATCCTTAAACTCTGTTTCTCAATCTTTCTCAATCAAATTATAAAATTTGAATTGATGATTCTAGAATTTTCTTATTGTTTTGCAGTTTAGACCAAACAAACAAACAAACAAAAAAATATTGTCAATTCTTATAGAAAAGAAACAGTGTTTAATTTATTCGGATACTTTGTTAGGTTAAAATTGTGTACGCATTCTTTTCAAATGAAATCTGAAAAAAGTACTTGGCAACCGAATCCTTAGAAATGTTCTAAATTTAAGCAAATGTTTAAAAATAAGTCCAGTTTTAAAATGAAAAAGGCGTATATCTAAAGTAAACGTTTTGAAACATTTTTAAAATTTAGTTTCCACTAAACCTGTTTTGCATTTTTATTCAGGTTGAAATTATTCTGCATCGAAAGAGTTTCGAAATAAAGAAAAATAAATACATAAAATGTTTACCGCGATTTCTCTTTTACGGAAAAAAAAAACTTAAAAACATATCAAAACATATTTTCCTAGAAAAGAATGCGCGCAGTTGAAAATTATTTACTAAAATAATATATATATATATAAAGATCTTGTTAGAATATTATGGTATGCCATAATCATTGTTAAAAATGTTATCTATAAATCATCATGAAGAAATTTGTAGTACGTTAAAAATTAACAATAGTTAAAAATTAAAAATTAATAACGTTGACTATTTCTTTTAACACTTTTAATGCGTTAAAAATGAAAAAAAACACGTTAGTTTTTCAGTTAAAATAATTATAATTTATAGATAATGTGAAAAAATAAGATATTATATGGAATAGTGTCATGGGAAATATTAAAACTGCAAGGAAAACCGCAATTTACAACAATAATAAAAAAATTATGAGTACTACATCTTTTTTATTATTTCATTAATTCTTACAAAATCACTAATGTAGTCTACTGTTTCAGCTCCCACATTGTTTACAACAGTCCATTTAATCACTGTTAAGGGGTTTCCGCATCTCCCTGTTATCCCGAACCAACCCGGCCTGGTGCACAGGAAGGTGACCAGGAGCAGCGCCGAGAAGATTCTTTTCCAATTTTTCCAAGTCGCTACTCCCTGTATGGACGATCCGTGAGGTTTCGGTGATACTAACTTTCCTAGTTTTTTCTCTATCTCTTTACTAACCACTAGATGGTACCCGTCAAGATTTGACGATAAACATGTTAAAAGATTAAACAGAATAAAGTTAGATTTTCTTAATTAGATCATCTGTTAATTACCTGTTAGATTACCTGTTAATTAGATTACCTTAATTAGTTACATGTGAATAAAGTTTTGAAAACTTGATTTATTTATATGTTATCTATGTAATTCCAACAGATTCAAAGCGTTTCATGATTTTGTCATTCTAATCTACTCAAGAAATCAACTGAAAGAATTTTAAGCAGAAGTTTGAGAATTTTAACAGCGCTTGATTTTTAGCAGAAGAATAACTAAAATTAATTCAACATATACAATTTTTATTTGTTTTTGTTGTATTTGTTGTTGTTTATTTATTTACTTATTTTTAAAAATGCGGTTTGTAAGGATTTCCAAAAATTTTATTCTTAGAAATATTCTCTAAAGACCTGAACTGGAAATTGGCTGCTGTATATCTAATAAATACTACGTTTTAATTGCTTGAAATATTTTAGAAATAAAATTGTTATTAAAAAAAACCTTTTTGAGTATTACATTTTTTTAATTATAAAGCATCAAAATCAGAAGAAAAGAATAAAAATCATATAATTTTCCCTCGCAATAGAATGCATCATTATTCAAATAAATTATTTTGCCGAGCGTTGGGATTGATCCAGAGTCCTCTACAGAAGCTCAGAGCTTTAAATTCCTGCCTTAAACCTCTGAGCTAACACGACTTTCTTCGATTTTCCTTTAACTGTAAGGGCTAATAAATTAAACTTCTCGCATGCCCAAATGCCTGAATTTTTGAGTTGATCTTAAAGAATTGGCCTACTGTTCTAATATGTATGATTATCCACTGGCTGAAATCTCAGAGGTAGCTTTTGTAGGGGATCCTCAGTATTGGCTGGCGGTAAATTAAGGCCCCTGTCCTCGCTCGAGGAAACGCTCGCGAGCTAATTCTATTCCTACGGGGAAGCATTATTCTAATAACTCTTTCCCATTTTGACATTTTTGAAATTTTTTTTTTTTTTTTTTTTTTGCATTGGATAGTTGAGGTGCATGCCTATAGCGCACCTTTTTTACTTTTTCGATTTTGGTTGCAGATAATTTTTAAAAAGTTTGTTTCACTTTCGAAACTGGCTTGGAAACTGAAAGTGCTTTTTAAAAAAATATCTGCAACCAAAATCGAAAAAGTAAAAAAAGTGCGCGGTGGGGATGCACCTCAGCTATCTAATGCAAAATAAAATATTCAAAAATGTCAAAATTCGAAAGAGATATTAGAAAAATGCTTCCCCATAGGAATAGCATTAGCTGGGGAGAGTTTCCTCGAGCGAGGACAGGGGCCTTAAGCGGGGATAAAAGATCCCTCACTAGTTTCCGATCAGTTAGTTTCTGTGAGGCTTCCCTGATTAGGTTTTGATTATGTGACAGTAACTCCACCTTCGCTCGAACCTGTACCGACCCCTCTCTTCAGTATTGAGTGGGTGCCTCTCTCGCAGTCATCGGACGTTGGTAATATTTTTCAGCACGAAGCAGGAGAAGGCCGAAGTGAATTCCCTCGGGTCCCACAGGGCAACTAGCACAGATAACTTTTCCTTGCCGTTCTTTTTGCAATATTTCAGTTTTCCAGTTTTCCCATAGGGAAGTTTTTGGGGGGTACAAGGGGGAGGCTTTTTTTATTTGATGTAATATGTCTAATAAAACTTATGATTCAGACATTACAAATCTAGCGTAAAGAAATTCTCCCGTCATTGTGCGTCACGTTACGGACCCATAATGGATTAAAATTAAAATTTCTTAAATTTCTTCGTAATTGTTGAAGTTTTCATTTCTGTCGGCACTCCCAGAGTGCAACTATTTGCTTTTTTATTTATTTATTTTTTTATCAATGAATTTCTACTTATATGTAAACGTTTCACTTATATTTTAATATCGTTAATCCAAATTCCATGCGTTGGAGACTTAAAAAAATAATATACAATAAAACCTTTTAAGATGGAATAACATAGGAGAGAAAGAATACGTTATAGACAAATGCCCTACTTAGGAGGTAGAAGGGGAATTTATTTTTTTCACATGTATTATTATATTTATTTTGCATGGATCAACGCATTTTCCGTTTAAAAGAGGATTTTTTACATAGGCAGATTTTTTTTGTTGGTTTTATTGGTTTTTTATTTTATTTTTTATTTATTATTATTTTTTTAGGCCTCCGAATGCACTATTCTTTAAAAAATGAATTTTATTTATTTATTTATTTGTAAAATTAAAGCGATTTTAAAATCTATATGTTTTTTGTTAAAATTTTGAATGAGCCAAATTTTACTTATTCTATGCACATATTAGGTCACTCAGAGATTGTGAGTTTAATACGGGTTGTGTCGAGACCGGGATTGAAAATTTCGTCCAATGCAGACCTAGGAAGAAACAAGCTGTCCTATCCGATATGAAAATTACTTTAGGCTCGGTCAGGCGAGTCTTCAAGAAACGGGCCCAGAATAAAGATTTTTTTAATTGCCTCTCTATGACGATAAAAAGCCTGAAGTTGTGAGAGCTAAAATAATAATAATAAAAAAAAGACCTAATCCGCATTTTAGAAAATCCCTTTTTTAAACATTTGACTGACATTTAAACAATACAGAAATGAGATGGATGTGGGAAAAGTGAAACTGAATCGGATGTTTGAGCTACATAAAGGAGTTACTTCACACTTTCAATTATTTAAAAAGCATTATTAATAGCATTATTAATTATGTTTATTATTAGAAGCCAAACTTTATAAACTTTAAATTCTTTTTTCTGCATGATGAGATTTTTCCCGATTCTGTTTCTCGTCTTTAAATTATTGAAAGTCAAGAATTGTTAAAGAAAAAATATGCAAACTTTAATCATGTCATGTTTGATTATTTTACATTAGTTTTGTCTCAACAAATTAAAAAATATATTAATTTTGAAAATATGATTTTTCAAAGTTATATCTTTTTTTAAATAAATAGTTTTAAAATTAATATTTAAAAAAAAAATCCTGAACAAAACTAAAATCAGTTTCATCTTTAATTAAAGGGAAAGAAATTGAAATTCGATAAATAATGTTTCGAGTTATAACAATTTTTAATTATCATATTTATTATAACCAATTTTAAATTATCCCATTTAAGCCAGTACTAATCATTTGATTTTTTTTATAAATTTAATGAGAAATTTTAGGATGTGATTCTCTTAGCAAATTATATGGCTAACCATCCCCAAAAAAGAAAAAAAATCTTAGTTCTAACTCAAAAGATAGATCTTTTGCATGTTTTCTAGAGATGTTAACGTAACACTGTTTCTTGAATTGCGTGCATTTCAATTTGTGTCTATTCGTTTAAAACCTGATGAATTTTTTAACCAGTTAAAACTCTGCAAATTTTGAAGATATGGAGATTATTTTTTTTCTTTTGTTCAATTTAGGAATTATAAGGAGTAATTTTCGATTTCAAAATTTTGCCCTATTGGGGGCGTACAAATATTTAAATTTCTTATTTTTTCAAATAAAACCCCCATGGAGTTGCAACTTATCGTATCAAAAATTTCACCTTTTTTTAGGAATTTTCGCAATTGGAAGTATTGGTCTGAGGGCAATATTTAAGGAGTTAGCCTATTGTTTCGATATTTATGACTCACACTATCTATAATAAATCTTTTTAGAGTAACAAACTTTTGTCTTTTCTTACGGTACACTAACGAGATTAAATAAACATATTTTATATGAAAATGGATATTTTGTGAAAAAAATTGAACAAGTATTCTACAGAAAGATACGTTTCACTAAATAAATTTTTTAGTATAAAAATTTATATGAAGTTAATTAATAACATCTGCATTTTAGTGAATCAAGTACCCATGAGACTCTAGTGAATCCCTCTAGTGAATCAATAAAATATATAAATAAAATAATGATATTTTTGAAAGGTATGGTTTTGGAATAAATTTAATAAGACTCTCTTAAATAAGGATTGATAAAAAACAGGAAAAAAATGAGTTTTATTTGGAATATTAATAAATTAAGTTTAATTAAGAATATTTTAAATTTAGAGCCATTTTTAACCTATTAGTGCCTAGCGTCCCTTTTTAGGGACGCTTCAAAAGGTGCATTCAGTACTGTTTTTGACACCGGTAAAAAAGAAAAGCAATAATTATTTTATTTAAATGATGCATTTTCGTGAATAATGAACTGAATGATCAATGGGTAAAATTTGTCATTTTTTGACATTTTTTAAAAAAAATTGAAAAATTCCTACAAAGCTGGTTATTATTTAAAAGTGCTACTGAAACCTTTATATTTATCTGCTTAACAAATTTAAACTATAAAACAATATCTTTATTCCGTATAGCTGGAGCAAAACAGACAACTTTTGGTAAGAAAACAGCATTACCACTCTACTAGGACATACAATGAATTGTTGTTTTTAATACAGCTTTTCTTTTCAAAACTACCTTGGACATACGTCATGGAGGTGGCTATATCTCATATATCACCCGTCCCAACTATTCAATCATCTTAGTACAGCGTTTTATTTATATATTGTTTTGTGATTTTCTTTATCAAAATTTGGCATGTTTTCGATGCATCCACCAAGTTTATCTGTTCTTTGTATCCACACGCTGCTGTGACTATCTTAATGTATATTTTTACAGCTTATACAAAAAAATGACAAGTAGAGTAATGGACGAAAATATTATTAAAGGAATCTATTCGGCCATCTTTATCAAACTTACATCTAGTTGATGAAAGTGATTGGAAGTTCTGTTACCACAACATTTTTTCAGTCAATTATCTTTTTTAACCTAATGATCTGCTTCAAAGTTGATTTCAGGTATTTCAACTATAAGTATGCCATCATTTATTTTGCTTTTGCATTTTGTATGTTGAGAAGTGAACTGTTTAATGTGATTTCTGGTGATCATCAGAGAGAATTGTAATGGGAATTTGTCCTGCACGTGCAGAGCAACCGTTGTTGAAATAACTTTTTTTTTGCATTAGTTTTATGCCGGTTTCTAAATGGTATGGAAATTCGTCGTAGCCAGGTATTTTACTGTTAACTTTTAGATCCCCATTTTATAAGTGAACAATTTTGATGCTGAACTGTCCTGGGCATAAACTTATAATGGATAGTACTTTTTGAGAGAATGTACAGACTCTAATCGACTATTAGTACTCATATAAATTTAGGAGAATTCTATTTGTCGCTGTGAACCATTTTGCATTGGGTAAGCTTAGAATTGTGTGTAATAATGGATCATTTGCTACTTCAACTCCAGTGAATTTCCTCTGCGTCAATTATTAGAGAAGTCGATGTGAAACGTTATAATCTACATGGATTCACTGGATCAATAAGAAAATCTTTGTATACGTACTATTCACTTCCTATTGCAATTTTTTATAAAACAGATAATAATTTCGAAAAAATATTTTCTCAAAATAAGTAAAAGATACTCAGGACAGACTAGAAATTTCTGTCGGAGATTGCAAAGCTAATTTATAATGAAAGCTATTTCTGAGAAGAAATGGGGAAAAGGAATTTAGAAAATATCTCGCACAAAAAGAAAAAAAAAAAAAAAAAAAAAAAAAAAAAAAAAAAAACAGCTCATAAAGCGAATAAAATTTTCCGCTTTATATATGCACAGGTTGACAATCAGAGTCTATAGATTTACTCACAAAATATATAATCAAAGTTTATACCGCGGGATATTTTATACCAAATGTAATACACACATAAAGAATAGGCCTAAAAACTTATTAGAAATTACTCGACTACGAAACAACACAGGAAAAGATATAAAACAAATACTAAAACTTCTTTCGAAATATTGTTGCTTTACACGCAAATTTTGTTTGCAATCCTCTGTGACGATCGTCATAATATTAAACTGCTAGCTTCTCAAAATATATTCAATGTAATAGGTACAGTAAATGATGAAATACTAGAAATTGAATTCATACAATCAGTTTTGGGGCATATCATTATATATATATATTACAAATTTAAAATTTTTTCGCTAAAACTAACCTTTATACTATCTTAATTTTCTTATAATAATATTCCGTACTTACTTCAAATTATTAAATTAAAATCTTGTTTCTAAATCTAATCTGTTAATCCTTATGCAGACGATATAAATTCTTAATTTGCCTTAAAAAACATTATTCCAGTATGCGTAAATTTAAAAAGATGGCTCTAAATTAAAAATATTCTTAATTAAAACTTTATTTCTTGATATTCCAAATAAAACTGATTTCTTCTATGTTTTTATCCACCCTTTTTAAGAAAGTTTTATTAAATTTATTCCAAAACCATACCTTTCAAAAAATATCATTATTTTATTTTATCTATTTATTTATTTTTCCTACGTCAACCTTTGATGTGTGCATATTAATAAATTCATTTCTTTTCTTTTTCTCTTAAAATTAATCATTTATAAAAATCGTCTGCCTAAGATATTTAAAATTCTGAGTCAGTTATAAATTGGTTAAATAATATTTTTTTTTAAATAAATTTATCGTTTGTGGAAAATAATCTCGTAGCTGGACAAGAATTCTGTTTACATAAAAGAATGATGGTTTGAGGTTACAGAATGTTCCAGAACTTTCTTTTTAGTTTAAAAAGGTGGAAGTCTCGAGATGAAAAAGAAGATTTCTTGGGTTGCTGCTTCGATGAGGACAGCTCGCTGAAATAATGATGGAATTTTTGCAAAAGGAGCTTTTCCTTCCTCATTATTACGAATTTAATAAATGAATTTACAGCAGCCCATGACTAATTATTGGATCTTCTACATTTATTTATTTATTTTGTTTTTTCCCTCGCTTGCCATGACTGTGTGTTTCTTTTTAACCAGTGGAAATAATTCGAGTTTCTCCTTAAATCGTCACATATATAATGCAATTGATTGAAAAAATGTTGTGGTAACAGAACTCCCAATTATAATGTATTAATTGTATGAAAATAGCCTGCTGAATAGGTTTAATTAGCAACATACCTAATACATTACACAACTTCCTCTTCTGTTATACAAGGTATAAAAATATACATGCAGCAGGTCAAACCAGTTATATCCAATGTTAGTGAAAACAAAGAAGAGGTAAACAACTTTGATACATAGTAAACTTATGCCATTCTTCGGGAAGAAAATAACAATTCAATACATAAATAAAACACTGGGCCTAGATTGTTGGGTGGGTGAGACGGGTGGGATATGAAACGCAGCCACATCTAAGAGTTATATATAGAATAGTTTTGAAAGCAGATAGGTAAGAAATGCATTCAAAACAAAATTCCGTTGTATGCTCCAATAGAGTGGTAATGCCGTTTTCTTACCAAAAGTTGTCTCTTTTGCTCCAGCTATACGGAATAAAGATATTGTTTTATAGTTTAAATATGTTAAGCAGATAAATATAAAGGTTTAAGTAGCACTTTTAAATAATAACCAGCTCTGTAGGATTTTTTTAAATTTTTTGAAAAAATGTGAAAAAATGACAAATTTTACCGAAAATTTCGATTTTTGGAGCAAAAGTGCAGACTCAAGCCATTTTTTTTCAGAGGTAAAATTTCACGCAGTTGATGTACTAGTATAAAGGCAACTTTTGGCATCTACCCGTTTTTGATTTTTAAAAAATAATTTTTTTCGCTCCACCCTATTGTAGATTATAGTATTTTTTAGGTATGTGCGAAAAGTGACACACTTTGAAGTGAAGGGTTAAGGTGCTTTGAAACCTTCAATATAGTAACCAATTATTTTTTGTCCACATGTTTAACTTGTTCAATCGGAACAATTTTGCGATTTAAATACAGTTCTGGTAATCCAGTTTCCGTAATTTTCCGTTTTGAAAAACCAGTAGTAAAAGATTAAACATTAAGCAATGTGTTCTCGTTGTGAAATGATTAAACGTGGTCAAATTACCCGTATTATTATTTATGTTTTTTTTTATTACTTAACTTATGTGGTAATAAAGTTTTAATTCCGCTATATAATATAAATCGAAAACGAAACAAAATTGTTTTAGTTATATTAATTTTAGTGGAAACAAGTTTATCTTTAATAATCATCGGTATGAAAGTGACAGATTTAAAGACTTTGAAAAATCATTCTCGAAAATTATTTTTAAAATAATGAAAATTAAGCCAATTGAGGTTTTAAATAAATTTTGAAATAATTTTTAAACAAGTTGCATTTTAAAATACATTTTTTTCTGTAAACGATGGTGTAAAATATGCAGTATATAGAGAAAATTTTCAATAGAATATAATCAAAGTTAAATTTAACCTCTAATGTTGTCATTCGTAAAATGACGCCAGCATTATCCACAGAGACATTTGCTCTTTATAATAAAGATTATTGTTGTAAAGGTATAATAAAATGTACAACTAAAATAATTTATCCTCAAAAGATTGACAAATCTCATGGAATGCAAATACAACAAGTCAGTTAATTACGTCAGCTAGTATCCCTATTTTATTTAAATTGTAAAAACTTCTTTCATTAATGGAGATAAAAAAAAGATAGGTAACTATAGTGAGAACGTGCATTTTCTTATTATTATTCGCCCTCAAATGCTTAACAAGAAGAAATGTGTGAAATGTGTCGATTTCAAGGTTGCCAACTTCTAAGACTTTGAAAGGTTTGATTTGTTTGCGTTTCGATTATTAGGCCACATTATAATTAACGTTTTCAATTTTTTTGTATTTCAAAGAAAAAAATGTAATAATTACAATATTACATATTTCATGTTTCATGTAATCATTAGTATTCTTAAGGGATGCCCAATACAGGTTTTAATCAGAATGAAAATAACATTCACATTGAAAATAACATTAATAGAAATGAACACATGTCAATGAGAAAACCTTGGCTATGAAACACTTAAGAATATAATACGATGGAAAAAGTTGCGACAATTCACATGTTTTTTTCAGTAGTATGTATTGCAAAAATGTAATACTTATAGATATAGTAATATTTATGTATGTATGTACCCATAAGCTGTTTCAAAGTGCATTGTAAAATAATGGTATAGAGATGAAATATCATTAGAACTTGAAATTGAAAATAATAACAACGGCTTACAAAAAAAAAAAAAAAAAAAAAAAAAAAAAAAAAACCCTTTACGGAAAAAAAGAAGAGCAATTTTGTGTTTTGATAACATAGATTGAAGCACTTCTCCTTCTCACTCTACGTCGTTTGACGGATGTTTGGAAAACATAAATGAGGTGTGTGAGAAATATCTTGCTTATTATGACTGTCACATTTGATTCTATTTGGCTTTGAAAGCGTGTACTCTTGGATCGAAATAGTATCTAATTTTCAGAAAAATAACAGACATAGTCGGGTTATGACAGCTTTTCTGTCTCGCTCGTAACTAAATTATTTTCTGCTGAGATATGCTTTTATGAAAGGTGTTTTAAAAGTGAAACATATTTGACATTGACAAAGGAAAAAAAAGGTATTCTTTACATTTATGGACCATTTTAAACTCTTGAAGAGTAAAAAAAAAAAAAAAAAAAAAAAAAAAAAACTTAGTAATAAAACGGTTTTACATAAAGGACTGCATATGGATTAGGAATTATGGCGAAAGAATGATACATCTACGGTCATAATTATAAATCTATATGGTAAGAATTACAAATGTATCTTATAAGAAAAGGACCAACTTTTATAATAACTGATTTTGATTATTTTTTCATATATTGTAGGATAGAGGCTCTGGTTAATAGGATTTTTTACAATGCTCTTGAATTCTCGAAAAACAGAGGGGTCTAATATTAAAATAGACCTTAAGGGTGTTCTTAAATCAAAAAGGATCACTTTGTGAACATGCATTAATTTATTTTTGTTTGGAAATGTATGAAACTACTAGGTTATTCAGAAACTGTCTAATTGCACTCATTTTTTTAATAGATTTTTTATAACAAGCCTTTAAAGTTGACGTTTTTGAGCACATTTCCCGACGAAAGCAGAAAAACCGGTCGAAAAGTAGGAGAAAAACAGGTGATCACGTGATCGAAAAAGCTTAGAACTGGATACGTAATTTAACTGTCATAAGAAAAAAATAAGTTCGATTCGAAATCGCTTCCATAACCAGTCATTCCAAGTTTATAATTTTCTGTTAAAAAATGAATTTGTAAATGTGTCAAAATGTTTTGCGCTTGTTCAGCGGAGCAGTTGAGAACACCCTTAAGTATTTACTCTGTAACACAATTTTAACGCTGACGTAGCGCATTCGGTTGAGCGTTAATTCATTGATCCTCGGGACTCAGGTTCGAATTTAGAACGCACTATTTTTATTTTTAAAATATACTTTTAATTATAATTCAATAAATTTACTGTTACTTCAAGAATGTGTACAAATTATAATTCTCATGTATTTATTTTTAATTGTAGCTAAAGCGTTGTATCAAGCATAAAACTGTTATTTTTATGACTTTTAAAATATATATTTCATATATTATTTAAATTAAACACTTGTAAAATGTACTTCATATATTCTTTGTCTATGTAACGATACCTAACAATTGTGTCAATTCATAAATAAAAGAAACACCTATTACACATTACTTCAATAAAGGAAGTAGATACGATGATAATGCAGCTTTATTTCGAAATTAAGAAGCATAATTATGTTAAAAAGTAGTATAGGAATTTATTTACAACATCTATTTTGCATATTAAAGATTTTTTTTTTTTTTTTGGAATGCTTTGAGTTATTTTAAATTCACCTTAATTTATTTATTTATTGCCACAATTACACAATAAGAAAGTGCAGAAAAAGATTTTGAATTTTTTTCTGTTATAAAAAATTTATTTTTATATTCCTTTAAATACTAAGAAAAATTGAAAAATGATTATAAAATCCAAAAGGCTAAATGTATATCAGGTATTTAAATTGTAATTAACGTACGATTTCAAATTTTTTAAATGAGAATATGAAATTATAATTACAAATATATTAATAAAACAATTAAGGAGAAAACAAATGTAGCACATTTGAATCATCCAGTATTTCCGTATTATTAATTACCTTTATTAGGGCGATACATAAAAGATCTTTCTTTAAGATCCCGAATTGAACCAATTTTTCAATTTCAGTACATTGATAAAGAATAAATAAAATAAATTTTAGATCATTTTAAAAAAATAACCGTTTATATAACGATTTAGTTACAAATTAATATATATAATTACAATATATAATTATATTGTAATATCAGCCCCCCCGTTTCCCGAGATTTAATGAGCGTTATATAAATTCCGATTAATCTGAGATTAAGGGGACTTTAACCTACAACATATATATATATATCAAAATCTGTGACTATCAAAGTTGGTCCTCTCCTTGTTAAAAAATGAAAATATATTGCAGTGCGTCAAAAAGATTTACACTTTTTTTTTTTTTTTTTTTTTTTTTTTTTTTTTTAAGGGTTGACCAAATGAGTAAGAAAGTTCTGGCTCATTTTTCCAACAAGAAATTTACAAATCAATTATTTAAAGGCACGTTGATATGATCCAAGAGATGGTGACATCAAAATCCCTGTGATGTCGGAACTGAAAAAAAAAATTATATAAATCCATAGTAAAACGTAATAAGGAACGAAGTGAGTAACGAACGTAAGGAACGAACACTGTGAAAAAAAAATCTGCAATGTTACTGAACGTTTTCTAGGAATTTGGTATTCCTAGACCTTTGTTAGTAACACTAACGGCAAAAATTCGTGTTAAAAAATCGGTTACATGATTTTTTGCCTTTTCGCAACCTCGGATTTCAGGAATTCCTGTTTCCAAGAATAGGTTTAGCACCTTTACGTATTTTTTTTCTTTTACAGTATATGTTAAGGTTTGAAAAGTCGAAAATATGTTCGATTTATTTAATTACAATTAAAAAGCTATAATGATTTATTCTTTTCGCGAAAAGCCGACATTTGCACTGATGTGAAACAAAGTAGCACACCGAAAAAAATTAAATAAAAGTAAAGGTAAAATTTTACCATGACCCTCTTCCTTAAAATAAATGTGCACTGAAAAGAAAAAAAAACTAAAAAAAAAGGAAAAGAAAAATACTAAAGTGTTTCTAGTTATTCCCAGGGTTGGTATAAAAACCGGTTTTTTTGAAAAAAACCAAAAAACCGGGTTTTTTTGGTTTAAACCAGTTTTTTTTGGTTTAAACCGGGTTTTTTTCAAATCATTATTTAAATAGCATTTGCAAGGAAAATAACTTGAGTTTTAGAAAGTCATGAGGATTTTTTGTAATTAATAGTTAATTAATGTTAAACATTCACATTAGTATTTTTTTTTATAATTAAATAACTAAAGCATAAAAAATTATAATTAAATTATCTTATAAGTTTAGGTTTCTATAGGAAAATATTCATTGTGTGAAGAAAAAATAAACTATTAATTTATTAGTATACTTATATAAACCTTTTAGATAATAATTTAAGAAATAATTATATGCAGGTTGATAATGAAGAACATAGTAAAGGGCAAACAAACATATTTTACTAAATTAACAGAAATAAGCTGAAATAGAAAACATTTTCTTGTGCATAATTTAGAAATTATTTACAGTATTAACATCATCAAGTGATTATTAATCTCTTACTACATATATTTACTTAAAAAATATCAATATGCATTTTATTAATGCTAAAAAATACATGTGTATTGACTTACTTGATACATCAACGAATGTAATGCTTACACAAATTGAGACATAGGCTTTGAAAAATTATTATTATTTATTTTTTTAAATAAAAACTTTTTTTTTCTGTTTCTTTGTTCTTCAAAAAGTGAAGATTTAGCATTAAATTTTATTATCTGTGCAAGCATCGAGATACATGGATATTTTTGTTTTGTAAAATTTAATGTATCCTTTTTTTCTTGTTCACATAGTTCCCTTTGACTGTATTGTGGTTCAAGCATGTATACCTAAAAGGCATGGATGTTAGGGCTATTTTATACCAGGACTAAAAAACTATGAGACTTCTTTATTTACATTTTTTTTTCTCTTAATATTTTTTGAAGATCTTCAACATTTCTTTTAAAATAAAAATTAGATATGAGCTTTTGAATTTTTATATCAATAACATTCCTATTTTCTACACAAATTTTAAGTAAAGTGGGGCAATTTTTAAGGTAAACATCTAAAGCATCTGAAAATGAATCACACCTAGTATTATAAAGAAGAGCTAATTTGACAGCATTTACATTGCATGCAATTTTTACATTTAGCTCTTAAACATGTTTTTGATGTATTTCTTATTCCCTCAAATGAAAACCAGATTATATTTTCCTTTTTTCTAGTTTTAGACATTCTTTTATTTCAATATATATAAGTAGCTTTCTTAAAATAAAATACAATACAAAGTAACTAGAAACAGAAAAAAATAATGTAAAAACTGCAAATCCAATCTAAGAAAAACCAAAGCTTACTAAAACCAATAGCTATAGAACAGAGAAAATTCATAGCCAATCATTCATTAACATACAGAACAAGAGTAACCAATGGAAAGAATGACTTCTGATTATGTCATTATTGATGCTTTGATACATGATGCAATCCTTAGTAAATCATAATCAAGCTATCTAAGCAGTAAAATTGCATTTTTGTCTGGCATATGCCATTTTTGCATTTTTTAAAAAATAAAAGGTTTAAAAAAGAATTAAAACAAACTACCTTTTTTAATCCTCCACAGTTCACTGTAGAAAAATATTTTGCCATGTCAATTTATAGCTAGTAAGAAAAACTAGATTGATTAAAGATGTTTGTCACTTTAAAAATTTAATTTGTCTTTAGCTTTCCTTGTAGCTCCTCCATAACTTTGATTTTGCACATTTTAATAATGTGTAAAATAAATGAAAACATTAGGGAAAAGGGAAAAAAAACCAAATTTAAAAAAACCAGCATGTTTTTTTTTAAAAAACCACTTGGTTTAACCCATGGTTTAAACCACGGTTTAAACCAGCGTGGTTTAAACCAAACAACCCTGGTTTGGATTCTATAAAATCTCCTCTCCCCCCAAGAAGACAGAAACAAAAAGAAAGAAAAAATAAAACAAAAATATAAACAAATTCTTTTTTTTTTTTTTTCAATCTATAAAATCAAACGTATCCAGTCAAAAATAGATCTGAAGCTTTTTAAACATGTAACAAATAACACTTTTAAAAAACAACTCTGTGCTTTGAGGATATATATATATATATATATATTGATTTCTTGGACTTCTTACTGTCCTTCCTTTGACAGCACATCGTGAGTAATGTTGAGTTGTTTGAAAATATTTTATTTATTATGTGTATGTCTGTCAAATTTTATTCTAGTTGGCTATCAAAGCATGTCGTTCGACTATAATAACTAATGTTCAGAAAAATCACATGTACAAAGATGGGATTTGATAACTTTTCCCACTTGTTCATAAACTGATTATTTTCAGCTGAGGTATAAGTCTTTGAGAAGACAGATGAAACTGCAAAACATAATGGACATTCGAAAGTAAAACATTATAAGGACAAAAATCAGCTTACACTGTAAAAAAAAAAAAAAAATCTGCAAAGGCACTAAGCCTTTTCTAGGAAACTGGGATTCCAAGACCTTTTCCTGTAACGGTAACAGCAACAATTCAAGTTTCAGAATCGATTACATGAATTTTTCCTGTTATCGTTACATGAAAAGTTCTTGGAATCCCAGTTTCCTAGAAAATGTTTAGTACCTTTGCAGATTTTTAAAAAAATCTGCAAAGTTAATAAACTTTTTAAAGAAAACTGGGCTTTCTAGATACTTGTATGTAACAGTAATGGCAAAATTTTATGTAACAAAATCGGTTACATGATTTTTTGCTGTAACCTTTACATTAAAAGTTCCAAGAATTTCACTTTCCTAGAAATAGTTTAAGTTTTGTTTCTTTTTTTACTGTGTATGCCGAAAACATGCTTACATAATTTAATTACTATTAAAAAACTATGATGATTTATAAATGTGTCCAGATGAAAAACAAAGTAGCCAATGATAAAAATTCAAATAAAAAATGTAAAATTTTATTGAAGTCCGTTTCCGCAAAATACACTGTAGAAAAAGAAAAAAAAAATCTGTGAAGGTACTGAACTTTTTCTTGGAAACTGGGATTCCAAGAACTTTTCATGTAACGATAACAGGAAATCGATGTAATCGATTCTGAAACTTGAATTTTTGCTGTTACCGTTACAGGAAAAGTTCTTGGAATCCCAGTTTCCAAAAAAAAGTTTAGTACCTTTGCAGATATTTTTTTACAGTGTAGATGTGTACTGTTAAATATATTTTAAAAAAATTCAAAGTTACTAAAGTGTTTCTAGGAAAATAAAAGTACATAAAATCTCTTTAGGAAAAAAAAAAAGAAAAGAAAATAAACTTTTATAAGTTTTTTTTCAACCTATAAAATCAAGCATATCCAGCAGAAAATAATTTAAAGCTATTGCAACATTTAACAAAAAAAAAGTTTAGGAAACAATTTTGCGCTTTGATGATGTAATATTGATTTCTTGGACTTCACACTGTCCTTCCTTTGACAGCACATCGAGAACAATTTTGAATTGTTTGAAAATGTTTTATTTATTATGTCTATGTCAAATTTTATTCTTCTTCGCTATCAAAACATGCCTGCAACTAGAATAACAACTAATTTTCAGAAAAAAAACTACATGTAAAAAGATGAGATATCATTAATTTTCTCACTTGTTCACAACCTGATTATTTTTTGCTGAGATATACGTCTTTGAAAGAAGAGACGAAACTAAATAACAAAATGGACAATCGATAGTAAAACGCCATATAAAACAAATGAGCTCTATATAATGTAAAAAAAAAGAAAAAATATGTAAAGTTACTAAACTTTTTCAGGGAAACTAGGATTCCTAGACCTTTGTAAGCAACAGTAACTTCAAAAATCAGTGTAACAAAATCGGTTGCATGATGTTTTAAAGTTACTTTTACATTATATGTTCAAAGAATTCAAATTTCATAGAAAACACTTTCATAACTCAACTCTTTTTTTTTTTTATTTTTTTTAATACAGTAGATAACTAGTCAAAAAGTTTGAAAAGTCGAAAATGTGTTTAATTAATTTAATTACTATTAAAAAACTATAATAATTTGTCGTTTTGACCAGATGCGAAACAAAGTAGCTAACCGTAAACATTCAAATAAAAAGTATAATTTTATTTTGGCTTTCTTCGTTAAAATAGATGTGAAGTGTTAAATAATAATGATAATAATAATAATAATAATAGTTATAATAAAATCCAAAGTTACTAAAGTGTATTTAAGAAATAGAATTGTATAAAATCTATTAAAAAATGAAAACAAACATTTATAAATTTCTTTTCAGCTTATAAAATCATGCGCATCCAGTCGAAAAAGATCTAAAACTTTTGCAACATATAACAAACAAAATTTTTAAGAAGCAATTCTGCGCTTGGATAGTATGTATTGATTTCTGGGATTTCTCACTGTCCTTCCTTTGATAGCACATCGAGAACAATTTTGAGTTGTTTTAAAATATTTTATTTATTATGTCTATGTCTGTCACATTTTATTCTACTTGGCTATCAAAGCATGCTCTTCGACTAGAATAATAAATAATTTCTGAAAAATATAGTATGAAAGATGAGCTTCGATAGCTTTTCTCACTTATTTATAACCTGTTTATTTTCTGCTGATATACACTTCTTTGAAAGGAGAGTTGAAATTGTATAACATTATAAACAATCGATAGTAAAATGTCATAAAGAACAAAATGTACACCATTCACTTAAAAAATAAAACTCCAAAATTACTAATATTTTTCGAGGAAACTGGGATTTTTAGATCACAAGAAACAGTAAAAATTCATGTAACGAAATCTATTGCATGATTTTTTTGCTGTTACATACACATTGAAAGTTCCAGGAATTCCAGTTTCCTAGAAAAAGTTTAGTCACATTATAGACATTTTTTTTCTTTTTTTAACAGCATATGATTAGGTTTGAAAAGTCAAAAATATACTTATTTAATTTAACTACTATTGGAAAAACTACGATAATTTATCATCATGGCCAGATGTGATTAAAGTAGCCAAATGTAAAAATTCAAATAAAAACCAATGTTAAGTTTTATTATGGTCCGCTTCCTTAAAATGTATGTGCTTTGTTCGGCCGTGGTAGCCTAGTGATCATAGCATCAAACTAAAGACTGAACTATCCCGTGTTCGATATTAGACATCATCAAACAACAACCGAATGTATGCAGTGTACGCGCTCGTTAAATAAAGAGGTTCTGAAAGTGCTATGGGCGAGAGTAGCAATTACGATGGGTATAGATCTCTGGAGAAACTTTCCCTACCCTTCAGAGGCATATCAAAATTGTGTAGGGGTGATGTTTGGTGATGTCATCTATTGGTACGTTTCCGAATATCCACTACTGCAGAAGTATGTCTTCCAGCCTCCTGGGTGCAATCCAATGGAAGCTTCAGCAATCCCCTTGCCCTTCGGGCACACGTCAATAACAACAGATGTGCATTGTTAAATAATAATATCAATAAAAAAAGGTAAAGGTACTTAAGTGTTTCTTGGAAACTAAAGTAAATCTTTTTAAAAAAGGAAAGAGAAAAAAGAAAAGAAAAACAAACTCTTATAAGTTTCGTTTCAATTTATAAAATTATGCGTATCCAATTGAAAAAGATCTAAAACTTTTTCAACATAAAGCATATAAAATTTTAACGGAACAATTGCGCGCTTTAATAATATAGATTAATTCTTTGAAATTCTCACTGTTCGACAGCACAACGGGAATAATCTTGAGTTGTTTGGAAATATTTTATTTATTATGTCTACGGCTATCAGATTTTATTCTACTCCGCTATCAAAGCATGTCTTTTGACTAGAATAATTACTAATTTTCAGAAAAATAACGTGCAGAAAGATGGGATTTGATAGCTAGCATTTCTCGATTGTTTATAACCTGATTATTTTCTGCTGAGATATACGTCTTTAAAAAGCGAGATGAAACTGTATAACATGAAGAAGAATCATATATTAATTGAAAACAATCTATAGTATACATTATTTGTTATGGTTAAAACTCTTGAAAAGTACTTAATTAATTTCTTGTTAATAAAGAGATTGTTCACATATAACGTAGTATATTGTTTAATGTATGCTAATGCAAGAATGATAAATTTATTTTAGAAGTTTAATATCAGTATGATATGCGGTTTCAACAGATAAAAAAAATATATTGAGCTTTTATACTGAGTTTTGATTGAGCTTTATTGAGCATTCGATTAGTGAGCTGATTGTATTGAGCTTTTAAAAAACGTATTGAGCAACTGGGATTCCAAGACCTTCATATGTAACAGTAATGATACAAATTCAAGCAACAAACTCGGTTATATGATTTTTTGCTGTTACTTTCACATTAAAAATTCAAGGAATTCCAGTTTCTTAAAAAGATTAGTAAATTTACAGATTTTTTTCTTTCTTTTTTCTTGTTTACACTTTTCTTTTTTTTACGATATATTACTAGGTTTGAAAAGTTGAAAATATGTTCAAATAATTTAATACTATAAAAAAACTACAATGATTTATCGTTTGGCGCGATGCGAAACAAAGTAGACAACCGTAAAAATTTAAATAAAAATAAATGGAAATTTCTTGTTATGACTCGATTCCTTAAATTGGATGTGCATTAAAAAAAAGGAAAATTGTAACGTGAGTAAAGTGTTTATAGGAAACTTTCAATATATAAAATCTATAAAAAAAATGGAAACAAGTATCTGCTCATCCTATAAAACCAAGCGTATCTAGTCGAAAAAGATCTAAAACTGTTGTAACATAACAAATAAAATGTTTGAAACACAATTCTGCGCTTTGATGATATATATTGATTTCTTAAACTTATCACTGTCTTTCCATAGAAATCACATCGACAGCAATGTTGAGTTGTTTGAAAATATTTTACTTATCATGTCCGTCTGTGGACATGTCCGTCTGTGGACTGTCACGCCGAGATTTTATTCTACTTGGCTAACAAAGCATATCCTTCGACTAGAATAATAACTAATTTTCAGAAAAATCTTTTGTAGAAAGATGAAATATGATAGCTTTTCTCAATTGTTTATAACCTCATTATTTTTTGCTTTGATATACGTCTTTTAAAAGAGAGATGAAACTATGTACCATGAAGGACAATGATATATTGACTGAAAACAATACACTTCAAATACACTATTTGTTTTGGTTAAAACCCTCGAAAAATACTTAATTTATTTTTGGTTAATAAAGATATTGTTCTAAATAATGTAGTATATGATTTAATACATACTAATGTGAAAATGATAAATTTATTTTAGAAAATGAATATCAGTATGATATGCGGGATCAATATACACATATATATATACAGTAAGTCGACTCTCAACGGTGGCCAATGGTCGATTTCAAAACCGTTAGCTATAGACATATAGTTCCAAATGCAAAAATGCTTTCAAAAAGGTTTAAAAAAATTTCTAAATAACTTAGGAAAAAAAATCATTAAAAAATTACGAAAATAAAGTTTATATACGGTCCGTGGTCCTATAACTGATATTTAGAAAAAAAAATTCCATCACTCTAACAAGCAATACAAAAACGCTACCATTCACCTATTATTAAAATTGAATGAGTTATAAAACTTTATATTTCATGCCTTAATTTACTTTTCTGTAACTGAAAATGGATGAGTTGAGCTAAGCTTTAAGTAAAGGTACACAGAGGGCTTAAAGTTTTATGAAAGGCGTCTTTTTCCAACACTGTCCAATGGCTAATTCCTAAACCATTTGTCACAGACATATAGTTAAAATTACAAAAATGTTTTACATGAGGTAAAGAAGTATTTTTAACGCAACTTAACTGAAGGTGCTGCCACCATATACATTTTAGGGTTGTGTTAATTTTAATTAATTAACTTCTAGACTGGATTAAAATAATTGAAGACGTAAGTTTAAAATTTTTCTTTATTGAGAAAATCAAATTTGGAAAACTGCCAAGAACCCTTAAATGCCTACAATGTGATCTAAACATCAAAACTGTAACATTAATGTAAAAGAACCTGAAAGTGTGAACTCACTAATTACTTATATGGCAGAAGGGGTATAATTTTTTTTTTTTTTTTTTTTTTTTGCCGTTGTGTTATTCGAATTTAAAAAAATCCCTGTCGGCTGGGCCTATAGGCGGAGGTAGATTTCGAAGAGTGCTCCTTTCAACAAAAAAATATATACTTAGAGATAAACCCAGTTTAATAACTTCATTTGGCCGTTTATGAAAAATTTTTAATTTCATTTTTCTGCAAAAACTGGTTTTATCAGAATCATCTTAAGAAAAATTCAGCTCAAGTACCCATTTTGACAACATATTTTGAAATAGATTCTGAATTTATTAAAAAATCGATCAAAAGAGTACATTATAGAGTTCCTAAATAACAAAAAACTGTCAGTTGAATGCATTTGAGAAAAAAATGAATTTAAAAATGAGTCTTAAAATAACCGATTTATTGTTTAAATACATCCTTAATTCTTTAATCATGATTGCTTCGGAAAATTTTGTGCGAAATACTCACTTTGACAGCATTTTTGAAAATATTTTCTATCTTTATCAAAAAACTGGCCAACACATCACAGTATATAGTTCCTAAATAAGAGGATCTGTAAATTGGATGCGTTTGAGAGCAAAAATGGATTTTAAAACGAGTCATAAAAAACGCAATTTGCTATGTGAAAACTTTTTTAAATTTTCAAATCACGAAGACTTCGGGAAATTCTGTTCAAAATACCCTTTTTGGTAGCTTTTTTCAAACTATATTCTGTCTTTATCAAAAAACCGATCAATGCATCACATTATATAGTTCCTAAATAAGAGGATCTGTAAATTGGATGCATTTGAGAGCAAAAATGGATTTAAAAACGAGTCAGAAAAAAAAGCAATTTCTTATTTGAACACTTCCTTAAATTTTCAGTCACGATGATTTCTGAAAATTCTGTTCAAAATATCCTTTTTGGTAGCCTTTTTTGAAATATATTCTGTCTTTATCAGAAAATTGACCAATGCGTCACTTTATACAGTTTCTAAATAAGAAGATCTACCATTTGGATGCGTTTAAAATCAAAAATGAATTTACAAATGAGTCAGAATATAAGCAGTTTGGGGTTTTTTCTCCAAGTCCTATTTTTGTTTAATTTTTTTTTCTTTACGATTTAGTCCTATGAAAAACTTGTCAATATAAAAATTGTAGATATTTTTGAGAAGATGTAAAATAAATTTAATCAGATTTGATATCTTAAAAATTGACGGAGTTATGGATTTTTCTCTTTTTTCAGCGCCCTTTTTCTTTTCGTTTTTAATTTTTTTCATCAGTAAAAATTGGTCTTATCAAAAACTTGTAAATACAAAAGTTTTAGATAATTTTAAGAACATCTACAAAAAATTTAGTTGGACTTGATATCTTGAAAATTGACGAAGTTATGAATATTTTTCTCTCAAAATCCCTGTTTTTTTCTCCCCTTGAGCCCACTTCTAAATTTATCAAAAATCTGTCATGCATATACTTTTGGCCCATTTTTAAGGAGTAATATAAACTTTAAACAGATTCGATATCTACTTTAATTAAGAAGTTATGGCGTTTTTTCGGTTTTCACAAAACCGCCCCTTATTCCGACCCCCTTGGTCCGATTTTGCCCATTAATGAACTTAGACGAGATTTTATTCCCTTTGATTTTATGTACCAGTTTGGTAGAGATTGGTGGAGAATTATAGAAGTTATCGTGTCCATAAGAAAGTGAGATATATAGATAGATAGATAGATAGATAGATAGATAGATAGATAAACTGGTGCGATTGCAATAGGTAGTATTTCTTACGAAATCTACCTAAAAAAGCAATTTGCTATGTGAAAACTTCCTTAAATTTTCAAATCACGAAGACTTCGGGAAATTCTGTTCAAAATACCTTTTTTGGTAGCCTTTTTCGAAATATATTCTGTCTTTATCAAAAAACCGATCAATGCATCACATTATATAGTTCCTAAATAAGAGGATCTGTAAATTAGATGCGTTTGAGAGCAAAAATGGATTTAAAATCGAGTAAGAAAAAAAACGCAATTTCTTATTTGAACACTTCGTTAAATTTTGTGTCACGATGATTTAGGAAAATTCTGTTCAAAATACCCTTTTTGGTAGCCTTTTTTGAAATATACTCCGTCTTTATCCAAAAACTGACCAATGCATCACATTACATAGTTTCTGAATGAGAGGATCTACCATTTGGATGCATTTAAAATCAAAAATGAATTTAAAAATGAGTCAGAATATAAGCAGTTTGGATTTGAGGTTTTTTTTCTCCAACTCCTATTTTTGTTAAATTTCTTTTTGCTATACAATTGGTCCTATGAATAACTTGTCAATATAAAAGTTGTAGATATTTTTGAGAAGATGTAAAATAAATTTAATCAGATTTGATATCTTAAAAATTGACGGAGTTATGGATTTTTCTCTTTTTTTCACCGCCTTTTTTCTTTTCGTTTTTAATTTTTTTCATCGGTAAATGTTGGTCCTATCAAAAACTCGTAAATACAAAAGTTTTAGATGCTTTTAAGAACATTTACAAAAAATTTAGTTGGACTTGATATCTTGAAAATTGACGAAGTTATGAATTTTTTTCTCTCAAAAAATCTGGTTTTTTCGCCCCTTGAGTCCACTTCTAAATTTATCAAAAATCTGTCATGCATAAACTTTTGGCCCATTTTTAAGAAGTAATATAAACTTTAAACCGATTCGATATCTAATTTAATTAAGAAGTTATGGTGTTTTTTCGGTTTTCACAAAAACGCCCCCTATTCCGACCCCCTTGGTCCGATTTTGCCCATTAACGAACTTAGCCGAGATTTTATCCCCTTTGATTTTATGTACCAGTTTGGTGGAAATTGGTAAAGAATTATAGAAGTTATCGTGTCCATAAAAAAGTGAGATATATAGATAGATGGATAGATAGATAGATAGATAGATAAACTGGTGCGATTGCAATAGGTAATATTTCATACGAAATCTACCTAAAAGTGGCCAACAAGAGTTTTAGTACATTTTAAAGATTTGGTTATTTCGAATTGTTCGATAATGTGCATCAGAAATTGTAAAGCAAGTGAAGTTCCTCAATAATTGTCTCTCATACGGTATCCTTTAGAGATTGCACAAGTACTGGTGAAACATGGGGTCAAAGTAAGTGAACCGCAACGACGAAGGTCATCATGCAGATTTTATTTATCTGAAATTGATTCTGAAGGCGATTCCGAAAATAAAACACAGCAAAAAGAAAGTAAGGTTTTCAGCAACCAATTTCCAGCAACGAGGTATTGGTTGGGAGGAAGAGTCTGATATTCAGCTTTAGAGTCATTCATAAGGAGGATGACATATCTGGGATCGGGGGGGGGGGATAAAAATTTCATTTCGCACAAAATGATGAAAAAGCCCTAACCGGCGAATAGAAATGCTCAAACGAGTAGTAACTAAATTGAAAAGGGCTTCAAAAACGGAGCTCTGATTAATATGGGAAAATTTATTGACAATTTAAAGCACAAAAACTTCAAGAGACATTGTAAAAACAATATATGGGTTTTTAAATTAAACATAGCTTTTCATACTGCTCAATTGTTAAAAAAACACATTTCTTTTAGCGGAAAATAATAGTGTTCATTATTTAAATTTCATATATCTTTTTTGTTAATAGCTCATATAAAATAAGTTATTTTTCGAATATGTAGCCTTTTTACTTTCATAAATGCACACATACTAATGTTTATACATTTAAAGATTATACTTGTAAAAACTATTTATTATAGGAATTTCATTTTATTAAATTATCATATCACTTTTTTTCTAGAGAAAAGCTAAGCTAAAAATACAAGTTTTTAAATATTGGTTTTCCCTCTAAACAAAAGCATTTAACTTCTTAAAGTGATCATTTTAAAAAATTTATATATATATATATATATATATATATATATATATTTAGAATACATACAAAAAAATCCTTTTTCGCAAATACATTTTTTTTTAATTTGATTAAATATATTCACAGGAATATATGTGTATAGAAAAATATGCTTTTCAAAGAAAACTATTTATAAAACTAAAATTTTAATTCATTCAATTACTTAATCCTTTACATAAAAAAATATTTCCTAAAATACACGATTTTGTGTAATAGTGTTCCCTTTAAAAGAAAAATAATTGTAAGCATTTCGATTTTTAAAGAAGTAGCAAACTTTTTTTCTCTTTTAAATCATGATATTCATATTTTTTTTTAAGTATCTCTAATGATGGCGTCTGAATCGAGATCTAAATTTAATAAGAAAAATAGCGAGATTTATTATTCAAATTTCTTTGTGTTAAAGAATGGCGCACCAAATAAGTTTTACGTTTCATTCGCCATTAATTCAACCAATAACGTAAAAATAAGTACTTCCAAAATAATTGTTTGAATAGAGAAATTTTTACTCACTCATCATTAATAGTGGAGATATTAGACTAATGACTCATATTCTTTAATCGTAACTATTAAAGCTATCAGGGATTTGAAGAACTTTATGAATTTTGGTAATGAATGATTTAAGATTTTGAGCATTGTAAAGTTGAATTCGTTGGCTTAGAAAATTATAACAGATCAATTACATTCTTTAAGGGATTCTGAGATACATTTTAAGAAAATCTTTAATTATTTAGTCAGAGTTTAAATATTTTTATGATGGTTAACCATATTAATTGTAAACAAAATTACATGCTAAATCTTCTCATATATATTTTTTAAATCTTTTAATTCAAAAATTATTAAAATGTGGAGAAAATAAAAATCGTTATAACTCAAAATTTTACTGATATAACTTATTTCATTTTTTTACATTTAAATAAACACAAACATCTAAATGTTAATTTGATTCAGACTTTAAAAAAATATTAATTAAAAAAATATCTAAAGTAAAAATTAAAAAAAAATATGCAATTTTTATTTGAAAAATCATTTTTTAAAAATAAATTTATATATTATTTTTATTTTGCAGAATCAAAGTTAAAGTGAAATAATGAAAAAACAAGACACGTCCCAGTTTCAAGCAATTATCTTTAGCGGTTCTCGAGTTATAACAATTTCAATCTGAGAAAAGGTGAAAGCACTTATCAAGAAGAAAAATACATTTTCACAAGAAATAATTGAAAGCAAGATTTTGAAAACAAACCAACACGAAAAAATTAGTATTATCTCTCCTAATTAAGACAGAAACGGGATTTAAATATCAATTTAAGCATACAAAACAGAGAAATCGTTAATTTATTTATTTATTTATTGAAAATGTGAAGATTTGTGTGTTTTGAACCCGTTTAAGAAAGTGATATGAAAGTTCTTTATGAAATGTCTTATTCTATACATTTTCTTATCTTCCTGATTGCATTGTTTTTAACCAGGCGTCGGGGGAGTAGAGTCTCTGAGACCGGGCACATTTTAATTTTCTTGAATCTCGGTAACTACCTGTGCGATGTTTCCGGTCTAAAGAATTATAGCGTGAAGAAGAGAAGGTTTTGTAAACGTAACGTAAATCCCCCCATGAAGATATAATAGAAGGGGAACAAAGACTGTGCTTCCACTTTCGCCCATAGAGTCTTTCTGAGTCTGGCTGGCATTTCCGGCGGTTTGGGAGAAGATGGTATCTGGCGCCCCCTACGTCCCGCTAGCACATTAGTCGAGAGACTAGTCAAACAGGTCATATGATCAAAAGTCAGTCGATCATCACTAGCACCACGCCATGCACCAGGCAATACTTTGGGGCTAAGTTCTGTGGGAAAAAGCCTATCTTTTCTGTTCTCCTTCTACAATTCTATCTCCATGATCCCCCTCTGCCAGGTAAACAATGCAAAACACCTAAGCAGTAGAAGTGGCACGCAAGAGCAAAAAGTGAAACCGGGTTCACTTAGCGCGCTTTAGTGGGGTCAAAAACAGGAATAATTATCAAAATAAAGAATCTTGCTGTGGTCACCGCTATCCGCGCGAAAGCAGTGCGTCTCTCCCCCGCCCATTTCATGGAGGGTGTAAAAACCCCTTACCGGAGAGTTGGGTCAAAAATCATACTATGCGTAAGGAGTAGACGATTAGATGAATCTGTTCGTTGCTATGTTAGTTTTCGAGTGAAAGTGGAACTTTCGATATTTAAAATTTATGTTCTGCATCACTGAAGACTTTTCAATTGTACGTGTTCACCGGCTATCTATTTGAAATATAGAAAATATATCACAACAAACAAATCATATTAAAAAATCTCCCACAATCTTTAAGTCTCAAGACGAACTGCCAAAAGAAATGGCATTTTGAATTCTCGCGGAGAGTTGGCGCCAGGAGGTTTACTAGAAAAATATTTGGGGAATCGGTACATGCAAGGAACCAGCCTACGATTGGATCTCCCTCTTTGAGCTTGAGCGTGTTTCCAGCAGAGCTGTTTGCACTGTTTCAGTTAATTACGGCTTGCAAAGCCTTCCTTTCTTTCCCTCTAATTTCTTTGGCCAGACTTCTCAGTAGGTGGAGGTACTGAATTAGTCTAACCACCGCATGCAACACCTTAATCGTGCGCAAGCCACAGGAGGAGTTACACGGGCGCAAAGTTGAAAAACGTAACTGAAATCATGTCTTCACAACATGCGCGAAATTGTTACACTAACTGCGGGGGGTGGGTCTCACTTATCTTTTCCAACTTTGCGTGCATGTAACCCCCACTGTGGCTTGCGCACGATTAAGATGTTGCATGCAACGATTATATTTGGGGAACGTTGAAGTTGAGAGTATAGTTTATACTGCGAATGTTATACTTCCGCGACAAGAAAAAGTGCGTTGATTATTTCAATAAAATCTCCTTCGGTATTTGTTTTTTCTCCAAAATTTTAATGAAAAAACTATTTATTGACTAAATGCAACTGGTTTAAGTTCAAATTTGCCAATATTATAGATATGTACAAATAAAATTTATATAAAAAGGTATTTATTCGCTATGGCGAAATTTTGGCGCGAATAAACATGTGTTGTACAAAAATTGGAAGTCTTTTTCAGATATTTTCGCATCTCCCCCAATTTCTGGTCAGTTAAGAGATAATTACTTGAAGAATGTAATTTTTAATTTGCAATATATATTTTTTATTTTCGAAACTTTTTAAAATACAGAAACAATTTTTATGGATTTGAACTTATCGGAAAATTTTACCTGAAATGCATACCAAATATGACAATAAAATATTAAAGAAAAATAAAATAGATAAAAAGGTTTCTATTTAAGTGCTGAGTTTATGGATCGAGTAAAGCAGATTTATAAGGCCGAAACAGAAACCGAATTTCGGTGATCTTTCTATTTTCGGCCGAAAACAAAAAAGAATGTAAATTTTTTTAAAGTAAGGCATATATAAATATACATAATTATTAATTAATTATACGCATTTATTAAATATACACAGATTTTTAGTTATACATATTTTTTAAATGTACATAGTTGTTATTAATTAAACGTTTTTTATTAAGTTAGAATAATTATTAATTAACTATACATATTCATTAAATATACATATTTATTTGTTAATTATACACATTTTTGTTAAATATACACAATTAGTAATTAATTATGTGTGTGACTCAACTTCATTCGCTATGTCTTATACCCAACACTTTTTATTTTTATAATAGAATACGTAAATAATTCAACCACGACGCAGAAATATTTTCTATTATACGAATTTCATTAAATTTATAATTCCCACTCACGTCTTGAGTCAGTGATGACTGATAAATTGTAAACAATGAAGTTCATAGCAATAAATAGTCTCATTTGAGCCGATACAGCTCAAATCGATTAGTAATGTTGAAAATTTTTGAAGAAACGAGATTTTTAAAATAAAAATATTTTCGATCAGGCAGAAATGTCAGCAGCATTTTCGCCGAAAACAAACTTTTGGCGAAACTCAGATTTTCGGCAGAAAACGAAAACGAATTCGATTTATCGGTCAAACATGATTTTTTTTAACTTCAAAACCGAGTCATTTTTCACAAAAACTTAGGCATATGCAGGGTCTAAATAATTGAATAAAGACTTGTTAAAAAAATTACTGTTTAATACTATTTGTTGATTTACTTATTTTTTTTCTCTTAAAATCCTGAAAGAAATTTATTTCTGAATATTAAATATTATTTAATTGTTAAATTTTTAAGTTACATTTTATTGTGTTTTACATTACTTTTCACAATGGTATGTTTTAAAAAAGTCTTGCGCAGATATTTTTGATTAGGTAAAATTATTTGTTCAGCGTATGTCATCTTTATGGTCTCCATTTTAAAATATGTTGTGAAGGCTGCAGGCCACAGGCATATCAGTTCTTAAGTCATTACTTTAACCTGGATTTCGTGCTGCCGGAATCCATTCAATCTATTGCTATTTATAATTAGAAGCCAAAAAAAAAAAAAAAAAACTACATAGTTATACTATAATACAGAAGTTTTAACGTGGATATCGCATTCAATAACAAATAAAAAAATATTAATTACAAAAATACTCTGAAAAGTTTATTTTACATATTTTTATAGTGTGTACATTCTATAATTTGTTTCCTTTTAGATTTGTTTTCCTTTTTACAATCAATATTTTAAAATGTATCTTAAACGGGATTTTCGGAGGGTAGCTTTTACTAAGGAAAATGAAATTATTGTACATTTGTCTTATCTTTTATTCTTTTTATTTTATTTTTTAATTTTTTTATCCTTTTAATGCCAGTAGAAATTCACTTTTTAATACTTATTATTATTATTATTATTATTATTATTATTATTATTATTATTATTATTACTATTTGTACTTTAAATATTGAAGTTGCATTTTTTATTGGCATGTTTTAAAAAATATCCTGCGCGGATGTTTTGATTAAATATAAAATAAATAGTTTATCTTATGTCCTATTTATAGTCACCTTCTTGTAAATAAATTAAAAAAAAAGTGATCAAAGCTGCAAACCACAATCCTAGTCGTTCTAAAATCTTTTTGTCTGAATAGTATATTACGAAAATTAGATCGCGAGTAATAAGCATTTTAAATTTTTCTATCCTCACGGTGGGGGGGTCTCCTGTCACCAAAAATTAACACTGTCTCATGATAAATTACCAAACAAAATTTGGCCGCGCTACGAAAAGTAGATCGCGAGTTATAAGCATTTGAAATTTTTCGACCCTCACCGTGGGGAGTCTCCTGCTACCAAAAATTAACATTGTCTCATAATAGGGGCCGCCCATTAATCATGTGATTTTTTTTTTGGCATTTTTAACCCTCCCCTCCCCCTTGGTGATACATGGTGAGGTTCAAGGCTACCCCCCTCCCCTACCCTATATCACGTGTATTTTTAGTACCTACAAAGAATCTTAATTTTTTTATAATATTTATTACAAAATACAGGTTCAAGTATCATCAAATTTTATTATAGAAAAAAAACTACAATAATAACCTTAAGAGGTAAACAGAAAGGTTGCAAGTTGTTTTGGACTGACATAAAAATAATGAAAGAAATGCGAAAAACTTTTTTGTAGTAATACATAAACATAATTTAATTTACAATGTCCTCAGACCACAGATTAGCAAGACTCTTCAACACCAATAACTGGATAAGCATCTTGCAAGTTAGTTGTAGGCACAGTGCTTTGTTGAAGATTAACATCGGTTTCATCAAGCCACTCGGTGTCAACATTTTCGCGCACTACGCAGAGAATCTCTCTCGATCTACCATTCATTCGTCGCGTGAGGATGCGAGAAGGACGGACATTGTGCACCTCTAGACTATTATTGCTCGGATTCAGTTGCTTGTGACAAGAATTCAGATGTGCTTTAACTTTTGTTTTTGTACAGAAGTAGAATGCACACTGCTGGCATGTCCTTTCCAAAAGTATCCGATCCTCGGTTCAGTATCGCGCGTTTGCCGAAAAAATAAATACTCGTGATATATTACTACACCCCCCCTCCCCCCTTGTGATATTTCGTGATTTTTTTATAGACCCCCCTCCCCTCTCAAGCCTCGCATGATTAATGGACGGCCCCATAAATTACCAAACAAAATTTGGCCGCGCTACGAAAATTAGATAGCGAATTATAAGCATTTTAAATTTTTCGACCATCACCGTGGGGGTCTCCTGTCACCAAAAATTTATAATGTCTCATAATAAATTACCAAACAAAATTTGGCCGCGCTAAGAAAATTAGATAGCGAATTATAAGCATTTTAAATTTTTCGACCCTCACCGTGGAGGTCTCCTTTCACCAAAAATTCATAATGTCTCATAATAAATTACCAAACAAAATTTGGCCGCGCTACGAAAATTAGATAGCGAGTTATAAGCATTTTAAATTTTTCGACCCTCACCGTGGGGGTCTCCTGTCACCAAAAATTAACAATGTCTCATAATAAATTACCAAACAAAATTTGGCCGCGCTACGAAAATTGGATAGCGAGTTATAAGCATTTTAAATTTTTCGACCCTCACATTGGGGGGTCTCCTCTCACCAAAAATTAATACTGTCTCATGATAAATTATGTCTACAGTTATGCTTTATTACGGAATTGCTGTTACTTCTAGATTATCCCGTCGACCTATTTCAAGAAATCATATAAATTGCCTAACTACTCGTAAATTATACAAACTGGCATAATTTTTACTTTAAATAACAAATAAATAAATAAATAAATAAATTAGTAAAATTTTAATAAAAATACGAATTAGACATCAAATTAAAATCGCTTGATGACGAAACAAATATGTGTATCGTGTTAATGTCATGTGAAAACGACATTTACGAAAAGCTATTATTCACAATTAATCTGATAGTTTGGTGATAGATTTTTGATTGATGGTTTAATCAAGTAGTTGTGTCTCATGTCCATTTAAAATACATCTTTGATTTGAAATTTGAAAGAAATACAAACTCATGAAAAATTTAAAAGTATGAAAAATAGGATTACAAATATCTCGACAACAAATTATTTGATCAATTTCGTTTATTTTGCAAAATTTATGGTTTTTTTATTGTCTTTCGCATTCTCAACTTAAAATTAAAAAAAAAATCCAAAATTTTTATATACGTTTCATCTAAACGAATACATCGAGAATTCGAGAAAAAAAAGTTCCAGATAATCGAGGTTACTGACATTAAACAAACTTCTTTGCTTTATTAAATAATAAATAGACATCGAATTTTAATTTTTCATATCAATTTGTCTGGGAGATAGAGCGTTTAAGGAAACTCAGACAAACACACCGCAATTTATTTTTCTAAATTTTTTTTTCAAAATCTCCAGAGTCTGAAACGTGCAAATTCATTAATTTTCTTTTTTCGATTTTCAAAACAATCGCAACACTTACCCTATTTTGCATAGGAAGGGTAAGTAAAAATATATTATGTTTACAGTTCTTAATTACCGGAGGTGCAATTTAAGTTGTGTTATAGACTTACGTGAATAGAAGTAATCATTAATATGTGGAGTGTACAAAAGTCTTTAGATAGCATACTGAACAAAGAAAAAATATGCTTTATCTAATTATTTATCTTAAAAGTGGACTTTTAATGATCTAAATTTCAGCATGCTATATTGTATTAATACAAATCTATTGATTAAATACACGGCTGCATAAGATAATCACATTTTTTACTGCCTAAGTAGAACTACTCAGCTAGCGAAACACGTATATAGAGCTTAGATGCTCCCACGGAAATGTTTTTCATCATCGAAGGTAATGAATAACATTAGATTTTTAAATGTGTGATATCGACTTACGGGAATTGAAGTATTCATTAATATGTGGAGTGTACAAAAGTCTTTAGATATCATACTGAACAAAGAAAAAATATGCTTAATTTTATCTAATAATTTATCTTAAAAGTGGATTTTTAATGATCTAAATTTCAGCATGCTATATTGTATTAATGCAAATCTATTGATAACATACACGGCTGCATAAGACAATTACATCTTTTACTGCATAAGTAGAACTACTCAGACTAGCGAAACACGTCTGTAGAGCTTAGATGTTCCCATGGAAATATTTTTCATCATGTAAGGTAATGAATAACATTAGATTTTTAAATGTGTGATATCGACTTACGTTATTTGAAGTATTCATTAATATGTGGAGTGTACAAAAGTCTTTAGATAGTATACTGAACAAAGAAAAAATATGTTTAATTTTATCTAATAATTTATCTTAAAAGTGGACTTTTAATGATCTAAATTCCAGTATGCTATATTGTATTAATGCAAATCTATTGATAACATACACGGCTGCATAAGACAATTACATCTTTTACTGCATAAGTAGAACTACTCAGACTAGCGAAACACGTCTGTAGAGCTTAGATGTTCCCAAGGAAATGTTTTTCATCATGTAAGGTAATGAATAACATTAGATTTTTAAATGTGTGATATCGACTTACGTTATTTGAAGTATTCATTAATATGTGGAGTGTACAAAAGTCTTTAGATAGTATACTGAACAAAGAAAAAATATGTTTAATTTTATCTAATAATTTATCTTAAAAGTGGACTTTTAATGATCTAAATTTCAGCATGCTATATTGTATTGATGCAAATCTATTGATAACATACACCTGCATAAGACAATTACATCTTTTACTGCTTACGTAGAACTACTCAGACTTGCGAAACACGTCTGTAGAGCTTAGATGTTCCCACGGAAATGTTTTTCATCATGTAAGGTAATGAATAACATTAGATTTTTAAATGTGTGATATCGACTTACGGGAATAGAAGTATTCATTAACATGTGGAATGTACAAAAGTCTTTAGATATCATACTGAACAAAGAAAAAATATGATAAACGATGTTCCCACGGAAATGTTTTTCTTTATGGAAGGTAATGAATAACATTAGATTTTTGAATGTGTGATATGCTTTCTAAACTGTAGCAAAAAATCTTCTTGCACCTTATTAAACGGTGAAGTTTCGTTACACGTTCATTGATGTTTTGCAAAGTGTTTCATAAATAATGTTCAAAACATAATATTTCCTTCTTTTTTGTGTTATTTTATATTTTAATATATAAATGTAAAAAAATATATACATTTATTATTACTTTAATGGCATGTTTTATGGAAATTTTATTAAATGCATTATAAAAGGTAATACCACCTTTCCATGGGAGTGAATTTTTCTTGAAAAAAAAATGCGTTCATAAAAAATATTTTATACTGGAATCATATTCTGTTTTTTTATTATTTTTTTATAAAAAAAAACATATTTTTTGTATAACACCTAAGATCAATAACATTTTGTTTTAAAAAAATTTACCAGCAACACAATTTAAGACTTTATAGGATTACACTATCTCAATCTGTTTGCACACTCACATAAAATAAATTGTGGTATCCCACTGTCTTACACAATTTATTTCTCGGTTTCGGATTAAGTTTCTCTAAATAATGGTATTTTTATGAAACAGTGTAAAATTTTAATATAGATCTCTTTTTATTAATGCTTCAGTATATGCACTTGAGTCAGACTTGAAAATATTAAAAGTGAAAGTCAATTGCGAGTATTCAAAATAACTAATAAAAACTGGTATAGCAGATTGGATAATGCTTCTTTGAACTCCTATACCACATAGATTTCTACAGCTTTTGCTTTAAGAAAATAAGCGAAATTCCTCAAATATTGAATACATAAAAAAATGGAAATATATTTATTTTATTTTATTTTTTTATTTTTTATGAATAGTATTTTATAAAATTAATATTCATGTATCTAATATTTTTGTAAAATACATTCATATAATAATCAGACTGAGAATTTATAACGCAACTGTTTAGAATAATTATAACACAAATTTTCTCTTTTAGGAGCAATTAGTCATATGACATAAATAGGTATCTGCAGAATAAACAGTCTTATGATATTGTCATAAATAAATAAAACTTTCCTGATAAAACAAATACTAGATCTTTTGTGCGAAGAAACTGCAATACTAAAAATCTGTGATACATATAACAAGCACGTTCAAATATGTCTTAAATGTCTTTCTCGAACTCAAAAATACTGCCTTAAGGAGTAAACTTTTTGACTTCTCAGCAGAATCTAAAACTGTTTAAGTTATAAGCATTATTTACATTTCATTGATATTCCAAATGTACACCATTCAAATCGAAACTTTTGATACAGTTGGTATAGTCTGACAGGCTCTGAATGGCAAATGAAGTTCACAATAATCTGAGATTAACAAAATCTTTTTATATCTCTTTTTCTTAGATAAATATGTACGTTTAAGCTCCGAGCGAATGTTTGCGATTACAAAATCTTCAGATGTTGTTAGCTTAAATATTACCATTGCTTTGAATTATGACTATTAGCGGATTTCAGCAATCTAACTAGCTTTGAAATTTCTTAAATATAACTCAAACGTTATGTAAGTAGTAATTTTTACAGTAAAGATTTGATAGTGGTTTGTTAATATATTTTATGACACTTCTAGATAAAGTAAGTGTGAAATTTGAAAAATTTCTTGCAATTAAGAAAGATAAATTTTGCCACGTATAGACTCAAGAAAACTCTGCTGTCGTATTAACATCGATCCTAATATAGTGGAACATGACACGTTAAATGGAAACGTAATTACAAATTTCATGTAGTTAGAAAGAATACCATTTCAATAATTTTCATTATATGTATAATTTCCAGTATCTTAATCAAAGGAAAAGTCACAACACAGAACTGTAGTACTTAGCCAATACTAACAGTTCAAGTTTATTTTTAAGCAGTATTTACATTCCATTGATATTCTGAAAGAACATATTTAAAATTATAACTTTTGAAATAGGTGCATAATTTATTACATTCATCTTGGCAAATGATTCCTGCAACATTATGATTCAATCGGATCAATATTTAAGTTTTAAATTGAAACGTTTCTATGGGTCTTCGCAGTTTGCAGAAATTGGTAGTTTAAATATTAACAAACCTTTAATTTCCTATTTGCAAATGATAATACGTATGTCTTAGATCTTCTTTAAATATGCAACAAATTTTATGTGAGTGGTACTTTTCAAATTATTTATTTTATGTGATTTTATTAATTAATCTCTTCGTATCTCAAGTCAGTAAGTAGTATCAGTAGTAGTCAAGTAGTATCAGTAATCTCTTTGTATCTCAATCCAACTGAGAAATACATTTCAAAAATTAGTTGAAATTTAATTAAGATGAATTTTGTTGCATATTTATAGATACTTTTAAAAATATATATCTTTATCGGAAATGCGAATTTCTTCTTATTTAATTTAAGAAATTAAGGAATAAATTGTTTAAAAATATTTTGCTTCTGTGTCATCCAGTCATTTATAAAATCTAATTTGTATGCATAATCACATGCAAAAAAAAAAAAAAAAAAAAAAAAAAAAAAAAGTGCAGTTAAATATACTGTTATAAATACTCCCTAAATTATATATATTATATAAAATATTCCCTGGATAATTAATGATCTAAGAAAACTGTAAGAAGTGAAATATTTTGCCAATGACTAAACAATGCTACAATGACCGATGTTACTATGTTATAATCACTAAACTTTGCAAAAACAAATCCGACACACGAAAAACCACATTATTATTCTAAATATAAATGATATGTTAAAATGAAATTTTAAATTTATAAATTCGAGATATACATATTAATATGCCGGACAAATCTATAAAACATTCTTTTTAAATACTAAAATCACCTTCCTGATTCTGATAACTTTAGTAAGTTTTTAAGCAAAAAGTTCGATTATTTGTTTTAAAATTTGTATTTTATTATATATCATGGATTAGGTATATTAGGATTTATTTCTTTTTTGATGAAGTTTAAATTCTGCTACTGAATACTAGCCGGGAACAAATGCTGAAGAATTTATATTGTTTTATCAGTAAATGATATAGTCTTCAATATTCATTTATCTATTATTAAATGGAAAATTGTTTCATTTCAGTTATGATGTATATACTTTAAACATTAACGCATTAGTGTGAGAAAAATTGTATGTAATATATATTTTTAAGCAAATACGTTTACTTATACAAAATCATTTCTATTTACGTAAAACAATTAGAACTAAATAGTTCCATAGAGTAACTTGTCGGATGTAACAATCCCAAAATTTCTTCTATCTCATATCTGTTAAAATTTCAAAATTTGCAATCACACTACTAAAATTAAGAAGCAATTTATGCTCATCACGAAGTTTCTAAATCTATGAAAATCCGTGCATTAGTTCTTGAGACAACACTATTGCTAAAATTGTGTAAATTCTACCAAATTCTGCTTATCAGCCCCACCTGTAGTGCGATTGACACCAAAATGTAAAGACAACCAATTCATGTCAAGAAGTAACTGATTTGAAGTTTAATAGAAATCCGTGCATTTGTTCTGGAGAAAGGGCTGTGGAAAATCTTAAGAAATGCAGCGCCACGTATTAAGAGATTTACACCAAAACATAAAAAAGTAAATTCATGTCAAAGACTAACTGAATCTGAAGTTTCGTGAAATTATGTGTATTAATTCTAAAAATAGAATTACTTCGGAAATCGCTCAAAAGGCAGTACAGCACTGTTACCTTTAGACAGATATGGATCAAAAACTAATTTATATCAAAGGCTAATAAAATATAAATTTTTATTAAATCCCATGCATTAGTTCTTGAGATAAAGCACCCATAAAATTTCTCTCGCATACAGAGAGACAGAGTCACAAAGCCACATACTCATTAGACTCACAGATAGACATGCAAAAACATATGTTCTGGAACCTTTGTTTTCTAAAACGTGTAAATCAGTCAAAAAACGGAATTTGAAAATTTTCACGAATTCAATGCTTTTTTTCTTATAAAGAAAAAAGAAAGTATAAAATATATAATTAGCAAATATTTAATGTCTTATATATTAGATAATATAAAATGGAACTATTTCAGCGATATTTTTTTCATATGCAGTGAAACCTCCGAACAAGGGACACCCATGGGACCGGAATTTTTGTCCCTTAAATCGAGGTGTCCTTTATTTAGAGTTTTTATTTTTTTTATATGAAGCATTTAGAAAAGACGCAAAAAATGACCAAGCATTAAAGAAGAAGGTTAAATGTACCCAAATGCTATTAATTATGTTAATCAGACACAAAAGAAATAGAGAATTAATTAATTTAAATTTCAATCAATTACTACATTAAATTATTTGTATATTATTGATTTATATTGTTTACATAAGTATTTGTGTACATGTAAAAAGTACAAATAACATTTAAAAGAATCTTACTTGAAGTACTAATCGATCAAAAGCGAATGTTTTTCAGATTTCAACTTTGTTTCTAGAGCCATTCTCACGATTTTCAGAAATAGGGATAAATGCACTAATATTTTTTTAATTATGGGTGAATAAATTCTCCTCAATTGTGCTGTATCAACCTGATTGCCTGTCTCAATGATAATTTCACAAAAATCTGTATTTTAATTTTCACCATAGACTACTTCATTATCTGAAATGCAAAAACCAGCTTCTCTAACTTCATTTTCAGATGTCCATTAAGTCGAGGGTCCCTTATTCAGAAGTAAATACATTACAGGTCTTATACTAAGGAACTGGGAGCAGAACTTCTGTCCCTTAAATAGAGGTGTCCCTTATTCGGAGCGTCGCTTATTTGGAGGTTTCATTGTATATATCTAAATAAATAAGCTGTACGATTATAAACCATCCTGATAAATATATTTTGTTCGTATCATGACGATGCCACCTGCGCCCTTAAATCTATACATTTGTTTTACTCCCTTCGTTTTAATATGTTATTTATCGTCAAAACATATTTTTCAATTGACCCATTTCTTCTAAGGTATTTTTTGTGGTACGTTTTACACAAATAAAAAATTATTGGATTTACAGTTTGTACGTTATTTATATGGTTTATAATACTAAGTTACTCAAAACAGTAGAAACTTTAATGCATACTTCTTTTTACATGTATATTGATTTTTTTTTTGGTCTTTTATCTGAATTTATTACTTTATATTACTTACAGATAAAAGCAAAAAATGACTGGATTTACAGTTTGTAAGTTATTTATATGGTTTATAATACTAAGTTACTTAAAAAAGTAGAAACTTTATTGCATACTTCTTTTTACATGTATATTGATTTTTTTTTGTCTTTTATCTGAATTTATTACTTTATATTACTTACAGATAAAAGCAGAATATAAGTAACGTTCACAAATATACATTGGGCATACATATTGCATTTAATTTGAAATATTTACAAATTAAAAACAAGAAAGAACTGTAATAAAATAGATTGTTAAAAAATTCTAAAATCGCCAGAAAAAATTGTTTTTTTTTATTTTTATTAAATCTAAATTACAAAGGATACATGTGCTCCAAAGTTACGTTGACTAACATCATTTTCATCATAGCAGAAACTTTTAATTAAATGTCGCTTTATTGCAATTTTTGGTGGTCTAAACCTTTTATATTTGTAACTTACACAGTCATATAAAAAACTAGTCCTTGGGAGGAGGGGCTTCGAAATACTTACTCACCATGTCATAGTTAAAATATGAAAATGAAACACGTGTAAATTATTTACAAAATGCATCGGAAATCCAAAATAAAATGCAAACTTATATTTTAATATTTTTAACACGTAGTAATGCTATATTAATAAATTTCTGATGAACCAATTTCGACAAATTATAGAAAACGCCAAAATACTCATGCAGTATCGAACTGCGTAGAAAAAACATCCTTATAATTCGAAAAATAATAATCATATTAACTAACAATTTACTGTGCCGGATTAAGCGTCTCATTTCCAATTAAAACATATACTTGAACTGAAATTTGAATGCAATACAGGGTCTTGAAAAATCGAACAATGTGAAAAACAAGATTGCAAATACCTCGGCAACTAAGGATTCGACCATTTTCGTTCTTTATTCAAAATTTGTGTTCTGTCTTTTACGTCCAATTCTTAAAATAAAAAATTTCGAAAATTTTTATAGACACGATTATTGTATTTTGTTCGCATCATGACGATGCCACCTGCGCCCTAAAATCTGTACATTTGTTTTACTCCCTTCGTTTCAATATGTTATTTATCTTCAAAATGTATTTTTCAATTGACTTATTTCTTCTAAAGTTTTTTTTATGATACGCTTTATACAAAAAAAAAAGATTGTATTTACAGTTTGTAAGATATTTATATGTTTTATAATGCATAAAGTCACGTAAAAAAAAGTAGAAACTTTAATGCATATTTCTTTCTACATGTATATTGCTTTTTTTTGGTCTTTTATCTGAATTTATTATTTTATATTATTTACAGATAAAATCAAAATATAAGTAACTTTCAGAAATGTATATTGGGCATACATATTACATTTAATTTGAAATATTTACAAATTGAAAACAACAAAAAACTGTATAGATTATTAGATTAATATATTATTAAAAACTTCTAAAATCGCCAGAAAAAAGGGTTTTTTATTTCTATTAAATCTTAATTATAAAGGATACATGTGTTCCAGAGTTGCGTTGACAAAAATCATTTTCATCTTAGTAGAAACTTTTAATTAAATGTCGCTTTATTACAATTTTTTGATCGGCTAAACCTTGTATATTTGTAACTTACACAGTCATATAAAAAACTAGTCCTTATGGGGGGGGGGGTTCGTAATACTTACCCACCATGGATATGCATAGATAAAATATGAAAATAAAACACGTGTAAATTATTTACAAAATGCATCGGAAATCCAAAATAAAATGCAAACATATATTTTAATATTTTTAACACGTAGTAATGCTATATTAATAAATTTATGATGAACCAATTTCGACAAATTATATAAAACGCCAAATTACTCATACAGAATCAAATTGCGTAGAAGAAACATCTTTATAATTCCAAAAATAATAATCATATAAACTAACAATTTATTGTGCCGGATTAAGCGTCTCATTTAAAATTAAAACATATCGTTGAATTGAAATTTGAATGCAATACAGGATCTTGAAAAATCGAACAGTGGGAAAAACAGGATTAAAAATATCAGAGTCTAAGGATTCGACCAATTTCGTTCTTCATTCAAAATTTGTGTTATTTTATTGGTTTTTACGTCCAATACTTAGAATAAAAAATTTCGAAAATTTTTATATACCTTTCATCCGAACGAATTTTTCGAGAGTCCGAAAAATATTTAATACCGGTTTATCGAGGTTACTGATATTAAATAGGCTTCTACTCACTCTTACACACTAAGTACATACAAAATTCCAAGTCTTAGTAATCAAGAGTGGACTTTACACTGTAGTTTACTATATGAGTATTGAGTTGTTGTTGTATGTATGTCGGCCAATTATCTACACTATGGGATATAGGCCCTAAGGCGTGGGATGCCCTCCGTGGGGGGTCTTTCTAAGGGAACCTAACCCGTATTTACGCAAGGTTCGAAGAAAACCACGGAAAACTCCGAACGGTTAGGCCGACGGTCGCGATTGGTTTCGAACCCAGCACCTACCGTCTACTAATTTGAGGTCAGAACCTCTCTGCCACTGGTGGGGCTATGTGAGTATTGAGAGAAGTTCGATTTTTTTATTTATAAATTTGCTAAACAGTGTACAATGGGATAAAACATACCATTTTAAAATTCATAACATTTTAAATACCATAACAGTTTATAATCTACATACCATTTTGTGTGACGTTTAAACATTAGAAACAATGTTAAAATTATCCCGAGAGTTTCAGCCGAACTACTCGGCCTTTTTCGAGGGAAGATAAAGATTTGAAATGACAAAGGCACTTCATTTAGCTCGAATAGAGATGAAGTTGAAGCACAAGAGAAAAAAAGGAAAGTGAAAACAAGGCGGAGGGGGGGGGGGGGAGAATTCAACAAGAATCGCTACACGCGGTAAAAACATTGAGCAGTAAAAAACAGTAAGAAGACAACAAAATATGAAAAAAATATTAAGACTGGAAAAAAAAGAAAGGATGGGTTATTTCAGTAAATTAAACCAAATATTAGGATAGTAAAAGACATATTATCATTACATACTTCATTTTGATGTGTAAAAATCCCAATAAACCCTCTAACTAAAAAAAAGTAGGGGTTATGTTAACGGGAGATAATAATAGCTCTGTTAAAGTCAATTGATTTTATTATCAGAATATAGCTGAGAAAGAGCAGTAATTAAGTTATTTAGTTCAATCTCCCTATTATGCTACTTTAGTCTTTTTTTATTTTATCTTAGTCATACCTATATAATACGATTTCTGGTTACTTTTTAAAAGAATAGGAATTTCATAACCACCGGCAAACTGATCAGAGGGGATAAGATCTAATTTAGCAGAAAGTAAAATAGAAAGGTTGAGAGGGGGAGGGAGCTAAAAGATGAATGTTAAATTTAAGCAGGGACGTATTTAAACATTCAAAAACAATGGGAATATAAAGAAATTTCCTATAAACTGATTGGGTTAGGGGGGGGGGATACCTTGACGAATAGCATTATGCTTATGAATAATGCGGGGGATATAATTAAGAGGGAAACCATGATCTTTAGTAATCCTAATAATATTATCAAGTTCATCTTATAAGTACTGTTCAGAACATATTAACTATGCTCTAATTACAAAGGGATGAAAAGCAGCTTGTTTATATTTTAGGGGGTGGGGGGGACAGAAGCGTTGAAAGGTATAATGTAGTCAATTTTATCAGGTTTCCGATATACTTTACGTTTGAGGGTAATATTCACATATATCATATTTCAAGTCCATATCTCAATTTGTTCAAGAGATAGAGCGTTTATAGACAGACAGATAGATAGACATACGGACAGCAATTTTTTTTTCTAAAAATATGTTTTTCGGAATCTCCAGTATTGGAAATGTGTAAATCCATCAATTTTTTTTTCAATTTTCAAAACGATTATAAGAATTGCCCTATGCTACATATGATGGATAAGTAAAATGAATAGTCCTTGGCAGCTACCGTAATACCCATCATGGATATGAATAACATAATATATAAAAATAAAATATGGGTAAAATATTTATAAAATCCATTGAATTTCCTAAATAATAATTAAACGTATATTTAAATGTTTTTGATATATATAGTAATGCTCTATTAATGAATTGCTGATGAACCAATTTCGACCAATCATATAAAACACTAAACTACTCAAGTAGTACTGAATTGCGTAAAAGAAACTTCATTAGAACTCCAAAAATAATAATTATATTAACTAGCAGTTTATTGCGTCGGATTAAGCGTCTCATTTCCAATTAAAATATATCCTTGAATTGAAATTTGAATGAAATACAGGGTTATGAAAAATCGAAGAATGCGCAAAATAGCATTACAAATATCTTTGCAAGTAATAACTCGACTAAATTCGTTCTTTATGCAAAATTTGTGATATTTTATTTCCTTTTACGTTCATGCCTTAAAAAAAAAAAAAAGAAAAGAAAAAAAAAAAAAAAAAAAATCGAATTTTTTTTTTATCCTTTTCATCAGAACGTGTCCGAAGAAAATAGTTCTGGATAATCGAGGTTACTGATATTAAAAAGGCTTCGTACCATTTTTAGATACTAAGAACATAGAAAATTTCGAGTCTCTATCTCCATTTGTTCGGGAGATAGATCGTTTACAGACAGACGACAGACGAACACACAAACGGGCGGACGGCAATTTTGTTTTCTAAAAATATGTTTTTCGGAACCTCCAGTATCTGAAACGCGTAAATCTATCAAAAAATATTTTTTGATTTTCAAAAGGATTGCAAGATTTGCCCTATACTATGTATGATGGATAACAAAAAAGAGACTTTTTCAAATACAATTTGAAAATTGAATCAAAATGTACAGATCTTTTGTGGATGAAAAGTAATTTTGAAGCTCGATTTTTAAAAATTTATTCATTTTTATCGCGTACAGAGATTTAAGAGACACTAACTTGTTTGCCTTTAAAACGATATATTTCCGAATTTGTAAAAGATTAATGCCCCAAACTATGAAATAAAATATACGTTAATAAATAGATAAAATACGAAAATTTAAAATTAAGGACATGTAAATGAACTACAAAATTACTTATTTTGGCTATACAAAGTATTGATTCGAATAAATTTCTAAACTTTAGTTGAATGCATAGATTATAGTTTTGAATAATAAAATTAAAGTTACATAGGGAAACTGGGACGTAATTTTACAGTGTTACTCTGGATATTCTGTCCATTCAGCTTTCAAATGCCAGAATTCTCCTGAATTAATGTTACTATTATAAATGTGTTCATTTAAGTCCTCTCTTGCACACAAATAGTTTCAAACTATTTCAGTTTAAACTATTAATTAACTAACTAACATTTTAATGTCTTAAGATAGTATATATTTTTATATGTTTATATATATATATATGTGTGTGTAAAATTCTGCTCTAAATCAGATCATTTAGCAAGAATACTCTGTCGAAGATTTTGCAATCGTGTGGTACAAGGTGGCAACAGTGTTGCCAGATGGGCTACTTTTTTTAAATTCAGATTCTTGATTGACACCACTTTTTACAAATGATTAAATGTTCCACATTCAATTGCATGATGATTAAATCGAAAATAAAAGGTAATTTACCATTTCAAAAAAGTGGTGTCAATCAAAAAACTGAAATTTAAAAAAGTAGCCCACTGGCAACACTGGGTGGTAAAGCAACAATAAAATTTCTTTGGCATAGATCCCATTTAAATTAGACAGAAGCGCCGTGTTTATGTACCTTTATTCATGTTTCAGTTCACCGTAAAACTGGTCCACTAATGCTGGTTTAAACTTGGTACTACTATAAGATACCGACATATAAAATATATTTATGCTATCGCCGTAGAAACCCTTTCATTACGTCAGTTTTCACGAAATGACACTTAAAATATAAAGAAACACACAAAATAAACGAAAACTGAGCTGAACTCCGGGGTCAACGTAATCCTTTATAAAAGTTATCAGCGCAGAAAAAGTGATTTTACGACAAACTCCTAATTTACCAATTAAACTTTACCAATTAAACTTTGCGAATTTACTTTTAACCCATGATATTTAACCAGCTGACGCAAACAGAACATAGCTCTTTGTCACTGTCACATAGTCTACTGGGATCCTGCATTTAGACAAAAATCACTGAAGATTAACACTGGGTAATCGGATGATTTGAGAGAAGAAAATAATAGATATTATGTAACAGGTACCGAATGAATTAAGTAATGCGATTTTCTTTTCAAAAAAATAATTATTTTAAAAGATTTTTTTTTTGAATAAAATAAAATAAAAAGTATTGATTAAAGGTATGGAATTAAAAATATGTTAAAATATTATAAAAAGAAAGGGAAATGCTCAATCTTAAAGAATTTGGAAATAACTAACTTGGATTAATGCGAAAAATTCTTAATATTACATATGTAACAAACAATGGAGAAATTATTTCCCCATAATAAGAGAACTCCTAAAATGTATTTATAACTAATAAGAAATTAAATCCTACATGTTTCAAGTAATCCTGACCCATGTCCCAATTACTTTACGTTTAAAATATTTATGAAGCAACAGGAACACCGGCCTTACATTTGAAACATGAAGTAAACATTTATAGATACCTAATAATAAAAAAATATTTGTATAAAAATAAGTCTTAAAAAAATGATTCCTAATTAAAAGCACTAACCGTATTTTAAAATAAAGCCGAAAAATTTCAACCAAACCGATTAAAAAAAAGCCCACAGCTGGTAACGTATCACACAAAATCAGAACCACGATCGAGTTTCACACGCTGTTTTAAAAAATAGAGATGGGGTTGAAATATTCCCAAAAGTTAAATCTTAAAAATTCATCTATGGTTTTTATAAAATAGTCTATGGCCCAGTTATCTCACGGGTTTATTTACCTCAGCCTATCTTATATAGGGAAAATATAACAATGAAAATGTCTAAACGATAAGACATCAAGAATGAGAAAAAAGACGTTAAGAATGAGATATAAAGAAATGAGAAACTGCTTTGTAATTAAAGTTTCATCAGAACTGTTTTTCTTATCTTATGTACTGATCGACATCGATAACAAAGTTAATATTCTATGGTCAATAATGACTGGACACTTTCAATTTTAGACATTGTATTGAATAATTTAATATATATTTATCGGATTCTTATGGAACGTCAGAATTCTAAAGAATAAGTTTCATATCATATTTATCAATGTACATTTGATAAGGAAGATAAATTGATGACTGAGAAAAACTCAAAGAAAATAATAATATTTGACATCTTCCTGTGCATAAAAAAATCTATCTCTATCAAAAAATGATCTACCTCTTCAGAGTGCAAATCTTTAAATATGAAATAAATTTTATCTGCGCATTCACGAACAATAACAACAATATTCATTTCTTTATTTGATTGACATTTGCTCGATGGTACAAATTATTAAGAAAATTCAGTAAAAAATTTTAAAATTCAAAAGATATCGGCAATAGGAATAAGCTGTTTTTAATTTTCGCTGAGAGTCAGTGATTCGTGAGTGATTTTCCACCCAATTACGACCGGACACTTTCAATTCAGTGTTGCCAGTGGGCTACTTTTTTAAATTTCAGATTTTTTTATTGACACCACTTTTTTGAAACGGTAAATTGCCTTTTATTTTCGCCTTAATCATCATGCATTTGAATAAGGTACATTTAATCATTTGTAACAAGTGGTGCCAATCAAGAATCTGAATTTTAAAAAAGTAGCCCATCTAGCAACACTGTTTCAATTTGGATATTTTGTCGAATATTTAAAAATATACTTATCGGATTCTTTTGGTAGTTCAAGATAATAAAGTTCACGTTTGATCTCATATTTATTATTGTCCATTTGATTAGGGCAGTTTTAAAGCGGACAAAACATCAAAGAAAACTTATAATATTTGGGTCATCCGGTACATTAAAATGCACAAAAATTAGTATCACTTCAGAATACAAATATGTGGATATTGTACAAAGTGTCCACTGATTTTTGTATGAATAGCACGTATTTTCATGAAGATAGAGATTTTTATAATTACCTGGCACTGAGGTTAGCCTTCATCATAGAGATTTTTTGGTTAAATTAAAATATATATATATCGCATGTTTTAGCTTAATTCAAGCAGGATTTTCGTCGAAATTTAAGGTCATTTTCAGAAAAATTGATAAAATGCAGTAGAAATTATGTAGTGCAAATGGATTATAAATGCATAAAATATTTTCTTAAATATGAATTGGTGTATGAATTAATATTTATCTGCGCATGCGAGAACGGAAATAATGATCTTTTTTACATAATTTAATATTGAACTCTATAGAGTAACTCACATAAAGAATTCAGGTAAATATCATGGAAATTCGGAAATATATTGCATATAGAGTCGGTTTCTTTTTAGTTGCTGTCTGAAGGAAGCTTGATGATATGGGGTTTTTCACAAATTTTAATTATTTATTAGTTGATTTAGAGAAAAGTTGATATTTATTAAATATTAATAAAAAGATTTGGAACAAATGCTTAGATTTAGATTTTTTTATCTCATTAATTTTTTTTTTTTTTGAAAGCATGAATAAAAAATGAAAAGTAAAAATTAAAGTAAATTAAAATTGAGAATTTGTGGAAAATCTCTTATAATCCAAGAACTTTAAAAGAGACTTAAAATCAGCTCATTTATATCTCGATATCTTTTTGAATTTTCAGGATATGTTACATGATTTTTTTATAAGTTGTATCAAAATGTTATCTATTAAATTACATATCAAGATAATTGTTATCGTTCGTACACATGCAGATAAAAAGTATCTTATGCAAGTAATCCTATTTCATAAAATATTTATATTCCAATTGCACTATTTTTTTTTACTATATTTATCAATTTTGTCTGAACCTGGAAATGAATTTGGATGAAAATCCTATATGATAAAAGTTTAAAAAATGCCAAACTTTTAGAACTTAAAAAATCATTATGTCTCCATGAATAAATATGATATTCTTACAAAAATCAATAAACGCGGTGTTTAGTATCCATATGCATTTATTCTGCAGCGATGGATCATTTCGTGCATTTTACAGTACAGGATGATACCAGTGATTATTATTTTTCATTAAATTTTCGTAAGTTCTTTTGTTATCGTCCTAATCAAATGATCATAGATAGATATGAAATCAAGCTTATTTTTTTATAATTCTGAAGTTCCAGTAGATTACTGCAAGTATATTTTAATTAAACATAGGATAACTATATTTTAAAGAAATGCATAAAAAGTGAGTAAAGGCTTTAAAAAAGGCTTTAGGACCTCCAATAAAAATATCCAGGTGTAGGTCCTGGTACAAGAGTCAAAATTCAACTTTACAATTGTGAACTGAAAAAGTGGGTAAATGATAAGGTGAAATACGCATTACAACAAAAAATTCCTACACAATTATATGAGGGCCCGGGGTCTTAAATGGAATGTAAGAACGCTGAAATAAGTAATGGGGAAAGATTCCAAAAATGGAGATTGGATGAAGAGGGGCAATTTAATAAGCATTTATGGTACAAAAACTTCAAGGGCCATTGTACCAGACTAATATAAGATATAAAATATTTTTGTAGTTATTGAAGAAATGAGATGACAGTAAAGCTAAGTTTAAAAAAATGAAAGCAATTTGGATCATTTAAAAAAAAATGAACCAGCGGCCCTAAGAATGCGAATAATATTCAAAATTAGTGGTAGCTAGACTATGAGATTTTTTTCTTTTTGTTATAATTGAAGCACTTAAAAAGTTGTTAAAAAAGGAAGTATAAGCAAGTGAATTGGACCATTTTTAAGGAAGGGACCCCAAGAAGGTAACTGACAGTTTAAAAAAAGGGCCTTAACAGAAAAAAAATTCAAATGTCTTAGCACTTTAGACCTCGAACTATTCAAAATTAAGCATAGAGCATGAGTTATTCTATAGAATAATATTTTAAATAAATGCACAAATGTATTAGATAAATGTTTAAAAAAGAACCCTAGGACCCCAATAACAACATGAAGGCTTTAGTCCAAAACTTTAGTCCTGCACTGAAATGTGACAAATTTAAGGAATGAAATATGTTTATCTTATCAAATGTTCAGGGGACTTTGAACTGAGTCGCACGATATCCTACGAGGACACAATATCTTATATAGAATTTCAAGTCTTGAAAATATTTAAATGCATAAGATATCTCAAAAATGAAGATCGGATGAAAAGAAAATAATTTATTAAAAATGTATTATTACAAAAACTTCAGGGGCCCCTGTACCCGTCTCCAAGGGGCCGGGAATTTATTTCGCATGTAACTGGGTATAAAAATATTTTTGTAGTTATTAAATAAATAGAAGATGCTAAAACAATGTTAAATACATTGAAAGCAATTTAGATCGTTTTTGAAGAAACTGCACCGACAGTCCCAAGGTAATATTTAAAGTTAGTACTAGCCGCAGTCTAAAACATTTTTTTTTTGTTTTTGCCGTACATATAGTAGCTGAAGAACATAAGAAGTTGATAGAAATAAAAAGCTAGTGAAACAGAGCAGTTTTAAGGGAACTTCAATATTGGGCTCCAGAGGAGCCAATTGACCGTTAAAACTACACCCTAATATGAAAACATGTTAAAATGTTTTAGTGCATAGCTCTTTAGATATTTAATTAGTAAAAATTAAGCATAGAGTATGAATTATTTATTGGAATAACATTTTTTAAATGTACCAATCAATTGAGTAAATGTTTGGAAAAAGGCCCTAAGGCCCAAATAAAAATATCAGAGTGTTGACCCTAGAAAAAGAGTAAATGACTCAGGTTTAAAATTTTGCACCGAGAAGATGAGAAATTTTGGGTGTGAAAAATAATTGGCGCACAAAAAGTTAAAGGGGCCCAAAGTCACGCCCTATAACTTTTTAGGGGGGTCAGTATCTTATATGAAATGCAAAATCTAGAAAATATCTAAATGGAACAAGAATACCAAAAATGAAGATTGCATTAAATGGAAGAAATTTATTAACGTTTTATTACCACAATAGTTTCGAGGGCTCTGAAATGGACCACAAGAGTGCAGGGTAAAAACTGAAAAATAAAAAGGTGAGAATATTTTAGTGGAGAAAAGGCCTTCAAAGCGAAGAACAATAGATTAAAAGGGACCAAGTTATTATCAATTTAGTGCAGAAAATGCTAAGGTGTCAAGGGGCCCTGACCCTTAAAATATTGAAATCTGAGCCTCGGGTGTATCAGGATTTGTCATGGACTATCTTCACCTCAACTTTCAAACTTCTATGTGCGATAGATTTTACTAGTAATCGCAGACACACACACAGACAGACAGAGCGAATTATCATTTTATTAGTATAGATTGTATTGTATGTATGTCTGTATAATATTTGTCTCTATAACTTTATATGGAATATTAGTAATGTGCATGGATGAATTTTATGATATTATTTAAATATTATAATTTGAATAATTTCAGTTTTTTGAAGCAATACTGATTTTTTGCCATATATTGAATACAAGTTACAGTTTTATTCAGATAATTTTGGAGTTTTGTCTTTTGTTTTAATCTGACCAATAAGTAATTCGAGAAAGTTCCTAGCGCAAAATATTCAATTCCATCTTCAAGAATCTTTTTTTTTATTATTATTTATCCCATTGTGAACATTTTTATATTTTGTCTAACGTGAAACTTGCACCCTATTGCCACATTGTATACAACATTTTAGTGACAATCAACAGATTGTTGATTATCACTGCTTTTTTGGAATAGAAATATTCAGACTATTTAAAAATAGTGAAATATCCTGAAAAAATTAGGTTAATTAAACTATTTTACAAATGGTGACAGTTAAATAAAATGAATTAAAAAAGTATCCTTTTTTGCTACACTTAACTTGCAGTACTTTGGAAAGAAATTTATAAAACTATGAAAAATGAAAATACTCATTCACTGAGCTTTGATTATCCCTTTTCATCTTTAATTCGATTTTAATTATATCTAGATTTAAATGCAAAGAGAACAAAATAACACACAGACAAATATAAGCGCTAGAGGCTTTTGAAGAGTGAACAAGGACGATTATAAGATTTTCTGCCTATTAATCATTCAAAAGTAACTTTATGTTTTCTTGCACATAAACCTCCTCCGTTATTCAAAAGAGGCTGTAGAATTTTATTCGTATATGAATGGTCTAATGTAATTTAATGTTCAAGACACAATAAAAGAATTTGATTCGATTTACAAGCGTTTATTAATTAAAAAAAAAACAATTATTCAATTTTGGGGAATTTTATTTATCTTCTGATGTTATGAAAATTCCTTTCTGCCTCAAATGTAATTAGAAGTGTCAATAATTTCTATCTTTATATTTTATACTAAAATTGATTTATGTAATCTTATAAATGAGAATAAAACTATGGAAACAATGGTTAAGTATTATCGCAGATCTCGAGGAGAGTTTTGTTTAGTAATTTTTTTCAAAACAACATATTTTTTAACTATTAAATCCTAATTGTTAATTTATAATTATTAAAATCTTACATTTGTATCATCAACAAATTTACTTTAAAAATAATTATAAAAGGAAGTTATTTATTTTAATCAAAATAAATGTGTTCAAATCCAATTATTTTTAAATAAAATCCGAAATTAAAAAAAATTTAGCGGGGATAAATAAAATTTTAAATTTTTCAAAGAAAAAAACTGTTAAAAAATAAAACTTAAAATATAAATAATTAATCAATCGCGAAAGTTTTTAAAATGGAAAGAAAATTTATTTAAAAAAAATATTGTGAACGTCAGATGAACAAAATCCTAATTACATAAACTCTTAAATTGGTCAAAAATACAAAATTTAGTCATATTAAATCCATTTTATATAAAAGTATCGCCCTCCAGATCTGAGGTTCGAACTCAGAAACTCATAATTATTAGCGAGACATTTTACCTCTAAGCTATGAAGTCTGCCAGAAAAACGTTGAAATCAAGATTCGTTTTTAACCTGTAAAGGACAAAAATGAACAGATTATATTTAAAAAATAATTTAATTAAAACAATAGACGTTTAAAATTTTTTATTATTTGTCGTGAGGCACGAGGGATTCAGCTGTAAGTACAGAATATTTCAAGGCTCTGACGTATACAGATTTTGTGAAGGAAGGATAAACAAAGGACAGAGGCGAATAGGGTTTTGTAAAAAGAACGAAACCATACAAAAACTTCATCTATCTCTAACCTTCATAACTTAACTATCAAACATTTAAATAAACGAAATACATCTCGGCAAAAGATCAATGATTAATTTTGTTTCTTATCTATCAGTAACACAGTAGTAATAATATATCTATGTATATAATTGTAATTTTTCTAAAAATTTCCTATTCTTAATATAACACTTCCAAATCTAATCAATATTCCTTCTGCATTAGACTGCCTATTTAACAGAAACCACATTAAAGAAACATTAACGTCAGACTGTTAATGAAAGTGTTAGAAGCACGTGATATGCTGATGTATTAATGACACCAAACTGAATACTGAGGAAGTAGCGAAAGAAATAAGGCACAAACAAAGGAACTTAACTTGTCCTTCAAGTTTTGTATCAGAATTGATTTTCATCTCAATACTAAAGCTATAAAAAAAAATGAAGGAATTTTGTTTATTAAAAAAGTAACACAATTTCTACTTTCGTTGAACCACAGTCAGACCTATCTTTTTTATTATTATTATTATTTCTTTTTTTTTTTTTTTTTCGTCATGAACAGTGATTACTTCTATTGATGTTGTGTTAAGGAAGATTGATAGTGTGAACTTTTTTTTTTCTTAGTAGAAGGTATAGGTTGAGAAAGTTTGACTTTCTTGATGAAAATAAAACATACTGTTTTAAAGCTTGCGTGTATAGAAAATTTAGTTTGTTGGAACATGTAATTTAAACAACATAAGTCACGGACATAGAAAAATTCTGGAATAAATAAAAACTGTGCTACACATACGTTTAAGAATTTCTAAGAGCTTTTTTCCGCTCACTATATTTCTTTCATATTTAATTCATTAAGATTGCTATAAGATATTTTTTTATAATTACCTTAAAATTGAATTAATTGTATTAAAAATTGGATTAGTGTTTTATAGCCAGAAGTGCGATTTAATGTCCTACAAATTATACAAAAATGTGAGTAATTAATCTTATTTATAGTAGATCATTTGCATATATAGATAAATTATTAGTTAATGCTGCCATACTAAAATGCAACATTGAAACACATAGCAGTGTACCCAAATATTAGAGGACTGATATACAGGATAAATTATTAAGACAATTGTAAGAGATAATTTGCAGAAAAAAAATTGCAAAATTAATATTTGTGTCATTCGTCTAATCAAACTCATCTAAGCGGCATTGCAGGATTCTGCAAGTTATGAAAAAAATATATATATTTCTCATCACACTATGCAAAGTCATCAATTTTGTATTAGGTCAATCTAATACATAGTACTATTTACCATCTTCATTGACATTTGTTTTTTATGTTTTTAATCTTTCGAATATACTCTCAAATACTTTCTTCTTTTCGCGAAATCTATTGGCAGCAATTCTGCCGGCGTATTTCTTTCAATTGATGAAAATCAGTTTATTTTTCTACGTTCCAAGCGGTAAAATATCCGTCAATTCAAGAAAGTTTAGAAAAAGTAAAAGCGGCAGACGCAGGGACCTAACCAGCCACCCCAGCTTGGAAGGGAAGTGCACTAGCACTGGGCTAAAATTATACAACTGCAAATGCTTTGAAGCAAATGCGTTCTTTTGAAGTGGGCTTGATAATTTTTTTTTTTTAAGTTTTAATTATGAAGCAACTTTTGGAAAATTTCGTCTTTAATGAGGGTCTGGCTGGAGTTTTTATACATTAGTATTAATACGGCATAAAAATGAGAATTTTAACAATATTTAGGTAGATTGCTAGAGGTAAAATATGGATGTTCTATTTTTATTCGATAAGATTTTTTTTAGTTATTCCGATTTTTTGTGTGTTTTATTTTTTAATTTAAATATCTTTTAATTGTGTTTACTTAAGGTATATTTTAAATGCGAATATTTATGTAAAAATAACTTTGCAAATTCAACTGTATTTATCTTATTCATCTTTAAATAATAAATTGTGAGTATTTTTGAATGAATGAAGAAAGTAATTGTTATTTATTTTTAAATTCGAAAACATTTTCGTCTTTTTAAACTAAATTAGATATTTTAATATTTTAATCACTTTTTTTCATTTTAAAAATAAATTCGAAATCTTTACAACTATACCCAATATGCATCTGTTATAGAAATAAGCAGAATCTCACCTACTTTTTTAGGTATTCGAAACGAATTCACGGATGTTTTCTAGGAGTACGAAAATTATTTCTGAAAAAATAAGGATAATTTAGTGTATATTGACGAGTTTTTTGGACGGTGTATATCTTAGAAAATAAATAAATAAATAAATAAATAAATAATAATCCATGCCTGCTTCGCCTATAGGCGGAGGTAGGTTTTGAAGTTGGATTCAAATTTCACAAACTAAAACTAGAAAAGTTATAAAGTAATATTGAAATTTTCTTTAATTTGTCAAACTATTTTTTTTCGTGCAAATATTACAATAGTAAAGTAAGAGTTATTGCAGTATTAATTGTTGTGGTTTATTGTGTTTGTTTTTTTAAATTCGTTTTATCTGTTACAATAATTTGTTTTTGGGCATTGTTCTGTAAGAGCTAATTTTGTTAGAGCCATGTTATGTTCTTGAATACTCCCCTTTTCCAACCCCCTTGGGCCGATTTTACCTATTTGCAATCCCCGCCGAGATATTGATCATCTCAGTATATTTGGCAAGTTTGAAGAAAATTCTTCTATAGTTATGATATTATCGTGCGGACAAAATTTAGTACATACATATATATGTATATATGTATATATACTTTTTAGATGGGAATGTTTTTCAGTTCCTGGGTCACATAATAAAAAGATATGAAGAAATTTTTCAAATGTCGTATTATATTAACGACAGCAATAAATAGTATTTCTTACGAAATCAACATAAAATGGAGATCTATCCCGGAAATGTCTATTCTACTATGCATGTTGATTTAGAGCGTATAAAGAAAGTTGGGTAATGTTTTCCCGCTCATTTGACATGCCTTCAAGCGAGAGTTTGTAAAAAAAATAATAATAAATAAATAAACGGTATTTGGATAAAGTTCGATATAAGCATTTTTAAAAATTCGATTATTTTATATCAGTTAGTTAATTAATCGAAATTCAGCTAATATCGAGATTATATGAAAGAACAAATTAAAGCAATCTGGGCTTCCGGATAATTACACCAATCATGCAAAAAATTATTTTGTGATTTTTTTTAAACGTAAAATTATTATTGTTGATTAACTCCTTCGCGACGGGAGCCTTTACGAAATGCTTAATGCTTTGTCACCGGTTTTTAAAAAGAGAAATTTGCGTTTTATTAAATCGAGAAAATGTTCTGATTAAATAAGGTAAATTTTTCAATATAATTTTACTGGTGGAGATAGACAAGCATTCTTAAGCCTTTTTGCGGCACGTATACGTGTCGCTCGTCTCCAAGCGGTTAAGAGAAATATTCTTAAATTGTGTTAAAGATGATAAATGCCATAATAATAATAAAAATAAAAATAATAATAATAATAATAATAATAATAATACCCTCAGAGGTTTTAAAGAATAAAAAATCCTAAGTTCTATAAAATTTCTTGGTTTATGTTTATTTGAATCGAACGTATTAGTTGCGTAAAGAGTTAATGCGAATTACTCTACTACATCACCACATTGTATTTTAAATGACTGAACTCACGCGTACCTAATTCTTCATATATCCTTATTCCAATGTATATATTTTCAACTACGAAATATGTTTTTTTATAAATACACAAGTTGTGGTTTTATTATTTTATTTTGCTATGATATTGTTTATTCATACAATTGTACTGTCAATTAATTAGGATTTCAACGTTTAAATTTTTTTCTTCTTTTTTTAATTTTTCATGTGACTGGATATTCTAGTAAAAGAAATGTCATTGCGGTAATTAATATACAAAAATTCTCTTGATTATTTTATTTGTTTGTATGTTGCAAGATGGTGGCCTTAAATGGAGTCTGCTAATAAAACCTTTATTTCATTATAAGTTTTTGTGCATTTTATGCATTATTTTTATGTTTATTTTAAAGTTTTGTGTTAATAATTTAACTTGAAGGAATAAGGAATTTTGTTTCGAATTTTTCAATTCGATTTGTTCCACTGTTTGTTAAGCAACAGATATTTATTTGCACTGATGAGGCCTTGCTTGATGAAACGTTGTTTACTGTCTTATTTTTTCATCTTTTTTAGTATTATTAGTTTTTTTATATAAATTTTATTTTTTAAATATATTTAAGTCTGTCTTTGTTTATATCATTCAATTTTTAAATAGTATTTCTTAAGCGTAAGACGTATTGCAAATTGTACAAGTAATGTTTCTTACAAAGGTACAGTAATGGACTATACATCATGCACACACATTTTGAACAGAAAACATATAAAATTACCCAAAATATTTAAATCCGAAGCAGATATTTCTAGTTGTGGTAGTTAGAAGAAGATAAAACAATATAGTTTAATACAGTTCGCAAACGTGCCATTTGTACATCTCTGGTTCTATCTCAATCAAATCAATTTTTGACAACCTGTCTAACGTTGAAGTCAACATTATTCTCTTTGGAAATATTTATATTGATTTGAGGGATCACTGTGGAATTCCAGACGAGGGAGCAGGGAATAAGCATTCTATGTTACTTTAAACCCAAATACGACGTAGGAAAAGACCTGATCGTGTAAAAAAACTTGGAAAGATTTATTATTTATTTATTTATTCTTTTTTAAATTGAAAATAATAAGTGTAGCAGCCGAATGAAAGTCAATAAATAAAAACATTGATTGAGTTTTATGGAACTGAATGAGAAACTTCTTGGAACTGGGGGAGGGGAGCTGCTTCGTACCCCCTTAATTTAGATTAAGGGTTTTTCACGTGAAATTATTTCATTTGCTTCAAATTTTGTAAATAGTTTCATTCTCATAATACGCTTTCCTATTTAAATAGGGGTTATATAATTGGTTATATATAAATGGGTGAAATGTAGTTTAAACCATCTTAATTTAGATTAATAGGTTTTTCATGCAAAATTATCCATTTTACTACAAATTTTGTAAAAAGGTTCTTTCTGATAAGGCGTTCTCCACATTATTACTCTTTTAGAAGGGGAAGGAGTTCAATGGCTAAATAAAAGAAGGAAAACGAAGAAAAACTTTTAATTCAGATAAAATAGCTTTTTATGAAGAATTATCCGATTTGTTTCAAATTTTACAGATAGTTTTATCTCGATGAAGCACTCCTCTGATTAGTTTTGGGTGTTCATCAATTAAATATAAAGTAGGCAATCGGGGCCTATTCTCCCTCCCTCTAAATTTAAATAAGTGGAAAACGCAGAAGTAACTTATTTGCGTCAGTTATAGTAAATACATTTATTCTGGTAAGACGCTTCCTGATTAGGTTTTGAGGTTCGTTAATTTAGTATAAATGGAGAGGAAATGATACCTAATACTACTCTTAATTTACACAAAAGGGTTCTCTATCTATAATTATCTTCTTTGATTCAAATTTTGCAAACTGATTTATCTTAATAAGGCGCTTCCATAATTAGTTTTGGTGGTTTTTTGATTTAGTGTAAAAGGAAGACCAGGAAGCTAATGGTCCTTAATTCAGATAAGTTGGTTTATCAAGTAGAATTAGTCAATTTATTTTATATTTTGAAAGTAGGTTAATTTTTACAAAGGGGTAGATTTCCTGATTAGTTTTTGGAGCTTATTGGTTAAATCTAAAGAGACGGAGTGGGGGGTTAATCCTGCTCGGAATTTAGACAAAGGTGTTTTTCATGCAAAATTGTCCGTTTTGCTTCAAATCTGGCATATTTCTGGAAATAAAGGGGGGTAAATCCTATGACTTATATAAGTGGATTTTTCATGCAGAATCATTCAATCCATTTTAAAATGTGTAGAACGGTTAGGCATTTCCATGATTAAATCTGGATGTTCATTGGATAAGAATCAAGAAAGGGAACGGGGGGAAAATCCCATTTTAATTTTAGTTAAACGATTTTCATGCAAAAATATCTGATTTGCTACAATTGTGGCATATTTTTTTTTTCTGATAAAGCGCTTCCCTGGTTATTTTCCAATTTGCTTTAAAAGCGAGTTTTGCTTTATTATGAATAGACATAAATATACAATTAATAAGATTCAGTTTAACCTGTTTAACTGAGCTATTTTCTTTTTATTTGTTTCTATAAATCTCGAAAAATGTAGAGATCTCTGACTTTTCTAAGGATAAAGAATGTTTTCGGACTCGTGGGTAGTTTATAAAATATTAATGTCAATTTCGTGCAATATTATATCATACTTTCATGGAATAAAGGATTGTATGTCGTTTTTATGCAACATTGTAGAATAAATAGGACAATGAACAAAACATAGATCTATTTGTATTGAGGCAAATCAAAATATTTTAGATAGGATAGCTAATCAACAGGATCGCTAAATAGCATAAGGAAAGTAATAAACATAGGGGGCTAACGAGTCACCGAGATAAGATATTTCACAAAAACGCTCTATTGCGCGGAACCATGATCACTAAATTGAGCGAAATGACTATTATTAAATATACAAGACAGATCCCGTCGAATTTCGACGAAAGAAAATGTTTAAAAAGAAACTGTTTCATTGATTTATAATAAACACACAAAATTAGTTACAATAAAAAATGCACCTTATATTAGTAAGTGTAACTCTTAAACAAGTAATATTTAACCTAAATTGAACAAAACACTATTTCTATAAAACTCAGTTGTAGAACTTTAATTTTAAAATTGAAATTAAATTTTACTGATATATACATGTAAGCAATAAATAAATAAATAAGATAAGATAAGATAAAATCTGTTATGATACAGTCATCAAGTAAAGCTCTTATGTATGTATTCCAAAATGAAAAAAAGCAAACCTTATACCACTTTGACTCATAGATTTTTTCCATGAAATCTATAGTTTTCACCATCTCAAAATATACATATGCACGTATCATATCTGCATTTCATATCTTTCTTTCTTAAAAAAATGATGTTTCATTTTAATTATTTTGATTCAAAACTTGAAATCTCGATAGGGCTATTACCTGAAACAGATACTGAACTATTTATATTCTTTTAAGTGTAAATAAATTTTGTAAATTAAACCAAAATTCCTCGGGTTTTATAACAGACGATAGTCTTGTCACAGCAAGTATTTAAGTTATTTTTCTTTCTCTTTTAATGAGAAAGTGGCAACATAAAGGTAGAGTAATATTTTTTTTCCTTTTAAAAAAAATTGAGTACTTCTGTTGCCGCGATTAAAAAATGGTATTAAAAACTACAGAAAAAATTAATAATTCAAAAACAAATTAAGATACACTTTTCAAACAAATTGTATATAAAAGTACACTTTTTTCTCTAAACGACGGTGTAAAAATTGAAAATGTAAGATGTTTAAAAGTTTAAAAATTTGTAGAAGCAAATATTGTAAAACGAAATTTCATTTCAAATTTCAAAGTGTTGCCATTCGCAAAATGACGTATGTTTTACACACAGATAGGTTTGGTTTTTATAGTATAGATATCATAGTGAAAAGTAAAAGCTTATCTCAAATCTATACCGGTAACTTTATGACACATTCAGTTAATTACTTTTATTTATAAACAATGCTATAAGAATCAAATTATATTCAGATTTGAGAAAAATAATTGTTTTTTCCATTTTTATCTAGGACGTTTCAGAGCATTTTATCAAAGTAATTTAATTATTGTTAGTGCCATCTCAAGAAATTGAAAGTTTTAAAAAATTAACTTTACATAATAAGTGGTAAACGTAACTGCTTATCCTATCGGTGTATACAAATTTTACTACGCCAGGCGGATCGTGTAGTACACTAACATCATGATGCAGTCCATTCATACATTAAAGCATTGTGCTCTACAGGATATTCAAATGTTTGAACATTGTTTTTATTTTTTTTCCCGCCACTCACATGTTATTTCACTTCGTTTCAAAGGGGAAATGAGACAGTTTTTTCTTGAAAACAATGGCTTATAGCTCAGGATGCAATTTTGTTACTTGGAAAAAAAAAAGGTTTGTTTCCCAATTACTTTACTTTTGTTTGCACGTGTTATGTTTTTTAGGTGTGTTCGTAACTAAGAAGTACCTAGAACTTATAGTCATCATTCAATTCGTCCGACTGTCTGCCCATATATCCACATATAAAAGAGCAAAAAATACCCAATCGAATCATTTGAAATTTGAAATATATAATTATTTCATAATTTTGTCCAGTCATTTAAAATTTTCTGAAAATCATACGTATAGTTTAATTACAAGGAAATCAAAAGTATTCTGTTATATTACTTCGAATTGGAAGAAATAATTTCAATTGCATTTTAATGCTGTAAAACTCTTTCGAACATAATGAAATTCATATGCACATAAGAAGCATATACTAAAATATATATTCAGTACAATCTGTGGTGCAAAGAATATTTCTTATTAATTTAAAAGGCCACACAGAGGTATTCATTTACATATTCATATAGGGGAAAAATTGTTTTGGGCGCGTTATCATTATAATTAATTATTTCATTTTTTATGAAATTGATGTGCGTTGCTTTGGTTTAATACAAGTTACTTCCCGTATAATAAAAAGTAGATAGTATTTATAGGAACACACAAAATATTTAAACCACTATACTGTATCCGAAGTACTCTATACTATAACAGCAAGATCTGAATGTTTTTTAATTTCGTTGAAGTACCAACGCACCTCATATGCTACGCTTCAAGTGCAATTTCCAACTTGTTTTGTTTTAGAAATAGGTATTTTTCAATAAAAACAGCTCTTAAAATTATGTATGCTCTTTATAATATATCAATATATGAGCAGAACCTTATGACTAAATTTTATTTCAATATCTTAATAAAAACGCAGTTTTAGAGAAAGCGCAAATTAAGATTTCACTGTAGCACAAAAACGTAAAACACATTTAATTTTGGGTTAAAACATTGCTTTTAAATATTTCTGGACCAAAAGCAAGGAATTTTTAGAATGAATGTTTGAAATTTACTTTAAAATAATAGATACAAAGACTATATTTTTTTAAATAACGCCAATGTAAGGATAGGTATATACTTTAAAGATATGTTTTAACCATTTTTGATCTGAATTTTTCTTAAATGTTTAGAAAAAATATACTTTTACGTTAATAACATCAACTCTAGCTATCGAACTAGAATCTTTAGATCAATAGATTCATCATCGTTAGATGAACATTTCATTGTCTGAAAGATAACGAATGTTGTTGTTTTGTGTAGTATTCAATTAATATTCATATGGTCAATAGGTTAAGATAGAATTTTTGAAGATGTTTAGAAAATATTGTATTACAATAAGATTTAATTTGCTTTACAACTTTCTAATACTTTTTACGCTTTATTTACACATGATTTTTCAGTAAAATAACTTTATTTTAAAAATTACAGAGTGAAACATATGTTTCAAATAAAAGAATCACAAACGACACAAGAAGAATCAAGCAAATAGTAATAATTATTATTATTATTATCACCAAATGCACAAACATAAATAAAACCATATAGTAAACAAATAGACATATACTAACATGACTACATGTAAAAAAAAGCGAATGTATATCTTAAATCAAAATAATACTCCATTAAAAGATATGTACCATTAATACTACATCAGACCTAAAATGGTTAATTTTTGCTTGTCGAAACTGTTTTGCAACAGGTCCATTTCGTCAGAATAGAAACATAGCTTTTCCGATTTTTCCAATTATTTTCATTTCATCCTCTTTTTTTTTATTTTTCTTTTCTAATTTTTGAACAGCATGATTACCACTTACAGAGTCATCTGACCTAGTTTCTTTCATCCGTGTCTCTACTTAAAAAAAACTTGTCGCGTCAGTCTTTAATATACGAACTGCTGATTGATAAAATAAAGTAATAAAATAATAAACTACTCGATGAATGCCTGTCACACATGCCAGGTGAAAAATTATAACTTCGCAATATTATTTTATGTGTGCACACTTATAAGTAGATAAATAGATAGAAATATAAAAAAAGACAACTTTAAATGAATAGATTTTTCAAACATTTAATAGATTATTCTTCTGAAATATTTAAATTTAATTTTTGCATGAATATAAAAATAAACTATATGCATATCTATGCAAATAAATGTCTCTAATTTTGTATGCGTATGAATTTGTATGTACATTCGTCAAAAAAAAAAAAAAAAAAAAAAAAAAAAAAAAAAAGGGAAAGAAACACTTCTTACTAATTCTCGAATTAATTATCATAGAAGAAAGTTATTGGTACCAAATGACTGGAAATAAAGCCTACTCTTAATTTATGCATATACAATTTATTTAGATGAAGTAAATACAAATCAAAAGTAGACCAAACCTTGGTTTTGCAATTGAAAGACTCAGTTTTTTAATTAAATTTCTAATCTTTGGTTCCAAATATGCCTTGCCACAAAATTTCATTTGGATGACATGTTTTAATTATAAACATACGAAACTGACTTTTAATGACAATACTGTTAAGCAGGGCTGTCAACGCGGCGCCCGCGGGCGCCATGGCGCCCTTTGCAGGTTTTCTTGGCGCCCTTTTGAAAATTTCCCGTTACTGGTCTCTTTAATACAATTTCCTAATAAAGCATACTTTATTTTTAAATCCTTGATATTATCATGAGACATGTTTTAAAAATCTCTGCAAGTGTATTTTACGTGTCAACAATTATAGCGTACGCAACGTACTAAAAGAAAGGCAACAGCACATAATTAGTAGAAAAAAAACTAATCATGGGCTGTTGCATTTCTTTACTAATTTATAGTTATGATTTATAAATCTTTTTATGGAAAATATGACGATAGGAATTAATAAATGTAGGCAATAACTTTTTTAATACGTCAAGATGTAAAATGTAGAAAAATATAAGGCGACCAGTCTTCTCTTTCGTGAAGAAATTTCAGAACTTATGTTATTGTTATTAAAGTTGTTTACTGGCCATTCGGCTGTTTCATAAGACGGGATAAAGACGGGTTGTCCTTTTCTCTCCCAGACCTTTGACGATTAAGTAATTGTGTTTTATTTTTTAAAATCGTGCGAAAGGATTTCCATCAATGCAAGCTCTTTCAGGCTCTCTCTGTGGAACCAACCACGACTTCGTTTCTATACTTTTTATGATGGCAAATTTACACCTCCAAAACAATTGTAGGTTTGACAGCGTGTTTGCGTCTCCCAAAAGCCGAACGATATTTCTTATTACTATTTTATTCAATAATGGCTGATATTTCATTTTCTGACTCCTTCCAGTTCAAAACTGTTTGATCTAAACCCTCGCAGAAAAACGTATTATTCGAAATTTATTACAATTTACTAATATTTTGATTTTTTTTTATATATATACATGGCGTTTTAGATCTATAGGGGTATTATGTCTCATTTGCATATATATATACATAGCTGCCAACATCTTCCGCTTTTTTGGCCCGGAAGATTTTTATAGAAAATTTTAACATTTCAAATCGCCGTAATCTGCTGATTAAATAAGTTAAAAATTTCTATTAAATTTTTCCGGGGCAAAAAATCAGAAGAGTTGGCAGCTATGTATATAGCTTCTAATATTAAAAGATGATTTTATTGCATGTTTCTTGAGCCATGTTAATAATGGCGCCCTTCATTGCTTGCCAAAAGCTGAGATGCGCCCCTGCTTAGTAAAAGGTTGGACAGGCCTGCTGTTAAGTTTTACATTTTATTAATATTTTCTGAAATAATAATAATATTATATTTTTTATGTGGTTAATGAATACACAATGATATATTATTTCTTTGTGAAACTGTTTTGCAACAGGTTCATTTCATTAAAGCAGAAACATAAGAGAGCTCTTTTTCGATTATTCTCATTTCATTCACATTTTTTTTTTTCCTTTTTTTAATTTTTAGACAACATGATTACCATCGTCTGACCTAGTTTCTTTTATTCGCGTCTCTGCATAATAAACTTGTCGCGCCAGTGTTCAATATACGAGCTGCTGATTGATAAAATAAAGTAATAAAATAATAAATTATTAGATGAATGCCTGTCACATATGACAGGTACAACAATATTATTTCACCATATTATTTCTCTATCTGCATACATACAAATAGATAAACAGATAAAGAGATAAAAAATATAAAGTTGTAAATGAATAGATTTTTCTTACATTTAATAGATTATTCTTCTAAAATCTTTAAATTTATTTGTTGCACAGACCATCCTCTTAAACGAATATCGACGGTTCCAGAAATAATATTCAATTAAGTGGGTATTTTATTAAACAGGGCAACATATAAATGTAGTAATGAATGTGCAATAAAATGACAAAATTAATAATAATTATTAAGTATTTTTTTTAACATAATAAGAAAATCTTTAAAACTTTAATAGAATAACATAACTTAAATAAAAACAAAATAATGCAAAGTAAATGCGTAATAATTTAATGTCTGTATAGACATGTATTTGGTTTACATTATATTTTAACTCAGCCCGTCTGAATTGGAGCAAAATTTTGTAGCGTTTAATTTATTTTCTTTATACGGGCTTTGAAAAAGTTTATTAAAGTGATTTATGTAAAATTGTAGCGGTACAAATAATGAGCTCTTTTTTGAATGGTGCAATAATTATCATCTTAAGCCTCTAAGTGAAGGCACATTATCATTAAGGACCTACTTTCTTCCCGTGAAAGGAATCACTCCCAAATGCTAATCCAAGAGAAGAAATTTATAAAGATGTCTTGATAGCACTTCAGTACTTTTAAGTGATATTTTTCGCATCGGATAGCTGAGATTGATCTTCACAAAAGCTGTGTTTTACTTTTTCGATTTTGATTGCCGATTTTTTAAATGAGGGTGCTTTCATTTATAGAACCAATTTTGAAAATGAAAGTATCTCTATCAAAAACACGTGTAAACAAAATCGAAAAAAGAAAAAAGGAGGGGGCCCATAAGATATGTCTCTTGTAAACTTATAGCAAAAATCCATGCACGTCCATGCAGGCAGTACTAGAAATTGGTTTTCTGTGTTTCACAACGGAAAATAACTAAATGTGGTGAAATTTTAAGTAGAAACATGTTTTTTACATCAAATTTCCGAATTGCCTTACTCAGCTGTTATTTGCTCAAGCGAGGATATTTCGTAATAAAATATACGGTTAAGTGATAAATAACATTCAAAATGGAAATAAATTAGGTTTCAGAGGATTTTTATCGAATAAGTTGGGTAATCGATTATTAGTTACCCGAGTAAGTTGGGAGGAATGTATTGATGTTTTAAATAAATATACGTACATTATGTGTGTGATTTTGTATGCATATGACCCCAACCCTTCCTCCCTATTATTTCTGTAAATAATTATCACAAAATAAAGTTATTGGTACCAAACGACTGAAAATAAAGTTTACTTTTTAATTATATCTATACAATTTATTTAAGAGAAGTAAATACAAATTAAAACTAGACCAAACCATGTTTTTGCACTGGCAACAGAAGACTTTTACATTAAATTTCTAGTCATCGGTTCAAACAATGTGATAAATAACAGTTAGCGCTCAAATTTCATTTAGCGCTCAAGAGTTGTCTCAAGTTTCATTTAGCGCTCAAGAGTTGGCTCAAGTTTCATTTAGCGCTCAAGAGTTGGCTCAAGTTTCATTTAGCGCTCAAGAGTTGGCTCAAGTTTCATTTAGCGCTCAAGAGTTGGCTCAAATTTCATTTAGCGCTCAAGAGTTGGCTCAAATTTCATTTAGCGCTCAAGAGTTGTCTCAAGTTTCATTTAGCGCTCAAGAGTTGTCTCAAGTTTCATTTAGCGCTCAAGAGTTGTCTCAAGTTTCATTTAGCGATCAAGAGTTGTCTCAAGTTTCATTTAGCGCTCAAGAGTTGTCTCAAGTTTCATTTAGCGCTCAAGAGTTGTCTCAAGTTTCATTTAGCGCTCAAGAGTTGGCTCAAGTTTATTCATTCAAGAATAAAAAGCTGAAATATTTTGTTACGGACAAGTCAATGATATTGTTTCAATTGCTGGAATTTCCAGTTTGATATCTTGCAGTTGATCCTGTCTTGTGCGAGACAAGAGAAAATTATTAACAGGTTAAAAATATTATAAAATCCCTACAACCACGACCACGTTCAATGATCATGACGAACGTGCTTTTGCGCTTAGTCAGGAATAAAGTGGATTGAGAACTCATAATGTAACGCAACTACAATTTCTACTACACGTTATTGAAGATCGCCGTGAAATAAACTCAAATAGCAAGAAAAAGACTATCCCAATTTATACAAAGGCAATAAAATTTTAACGTAAAATAAAAAACTAATCATTTGTATAATAAATTAAGTAAATTGTTACAATTAAAAGATAAAAAAGATGCAAATACCTATTTGTAATATGTATAGCTGATTTTATTCTAATTTTATAAATTTCGAGACAAATGAATTACCTTTATGTATTAAATTTTTTTACTCAAGCTTTTTATGTAATGTTTTTTAATCAAAAGGAACAAAATAAAAGGGTAAGACTTTTAAAAATAATAAAATTAAAAAAAATCATGGCTTTTAAGCTCCACCCTAATATATATATATATATATATATATATATATATATATGGATCAAAATGGTGGCCTTTTAAATATTTAAAATTTTTTAAAAATGTACAAAAAATTTAGAAATCTAAGTTTATTTTATGATTAAGTGTTAGGCCATGACACAAGAATTCCGGGGTGTTTTTTGTTTTATATCTAACTTAAAAAACGTACGAGCTATAGCTGTTTGAAATTTTAGGGTGGTTGAGATTATAAAACAAATAACAATAAAAGAAAAAATCCTTTATGAATATTAGTGGACGTTAGTTTTGAATTTCCGCAAAAGACAAAATATTGCAAAATTTGGTGGCTTACAATTTTTGCCAATACTGGCAACACTTGGCAAAATATCACCAAATTTAGTGACAAAACATGTGCAAAATATTAAAATCGAGAAAAAAAATCATCCAATCGAGACCCACTAATTTTAACTTCTTGTATTTGAGTAAAATAAGCTATATTTAAAAAAAAAACACAAACAAACAAAACAGGAATATGAAAGCCACTTTTTCTTCGCGGCACAGGCCGAAAGAACTTTTATCAAAGGGATTGTCAGTATATAGCCAGTTTTGTGCTCTAACAGTAAATTATTTGTTCATTCTTGGAAAACATAACACAGAAAATTGGTGCAAAAATGATTTCTTCAAATACATTAAAATTTAAAAGCTTCATCCACATGCATCGAAATTCAAATGGATCATTTAATTTCTTAATGAAACTTTTACAAATATTTCTTTGTTTTTTCTTAAAGTCATACATGTTTAAATGTGTAAACTCACATTTATGTTAGTTGTGTACTTTGCAAAACCATAGTGAACGATATTTTCGCTGTTATAAATAATATTTCTAGTCATGGCTAGAAAATCCCAAGTTCTGCTTGTTGAAATAACGATTTTGAAAATTTATTTTTCTTTTAACAATACAGCTTTTAAAGTAAATGATATATAATATTTTAATATGAAACAATATAAAACATATTTTTGAAAGTTCTTTTCATAAATGAACACAGGCATTAACTCTCTTTCTCTCTCTTTGTACATATAAACGCCGATTTTCAAAAATTATAGAAAACTAACAAAAACTTTACTCAAAATGTTCCATGCATATTTTAACAAAACTGAGCCAGAGCATATAACGCACAGTAAGTATATATATATATATATATATATATATATATGTGTGTGTGTGTGTGTAATAATAATAAAAATAAGGAAATTGTCAATCTATTGTGGTGTTTCAAAAATTAACAAAGTCATAAAAAGAACAATATGCGTTTCAGCTTGGTATAATAAAAGTTCCATCAATACGGAGTATGATCAGCTCTAGAATTAATACAGCCCATACAGCAATGTGTGAAACTGTTAATTATGCGATCTATAAATTCGCTGGGAAATGCAAGCCATTGCTCTTGTAAAATAGTTGTACGTGTGGCAAGGGTCTGAGGAAGGGAATTGAGATTAGAGACTTCTCTTTCTAAATTATCTCCAACATGCGCGATGGGATTCAAGTCACTCTATGAGCTGGCCATTCCATGAACTGAGATTTTTGGTGCTAAAGATAATCTTTTACGATACGAGCCTTGTGCTTTCTAGAGCTATCGCCCTCTAACAGGAAAACATTGCCTATTGCACCGGCATAAAGGCACGCATAATCATAAAAAACAGGCCTGTCCAACCTTTTATTAAGCAAGGGCGCAACTCAGCTTTTGGGTAGCAATGAAGGGCGCCATTATTATCATGGCTCAAAACATGAAAGAAAATCATCTTTTATATTAGTAGCAATATATATATATATATATATATATATAAGCAAATGAGTCATAATCTATATATATAAAAGAAAGTCTGGATTTCGTATTAATCACTACACAAAAAAATCGACCGAACCAAAAATCTTGAAAAGTGGGGTAAAAATACTACTTATAACATCGAGTGCCGCTAAGAAGGGATTTTCGGAAATTCCACCCCTAAAGGGGGTAAAAAAAAGAACGAACTTTTAAAAAATTCCTTAAAAATCGGCTTTTGTAGTTGTTGTTCAACTGATATCATATTTAAGTGTATTTTTTCATGCTGAATCGAATGGTACTAAGCAAATTCTTTTAAATCCATTAGTTCGTGAGATACTTCACATTTTCCAAATTTGGCAATGTCTTCGGCGCTAAAACTTGAAATTTTCAATCATTATCTATATGTATAAAAGAAAGTCTGGATTTCGTATTAATCACAGCACAGAAAAATCTACCGAATCAAAAATCTTGAAAATTGGGGTAAAAATACTTCTTATAACATCGAGTGCCGCTAAGAAGTGAGTTTCGAAAATTCCATCCATAAGGTTGGTAAAAAAAAGAACGAACTTTTAAAAAATTCCTTAAAAATCGGTTTTGTAGTTATTCTTCAATTGATATTATATTTTACTGTATTTTTTCATACTGAATCGAATGGTACTACACTGTAAAAAAAAATTCAAGAGGTTACTAAAAATTTTTTAGTAAATTTGTATTCCACAGAATTTTTTAGTAACCATTACAATTTTTTTTGCAGGTGAAACAAGCATTTCTTTTGTAAACTGAACAAAAGAATTTTTTGTATAACTAACTTAAAAATTTTTAGTATGAGCCACCAAGCAAATTTTAGTAATAGCCCCAAAATTATTTTTAATAACCATTACGTACGCCCGAAGGGCAGGAGGTTCCTTCGAGCTACATCCAGACTTCCGAAGCGGAAGATTTTCGGCAAAACTGCAATAGATGGCAGCACCAAAACATTGCTAACTGCTCCGACAGGATTTTCATAATCCCTTTACTAACGAGTACTTGCACTACATACAATCGGGGCATACTTGGCTTTGGTCAGTATCGAACCCGGGACCTTTCAGTCTGGAGTCCGTTACTATAACCACTATGCTATCAAGGTCACGGCAAGTGAGTTTTAGTAATAGTTATTAAAAATATAAAACTATTAACTCTCTTCGTTGCTAACTTTTTTCTAGTAATTCTTACAGATTTTCTTGTAACCGACTAAGATTACTAAAAATTTTTTAGTAATTACAAGGATCACTAAAGTTTTTTTAGTAGATCGACCCTTTTTTTTTACAGTGTAAGCAAATTCTTTTAAAACCATTAGTTTGTGAGATACTTCCAAATTTGGCGATGTCTTCGTCGCTAAAACCTGAAAATTTCAATCTATATATATAAAAAAAGTCTGGATTTCGTATTAATCATCATACAAAAAAAGCCATTGAACCTACAATTTTGAAAAAGAGATCTATAATCAGGTTAACATGTTTATATACGCTATATTTAATTATCTCAATATATATAAAAAGCAAAGTGAAATTTCTTTCCGGCCGCTTATAACTTAAGTTCTACTAGATAGATTTTAATGGAGCTTACATTGTGTTGTATAATTTTTTAGAAATTTTGTAATAAATAAAATATAGCATTCTACGTTGTTTAATTGACTACTTATGGAGATGTTTTAAATCAGATAAACCCAATTAGAAAAGGTTGGCTTTATCTGAAAGGTTTTGCTGAATGGATTTTTATTTGATTAAAACTGTTAACATGTTGACCGCTACGTCATTCATTGGTGACTAACATTGAACTTTCCGTTTACATGACTGACTTTTCACCGATGACAAACAGACTAAAATATGATATAAAACTAAAAATTACTATGATATAAAAATTTCTTTTGATTCAAAGTTTCTTTAAAAAAACTGACCAGCGTAGTGGGCGAAGGCTGCTAGTGCTCCTATAAATCTAAATTGCCATGTAAAAAAAATCAAAATAACGGTTTATTGTAACAAGTATTTAAAAAAATGCTCTGGTGAGCAACAAAAAAGGTTAATGTGTTTTTAAGTATGAAAAAGTGCTTGATAAGTGCTTCTAATTGAGCATGAGAAAGGAAAAGGGGGTCCCTTCTTGAAGGCAACTCACTGTCAATGCCAAATTTGAAAAAGTTATATTTGCGCTTTTCCCATATAAAAGAAATTAATCACAATGACGATAAAAATGTGTAGTGAAAAGACGTAGCCAGAAGAAATGCAGCGTAATTAAACATGAATGTAAGGCGAGATGGTACCTGAATCTTTAGTTCCCGCAGAGTATCATACTCATTGCATTGCCACCAAGCAGCCCACAGAGTAGAACTGCAGAGAAAACTAATTTTTAGTGCAGTTGCAATGCAGAATCAACAGTTCAGACACGCGTGAAGCAGGATTGAAAATTTTAATAAAAAAGAAAGACTGGAGGTTTTACGCAAATTTTTTTATATGGAAAAAGTATATTGCACTGTTGCCTTTTTTTAATACGCTGCTTACGTTAGAATTATCGATATTACATGAAATATACTTGTAGAGATTTTTAAAACATATAAAACATAGTCATATAAAACATCTCTCATGAAGAATGAAGAATTTTAAATAAAGTATCCTTCACAAGAGAACTCTATCTAAAAATTATTAACAAAAAAGACTTGTAACGCGAAACCTTCAAAAGGGCGCCAAGGAAACCTGCAAAAGGCGCCATGGCACCCGCGGACACCGCGTTGGAAAGCCCTCATAAAGAATATCATCTTTGTATACGTAAGAATCCACACTTCTGCATGAAAAGACATGAGGTTCTTAAAGTCTACACAAACAGATACCATCACAAATGCAGACACTGCCCACTCCATTCAAATCTCTTCTAAAGTCTTTGAACATCGATTTAGCGACTCAGATTTAGCAACCTAGACATCTTCTTCTTACTTTGACTTTTTCCATTAATTTTTGGAAACCATTCTACATATATAATACAGATATACATAGACAGAAAAATAGAAATATATACATATACAGGGTTATCGGCGTGCTGTATATCACAAATGTGAAAGTAATTAAATGTCATAAAACTGACCTTCTTATTTCACTGTTGATGTGTTACATAGCTTGAATCTTTTCTCCACAAATTCGGAAAGTGGAAAAATCGATCTAATAGTGCTTCAAGTTTTGCATTACAAATCGATGCGTCTGTCAATTGACTAGTCGTGCAGTTCAGAAGTTTATTTCAACTGGAAAAAAAGTTTTTTTTTTCATTATTCTTTTAAAAAACAATATTTTTACACTCTAAAGAAAGAATAGACTAAGTAAAAAAATTCAAATGATACGATCATTTTTTTATTAGCATGCAATATTTTCCTTTTGTGTATATGTAAACCTGTTCTGAACACATTTAAATATGTATAGATTTTTAAATGCAATATGCGAAAAATTATAATCTTTGCATTATTTAATTCTAGAATTTTCAACTATTTTCTCTTAAGAATAATAACACTCGCGTGTTTAAGACATAACAGTTTTTTATTCACATTTCATTTTATATCAGAATTAGGATTAATTATATATAGCCATAAAATATGAATCAAAAGGCTTTATGCGGTTATTTTTGTTTTTTCAAATAAATTCAGGTGATAGTTAACTTCATAATTAGCCAAAATATTGGTTTTCCATTTTTAGTATTAAATAAATATTTGTATAATTGTGTTTACTTTGATACCTTATTTTTACACATATTTCAATTTTATGACAATATACTATTAATTTTATTAATAAATCCAGCAGAATTAACGACACAAATTAAAACTTTAAATGCATTTTACTCCATGGTTTTATTTTCTTCATTTTCCTGCTTTAAAAATGATAAGACTTATTTTGCATTAAAGATACATATTTAAACTAATTTGTACATTTATTGTATGGAATCAGCCTCCAAGATTTTTTTTAATAAAAGTACATGAAGATGTACTAGATTTCTTCATTTTACGCTATATACTATAAAACTACAATTTCTTTATATACAGGGTGAGGAATAATTAGCGAAACAATAGGCTCTGAAATATTGCCCCTAAACCCAATATTAACTATTGCAAAAATTCATTTAAAAAGTCGGCATATATGATGGCAAAAGTTACATTTCCATGGGAAGTCCATAAAAAAAATACGAAAATGAAATTTTTTATACAAACCCCTCAGGCTAAAAATTCCGATTTGAAAAACTTTCCGCATGCATTACCGAATTAAACATAAAAAACTGCATCTTCATACATTAAAAACTCAGAGTGCTTTGGCCGTTTAAATGATTCGTCAGGTTTTAAGGGATTAGACACAAACTGAAATGAGTGCAATTTAAGAAAAATGTTACTTTAAGAGTTATAGGGAACATGCACAAAATGTATTTATTGAGTTATAATTTTGATTCTTTTTCTGCATTATTATTATTATTTTATAATTAACTATGTAATTTGATAACAAAATCACATTCTAAAATTTCCCATTAAGTTAAAAAAAAATTAATTCATTAGTATTTTTTTGAGTACAGTATTTTAAAATAAGTATAACTCTAAACATTATCCACCGGATTTCATTTAATTAAAAAGGAAAATACAATTATAGTTTTGTTTCAGGATTATTTTAAATATTAATTTTTAAAATGTATGTATCAGCAATATTTATTCAAAAAATCCTTGAATTTATTTTATTAAAAATCGTAAGTTCAAAATTTTTTTTTCAAATTTGCTGAAACAAAATTTATGTAATAAATAAGTAAATAAATAAAAATAAAAGACCAATTTCCAAGTTAGCACCTTATTACTTTAACGATTCTTGTGTTAATAATTTAAAAAGAAAAAAATGTTGAAAAGAAAAAAGAATCCCACAGAAAATCTTATTTAAGGTTTAAAGCAAAGATACTCCCCTAATAAATTTTTTTTTAACTTTTTTTTAATTGTATGTGAAAAAGTAGCTTCTTTCTGTAGCCTAAATTTCCGACTCAGTTTAGTTTTTGCCATTTTTACTTCTTTTTCTATAGGGGAAATTAGGGTTGAGTGGAACACTAGGTTTTTCTCTTTATGTATCATTCTAAACATTTCGTCAAACACACTCAGGATGAAGCAATCGTACCCCAAATTTAGTTGAAAAAAATTGTTGGTCGGTATAAGCTTGCAATTGTATAAAGCAAAGATTATTTCAAGAATCAAAAGTAAATTTGCTTCATACACCTTTTATGCTTTCTTTATGTTAAAGACTTGTTTATGCAATTGTTTCATTATTTATGAAACATTATACCTTAAACTCTCCATTATTGAAACTAAGAATAAAAAATAGAATTTTTGTTTATACACGAAGTTTAACGCAAAACAAGGAAGTAGGGAGGAATGGAATAGGAGAAATGGGACATGTGCAATTAATGATTTTTTAATAAAATGAATGTAAATTGTTAACATGCAAACATTTTTACAGGCTAGCATATTAGTTATAACATTGAAAATTTATTCATTTACTTTAAAATACAAATAAATTGAATCCATGATTTTTTAAAGTGATCTAAGACTGACAATCCTAAATTTTTACTCCTGTCATGAAAACACTAGAATTTTGTATTGTGGCACATACATTATCAAACTACAATCTTTACTTAATTGTACATTTAGCCTACAATAGACTATATTTCTATTTTATAGCTTTGTTTTATTGCTGTTATATACTTCCCTGTCAGCAGAAAGGTATGCAACACATTTTGAAACTTAGATTTCCTTAATTATAAATCCTTATTTTTTAGTTATGTGTTGTGCAAAACCATATTGACCGATATTTTCGCTGTTATAAACAATAATTCTAGTCATGGCTAGCAAATCACAGGTTCTGCTTATTGAAATAACGATTTTGAAAAATTCAAAAAGGGTATTAATTTATTTCTCTTTTAACAATACGGCTTTTAAAGCTAAAAAATATGTCATACTTTAATATGAAACAATATCGTATATATATTTTGAAATTATTTTTCACAAATGAACACAAGTATTAACTCTCTTTCTCTCTCGTGTTACATATAGAAGCTGGTTTCCAAAAATTAAGGAAAACTAACAAAATAACAATTACTCGAAATGTTTAATGTACATTTTAACAAAACTGAGCCACAACATAAAACGCATACAGAGTTATATATGTATATAAAATAATAATAAGAAAATTGTCAAACTGTTGTGGTGTTTCAGAAAATAACAAATTTATAAAATGAGCAATATGCATTTGATCTTGGTATAGTAAAATTTCCTTCAGTATGGAGTATGATCAGCTCTAGAATTAACATAGCCCATACAGCAATGTGTGACACTGTCAATTACGCGATCGATAAATTAGCTAGAAAGTGCGAAGCTACGAAAGCTCTTGTAAAATAGTTGTAAGCGGGACAAGGGTCTGAGGAAGGGGGTTGATAGCAGCGACATCTCTTTCTAAATTATCCCCAACATGCGCGATGGGATTCAATTCCACTGTTTGAGCTGGCCATTCCATGAACTGAATTGTTTGGTGCTAAAGATAATTTTCTACGATATGAACCTTGTGCGTTCTAGAGTTATCGCCCTGTAACAGGAAATCATTGCCTATTGTACCGCCATAAAGGCACACATAATCATTCAGAATGTCATCTCTATAGACGTAAGAATTCTCACTTCTGCGTGAAAAGGCATAGTGGTCTGAAAATCTTACCCAAAGAGATTACCATCACAAACACAGACTCTGCCTACTCCATACGAATCTCTTCTTTCTTCTTTCAGAAGTCTTTGAACATCGGTCGGACTCAGATTTAGCAACCTAGCCACATATGTCTTACTATGATTTGCCTCAAAAATTCCAGTAGCTCTTTATCGCAAATATACACACGAACGAGACGTCAAGAATATACGAATGAATTGATTATTTCAGTATTCTTATATTATAACAGTAGCGACACAGCCGCCATTCCCTCTAGCATGTATTTTAATGCTCCTCACAGAAAATGCAACTCGACAGCACAATATAGCTCCACTAATTTGCAATTTGTAATTTTATTCAGCATAATTTATTTAACATATTTAAATCTCATTAGAATATGTTTATTTTTGAACGAGATATCGCTCTTTTTGTGGTCTTTCCTTAATTTTGGAAACAATTGTACATATATAATACAGATATGCATTTACAGAAAAACAAAAATATACACATATACAGGGATATTGGCGTGCTGTATATCACAAATGGGAAAAAAATTAAATGTCATAAAACTGACCTCAGTATTTCGTTGATGACGTGTTACATAGCTTGAATCTTTTCTCCACAGATTTGGAAAGGGGAAAAAATCGATCTACTGGTGCTTTAAGTTTCACATTACAAATCGATGTGTCCGTCAATCGACCAGTCGTGAAGTTCAGATGTTTATTTCAACTGAAAAAAAAGTATTTTTTTCATTATCCTTTAAAAAATATAATATTTTTACACTCTAAAGGAAGAAGTAATAGAATACGAAGATTTCTTATTAACATGCAATAGTCTGCTTTTGCGTACATGTAAACCTGTTCTGAAATATTCAAATAAGTAAATATTTTAAATTGCAATATACGAAGAAATAATAATCTTTGCATTATTTTATTCTAGAATCTTCAACGATTTTCTCAAATTATAAAATACTAATCCTCGTGTGTTTAAGACATCCCAGATTTTTAATCACATGTCGTTTTATATAACATTTAGGATTAATTAAAAATAAACATAATTAGGAGACGGTTAACTTCATAATTAGCCAAAATGTTGCTTTTCCATTTTTAATATTAAATAAATATTTGTATAATTGTATTTACTTTGGGACTTTATTTTTACCAATATTTCAATTCTATAGCAAGATACTATAAATTTTGTTAATAATTCCAGCAGAATTAACGAAAATTTTTACTGAATGTTTTTATTTTTTCATTTTCCTGCTTTAAAAATGATAAGACTTATTTTGCATTTGAGATACATGTTTAAATTAATTTATGCATTTATTATATTACATGCGTGATAAATATGTGTATAGAATCAGCCTCCAAGATTTTTTAAAAGTAAAAGTACATGAAGATGTATTAGATTACATCATTTTGCTCCATATTCTTATAATTCTATATTTTGAATATATACAGGGTGAGCCATAATTAGTGAAACAGTAGGCTATCTCGTTAAATATTGCCCCTAAACCTGTATTAATAAACGCAACAATTCATTTGAAAAGTTGCCTTATATGATGGCATAAGTTACAATTTCATGAGAGGTCTATTTAAAAAACTCGGAAATTAAATTTTTATACAAATCCCGTAAGGTATAAATCCCAATTAGAAAAACTTTCCTCATTCATTACTGAATTAAACACAAATATCTCAAACACACATGTCAACAAGCACTAATAACTTAAATAGCATCTTCATATCCGCAAAACTCAGAGAGTTATGGATGTTTAAATAATTCGTCAGGTTTTAAGGGATTAGACACAAATTATAAAGCGTGCAATTCAAGAAAAATGTTTCCTTAAAGTTCAAGGAACATGCAAAAAATCTACTTTTTGGGTTAGAATTTTGATTCTTCTTTCTTTTTTTTTCATTCTTATTTTTCTTTCGGTTATTTATTTACTTGTTTATTTTTTGATAATTAACTATGTAATTTGTTAAAAATATCAAATCCTAAAATTCACCATTAAGTAAAAAAAAATAACTCATTAGATTTTTTTTTAAATACAGTAATTTAAAATACTTATAACTCGAAACATTATCCATCGGATTACAATTTTTTTTTCATTTAATTAAAAATAAAAATACAATGTTACTTTTGTTCCAGGATTTTTTTAAATATTAATTTAAAAAATATCAACAATATTTATTTAAAAAATGATTAAAATAATTTTTCAAAATCATACGTTTAGTTTTTTAAATTTGCCAAAACAAAATTTTTGTAAAAAATAATAAAAAAGAATAAAAAATGATAAAAAGAAAAAAAACATCCCGCAGAAAAACTTATTTAAAGTTATAAGCAAATATTCTCACCTAATAAAATTTTTAACCCCCTTTTTTATGCGAAAATTTAGCTTCTTTCCGTAGCCTAAATTTCCGACTCAGTTAAGCTTTTGCCATTTTTACTTCTTTTCTGTAAAGGCGAGTAGGGTACAGTGGAATAGTTGTTTTTTCTGTGTTTGTATTATTCTAAACACTTCATCAAACACACACAAGAGGAAGCAATGGTAGCCTAACTTTAGTTGAAAAAAATATTCAGCTGTATAAGCTTGCAGTTGTATAAAGGACAAGAATTTTTCAAGAATCAAAAGTAAATTTGCTTCATACGCTTCTTATGTTCTCTGTATTTTAATGACTTGTTTATGCATATGTAATAGTTTCATTATTTATGAAACATTATACCCTATACTATCCATTATTTAAACTAAGAATTAAAAAATACTCTTTTTGTTTATACACGAAGTTTAACGGAAAACAAGGAAGTAGGTAGGAATAGAATATGCCTGTAAAGGGAGAAATAAAACATGTGCAATTCCCTTTTTTTAAATAAAATTAAAATAAATTGCTAAAATGCAAACATTTCTTCAGGGTAGTATATTAGGTATAACATTGATAATTTATTCATTTACTTCAAAATGCAAATAAATTGAATACATGATGATATTTTAATGTCATCTATGACTAACAATCCTGAATTTTTTCTCCAATCATGAAAACACTGGAATTGTGTATCATGGCACATACATTATCAACCTACAATCTTTGCTTGATTGTACATATAGCCTACAATAGATTATTTGTAATTTATAACTTATTTTTATTGCTGTTATATACATATATATTTTTATTGCTGTTATATATGAAAAAAGAAAAAGCTATAATAAGAATTTTTAGACAGAACTCACCTATACGAAACATTTTTTACACGTATCAATATAAAAACCTTCGGAGAAATTTAGTGAGGGCGAGCCAAGACTCTCAGAATCTTACTATTAGGGGGAGGATTGAACAAGTAAACTAAATTAAGATTAAAAGTAACATATTGCATTTAAAGATGGCTAAATTAGAATGATTATTAATAATTCAAACAAATGTTTATCTTTCAAAAAAGGAAAGCATTCAAAGAAATGATTATTATTACATTAGCCGCCAGAGATGTATGTAATAATAATCATTTAAACTTAGAATGACTTGTACAAACATAAAGAAATATGAACGAATTCAGACCGATAATGCAATGTATTGATGCGTCTATATATCTCCCGAAACCTTTTTAAAGCGTTTCGGATAGTACATCGATTCATATAACTGATTTTAATTTCTTTTCTTTGTCATTAGAATTAAATCTTACAATCTTATCTTTTTTTTTTTTTTTTTTTACTTTTACTTTTACTATTTTAAGTTTTGTACACAGTTTATTTTGAATGTATCATGTTCTTTTATTCATAAAATCTCATCATTAGACAAGCAAATTATTGTTCCTCTTGATAAATTAATGACATATGGTTTAACCAAAATTTTTATAAAGAAAATTGAAATAGAAAATTATAAAGGAAGTGAAATATATTGAACTCACTTTCAAAAATATTAAGGACTGACTCCAATTAATCTTCTGCTTACAATCGTCTTTTGACCTTTCCAACTTTACACACCCTCTCCATCCACCACTTCTATCTACTCCACCACTTTCCAATCTCTCTCCAAAGTTCTCGAATCGACTCTTGCTTTCTACGATATTTTTTTCAGATACTGTTTTAAAAAGAAAGAAGTAATATAAAACTAAGCATGTAAAAAATGCATTTTTAATTACAAAATTAATATCAAATATGCTTTGTCATAAAAGACCTCATTTTGAAATAATATTATTTTATGAAATTTAACTATATCTACATAAGTATCATAAGTCAAATGGTAGTCAAATCAGACAAAAGTGGAAAAAAAGTAATAGGTTATAAATCTTCTTATAAAAAGCGGATTTGACTATATGCTTAAATATTAAAGATGCTGAAACAATACATGTAGCAGAACTATAGCTATTTATCTAATACAGGACAAACGTGTATGTGCGGTGGCGAGATGTCATTTTGCGAATTGCTACAGTATGCGGATTAATTTCGCATTTACTGCGATTCTGTACTCCTTTAAAAAGTCTAAGGACTCAAAATTTATTGTTTTTAGAATGTTAACTGGTCTCAGGATTTTTATTTTTTTCCTGGCGGTAAAATTTAGGAACATGTTACATTTATTTTTTTTTCTCATTCCCTATAATTCGAAAACGCATAAAAATTTAACATGGACAACTTAATATATCCTTTATTAAAATAATTATCTTAATATTGCATATTGAAATATTATATATTGAAAAAAATTTAATATTTAATTTTGATGAAAATTTTAAAACTGTTTTTTGACTTACATCTACTGCTCAAAAGAATTTAGCAAAACTGTTTGTTTAAGAGTTTTCCACATTATTGATAATAATGTAAAATTAATGTATCTTGAAAGTGTACTTCATTTGTAAGCAATTTATGTATTTCTTTACTCGAAGTTTAAGATTAAATGGTAATATTTGGAAAAAAACTTTTTTTTATTGAAAAACTGAAAAATCTTTAATTAAAGAAATAAATAGTTTACAAATGAAGTATACATTCAAGGTACATTAGTTTCTTGTCATTAGGAATATTTTTGGGGACTGTTAAATTAATGAATATTGCACCAATGAATTATTGTCTTTCCCGCAATAGATGAACCGTAAAGTAAATAAATAAATAAATAAATAATCTGTAATGTCACTAAACGTTTTCTTGGAAATTGGGATACCTAGAACTTTTCATGTAACGGTAACAACAAAAATACATGTATTCAATTGATTTCTGTTGTTACCGTTACTTAAAATGTCCTTTAGACACTGTTAAAAAAAAAAAAAAAAAAAAAAAAAAAAAAAAAAAAAAAAAAGGTCGATCTACTAAAAAAATTTTAGTAATCCTTGTAATTACTAAAAAGAAAATTTTAGTAATCTTACTCGGTTACAAGGAATCTGTAAGAATTACTAGAAAAAAGCTAGCAACGAATAGAGTTAGTAGTTTTACATTTTTAGTAGCTATTACTAAAACTCACTTGACGTGGCCCTGATAGCCAAGTGATAATAGCACCGAACTCAAGGCTTAAAGTACCAGGGTTCGATGCTGGCCGCCGCCAAATATGCACCGAATATAAATAAAGGGATTATGAAAATCCTGTCGTAGCAGTTACTATGGGTAATGATCTATGAACTTTCCTTCCCCTTTGGAAACATGTCAAAATAGAGTAGGTAGCAATGTTTGGTACTGCCATGTATTACGGCTTTATCGAAAATCTTCCGTTTCAGAAGTCTCTCTTTTTACCCACTGGATGCAGCTCAAAGGAAGCTCCTGCCCTTCGGGCACACGTAAGGGTTACATAATTTTGGAGCTATTACTAAAATTTGATTGGTGGCTCATACTGAAAAGTTTTAAGTTAGTTATACAAAAAGTTCTTTTGTTCAGTTTACAAAAGAAATGTTTGTTTCACTTGCAAAAAAAAGTTTGTAATGGTTACTAAAAAATTCTGTGGAATACAAATTTATTAAGAAATTTTTAGTAACCTCTTCTTTTTTTTTTTTTTTACAGTGTACCGAGTTCTTAGCACTTTATTAAATTTCAGATTCTTTCTTCAGTATAAGATTTTTAAAAGTCCTTAAATTCCTACTTTTTCTGAACATTTTGATGTGTTTTTTATTCCAATTAAAACAGAAATTGTAGCTTTTAAAATTATATCCGCTCAATAGCTGAATCGGCATATGAAGAATTTTTTTCGAAATCACGTTTTATATAAAACGTGCAGGATCTTACAAAAAGATCTGAATATTTTTTCACTAAATTTTAAAAATATGTTTCATGTTAGTCTGCGTAAACTTAACATAAAATTTTCTTTTTATTCTTAAAATTTTTTATATGATTATATTGTTTAAATTTATAAAATTTTGTATTATCTAAATAAAACTTTGTATTGAAAATATTAAATTGCCTTAAATATAAATTCATTTCGGTTTAGGGTAATTGAAAACAATTGAAGTATAAAAAGAAAGGAATTTTTTCACCCGAGGTTCTTTTTTTTTCTTTTTTTGTGTGAGTAATTTTGCGCGAAAGCTTTGTTTGCTTGTCAAACTAAAGTGGAAATTCATTTAAAGCATCAATCTAATATGGAGTAAGCTTTAAAAAAAAAACAAATGTTTACATTTTAAAGTAATAAAAACAGATATCCTTTGGCGAAAAAAAAATGTTTTGCCAAGCACCGTTACATTGTAAAAAAAATCTGTAACGTTACTAAAAGTTTTCTAGGAAACTGGGATTCCTATAACTTTTTATGTAACGGCAACATCAAAAATTCCTGTAACAGATACAGATTTACACTGAAAATCAAAAAATCTGTAAGTTTACTAAGAATATTTTAGGAAACTTGGATTCGAAGAATTTTTCATGAAACTGCAACTCAGGTTACAGATAAAATTTTAGTAAGATAACTAATTTTACTAGACTCGTTTATAAAGTTACAGATTTCGCTAACTTCAGAAAAAATAACTTTGTAGATTTACATTTTTTCTTGTCCGTTGAGTTTACAGTGTACAGCTAAAATGTTTGTAACCATACAGATTTCGGAAACTTTACATCTGTAGGATTACAATTTTTTTTTCAGTGTGTACGATTTTTTCTTAATTCAAATTATACAATTGTACACTTTTAACGTTTAAGCTAATAATATTACCTGATAATAAATCTTATTATTACACACATTTATGTTATTAAAAGCAAAAATATTTTCTATTTTCATCGTGATAGCGTGAAAAAACAGTGTAAGAGTTGCAATGATATGTTTTTAAGACATTTAAAAAAATTATTAAAAAAGTGTAATAAAAAATGATTTTCAATAAAAGGTAATAGAACTTATTTTGTTTGCCCTTTCTATTCCTCCATAGACACAAGAACTTTCTGCCATGGTATTTTTGAATCCCAAATATGAAATTGTCTAATATTCTTCGTAGAAATCAATGCTATTAGCACACTGAGCTGCATCCGTCTTACCCAAAGTCACGTGATTTTGTGGCTGATGAATAGGTCGAGAAATTCTCTCTCTATTTATGGTTACTCTGAGTGTGTTAGAATATGGAGCTCTCTGTAAATCTTATTTCTGCATCTTCGAAATTTTTAAATGTGTGAAATAAAAGAATACGCTTATATCTGTTATCAAAATAAACACTATGCTTAAAAATGATATACATTTTAAGGCATGATATACATTTTAAGAAATATTGAAGACTTTTTTGTTTTTTATTTTTCAATTTAAGAGTTCTTAATACCCTTAAGCTGCATAGGATCGCTCATTTTCAGATTTTACAGCCAACGAATAAGAAAAAAATATTGTTTTCAAAAGCAATGTCTAAAACCTATATCGCAATTTGCTTGAAAACTGTAACATCACTTACTTAATCTTTATTATTTTTAAATAATTTTCAAACATGATTTTGTAAAACATACTTCTTTCGTGTGCATACAATAACGAAGTATACCTTCGCTTACGTTTAAATTAATATCAAGCACTCACAGCTGGTTTCAAGCTTATATTCTATAATGAAATTTCAATAGCCATTAAGTAAAACAATAAAATATAAATACAGATTTTTAATTGAATTTCAAACAAAACCACTGTAAAGAAACGGAATAAAAGGACTGATTGTAAATAGAGATCTTTGGGTACGGCTGTCAAATCTACCTTCAGATCAATAGGAGAAATTTTAATGCATTTTCATACACATTTTAATACATTTCAAAGTTTTATTTGAATATATTTTGCTGTTTTACATATAAATAATGTGTCCTGAGGTAATAATTCAAGGTTAGGTGATAACGCCAAATGTTAGTATCAGGAGTAGTTATGAAAAAAAAATCGGATAAAAGTTAATATGGGTTCTGCGCTGAAAGATTCTGAATCATCTGAATCACAAACAACCGTTATAAGTTAAATTGTTACATTTTAAAACCTTATCCCTGCAATACGCAAGTCAGAGTCAATGCCCTATCTAAAATTTGCTACATATGTAGCAAAGTTCTCTGATGTAAAGACTTTATATTTATTAGGAGATAAGGTACCCTGGGGTAATAAAGCCACGTTAAAGTTCAACCAATTTTCACGGCTCAGTTTTAGTTTGTAGTTTTCAAACAAATATATGATTTGATATAGCAACTCATTGACTATATATATAAAAAAATAATTTAACAGATAAGTATTCATAAAATGTAATGGCGTGATTTCTTGACCAATGCTATTTGGCGTTATTACCCACCTATATGGGTAATAACGCCATGCAAACAAAACTATGAAATAACATGGAATAATTGCATGTAGATTGCCCAATTCTAAAAATACAAACTCTACAAACTTAGAAATTAACAAATTGCATTCTAAGCTATTGAAAATGTTCATTTTTTTGTGAAAGTGTAAGAAAAATAAAGGTGTGGTGTGTGTGTGGGGGGGGGGGGGATGAGGCAAAAGAATATCAGACCGTGAGCTTCTTTTTGCTTAAAAAGGACGGCTTAAATAGAATTATTAGAAACATTGCACAGTTTTAACTGTGTTTATTTGAATCAGTATTTAGGATGTAGCTCGGCCACTGTAGGGAATCAACCGGGCTATTAATGCCAATGATTGGCGTTATTACTCCGTTATAGTTATTGCGCTGTACATTTTAAATTACAAATTATCTCGAGAAGATATCCAAAATCTTTAACAATATTTTGAAAGTCCATGAAATGTGCTACAAATTTATGTAATTAACAAAGTATTTCCGGATAAAAAAAATAGTCTTCACATCACAAAACGTATCTCGCAAATTTTAGATCAAGCGTTAATTTTAGTTGCTTGTAAAAACAATAAGACCTCAAAATGAAACAAATTAACATGAAACTGTTTTTTGCGATTTATATGACTCAAAACCCTTTTGCGCACAGCACATGGGTTTCATATACCAGATTATTTCATAATTATGCAAAATATTAGCACTTGGCGTTATTACCCCGCCTGGCGTTATTACACCAGACCACCTTACTTTATTTATTACATTATTTTGTAGTAAATTTTTATGTACTTTCAAAATGTTATGGAGGATTCTGAATACGTTCTGAGGTAGCTTGTAGTTTAAAACACACTGTGCAGAATGTATTCCGGGATCGTAGTGCCATCTACTGGTGCTATTGCTCCGGTTGATCCTTTTCAGAGAAAAAATACATTTTTATTTTATTTTATTTTATTCAGGAGAGACCTTTCTTGTCATTGTCTAAAAATGAAAAGGATAAAGAGTAATTTGTCCTAAAGGATCTTTTTTTTTCATATCGGGAAAATAAAATATGATATCATTTTTGCTGCATCTTAAAATCGTATGTAAAGATAAGTAAAAGCAATTTCTCCATTTCTAGGTTATAGAGTTTTTATCTTTAAAATTGGACAATTTAAATGTCGTTATTCCATCTTTTTTCATAGTTTTGTTTTCATACTCACCCACATAGGCAATAACGTCAAACAGAATTGGTCAAGAAATCAAGCTTCGGTATTTTATGAATACATGACTGTCAAAATGTTATTTCATGGATACATAGTCAATAAGTTATCGTATCAAATCTTATATCTGCTTGGGAAAAAATCTAAATCTAACCTTTGAAAATTGCTAGAACCTTGACATGGCGCTATTAATCCATCAAACCTTATAATTTTTAGTATTGTTAATCTGCATTCTAAAAAATATAATTAATGTAAAATATTTGTTAAAACTGTCAATTTAAAAAAATTGTCAGTTTATTTTGCTGGAGGTAGATTTCGATATTAAGTACTAATTTTAACTACAAGAAAAAATAATATAAAATATAATAAGATGAAATATGATTAAAGATAACAGAGTTGAGGAAGTATATTTGGCCGCTTTTGAACAATTTTTAATTTAATTTTTCTATAAGAACTGGTTTTATGAGAATCATCTTAAGCAAAATTCGGCTAAAATGCCCACTTTGACAGCACTTTAAAAAATATATTCTGACTTTATAAAAAGATAGACCAATACTGGACATAGTATAGTTTCCTAAATAAGAGAAACTACCAACTGAATATCTCTGAGAGCAAAATTGATTTAAAGATGAGTCATAAAATAAGCAGTTTGTTGTTTGAATAAATCCTCAATTCTTCAAACACGATAGCTTCGGGAAATTTTGTTCAAAATGCACACTTTGCTATTATTTTTTTTAAATACATTCTACCTTTACCGAAAAACTGACCCATACAGCACATTATGCAGTTCTTAAGTAAGAGAACATGTCAAATAGATGCGCTTTACAGCAAAAATGTATTTAAAAATGAGTCAAGGTAATCAGTTTGTTTTTTGAATACTTTCTCAATTTTTCAATCACGATTACTTCGGGATATTCTGTTCAAAATGCCTACTTTGACAGGATTTTTCGGAAAATATTCTACCTTTATCAAAAAGTTTGATAAGTTTTAAGCGTCAACTTATGTTGCTCCTAAATAAGAGAATCTACCATTTGAATGCGTTTAAAATCAGAAAGGAATTTAAAATAACTCAGAGTACAAGCAGTTTGGATTTGAGATTTTTTTTGTAAACTCCTATTTTTGTATAAATTATTTTTGCTATAAGAATTGGTTCTATAAAAAACTTGTCAGTATAAAACTTGTAGATATTATTGCGAAGTTTTAAAACACATTGAACGGGATTTCATATCTTAAGACAAAGTTATGAATTTTTTCTTCTCCCTAAAACCTTATTTTTTTCTGTACTTGTACTCATTTTTATTCTTATCAAAAATCTGTCATGCATATTTCAACCGATTCAGTATTTGAGTAAATTAAAAAGTGATGAGGTTTTATTTGCTTTCACAGACTCCTTCCATATTTCTACCTCTCTGGTCTGATTTTGTCCATTAACGAATTTGACCCACATTTTATGTATCATTTCGAAAAAGATTTGAATGGAATTATAGAAGTTATTGTGTCTAAATCGTAATACTAATAACATATATTCTACATAAAAATATAAGAATTTATGTTATAAAAAACATTTTTCTTCTAAGACGTTGTATAATAATAAAAACATTTAAAATATATTAAAATATTTTTATTTATATGTTTCAACTCAAAAATTAATAGAGTCATCCTCTATATCAATAGGAAAGGGGTTGTAGTAACCATGAAGAGTATGAAATTGAATGATTCGAAAAATAACATTAAAACGTTTAATGAAATCAATAGGAAAAGGGCTGCAATAAATTATTTTCCGGGCATTTTAGAATATATCGAAAATCTTTTAAAAATTTTTGAATTATGTTTAATAGCAAAACTTCCCCCCAAATTTAAAATGCTCTTAAATACCAAAATTGATCCCATTAGTATGGACGACCTTTCGGGAGTTTAAATGATTTTATTTATTAGAGAAGGAGGAATAAAAAACTTTTATATAGTCATGACCCAACGTAAATTTAAAATCAGATGTAAAGAACACATAACAGATATAAAACTTAACAGGAAGAAATCCGCTCTGTCCAGGTTAAATCAAAAAGAAAATATCAACATACTTTTTAATGAGAGTAAATTAATATACAGGTTTAATTTTTATTTAAAATTATTCATAAGAGAATCAATTGAAATTTATTTAAATAGTTCACATATTTGTAACGCTACACTGTCATTTCGCATCCCAAATATATGGATTGAATGGTTAGACAATTTACACGATAATTATTTAACTAGACCAAAGACAATATCAAATTAAAAAGCGCGAGATACATTTAATTTATTAATTTTCAATAACTCTTTATTCTGATTTTCACGTTCATTGTATTTGTAATTTTTATTTTTCTATTTACATTCTGAGGATGACTCTATTAATTTTTGAGTTGAAACATGTAAATAAAAATGTTTTAATATATTTTAAATGTTTTTGTTATTATACAACGTCTTAGAAGCAAAATATTTTTTATAATATAAATTCTTATATTTTTATGTAAAATATATATTATTAGTATTACGATTTAGTTATTAGTGGACGTAATCAAGACTTATTTAGTGTTATTTTTCACATTCATATCGTTATTGTGTCTTTTAAAAAGTGATATAGATAGATAGATAGATAAAGATGTTTACTGATGGTAGTTTTGGGGGTTAAGAGTCATGATTTATGAAGAATGTGCAATTTTTTATTTTTCTTATTCTTACTTTTTTTTTTTTTTTTTTTTTTTTTTTTTAGAAATTTCAACATGGGAATGACACCACTAGGTGGTATTTTATAGGAAATTTTACTAAAAAAGTAGATTCGTGCAAGGCTTTCTCACCTCAATGATTAAGATTATCTGCTTATACATTTTTTTCAATAACTACATTTTTAAAAATAATCTGACAGTATGTTTTCACGGTATATGATATACCGCATATGTCGTCATAAGCTACTAGCATAACTTTTTAACCATGATATAACCGTGAAAATAAACCACATGAATAACGGTGTTTTTGTATATGCTGTTTTTGCATGTTCAAGAAATAACTCAAAAACTCAAAAATTTAAAAATAAATAAATAAACGATATGTAAAGCAACTTTAAATAATTTTAAACAAAAATATTTTGAACAATTAAAGTGTTTTCACACATTGTTAGCCAGTCGCGGATCCACTCGTTTTTCAAAAATAATATTTTATTGATCGAAAATTTATGCTGAATTGAGCGTCATGCGAAAGGGGGGGGGGGGGCAAATGAGGCGGTCGTCCCGGGCGTGGATATTTAGGGGGCGCCAAATTTGTACTAAAAACATTATTTTTGGCCTGTCACATAAAAAAGTTGAGGGTGGGGAGCGCCAAATTGAAGTTTGTCTCGGGCGCTGTTTTCTCTTCTCACGCCCCTGGCTGAATTCATAGATCCGTTGAAAGCATGACTATCTAAGGCGTAAAAATTCACCATTATTTTTTAATAATAATCGACAACCAATTTAAATGCAGAATTACACTCTTAAAAAGAAAAAAATACTAATAGGAAATTCTGGAAAAATTCCTTTCTGCGGTAATATCAACCATTTTTCTGTACGATTTTATTCACAAGTAGAATTCGTAAGATATTTGGAGACCGACCCTACAGTGATATCGTGAATAACAACATTGTAATGTCACATATAGACCTCCTCAATATAAGTGTGAATTATCCAACCCATTTAAATTGTTTTTTTGTTCTTCTCAAAACCATCAATATACACTCTAAAACTGGAAGGAGTGAAATGCTCATTCTTTGTAAGAGTGACATTTTCACTCTTTTTTGAGTGAACTGTATAAAAAAACTCTCTATAAAGAGTGCAATTTCTCACTTTCTAGAAGGGAGTGAAAAATGTCACTCCGTTTTAGAGAGTGAAATATCTCACTCCGCTGATGAGAGTGACAGCCCGGCATTATAAACTTAAAAAAAAAATTCCTTAAACTTTGAACCAATATATAAAGTAAAATAATTCAAAACACCAAAATATGTGAATTTTTAATTTTCAAAAACTCCATTTCATAATATAACCTTTAAAATTACGCTTATTTGGTATTAAAACGCACTCTTTCAAGAGTCACCAGTTACAAACAAAATGGAATATATACTATATTTGTACATCATGCCTCGAAAGTATATAAATAATCCTGTAGTGTAAAGTAGAAAGGATAGGTATATATATCATATTTAAAACATTAGTATTTTTTAATCAGGAATAATATATTTATATCATATATTTAAGCATACCTCTTAAGAGATTGCTTTCATCACGCGAAAAGACCCGTTCTCTAAACCTAATCCAAATAAAGAAAATAATAAATATATCTCGATCGCACTTCAATATTTTTAAATGATTTTTTTTTCTTTGGATAACTGCGATTGATATGTAGAATGGCCATACTGTACTTTTTTGATTTTATTAAAATTAATATTATTATTATCATTGAAGACATATTTATTTTGTAACCGGTATCGAAACTTGAAACTTCCCCATTACAAAAACAACCCAAATTATAAAAAAAATTAAAAAACTATCAAACTACAAATATATCTAATCTATTCAATGCAAAAGTAATCATTTAAAAGTATTGTATTGCGACCGATATATGTTTATAAATTTCTTCCATTGGATTAGCATTAGCAAACGAGTGTTTTCGATTAAATGAAGTATTAGCCCAGTCATTTTAGCAAAAATAGGGGGGAAAAATTAGAAGAAAGCTGGATTTTTGTGTAGGTGCTAGTTAGCGCATGTAATTAAACATGCTAAAAGTCCCCATCAATCCGGTGTGAGCTTTCGCCATCAGGGGGCACTAATGAGCATGAAAATCAGTTTTCTGTGATTATCTCACGAACAATGGCATTTAGAGAAAAAAGTTCAGTCACAAAGTTGTAAAAAATTAAATTTCCTATAAGAAGTGTCATTAACATTTGTTTATCACACCAACTCTTCCCTGTCAAAAATGTAAAAAATTCAACATATTTGAAAGTAAAATTATAAAAATTCAAAAAATCTGCTGCTGCTTTAAAAAAAATATGTAAATAGATCTATAATTCTCACCTTTGAATGGGGAAAGTGAATGTATAATATACATTTATACTTATTTACACACTAGCTTTGAGATAAAGTGCTTAGTGCGTTTTTTTTATTTATATTATTTGGTTTCCCCCGTAGGCATATTCCACTTATAGTGATTGGCTTAATCCAATTTTAGCTTTAGTAGTTCTTTGCACAGAAAACACACTCAATTCAGATTTTCTACACTCAATTCAGATTCGTCATTATCTGTATTTCTTTCTTTCTTTCGTTGTTGTGCTGTTTTCAGTACTTTTTGTTTGCTTTTCGATATCATCGCTCTCTTCAGAAGTAGCACTTCCCTCCTCCCTCGCAGTAGAAAGGATACTTTCAATATCTTCCTCGTCTTCAAATTCAATTTTACTGCATTATGAAATGAAACTCCACAGCAATTTATGCAAATATCAGAACATTTCAATCCAATTTTTCGGCATCCACATGCTTTTCCACATCCTTTTAAGCAAGTACAAAAAATAGATTTAATAATATTTTTTGGTGCGGGCGGTAAGGTAGCTGGAATTCGAGACAAATTAGGTGCATTTTGCTAGCCCCAGTTCTCATGGAGGTATTTTATTGCTCAATCAGTATTGTACTTGATGGTAAATACATAAACTGTGCAATCTAGCTGCATCTTCAATAGGCGGAAACGATAAAAGGATTTTTTTTTCTTTTTCTTTTTTTTTTTTTTTTTTTAACCAACACCAACTTTTTTTTAAACATACATAATAGTTCTTGTTGAGGGAAATTTCTGCTTTACCACCATACAAAGCAAGTATAATAGTTTTTCCTGCCTAGGAAACTTCAAATTAAGATACTTGATCAAATAGAACATTTCTATATCGATCTAAGTCGATTTTTTCAAAAACACAGATAGAACCATTCTATTCTCAGGTGACGTATTGCACAACCGCGCGAAAACGGCATACATACAATGGGGGAGAGATGGGGGGGAAATCGAAAGTTGTTTGGTATTTGTTCTGCCTCTTCGCTGCGTTATGATAGTGCTTGCACATTTTTTTTCAATAATGTTTATTTTATCTTAATTTTTGGCAGGGAAGGATTGGTGTGACCAAAACATGTTAATGACACTTTTTGTAGGAAATTAAATTATCTACATCTTTGTAATTAAACTTTTTTGTCTAGATGCCATTGTTCGTGAGATATTCACAGACAACCGATTTTCAAGCTCATCAGCGCCCCCTGGAGGCGAAAGCTCACATCGGATCGATGGGGACTTTTAGAATGTTAAACTACATACCCTAACTAGCACCTATGCAAAAATCCAGCTTTGTTCTAATTTTTTCCGCTATTTGTAAAAATTAGGTGCTAAAATGACTGGACTATATCCCCAAAAGTCAATATAATAAAACTAAACCCGATCATACACTGTACCAAAAATATTCAAAAGAAAAAAGTTGTGTTCTTTTGTCTCAAAATAACTTTCAAATAAGACTGTAGCTCAACAATGTGTTGAAATTAATTAAAGTAGTATTTAAAAATATTTAACCTCTCTTCAACAGAAAGTTTAAGGAAAATATTGAATTATATGTCAATGAAATATTACGAAAACTTTGTGATTCTTCGATAAATACTTCTGCAAATATACAGAAAACACTGCGTACCAAAATTCACGCAGTTTTAGAGAAATGTTTCCGAACATTGAACATCGGAAATATTTCGAATGAAATGCAAATATTAGTACATTATTTGAACAAAGTTTGACATGTTTCCAATAAAATGCAAACATTTCTTAAGCATTCGATTTACAATGTATGTATTTTCAATCTCACACCAAAGACATCTGCAATATTTGATTTTTCTTGCAAAGCAATTGAAGATAGTTTGTCTTTGTGTAGCTGGAATTTTTCACATTTAGAGGAAATTGTTGAAATGTTACCTATGATATTACATAAATCGAAGTCTTTCTGCAATTTTGAAAACTTGTGTTATTTTTCAAAAGTAGTAAAAATATGATATAGAGATAGGGCTTTTGCATTTTTTGTATATATTGTAAAATAGAGATGTAATCAATAATACTAATAATTTTAAATATATATTTCTTTCAATTTAAGGTAATTGGTAGATTTCTCGACAATTTTTAAAATAAAAATTATAGGGTATTTTGTTTGTTTTTAATAATTTAATATTTTAATCATCTATCATTTTAAGATTTTTAGGTAAATATTTGAATAAAAACGAAAGCTTTTTACAAAAGAAAAAATTATAAATGTCTTACATTTTGTGAACTGTAATCATTTAAGTATATTTTCAAATATGTTATCAAAGCAGCTCTTATATTATAAAATAAGAAAATAATGAAAGCATTAACAATAATAATTCAGAAAAAAAATATTTCTTACATTTAAGGTAATTGGTAGATTTTTTAAATTATCATTTTTATTTTGTTGTTGTTGTTTAATCATTTAATCATTTTAAGATTTTTAAGTAAAATTTTAAGTAAGACTTTAAGCTTCTACAAAAGACAAATGAGAAATAAAGTCAAGAAATACGTATAATAGTATTTTTTAAAAATGCTAAAACTTCTGATCAGTGTTAACGATTTTCTCTAGGGAGGGGGAGGGACATCTAAGGCTCCGGGGAGGATTCTGCTTTCGAACCATTGAAAACACAATATATCAAAATTGATGGTGATCACATTCCATTGCTTTCGGGAGGAGAATGTCCTCTCGGACCACTACTTGAAATAAACCCTGCTTCTAGTAAAATGAAAACACTAGGTACCTGTCATCAAATCGAGTAAAAGATTCATTTTCCGTCAATTTCGACACTTAAAAAAAAGAAACTTACTACATGTATCTGAAATATTTTTGTCCATTTCATTAACGACGGAATAAAGAAAATTCTGTTATCGTAAAATTATCTTTATTATGAATTTTGAAATCATAATAATGAAGTAGATTTCGACCGAGAAAGAAATGTTTGAGAGAAATGCCATGTTCGAGTTATTTTTATAATATTATTTTTATATATTATTTTTATTTCATTATTTGTATTTATTATTCATCGAGATAGATTTATTTTACGTAAATGTTATTTATTAATGGATTATTCTTTCTAAATAATTACTTAAAACAGTTTATTTTTAGTTTTGTTTTATTTTATACTATATATTACACTGACAGTTATCGGTGACTATCGTGGCCTAAAAGGGAATGTTCACTGTTAGTCACCGTGCAAAATGTTAAAGAGTAACTTTGTTACGAAAGTCAGTCTATTTGAAAATGCTATAACTCTATGTGTCTCTAACTTTAAAATACATAATAATACCATTAAAGATGGAAACAGAAAATATTAAGCTACACCACTCATTTTCTTAAAACTTACTGATACAGGCAATTGAAATACATCTTTCTTGAATGTAAAGAGATATTTTAGGAAATATTTTTAGAAATTTGAAGAAGAAAATGTTTCAATTTATATACTAAAAATAAATAAATAAATAAGAATAAATAAAATAAATAGATACATAATTCATCTATAAATTTAAAAACATCTTTAAAATTTCAAGATAGTTTTATAAAGCATAATTTTCTTATAAAATGAAAGGGGGGGGGGGAATTCAGAAAAGTCCAGGACACATTTTAAAATATTTTTTATTGATTGGGTTAAAATTTAGAAATTATTTGTGACGGTTAACCGCATAATTTGTAAACATAATCACACAATAAAAATTATCATATTAAAAAGAAAACATATGCATAAAATTTAGTAAAAGTGTGGATATTTAAAATCGTCACACTTTGAAATGTTATGTTTAGAGATTAGTTTTTTTCTTTTAAATAAACATTAATATTTAAACTTTAATTCTGATTCAGCATATTTTAAAATGTTAAATAATATAAAAAATAAAAAATTTTTAAAGTAAAAAATAAGAAAATGATGTAACTTTTTAAAAAAAAATCTTATTTTCAAATATAAATTTTTTTTTCGAATTTTCGAAATTTGCATTAAAGAGAAACAATAGAAAAAAAACATGTTCCAATTTTGAATCATTTATTTTTAATGATTCTTGAATTATATCAATTTAAATTGGAGAAATGCTGAAAAACACATTATGATTTAAAATGTGTTTTCACAACAAATCACATGCATGACAACCATCACTTGAAAACTAGATTTTGATAAAAAATCAAAACGAAAAAAAAATCATATTATTTGTTGAAAAGATAGAAACATTATTTAGATGATTTAGATGTCATTTTAATTAGAAAAAAAATTTAAATTTTCGGTTTGTCCAGAATTTTTTTAAAAAGCATAAAAATCCCTTCCGGCTCGGTCTGCAGGCAAAGGTAGATTTCAATGTTAAGTTCTAATTTTACTAATAAAAACTATATCAAGATTAACCGAATTTTTTCACTAAGAATGACCAGTACAGACCTAAAGCTTTTGTGAAAAATATGATATACAAGCACACACACATGTATATGGAATAAATTTATAAATACTGATATAAAGTTCACTTCAAAAATTCAGAAATTCAAAATCTTGAAATATGCTAATATTTTTTGATAATTGGATTTCACATCATGCTTCATTACGATTTTTCAAACTCATTTGATGTTATATATTTATCTGGTGATACCTTTTTATGTTTTCAATATATTGTAATATCCTGCTATTTTAAAATATCCGTCAAGCTATTTATTTAATTTTCAGTTTTCATGTGGAAATCTTGATATAGAAAAATTATGATGCCGTATTCAATTTTTCTTAATTTCCGTCGATTTTTTTTTTTTTTTTTCACGTGCAAATCTTGCAATAGTAAAGTAATTGTTGTTATAAGAATTTTATTGTTCTTTTTTAATTACTGGCAACTGCTATAACAAAAAATTATTACTTTTTCTGGATTTTTCCATAAGAGCTGGTTTTTTTCGTAGCAACGTTAGGGCGGAATTCAAATTTTGAAGCCTCCCCATTTCTACCCGCTTGGGCCGATTTTGCCCATTTACAATCCCCCCCCCCACCAGAGATATTAATCATTTTAATGCATTTAGAGAGTTTGAAGAGAATTCGTGCATGTATGCAACTTTATCGCGCAGATAAAATTGTATAAATACATGTATATATGTATTTAATTTTTTTAGATAGGGGTGTTTCTGGTTACATATAATGAAAAGTTATAAAGAAAAATTTGAAAAGTCGTACCATGGTAACGACTGCAATGGGTAATATTTCTTACGAAATTAATCTGAAATACACAAGAGCAAGATGAAAACGCGTTATCCGTGTACCACAGCTAATAAATGTGAAACTTTGGTTAAAACGAATTTTTAGAAATTCCTGATAATCAAACATAATAGAAATACCTTTGAAAGTCCGATATATATTCTTTAGGTATAAATATGAAATTATAAAAATCTAATAATATACTACATTCGAGTAACGCTTGAAACTTATCACGCAATTAAAAATGCATGTAATGCAAATATGATAAAGGAATAATACTGAAACAGATTTACCAAATATTAGGACGCAGATGTCATCAGATATCGTTATATCACCGTAAAAGAAAATCTTTAAAATTGACAGAAATACTGTCTATTTTGGCCCATCGGGAATTGATTTAGTGAAATTATTTGTAATTTTCAATAAAACAGTTTTTTTTTCAAAAAATATTTTTTTAATAAAAGCCATAAAAGTTCCTATTCTTTATACTTTTCTTTGAAAATAGATTTTTCTTTTCAAAAATACGTTTCTTTAATTTTTTTAAACTATAGTTTTTTATTTACAGTGTAAAATCTTGTGGATTTATATGAAATATGATAAAAAACTACGTATGATTCAATCATGTTTTGTTCACATCCTGCAATTATCATCAAATATGCAAATTTTAAACATCAATAATTGTATTTTTGCAAATTGATTTTTTAAAATAGTTTTAATAGCTAGTTTTAATTTAAGAATGGAAAATTATTCTAACTGTTTTAGTAACAGTGTACGACAGAAAAAAGTAAGAGTTTTGAAATTGAAATCTTCAACAGGGAATAAAACCTGACGTACCTGCGATAAATTTGCATTTTGAACAATTTTCAACGTTAGTTTATAATTTATTCACAATTTGCTTCTATTTGATTTATATCTTTCCATAGAAGCCTAACATTTGATATTCATTAGGGGTTTAGAATGAATAACGTCTAATTAGTACTTTGGAGACTGCTATCTATAATTTACAAGTAATGAACGCATAAATACATCAGGAGAATTTCGAGATATACAAATTAGAGGCGGGTTTAAGGGGAAACAAATTTTAATTTTAGGTTTTTTTTTCAGTTTTCTTATAAATGAAATTAAATTTTGATATAATTTAAAGATATGGGTGGTTTAAGTTTTAAAATATTTTTTCTTTCCGACAAGGGCGTGCGAAGATAAAACTATGCCCGTGAAAAGTTTCAGCATGGCGCCCCCAATCCCAGATTTTTGTGGCAGACCAAAAATGAAGTTCTTATTATAAATTTGGTGCCCTCTAGATTTTAGCTCGCGGCGTGATTGTCCCTGCTTAATTTTTTCCCACGGCGCTCATTCTCGATGCCTGCTTCTTGTCGTTTTTTTAAGGAAAGGCAGCGAAAATATAGAAGTGGGGTCTTTTGGATATTTTAGAAAAAATTGCAACATTTTCAAATAAACAGTGTCAATGATCTCTCTTTTTCCCTATCAGAAAATGAAAAATCTCATTTTACTTCTCTTTTTTATGTTTTTTTTCTGTATGAGAAAATGGAATATCCCTTTTCTCTTTCCCTTTCAGCAAGAGGAATGGGATGTTTCATTTCCTGATATGGAAAAATGCTACCACTGACATTGATTTTTTTGCAACTTTTGTTATTTTTTTGGCCTAAAATATCACGAGACTCCACTTCTTTTTCTTTTCCATATTTTTGCACATATATTCAACTAATGCATGATATATTTTGTTTTATTCAAGTATGACCTTTTTTCTGAATCATGATTTAAATGTTGCGCAATTTGAAAATTCTGAATATTTAACAAATTGTATCTGCTAAAAGCAACAAGATCTTGGAGCAATACTCCATTATTTAGCTTATTCTAATAGTTCACTTTCATATTCTATAAGAAAAAGTTGAGGGTACTAATGCATAAATAAGATATTAAGTGCGGAAAATGGTTAAAATGTCATGTTGATTATACTTTGTGGCAACTTAACAATTTATACTAACAATGCCCCATGAAAACAAATAAATTTTAATGAGCAGATGATGTTATACTAATAGTTTATGGGCAAAAGAATTTTGGGATTTTGTTTCTTGCCAGAGATACAGTACTCTAAACATACTGGCATTTCATTTTTCATGAAAAATGGCATTCACAAACTGAAACTTTGATATTTTCTATAAGGAAGAGGAATTTTTTCAGGACTAAAAAATTGCAGATTATTCATTAAATATGATTTACTTAAACATTTAAAAAATATCAAGCAATTTATGAAATACAACTAACAAAGTATCACTTTTTTGTCTGAATGTCAAAATAAAGATTCTTAATTTAAAAAAAGGAAGAAAGAGAGCAAAAAACTTCATGCAGGCATTATATAGTGTCTTCTGTAGATACTGCACGAAAATCATGATACGAAAATATTATGTTGTCATGGTTGTAAAGTTGCGCAAAGTGTGTTCCGTTTTACAAACTATACAGCACTATGATCGGAATTGCACATAGGGATGGTGATCAGTTTCACAAGATTATATTAAGTGTAATGAGGTAAAAACGCCATGGCAAAGATTTATCAATTTTCAAGGCTTTGTTTTAGATTTCTTTTTTAAAACATATGTTGGATTTGATATAGCAACTTATTGTCTATAGACACAAGAAAGTGTATTTTAACAGATAAGTATCATAAAATGCAATGCCGGGATTTTTTGGCCAATTCTATTTGGCGTTATTATCCACCTGTGTTAGTAATAATGCCATGCAAAAACAAAACTCTAAAATAAGATGGAATGATGGCATGTAAATTACACAGTTCTAATGATACAAATTCTCTAGCCTTACAAATTGACAAATTTTTCTTACTCATTATTAACTGCGATATCAAGATGCGGAAATTATCATTTGATATTTTATTTTTCTTGTATAAAATAATCAGCAAAGCTTAGGATATAAAACTTTCTCTATGTCATTTTTGGATATATAAAAATATTTCGGCATTAAAAATAATGCTCTATCGTGCTTAAAATAAAAAATACCCTCTTCGGATGTACCTCTGACACTAAATGGAATAATGACAGCCGAATAATAGTTAAAATGGATAGAGTTATTATTCCGGTATTGCGCAGTATATTTTAAACTACAATTTACATTACGAACACATTCAAAATCTTCCACACTACTTTAAAAGTACAAGAAATGCACCACCAACTTAGGTAACAAATAAAGTATGTCCTAATAAATATATTATTGAGATTACAGAACTTAGCTTTCAAATGTCAGATTGGGAGTTGATTCTTATGTGCTTCTTCTAGTGATAAAGTTTAAGGTTGCGTATGGTAGAGCATTGACCCCGTAAATAGTGGATCTGATGTAAGTCCCAGCTTCGGCATATTTTCGCTCAATTGAGACAAATTAATTCGTACATGTAGTTCAGTTTACAAAATAATTTAAATAATTGCGAACAACGATATGCGTTACAGAAGTATGACATAAGCGAGTTGAGTTAGAAAAACATTTCATTAAAAATATGAAATTTAAGATTTTATGGGGCCCTTATATCCTATAAGTTATATTTAGTAAATATAAGTTATCACACAATAAAATGCTCCAAAAAAAAGTCTTCTTTTCCTACGAAAAAAATGGAACGAATTCTAGTTTTTTATAGTTTATGCTTTTTTTTAATGTCTGTATGCGAAATGGCGATAAATCACAAATTTACTAAAAATATAAAGAAACGTCAGATATAAAAAAAATTTACTGATTGAGATTAAAATTAACATTACACTATAAATTTGAAGTTCGTTTTCATTCCGTCATATGAAAGAAAAATGTACAATTTATACTAAAAACAAAAATTGAAGAATAACAGAATATTTTTTAAATCAAATAATGAAAAGTACCTTTCGCAATTATTTACGAAATGATGCATAATTTATAATGTTATTAGATTATCTAATCTAAAACTTATTAAAATTAATGTTATCACAGAGCTTTTTTGAAGTGTTTCCCTTCGACTCTAATGCAGAAATGTACCGGCGAAATATATCCTTGTAAATCCTTAAGGACTCTGTGTACGATCTCTCGAAACATTACCTAACTCATCTCTGTTTAAATGCAGAAAATCAGTATAAATGATGCAATTCAAAATTTTATAGCTTTTTCAATTTTAGCAGTGGATTAATGAGACTTGTTTGTTTTACTTCTTAATCTAAGAGAAGATTTTTATCACTTAAGAAGTCATTCGAGTCCATTTAAAAGTCCCGGATGACGAAATTAATTCTATGGGGGCATTATCTTAAAATATCTCGCTCAATTTTCAATATTTTTACTTTTTTGCATAGGATAGCTGAGTACAATCTACAACCGGTCTAGCTTTTACTTTTTCGATTTTGGTTTTACATATATAGTGATAATTTCAATTTCAGAACCGGCTCACAAACTTAAAATAACTTGCTAAAAACAATCTGAAAACATACTCGAAAGAGTAAAAACTATCCCTGTTGTACATAATCCTCAGCTATCCTTTGAAAAAATAACTTAAATTATTAAAATGTGAGCAAGATATTCGGAAGTAACACCCCTTTAGACTTAACATTATCACCCTGATCTTTTTGAGTGACTAGTGTAGTCACTCAACTAGTGCCTTAACTTTTAAAGAAAAATTTGTATTGGTCATTTTTTTTTTCTTTTTTTTAAACCATATTTAACATTTTTGTAATTGGAACTATACGTTTATGATTAACAATTTAGGAAATAGCCATTTTACACCACCGAAAATGGAGACAGTGTATATTTATATGTTGGTAAACGTACCTATTATAATTCTTAACATTAAATTTTACATTACAGAGAAGCGAAACGTCAATTACTTCCGTTACTCGACAATTTTAAACGATAATAATAATAATAATAATAATAAAAACAGCAGGGAACAAATGCAATAAAAATAAACTAGAAAAATCTCTAAACCTCAGTAATGTAATTCTAAACTTGATAAATGGAAATTTGGAAACATCTTTTTAAAATTGATAAATCCATATGTTTTACAGTACTTTTATCAGACATTTTTATCCTGAAATTAATGCATCATTTGTTGTCGTATTTCCATCAATATTATTGTGTTTAAGTCAATAACTGCAAACTAATACAAGAAATCTACTACAAATTCTGAATAATATTCTATTTACTACACTCGTAAGAAAAGACCATCCTACTTAATACATTATTATTACTACCAAAACACCCACATTTGAGGCCCACTCAAAGTATTAAAAAAATAAGAAAAAAAAGAAAGAAGAAAATTTCAAACCTGAACTCTTAAATAAATATAGGTAGAGAGTTACTTTTTTTTTCAAGTTTTTTTCAATTTAAGTCAAAGAGTCTAACTCACAAGGATGATCTACATAATGAGCATACTCATATGTTTTTGAAAAAAAAATATTTATTAAATTACATTATGAATGTAATAAAGGATCAGTGAAAATTATCGGCGAAATTTCAGTAGAAAACATGTAAAAAAAGTACTTTCGAATATTTGGCGTGAAAAGACGAAAGTGTCATATGATTTGGCGAGCAACACTTTTTCCCCGCCAAAAGTAAGCAATTTTAATGCAACTCTAGGAGTTTTAGAATCCTTGTAAATTGTATGTAATGAATTTAAACATAAACAATGAGAGAGTTTAATATATTATATACATATGCATATACATATTAAATTGCAAATATATATATATTATTTGTTGGTGTAGTTATTTAATTTACCTCTGGAAAAAATATTTTCATATATAAAAAATTCTTATTCAGTAGAATTATTTTAATACATTTACGCATATTGATTAATAAAAGCCAGGTTTTTCCATAGCAAAAAAATCGAACAGACAATGCTCAACTGGATTTTAAACTTGAAACAATTTTAAATAATTTAAACATGAATTTCGTTTTAAATCTCAAATTTGATGGTTACATTTGAATATAAATACATATAAATATCAATGTAACAAAATTATACTTAAAACAAACTAAAGCTGACAAAACCAAAGATAGTTAATTTATCTAAACACGTTGAACATGAAACTTTTTTCCTTTAAAATGTATTTGACATAAAACATTTTTTCAAATTACTTTTCATCGCCAACTGATGATAAATCGCCAAATAACGAATTTTTTAATATTTTTTACGGACAGGGTACTGAGGTTCCGCCGATTTTTTCTATATACGTATATATCCTCATGAGAAGAACAGCCTGTAATTTTTTCAGATTTTTCGGAGTATGCCCGCATGGAGACCTTCCTTGTCAGTCATTAATATTCCGTTTCCGAATTTAATCTCCATTGTTGCTTTATTTAATTTGTAATTAGATCAAAATTTTTCTACAGTAATATAAATCCTTTCTATTTTTCTTTTATTGAATATCTAACTTAACTGTTGATATCTCATCAAAACCTTTCGTTATAAACAAATGCCATTTTATAATTTTCCCTTCTTCTTTGATTTTGCAGTGCTCCAAAATTGTGTTTAGATAACTTGTAACAGTGAATGCTGACATGTTTTCGCAATTTATATTTAATGTAGTCTTTCAGACAATTTGAGTATGAAAAAAATTATCTTTGAAACATTACTTTATTCTCTAATAAACATTTCAATGTGCAGTGCCGAAACAAATAAATAAATAATTGAATAAAATAAAATAAAGAAAAAATAACAATTTTATTTATAAATGGCTCAATAAGTTAAAAAAATTTGAAAAAATAAAATTTTCTGCGAACTGATTTTTCACGAGAAGAAATTTTTAATCAGAACTTAATGTTAAATAATAATTGTAGGCTGAATAATTTCTAGCAAAGAGAAAGTCTCTATTTTGAAAAGGTATAATTATAATTTATTGTTGAATACATTTTAGTCAAAATTTAAAACACTGATGTTATTGTTAAATCTGTTTTGGGCTCGAAATAAAAAATAATGAAGTTATTTAAATTATGTTAAATTGTTTTGAGTATAAAATACAATATTTTTATATATTTAGTTTAAAAACACTTTAAATGTATTTATTGTTTGAGTTCCCAAAATAATTACAAGATATTTTGAAAAACAGTTTGTTAAATTATAATACTTTCATTGACCCATTTAGTGTAAATTGTCTTTGCACCAAAAGAAATTATTCATCACTTTGTAAACAGAATTGGACTATTAATTACTTCAGAGACAGAGTAAAATCTTCTCTCTGCAAATTGCAGTTAACATTCCACCGTCATCATGAATCGATTTTTCCTCATTGAGACGTAGCTAGACATAATTATTTTGGGTACTTCACAGATTTCATTCTAGTTAACATAAGGAAAACTAAACATTTTGGATGGTAATAAAATTACTGTAAATGAAATGGCCATACAACTGCAGTCGGTTCTCGTTACTTCTAAAGAGGAAAAATCGAATTCTTTGCTTAATTCGAACCGAATATGAAGTGTGAAATTTTCAGTACACTGTTAAAAAACATCCATTAAACTTACGGCTCAGAAATTTTGTTAGCAGTTTTTTACTGTAAAAATTGCAGTAAAATTAGATGTAATAAAAAAAATTATATTTAATATTAATGCAATTTTTAAGGAAAAAAGTGCTGAAAACATTGCTGTCGCAGTTTTTGCCGTAAATTTAATACATATATTTTTTTACAGTATAGCAGAGAAACATTATTTTTTTTTATTAATTTGAACTAACGAGAATTCCAATTTTCATTTTTCTTACTTTATCGTGGACTTCAGATCCTTAAAGTAACTTTCATTCTTTTATTTTCGTCAGAATTGTTTTAAATTACTAATGCATGGAATACAAAATCCCATGCATTTGATATCCGTTTTCTTGGTGTCTTATCTATCCATCAAAGATATTTCCACCCCTTTATCCATTGTGCTGTTTTTAATCGCTTAATTAGCTTATGAATTTATATATTTTAATTTTATATTAAGTTATATTCTAATGATAACGACCCAAATAAATTTTAAAAATACTATAATATTAATTCCTTTGTAAATAGTACCCCTTTAAAAAAAGTTTTCTTCTCATATACTTTCCAAAACAGGAATTCTGAATAATTCGAACTTTTTGTGGTCTCGACGGGTTCGAATAAGCGAGAGCTGACAGTGGTTTGTCTTCCTTCAGATTTTGAGAGAAAACATACTGAAATAAACTAAACAGCCATTACATGCAAATTATTTATATCGGTTAATTAACAACAGATAAGTTAAATAATCTTTGCTACAATGTTTGGTATATTATGTTTTAATCTTCTTGTATTTCAGCGATTCTGTGCTAGTAAAGATTTTACAAAGAGAGCTGCTAATTTATTTCAATCAAAAAAATGAAAATGTAATTTCAATCACCGTCTGTAATACAACGTGTAATTCTATATAATATTTATTTTTAATTATTTCACGTTTTTTTTTAAATTAATTTTATAAGAATATTTAAATAGAAGTATAATAAAAATATCGATTCATTATTGAAAAAGGAAAAAGGACTTGTCGCATACACATAAGTAGACTGAGTCAATGAAGAAAGTGATCAACCCATAATACACTGTTAAAAACACACACATAAAAAAAGTTTTACATACGATTTAATGTAATGGATTGCCTTCATTGTAAAAGATTATCTGTAATTGTTTATATATAAACTATAAAGCACTACTACAAACTATCCAAAAAAGTATGATTAGAGTTATTCGACTACCAATAACGTCTACTAATTAAATTGATGCTTAAATATTTCTTAAAGGATCGAATACAAAAATAAAACTGTAGACATATTTTATCTCTGTATTTTCACTGTATAAAATTGCCTTATTCCATGTATTGCTTAAAATTACATCACAAACCACATTCATAGACAATTTTTAATGATGTTTCTGATGCTCTTGTGTATATCGCGAATATAAGGCAAGTCTAGTAAGCTCTGGGAGAAGATTTGCACTTTTCATATGAAGCAGAACAATAACAGAAGTCTGACTTGACCTAAAGTTTTACACATAATAAGTGATTTTTTGGTTGGACGCTTCTGCCCACCCCACCAATATCCTACTGACAGGACTTTTGAAGTAGTTATATTACGACCACAAGTATTCGTTAGTCATGATTTTGTCTTCATTTTTCGGAGTGCAGGTTAGTCTGAATTTGAAGACTTTCAATAAGAGCACAAACTCACTCAAAAAGTATGCATTTTTATAAAAATTTCATAACATTAAATAAAATATAGTATTTTATTTTTAAATACATTGTGAAAATAACTGTTTTCCACAGCACAAAACTAATAATTTGCATTTAACTATCAAATAAAAATATACTTCCTTAAAAGAATTCTCATATTTTTCTTCCTCAACAAATTAATCGAATCGACACATTAACTAAGTGCGTTTTATCAATAAATGAACGAACTTTGCAGCAGTTACAGTTTAAATGACGAAATTAAAACTATCTTTCATTTGCAACAATAATTGTACATTTTAAATTATAACCTGTTCTTTCCTCAAAGCAATTTGTCTTGATTTATCTGACAAATTGCACTAAAAATTTGTATTAATAAATAATTTGTCACTAAAAATTTGTATTAATAAAAATATGGCTCAAATATTAGAAAGATCCAATTGTTTTATAAAAAAAGAGAAAATATAGCTTAATTGCTTTCTACCGGAATAGCAACACATGACTATTACACCTATTTATAAATAAAAGTAACTTCATAAATCTGCAGTTTAGATTCGCAGCATGAAGATTGTTCATGATTCAAAACTTAATTTCATATAAAGAGCGATTTCGACTCACATACAATTAAAGACTAAAATCTGAAAACCTTAAGCTAATGTTGGTTGACTATAAACAAAAAAGATTTGTTTTGTATTAGATGGTTTATAAAATCCAGCTGAAAAATATCCAAATGTCGACAAATATCCAAAAAACAAAGTTTTCGTTCCTTTTCCGACTGAAAATTAAATGCTTGGAAAAAAAGAAAAAAAAATCTTTAGCCTTTCATTTTGTTTAAAATAGCATTAAAACAATTTTAAATGAAGCGTCAATTTTTAAGGAGGAAAAATATATTATTTTTATTCTTTTCTACGAGAATAAATAACATTGTAAGGTTGGTCTCTTGCTTTGGATTTCGGGCTTTGGCTCTGATCGTCTTATCACTCGTATTTTCGCTGTTCTAAGAATATAAGAGTTATTCTGATAGAAAATGATGCTGCGCAGCATCATTTACCTTTGTTAAATAAATTACTTTCTGCATGAATGTGCCAAACACGAAATCTAATTTCAAAACTAATAATTACATTCCTGCCAGAATATATATCACTTATAAATACGAAAAAAATAAGTTAATTTATCTTATTAGAATTTCTCTTTCTAATATAAAATCTTTTATTTTCGTACCTCATTATTCCAAATGATACGATGTAAAACCTCTCTAGATAAATATCTAGTATTCTTACGAATGTGATTTAAAAGCAAATATTAAACTATATTTTTCAACTCTGAACAAATTTATTTTATCTCTATAAATGTTATCAGTCTGCAGTTAAGAAATATAATAATGTCAATACTCGTATAAAAGCTTTTAAAAATATGTATTTCTTAGCTGCGTGTTAAAAAAGATAAACTTCTACAAGCTTTTCCTTGTGTATTTTGTTGAAACGAAATTCGTCTTCGAAAACAGTTATTGCTTTATTCTGTCATTCTTGTTTTATACTGATGATCATAATAGGAAAGTTGCTACAACAGATGCCAAAAAAAAAAAAAAAAAAAAAAAAAAAAAATTGGAATTTCTGTGACATTATAATCTTGTGTTTTTGATTATGAACATTTGCAGACAGTTTTATTAATTGTAAGGTACTTTGCGTTTATATATTAAAAATTGATGATGTAGCTGAATGTCAATGAAACAGTGCTTTACAATTACTAATTGAACAAAAGTAGGCAAATGTACATATTTAAAAATTTCGCAAAAATTACTATTTTTTTACTCATTACTTTATAAATGTGTAGTGAGGTTACTTGAAATATGTACCTATCTGGTAAACTGTTAAATTTCACTTTATAATACCTGTATTTCAACAAATGTGGCTTTTTATAAAACATTATCTCTCGTTTTTTTTTTATCTAAAAAATTACATTTAAAATTTAAATAATAATAATAATAATAATAATAATAATAATAACAAAAGTTGTTCTAGAAAATGAACCTTTTGATAGATTTTTATAGTTAATTAAAATCTTTTAAATTTTTTGGTATTTCTTCTAATTTTTTCTTAATTTGAAGCAATTGTAACTAGTCTGAAAAGTTCTGTAATGCAGAGTACGAATTATGGTCTTGATCAAATTTTCTGGCTTACGAGATTTTTTAAAATTTGTTGCTTAATGTTTATCTAAACTATTTTTGATTTTTGATTCAAAATAAGTTGTTAATCCCTCTCCCCCTCCAAAATTTTTTTGATAACAACAGTTTGAATATATCAGGCGTTAGATTAGCATTTTCCTTTTAAAACGATGCATTCTGGTGATGAAATATTTGATATGTCTTTTTTATTCCTCCAACTAATAAATACTTACAAACCCTTTTAATTTGATTACGATTATATAATGGCACGGGAAAATTCAACTATTTATAAAAACTCTGTAATTATCTTCAGAAAAATATTTTATATGCCGATGATATGCAATATAATCTCAACAATGCTTGGTATTCACAAAACTACAATTACAACTACAACGTAGGCCTGAACTTTTCTTGAAGAGCATAAATTAGTACCTGTCTAATTAACAAAGACAAAGAATACCAGCCTCATTAATGTTCAAATTCTTGAGCTATTTTGATAGCACGACAATCAAATTTTAAATGTAAGGCGACCACCAGTGCCTTTATGTGCTCTGGTATGCGCTTGACAGATATTCTCTTAGAACATAAAGTTGTATTATCATTCCTAACCTGATTTCTAATTTCACAAAAAGCTATCAAAATTTCAATTGATTCTAAATTTCTTTTATTCATATGCATTTTTAAAATTAGAAAATTACAGAATGTATATAAAAGTTAGTCTGATTAATTCTAATTTTGTTATTATTATTGTTATTTCATGAATAAAGCAAATGAGTTTGTTTTTGCGCAATTTTATAAATGTAAATCAACTTTTCATTTTATGTTTACAGGTTATAGCGACGTTTTTTATAACAAATTTCTAAATTATTCATATTACACACTGGATATTTTTACTGTATTAATCGAATGTTTAGTTTTACAGTAGCTGCACCCATCAAATGCTGAAACATTGTTTGAAATGTTGGTGCCCCTGATTAGCCGTAATCTTAGGTAGGTTCAAATTAAAAATAGGTTATATACATTTAAAACATGACCTTTGTAGATGGTGGTAACGTATGAAATTAAGGATGTAAATCCATGCGCAATTAAAGGTAAAGTGATAAACGTACAGTTATGCAGCCACAATAATGGAGAAAATATAAATTAATGTTTTCTTTTTTCTACATTTTTAGTGTTTCGGAAAACAGATAATTTTATCGAGAGTTTATAACGCAGTTGAAAGGATAAGGCATTGAAATTCAAAACAGTAAATGTTGAAATTGAAAACAGAGCTGCCAACTTCTACGCCTATTTAAATCTTATAAACATGTTTAGAACCACAAAAATATTCTAGTAAAATGTATAACAAATATATTCAATATTCTGCATTACAGTACATATTCTTAATTATATACTAAAATTTCTGTTTCTAATGTGTTTATTTGACTGTAAATAGGCGTAGTAGTTGGCAGCCATGTGAAAATGGTGAAAATATAAGAGTACAAGAGTTGTATTAAAAATGTATATGATTTTCATTTCGTTATAATATCTTGTATAATACAGAATTTGAATAACCTTGTAAAGTAACTGTGTACAAATAGATTTCCGATTTCCGTCGTTTATTACAAAAACGTTCAATGGGATGCATCCCTGATACATCGGTACAGAATAAATTTTCTTTTCTACTGTATTAGAGAAATTGAAACATATTATAAAAGATAACTTCTGCTACCACAGCATGTTTTAATTGAAATACGCACACTTCTATATTTTAATTAATTTATTATAAAAATTAATTATTAAAAACCTAATCAGAAAACATATCATATCAACAACTAATTGAATTGAATCTGAAGTAAGTTTTATGAAAATCCATCTATTCGTTCTTGAGATAAGACTATTGTGGAAATCTTTAAAAAAAGCAATATTACAGCACCACCTGCTGAGCAACATACACCAAAGTTTAATCACAAGTGTATTATATCAAGGTCTAGATTAATCTAAAGTTTTGTGAATTTCTGTGCATCAGTTCTTGAGATAGATCGCTCACAATATTTATGTGACATACACAGAGGCAGACAGACTGACCGGCAGATATTTTGTAAAAACATGCTTTTTGGAATCTCTGACCTCTGAGACGTGTAAAACCATCATAAACCGGGATTCAAAAATTTTTACCAGTCCAATCCTTCCTGCTTGTAAAGACAGAAGAAATAAAAATATGTTCACACGAGTATGTACAAGGGAGCTGAAGAACTGATAGATACTGGATACTGTGTGTACTCGCGTACTTCATTTGCCAAATTTTCATTATGAAAGTTAACTTCGACTATTACGCGGAGAAATATACTACTAAATTCTGTACACACTAATGCTAAATTATTTTTGGTATAAAAAACGCATTAGTATAAAGTTAGTAATTTATCAAAAATATTTCCTGCCTTCTGACGGTCTTGCAAAAGGATAAACTCGCAATGTTGTTTTCTCTGAAATTTGTGTTAAATGCTAAGAAAATGTGATTCTTTTTCAACATTTTATGCATATATATATATATATATACAGGGTGAGTCATAAATATCGATACAATAGGCTATCTTCTTAAATATTGCCCCTAGACCCATACTTCCAATTGCAAAATTTCATAAAAAAGGTGAATTTGATGATAAGTTGCAACTCCACTCGGGGTCTGTTTTAAAAAATACGTGAATTAAATTTTTATACGGCCCTTAGAGGATAAAATTTCCAATTAGAAAAATTTTCCTTATCCATTCCTGAATTGAACAACAAAAAAAAAATCATCTCGTTATCTACAAATCCCCGAAAAATATTAAAATCCAAAATTTTCCAAAATTCCTGACTTACACCACTTAAGCATACCTCTAAGCGCAGCGAAATCAGTTCATTTGAAGTACAATTTAGGGATCGACCATAAATTTACGTATTGTTAAATTTCGATCCAAGACAATACTTTAACTGTTAGATATAAAATAAAAGCGTATATGTTTTTGCTTTAAACTTCGTTGAAATATGCTAGATGTCTGCAATATTTTGACCTTTGCGCCAACCTCGTAAAAGACACGACCCATTGACCGGACCGTCCTATTAAACACTTATAATAAGTGTTATTAAACTAAGTCATATTAATTAAACTCTCATTAAAAGTGTCTTAACCCTCTCACTGACAAGCCCGTCTATAGACGTTCCCTAAGCTCCAGGTTTCACTGCAATGCAAGCAATAATTAAAATGATATAACTCAGTTGATTTAATGGATTTTTAATACATTGTGCAATGATTAACACACTCAAGGATAACATTCATATTCGTAAATAAGATTTTCTATAATTTTGAAAGAATCATATTTTTTTAGCAATTAAAACAAAATGTTGAGAAAACAACATTACAATTTTGCCCTTTTGCAAGACTGTCAGAGGGTTAAAAACTTATTGGCGCAGGCAATAAGTTTAGTAAATATAGTAATAGCGATAATACGTTACTATTAGCGGAATCATTGGAAATATAATTTCATAAATTAAATAGAAATATTTTCAAAAATCTACTTTATACTACAATTAAACCGCCATAACGGACACCCCCGAATACCGGACACCTCTATTTAAGGGACTATTTTCCAATCCCCACTCCGAAAACCTAAATTTTCGTATGTTGAACCTCTGAATAACGGATATTCTGAATAGCGGACACCATTTAAGGCGATAAAAGGATGAAAAAGTATTTTTTAAGGAGAAAAAAATGAAAAAAAAGTAAAAAGGCCTCTAAATTTATCAGGGAATTTTGAGATCACAAATAAATGGGCAGGAGAAAATCCTCTCCCCCCCCCCCGTTGAGTGTTGAATTGAAGGGGTTGGCCAGGAGGGACATCTTCCAGAGCATTGAAATATCCCCCCGGAAAATTGAGACTTTATGCTGTTAACAGTAAAAAAGTGCAATCCCACTCCCCGACCGTAACTCTATAATGTCCAATAATGTCACTTTGATAAACAAATTACATGTAATCGCAAGCAAAAGTTAATTTTTGTAACAGGTTTTTTTTTCACAAGCATGTAATAAACAGTGGATAAAGGTTTGTATAATTTTATTTCAGTCCCATTGCTTAAAAAATAATTTTAATTTCTGATTAATCATACAACAGAGGTTTTAGGACACATACAATTTAATTAATGAAATGTTAAGCATTTCTTAGCGGTTTTTGAATCTCTTAGGCTTTCCCAATAGCGGACACCTCCGAATAGCGGACAATTTCTTCGTTCCCGAGGTGTCCGTTATTTAGAGGTTTTACGGTATTCAGTTTCAAAATTTATAATGGTTTTAAACCTATTTTTGCTTTCTTCTATCTTCAAGAAGAAAGTATTGGATTCATGAAAATTTTGAATTCCGGTTTTCGATGGATTCACACGTTTTAGGGCTCAGAGATACCGAAAAACATGTTTTTATGAAATGTATGTCTGTGAGTCACAGCACAATGAAAAAACTTGAAATCGACGTGATAAAAAATAAGGTTTAAATCAATTGACGCATTTAAACAGTAATTAAACAAGGTGAGAATGGCAAAATTTAAACAAAATCTGAAATCGAAACTATGCAGCATTTAAACATTAGGAGCCCATCTTTGCCCATCTTAAAACTAAATGCATTTTTCTGCATCAAATGTTTTTATTTCAGTATTTCTCATTTTGAAACTGACATAAGTCAATAACCGTCGGTTACGGTAACTTTTCAGCTCAGAAAATTTACTTTTAAAAATACGATTTGTTTACAAAAATTGCATCTTTTTTTATATTGCTATTTCAAATACTTTTATTTAAAAAATAAATAAATATTCATTAAAATTGAAAATTAGACATTTTCATTTAATCAAAAGAAAAAAATTCAACGAGACAAGTAATATCTTGAGTTATAACAATTTTAATTTACTCTAATTTTTTTTTGAAAAAAAAAATTATTAAGAAGTCTTATCATGTGATAATGCTTACGAATTATATGGTAAACCATCATAAAACATTCAAAATTCCAACTTTATAAATAAATAAATAAAATAAATGTTTCCTCTACCCATTACAGTAACATTGTTTCTCCAATTACACGCATTTCAATTTGTGTCTGATCTCTGGAAACCTCACGATTTATTAAAATTGTAATAACTCTCTGAGTTTTGAAGATATCAAGATGAATTTTTTTTGTTCAGTTCAGTAATGAATAAGAAATTTTTTTTAATTGGAAGTTTACCTTTTGGGGGCCGTATAAAAATTTAATTTTCGTATTTTTTAAAATAGACCGCCCCCCCCATGGAGTTGCAACTTATCTTATAAAAAAATCACCTTTTTTATGGAACTTTGCTACTGAAAGTATTGGTCTAAGGGCAATATTTAAGGAGATAGCCTATTGTTTCGATATTTATGACTCACCCTACATATATATATATATATATAACTTAATCACGATTATCAATGTAATCCTTGAGTGTATTAATCATTCTTCAATAACATAATAACTTCATAACATAATGTTGATTACGTTTTGTCACAAATCACTGAATAGATTGCGCAGCCATGGTCATTTATTTGTGATTATTACAATAGCTCTATCTCAATAACTAATGCACGAAATTTCACTAAACTTTAGATTCCGGGAGACCTTCAGTACATCTCATTACATCTCATTCGTTTTTGGTTTACATCGCTCAACAGGTGGCGTCGATATGTTGCATTTTTTACAATTTTCACAATGGGCATTTCTAAATAACAAGGGCATGGGTTTTTCATACAATTTTATACTTAGTTAGTACTTGATATAACATGGAGCTGATTATGTTTTGGTGAAAATCAAAATTTCCTTAAACTTCAATTTTAATTAATTCCTAATATTTATTAGTGTTGTTTTGTTTTTGATGTAAATGGTCTTACAGATGGCGTTGCTATGCTTAATTTATCGTGATTGTGCAATAAACGTATATCAAAAAGTAATGCATGCATTTTCATCAAACTTCAGATTCAGTGAGTACTAATAAAAAATTGATTTAATTAGTGTATGGTGTGTACATCATAGAACATGTGAAGCTGTAATTTAGATTTATTTTTAAGATTTTGGAATAGCTCTATCTCAAAAACTAATGCACTGATTTGCATTAAACACCAGATTCTGTGAGACGTTGACATTAGCTATTGCTGACTAGATTTTGTTTAAACCTCTCAGTCGGTGAAGCTGCTAAGTTGTATATTTCAGGGAGTATTATCATGCATAAGTCAGATTAAATTTTTGGGATTGCCAACCAATTGACTAGTTTTAGATATTTTAACAGTCCTATAATTTCTGTAGTGATGCTTCTTCAGTGTTAAAGTGAGATCAAATATGTTAAATCTGCGTTGAAAAATATGAACCAAAAGATGTTAAAACTTCGCTGAAATTTTTGGGATTGCCAAGTAATTGACTAGTTTTAGATATTTTAATAGTCTTATAATTTATGTAGTGATGCTTCTTCAATGATAATGTGAGGTCAAATACGTTAAATCTGCGCTGAAAAACATTAACCAAATAATGTTAAAACTTCCTTGAATTTTTTGGGATTGCCAACCAATTGACTAATTTCAGATATGTTAGCAGTCTTATAGTTTCTGTAGTGATGCTTCTTCAATGATAAAATGAGGCCATATATGTTAAATCTGCGCTGAAAAATATGAACCAAAAGAGGTTGAAACTTCCTTGAATTTTTTGGGATTGCCAACCAATTGACTAGTTTTAGATATGTCAACAGTCTTATAATTTCTGTAGTGATGCTTCTTCAATGATAAAGTGAGGTCAAATATGTTAAATGTGCGCTGAAAAATATGAACCAAAATATGTTAAAACTTTGCTGAAAAATATCAGATTAAATATTTTGTCTAAAGTCAAAAATCGAAAGTTTTTCTGACGTAAATTTATATTTTTCAAGGAGTATTTTCTGCAGAAAAATTTTTCACTTCTTGCATTCAAAGTATATTTAAGTTTTTATTAATTTAAAAATGTATAGCCAACAGAGTGAAAAAGTGTCCAAGCCGGGACTCAAACCGGAATTATCGATATAACGCACGGACGTTCTGCCAACTGAGTCACTCAGAATAAATAATACGCAGCATAGGTATTATTCATTATCATCATAGTATAACTATTCATTATCACCTAGTGTCACTACTCTTTATGGGCATGGCACAACAACAGCACAAAATAGAATATTTTTCGTTAGCCACAGACTCTGGGGCAAACACAAATCGAAAGATAATCCAGCATTAATAAAATTGAAAAAAACACTTTTTTAAATTTAAGTTCATCAATAGTGGATTATCTAGTTTCGTGTTTTCCCCAAAGTATGTAACTCACGGAAAAATATTCCCTCTTGTGCTGCGGTTATTGCCTTGTCAACAAATCGTCATCTGAGACTAAGTTTCAATCTTTTTTTTTTGATAAAAAGGCCTTATACGATATAGAAATGTTTCATTTGTATCTATGAAGGCATTTCTGCATTAAATTAATGTCATAATATATAATTATAATGACATACTTAATTATATATAACACCATTTTGATTCTAAAACACTTTCATAGATACAAATAGAGCCTTTCTATATCGTTAAGTCATTTTTTACAAAAGCACAGATAGAACCTTATTATTCTCAGGTGACTAAATAATACTGATAAATGACAGGCTAGGTATAGTTCCAAATGATTCAATTGGTAGAATTTTGGGGCGCTTTACCGGTTAGCCAAGTTCAATTTCCGTGTTGGACACAATTTCAGTCTGTTAGGTATACAACTACTAAGCAATTATGTTTGAACATTATTTGTTTACTAACTTTTGTCCAATATAGCGGACAGAACTCAAGAAATACAATTAATTCTTAAAGAAGAGATATATAGACGACATTTTCCCAATGACGATCTAGAAAATTTGAAAAGAAAAATTAAACTTCTGTAATTTACTTTACAGAAAGAAAAATATTGTTTCTTGATAGCATGATTCCAAATATTATCGGACAAATGCCCGTTTTATTCTATTTTTAGAAGCAAGGATGATGTTTAGTGCAGTTCAGCATTCCATAAGGCTGTATTTACACTGTACGTGACCATTATATGCTTCCTAAACTTCTCGAAATACCGTGAAGATTATAATCGTTAAGCATTTATAGCTTTCGATTTAATCTAACTGTATATTGAATTTTTCCCTCGAAAAATATTTTTATAAGTTTAAGTAATAGTGTATTATCATTTTGCTCAAAAATTATTAAAACAGTAGATTAGCTTTTTAATAGAATAGAGATCATCAAAGAATGATTTCTTCTTCTATTTAAAACTCCTTAAACAAATGTAATAAATGCAAGTTAATGATATTTCCTTGCTTAATCCATGTTTTGAAGCAAAATATAACAGCGTTGAATAATAATTTCTCTGCAGAATAAACCTGTTTGTGTAAGGACATTACATGATATTGAACGTAAATATTTAAATAGAAGTTCTAGAAGAATTACGACTTAGAAAGTATAGAATTGTTTTTTTTTAATGTAGTGTTAATAAAGCAGAAAAGCGTAAGATATGTGTGAAAAAATATCTAAAGCAGACATAAGAATTGGGTTTTTATACAAATGTTTTAAATATTTGTTTCCAAAAATGTTAAGAATATTGATAAACGTGAACTGCACATAAACAAACTTCTGGTTTACTCTTTAATTTCCATGTAAAATGTTGAATAATAAAGACTGAAAATAACTTCGTATATTTAGTGTAAGTACCTATTCTTCGTTTTTATTTATTTATTTTATTGTTTCTAAAAAGAATGTTCAGGAATAAATATGTATATTAAATTTTTATGCAACTCTTATAGTTCCGAATATTTAAAAAATATAAACTAAATAAACCATCATAAACTCAGAATAAAGATCACATCCGATTTATGCAAATTGTGAACAATTTAATACTGTAGTAAGCTGCATCCACATTTCCATAAAAATACTACACAATTTAATATATCTTTACACTCTTACGCATAATTGGAAGAAAAACATTGTTTTCTTGAACTTTGTTTATACTATGTTATTTCATATTCAATATTTCCAAGAAGATTATTCTTTCTATATCCATCGTAAAGTTATATAAAGGTCATCAAATCTATATTTTTAATGTTTTGGATTTTACAGATATAATCTCATCTATTTGTTTCTTCTATTTTTGCAAGTTTATGGTATAAGGACTTCATCGTTTGAAATTATAAAAAAAAAATTACAAATTGTGTTTTGAGAATTAAACAATATTTTATCTTTTGAAAATTTCATAACAGAAAATAGAGTTATAACAGTTAAGAAAAAAATATTTATATGTCATATTTTTAAAATAGAGAAAACTGCTCCATAATGAAATATAAAGATAAAATGGCGTGCCTAGTATTTTTTTAAGATTGCCGCTAGAGGAGAGAGCTTAACGATACACAATTATGTTGCGAAATCGATCTCCAACGATAAGCACTTAATACTGAAGATTTAAAGTTTGCTTCTTTCATTATTTACAAATTATTTCTTTACAACTTCCTCAGAAATTTACTGGAACTATTATTTGGTACTAACTCACGTCCATCTCATTTCAGTGATTATATATCTGAAGAATGATTTCCGTACTTATTTCTTTCTAAATTCATTTCTGTGTGTGGAAAACTTTATGAATGTGTGTGATCTTGAACATTGTCTCTTTATATATAATATGGTGATAGTAGGTAAAATGGTATACAAGTTTTTTTAAAATTAGAATCTATTTCCTTAACCCAGATATCTTTCTTAACTATGTTTTCTATATTTCAGTTGTGACAACTGAAAAATAAGAAAATCACCGACAGCAACAAAAATTCTAAAGAGATCAGGCTATCTAGACTTTATCCTTAAATTTTCCCAGTTTCAATCCCACCTTATCTAACTCCAACACTGACTGTATGTATTTCTGATACTCAAAGAAGTAAGCATCTTTCCAAGAGGCGGAATTTTCACGTTCATCATCTTCATTTATTATCAACCACTCAGTGAGCATCCACTTCCTTGTGACCTATTTTTTACTTTCTCGTTAGATTATCCTCTAAAAATATGCAGCAAGAAAGTACACTAATCTGACTAGCATTATTAATATTACCGAATCAAATACAAAACTTGCTGAGAAAGATAGTTTACAATCAAGACGTGCAGCTCTCCAGGCTAAGAAGAAAATTCCTTTTGTCAGATCCGATGATGACGCTAAAGACATTACATCGATCTACAAATGATGATGATGAAGCATGTTTTGTTGATATGATTTATACAGTCACTAAATGCAGAAGGAAAAGCGAATAAAATGTTTTACATGTTCAAAGTGGTTATGTAGTGAATGTGCCAGTGTTTCGTGATGCGTAAAAAATATAGTTCTCCTGCAGGCAAGTAAAATATTAAAAACAACTTATGAGTATGTCATTTTAGGACACCACTGTAGATAAAATGACATAGTGCGTGTGTTTATTAAAATCATTATTATTACGCTGTGACTTTATTTGTTACATTTTAAAAAGCACCACTGCACTTAGTAGATTTTTCAAATGTAAAGATAGTTTGAAAATTAGACGGTTTTGGCAATCACAAAGCGTTCTTCTATCTTTAAACACGTTAATACTGCCAGAAAAATGACACATAGCTGTGTCACCGGTTTGGTAATTTACACCAAACTCTAATCTGCAACAACTTATTTCAAGTTCTAACTTTATCTAGAATTTCACGAAAATCCGTGTATTAATATTTGAAATAGCATTAGCACAGAAATCGTTAAAGAACTGGATGGGAGCGCCACTTGTTGAGCAATATGCTCTAAAAACTCAAGAATACTCAATTATATCAAGGACTAACTGAATCCTAGTTTAGATAAAAATTCGTGCATTAGATCCTAAGATAGAGCTGTTGCGATAATCAAGAATAATACCGCATAGCAGCATCACCTTTTGTGCGATTTACAATAAAACTTAATCAGAACCATAGTATATATCAAGGACTAACGGAATCTAAAGTTATCTGAAAATTCGTTCATTAGTTCTTGAGATATAGCTGTTGCAGAAATCGTGAAAAAGGCAGCATAGCAACGCCACCTGCAGGACAATATACACCAAAAACTAATGAGTTTCAGTTTATATAAATGTTCAAATAAATCTAAAATTTTGTGAAATTCTGTGCATTATTTCTTGAGATAGAGCGCCCACAAAATTCATGTCACATACAGACAGACTTTAAAATCATTACAATGTTTGTGAACTCTCTCATTTGTGTAGTAGTAGGTAGGCGCACTATGATCTGGAAAACATGTGAAAGTATACGATAATTTAAATCTGTTCGATAATACATTTTTAATTGTGAAGATAATAAATTTAATTTGAAACCAACAGTCGTTAATCTGTATGGAAATTCTTATGCATTCCCATAGAAAAATTACTTTTTGTTTATGAACATATAAGTGCACCAAGAACTCATCACCATAAAAAGCAGTATATTCCCTTACCCTTGCCCAACCTCAAAATAAATAAATAAATAAATAAATAAAAATTCGCACGAATATGGTTTTAAATTGTTATTTTCCGCCGGAGTATCAAGATTTAAGTACAGTTTTGATATTATTATGAAAACGGTCTGTAAATTGATTATGATTTGAAGTTTAGCGACTTATTCAATGCTAGCATAACACACCCAGTAGTTGTACCTAAAAATCATGAACTATATTTTGATAAGTATTAAACACCAGTGATCCTACTGACGCTTTTAAAAACAAAAGTAATTTCGTGCCTTTGAATAATAAAAAGAAATACACTATCTACCAATAAGTATTTGGACACTTTTAATTTTTGACATTTTTAAAAATATTTAAAAATATACTTGTGGGATTCTTCTGGAACTTCAGGATTATGAAGATTATGTTTGACCTCATATTTGTCAACATCCATTTGATAAGCAGGGCAATTTGGGGGCCGACAAAAAATCAAAGAATAATAGAAATATTTGGGATCACCCTATACATGAAAATGCACAAAACGATTTATCGTTGTAGAATACAAATGTGTGGATACTATAAAACATGTACACTGATTTTTTAAGAATAGCGCGTATATTCATGGAGAAAGAGCGATTTTTTTGAAAAATTAAAAAAATTCTGGTATATTTTTTGTATATATCATTTAGGGTTTTTGAACAAATTTAATGCAAATTTCATAAATATTAGCAAAATGAAGTAGAAAAAATATAGCACAATTGGAATATAGATATATTAAATATTTTATGAAATAAGAGTAGTCCGTATGAATTTTTATCTGCGCATGCGCGAAAGATAAAAAAAGATTTTTTATACATCATTTAATAGTTAATTCTATGGTGCAACTCATAAAAAAAATTCAATCACCTATCATAAAAATTCAAGAAAGATATCATTATTTTAGTAAGCTTTTTTTACTTTGCTCTCTAAAAATAGCTGAATGATAAGGGATTCGCCACAAATTGACATTTTTTATTAACTGACTTTTAGGAAAAAGTTAGTATTTAATGAATACAATATTTAATACAATAATGCTGCTAATCGGTATCTTTACACATGTGATAGAAAAGAAAAAGAGCTTTTATTCCCATTCAAGGCCAAAACAATGAGAGGGGGGAAGAAGGGCATGTGTCCAGGGCGCCAGGGCAAAAGTGTATCATGATCCTTTTTTTTTTTTTTTTTGAGGCAAAGATGGATTTTGGCGAAACCCCCCCCCCTCCTTTGAAAAGTATATTTACAAAGATAATTTCACTAACTTATTAATAGCCAACTTATTTTAAAACTTGAAATATATAATACTGACCAACGTAATCTGCTTTGTTAAAAATAAATGCCTTAAAATCGTGAAATCGAATTGAAAAAAAAAAGAAAAAACATCGGCTTTATACAGGATCTCTATTTCATCCTCATTAGATTCTTCTATGTTTTGGCATACCCTAGATAAGAAGATTTTAACATTATCATGCTAAACACAGACATGAAAAAAATTGCCAAACAAATCTACGTTTGGCATCCTTTCGCCCTGGCGCCCGGGGCACACGCCCTACGTCCCCTCTCTCTTAGTTTTGGCCCTGAATGTAAAATAAAGCTCTTTTTCTTTTCTATTACATGTGTAAAGATACCGATTAGCAGCAATATTGTGTTGGATAATGCATTCATTAAATACTATTTTTTTTCCTAAAAGTCAGTTAATAAAAAATGTCAATTTGTGGATAATCACTTATAAGTAAAAACAGCTTACTATAAAAATGATATATTTTTGAATTTTTATGATATTTGATTGGATTTTTTATGAGTTAAACCATACAATAGACTATTAAATGATGTAAAAAAATCTTTTTTATCGTTCGCACATGCGCAGATAAAAATTATTTCATACAACTACTCATATTTCATAAAATATTTAACATATCTATATTCCAATTGTGCTATATTTTTCTACTGCATTTTGCTAATTTTTCTGAAATTTGTGTTAAATTTGGTCAAAAACCCTGCATGATATAAACATAAAACTTACCAGAATTTTTTGAATATTTCAAAAAATCACTCTTTTTCCATGAATATACATGCTATTCTTACAAAAATGAGTTTGCATGTTATATAGTAGGGTGGGCCGAAAAAAACTTTTTTTCGATTTTCGATGATGGCGGGTGCGAAAAAGTGGCCACTGGTAGCACTCAGTTCACACAAAAATTTGATATTTTTTGGACAATTCCTTACCCTGCCGCAAATGGCTTGAAGTTTAGAAAAGATGGTGATTTTTGAACTTTTTTAGCAAAACATTTAAAAATGTTAAATTAAGTTTATTTTGGTTGCATTTAATTGAAAAGATATATTTAATGAGTCAAATGTTTAAAAAACCTCTAACTATGTATTATTTTAATGCTATGTTCTTTAAAAATATACAGCTTTTAGTTAGTTTTGCGTTCGGTCCAAATGCGAAACAACCCGGAACTCACCACGAGGAGGTAGCTGCACGCCGAGTTTTACCCGCCCTCCTACCCGCAGAATGTTGTACTCAAAATGCACTGAATCGCATTTACGCTACAAAGTCTTTTTCAGAAATGAAATTTCGTATCTTTTTTCCGTGCCAGCAGTTTTGCTTTAATGAAGGTATGTCTTCCTTTACTCCCGCATACTTTTGATGCAGCTTCTGTCACAATTTTAACGACTCTTTCCACAGCCTGCGAGTGACTTGGAAAGCAGACTATTGATTCATCCAACATGGATTCTGAAATTACGTTTTCTCTACTTTTTTCTAGTGAAAAGGTTTTTGTTATAAGAGGTTCGCTGATTTCGGCGGCGACCCACTCGATACACTCATAGTGTTCCGTTGCTTTAAAGTTTATTTTTGGAACTTGAAACTCTCGAACTATGTTGGTTTTTATTTTATTTAAATTGCGGTACACTTTTTCCTTTCCATGCCATTTTTCTAATATATTGTCTATCATCGATTCCCGTTGCTATCGATAAATTCTCGGGATGACCATAGTATCCATTTGTTTCGATGACTGAATGCACTGTCTCCTTTATGTCATCTGGTAAAAACGTTGGAAGTTTAACTATATGCCACATATGTCTAGGTCCGTCCGCGTAACCTAGCCTTTTCCTTACAGAAAACCACACGGAAGCATAAACTCGTTTCACGTACCTGAGCGAGATATTTTAACGCTTTATAAGGATTTAAACTACCAACACATGAGTGTAAAATTCTGCAAGCAGTTGTGATTCATCTCGATTTCACAGTTGGTCCAGGTTATCTGTTTTTCATTTCTCGAGGACATAATGCTGCATAAATATCAAATAAGCACTTTTGGTCGGTACTTAGATCTTCAGTATTTTCCATTTCTGATATTCATGAAACAGCAATAGGCTCGAACAAAGTGACACTTAGATTTTTCATACCCCATTAGTCTAGCACCGATTAGTTTGGCAAAGGTGTTAGGTCCCGTGGTTTCACCTTCAAGTTTGGAGAGTAGATGTCGAAGTGGGATATCGTTCATATGAAAAATGCATATGAAATGTTGCAGCTCTCTTCCTATTTTTTTTATTATTATTGAAGGGCGATGACATTATTGTGTTTTCCTGTATTGACAGTGGTGCCATACCACATAAGTGCTGTCAGTTTAGAAAAGTCTAACTTGTGGTGATTTGGAAGATTATATAATGATTTTGTTATTTCTTTTCCGTGACCGGAACGAGGTATAAAGTGACCTAAGTATTCCTAACCAGGTTCAAACAACACGGTGGTGTGTTACTCGCCTTTCTCTCGACAGTGCCACTTGTTTTTATTATTTTTTTATTTCCCTCTGAATATACTTTTATCCTTTCTACCATCCGAAAATCTGTTTTTAATTTTCCTTCTTTCAAGAACTTCTTCTGCCTGTATCTTCTTTCCAAGTTTCTATTTCTCTCTTCTGATTTTGCTTTATCGATGACGAGATTCGTATCCTCTGCTGTCACAACTTCTACCAGGTTAAGCTACCAGTAGTAGTGGCACATGATTATCAGCATAAATTGGCAGTTGCAATACTTTCAATATGCACGATGCCTCCAAAAAGCTACTTTTCACGCTATCGCGTGTCTTTACATTACCATGGTCCTTCATACTAGCCATTTCTAAGCTCGTCGTAATAAGACGCACAAAACACTATAATGGAACATTAAACGATCCAAAAAGCACTGTATCTCACTAGAAAAAGGTTTCACGTTCACACTGAACAAATGTTGCATGTAACTGAGCATGGAGAAATAATAAGAATCCTTTATGGCATTCTGGCTCTCATCTATTTCGTTCTTCACTCCTTCAGTATTACGACGAATCGTTGCGCTCGCTTAGAGTCCTGCTTCACCCCCTTCTCATCTTCCAGATTTGTTTTTGAAATATACTGCTGTCTTTTCCCCAAATATAGGACCTTTGACAAATAGAAAAATTATAAAGAAGACCAAGGAACATAAATAAGAGAGAAACTAACGATCTATTCAAACAAATACAACTTTTGCCTATTATACGAGAAAAAGCTATAAAAATAGGCTAAGTTATAATACATACATATATTAAATTATGCATGATCAGATCTTATTTAAACATATGGTACATTTAATATGGCTTCTCAAGGAAATACAACCAAAAAAACTTTAATTTAACATTTTTTAATTTTTTTCGAAAAAAGTTCAAAAATGAGCATTTTTGCAAAAATTCAAGCAGTTTGCGGCAGGGTAAGGAAATTTCCAAAAAATCTCAAAGTTTTTGTATGAAGTGAATGCCACCAGTGTCCACGTTTCCGCACCCGCCATCATCGAAAATCGAAAAAAAAGTTTTTTTCGGCCCACCCTATTATATAGTATCCGCATATTTGTATTCTGCAACGATAAATCGTTTCGTGCATTTTCATGTGCAGGGTGATCCCAAATAATTCTATTATTCTTTGATTTTTTGTCGGCCCCCTAATTGCCCTGCTTATCAAATGGATGTTGATAAGTATGAGGTCAAACATAATCATTATAATCCTGAAGTTCCAGAAAAATCCTATAAATATATTTTTAAATATTTGATAAAATGGCAAAAAATGAAAGTGTCCAAATACATATTGGTAGATAGTGTAGAACCCTGTGCAATAAAATGCATCTCGATAATTATTAGAAACAAGTACAAAAAATCACGCGTTAGGCATAAATTAGGAAGCACTTTCCAACACTTCTTGAATTCTTTAACAATACGTCGTTATCCAGGGAAATAATGTACTGCTGTCCCTAGCCAAATATGTATTCCAATGCTTTTTAAAAGTCCTGCGTTTGATCTGTCGGTTTATATATAGACTATTTAATGGGAAAATTTAATTTAGCTAGAAAACGCTTAGATGGTTGAAATTTTCTTTTTAGCAACTTACAGTATTATATTAAAAAATTATTGAATACTTTTTTCAGCGCTGAATAATACATAATACTTTTAAGACACGAAACCATTTTGTTAAAATTTAGTTCAAACAGAAATATATTTTAATCGACTTTTATCAAATTTACAGAAATTATCATCCAAATGTGACCATGTATCCAGCTCTTTTAGTGACCCTGTGTATTATTTTATATATATTCTTACATTTCCTTGTAAACTGAATGCAGTTCAATATAAAAATGCATAACTTATTTAAAAACCAACTTTAGGTACATTACGCTCATATTCAGTAATCTTTCCGAGATCTTTTGTGTAACAATGTATATCTAAATTGTGTAACAATTAGCATTTATACTCACCATATTAAGTTAATACCATATTAAGTAATATTTAGTTAAACTTGAAAGCGAATGTCATAATTAGAAATGCATTTCATCCATCCAACAGCTATCATCGATAATATGCTGTGCTTCGGATAGAATATACTATTAGAAATCTTTTGTGTGTCCCTGTAAATGCTATGTATTTCGTATTATACATGAAATAAGTCATATTAATTCTGAGTGACGTATATCAATTTTATTATACATGAAATCGTTTACCATAAGTAAAATTTGTCGCAAACAATTTCCCCCTTTATTATTATGTGTTGGAATGCTTTTGTGTGGTCTTGTAAATGAATAATAACTATTTTTTTATTGCATACTTTAAAAAATTACATATTTTGGGCACTTAGTAGATTCATATAAATTTAAATATGTTTGACAGGGTGTAACATTTTAAAAATGTATTTGAAACAATTTTTCCCCATGGGCCGTGATGTAATGGAAAGCTTTTGACTGTTCCTGTATATAAACTAATCACGGCAGAAATTTCAATTTTTATAGGACTCGTGCTAGAGTAAATGTCAATAACGTCCAAAAATTTCATGGCAATCTCAGTATATTTACAAGTTAAATTGCGGACAGACGGACAGACAAACCGAAAGCATAAACACTTTTCAACTTTGTTGGAAAGTGTTAAAAAGGTCATAGAAGTACAGTAGAGTATGTTTAGAATACGCTTAATGCATGATGCTGTCATTTGGCTAGTATTTAAAAAAAATCCAACATACAGAAAAATATAAGAGTGATAATTTTTTATATATTTTTCGTTTATTGTATTCCCATTAAGGGATCAAATACATATTTTTTACGAAAAAATAAAAAATCATGCACTAGAAGGTTAAGAAATAATATACACTCAGATATAACAAAACAATCAAATGAATGATTTCATATATATTATTAAATTTCTCTTAGTGAGTGTTGTGAGAAACAAAAATGTGTTCCCAGTCAGTTAGACCAAGTTTATTACTCCAATTTTTAAAATATCAGAAATGATGTAGACGCAGTTCACCGTTCCATAACACAGCAATTACTGTACGTGACCATTATTATTTTCCTAACCAATAGAAAATTCTTTAAAGATCTTAAGTGCCAAACTTGGTTAACTTTAGACTTAAACTAAATGTATATTGAATTTTGTTTGTTTTTTGCGAAAAATACTTTTGTAAGTCTAAATTTTAATGCCTTCATCATTTCACTCTGAAATAATTAAAATGATTGATCAGTTTTATACAGGAGAGATTTCATTAAAAAAAACTTTGCTTTCGCTTTATAATATTACTAGCATAGAAGAATAGCGAACTTGTTCCAATGTAGCATGTTTTAATATAGTTAAGATATAATTGTAAAACTAAAGATTTGGAATTTTTATAAAAACATCACAGATCTAAGCAACACAAATCCTCCATATGTAATTTAGTGAATCGTCAAATATTTAAAATAAGATGAAGAGAATGATCGGGATCCGATGTCACAAATATAATGTTAAAACTAGATCAATATGTCTGAATTCGGAGAATATGTATAATACTCAAAACAATTATCACAGAAAAGTACCGTCATTGTGTAAAAACTTAAGACCAGTAGTTGATTTTTTTAAAAAACACAAAGCATCATTAATGTCAAATATTACGCCATCTTAACTGTCAATTGCGTCAAATACGCTATCCTGGTATGAATAACTACTATCTTCCTCTCTCATTGCTCACCAGCTGTTTTGAAGATTTAACTGTAGACGGGGTTGTTTTTTAATATTTGTAATGAGTACAAAACCGTCACTTTCATTAGCAAAAACGGCAGAAATATTTGCTCTGCATAAAGTTGGTATATCATAACGTGAGATAGGTAAAAATATACATTTGAACTTGACTACTGTTTTTCAATAAGTTATTAAATCGAATATTTCGTAAAGTACACTGACCTAAAGAAAAGCGGTTCGGCCAAGAAAAACTTTATGATCATAATGATCATATAATTTGAATAGAGACAATGCAATCTCCAACAGCCTTTTGCAAGACGGTTAAACATTCGCTGGGTGAAAAGAGCTCCGACATCAGCTTCAGCACTATTTCAAGACATTTGACCAAAGATTTCGATTTATTATTCTAACATTTTTATGGAGGGTCTTAAACTTTTGCACACGACTCTAGTTATTTGAATATGAGTTATATATAAAGTTTTATGTTTGTATTATTTTAACACTAGAGCACCGAGTGTCAATTTGACATTGATTTGGACTAATTATCGATTCAAACCAGAAAATTCTTCTTCTTCTTCTTCTTCTTCAGAAAAAAATAATGATAAATAAAATCAATAAAAATTACACTGATATTAGTTAATTAAACTTCACTTTAGTTGATTAAACTTTAAATATATTTTCTGATTTCAAATATTTTTAATATAACTGATGTGAATTTTTACGATGTTCTAGTGTTACATAATTGTACAAAATATTTACTTCAAAAATACTTTATTTGAATATGCCATCGTATCATATTTATTAGACTATTAAATTTATTAACAATAAAAGTTTTTTCTTTCATTTATAAGGTTTTACTGGCTTTTCAATTTTATGCGTGTGAAAAATACTGAAATTATATAAATATTTATGTTAAATTTTGAATAACAAAATACTTCAGAAACCTTATTAACCACTTCAGAAATATTTAATTCATAAGTGTTTGCCTAAAGAGAATGATTGAGGGTAATTCACATTTCCATTTTGATATGCATGATCAGAAACGAATTTCATCAAAAAGATCGTAAGCACCACATTATCTGTGTCTTTGAACAAATCTAATTTTACCTTAATCAATTATTTTTTTATTTGACGTACGATTTTGTACTGAACATTTGTTCATGTATTATGCAAGATAAAACTTCATACTTCATTTCTTATGAAATGTTTACGTAATGCTTTTCTCTGATTGAAGATTGTTCTAATATTCATGTTTGATTAAGATTCCTATATTAATAAATTTTTAAGATATTTTATATCTCAGTTATTAAAGATAAGCAAATTTAATATGTCTTTCCCTGTAGTTGTCAATTACACGGTTTATATACTTTCGCTGAAACGGTTTGTATATTTTCGATGTATTTTTTCCATATAATCTAGTGCATTGAGTACAAAACAATTGTTGTAAAAAATCTATCACACCAATTTTTGAAATTTTTTATTCAATACTTAAAAGAATAATAGCAGGAAATATAAAATGATAAAATTAGAAATGATTGATTTTACTCTTTTATTATAATTTTCTTGATTAGTTTCTTTTAAAACACTTCGGCAATAGTCCCCTAACATGCATTTGTCCCCATAACCTTTGTGTTTGTCTTCAAAAATTTTAAAATCTTCGTGAAAATGCTTGCCCTGTTCGTCAATCGCGGTACGCAAGTTTTCTGGAAATAAAAATACAGGTGTACATGGGGGAAATATATCTTCAGAGACGCGTTCACATCATTGCATTATAGTTTTTAATAAAATAATTTTTTTTTTCATAATTTTCATCTTTATAATTTCCTAAGAATCTTTGAATGACCGTTTTCACCCATGGATAATGTTACACAAAGGTTTTGTCCCAATCTGCGATATTGCCTTCTCCTATACCAAATTTTTGCTATTTTTCTTTTCTTTAGCTTTAAAATGTATAATTTACAAAAAATCATTATCTGTTGACAAAAAAGTAAGGTCAGTTTTGGAACGAGGAAAAGTTTACAAAAGACAACTTATAAGATTGACAAAATTGTATAAAAAATTTAAAATTTGCAATTTTTACAAAAAAGGTTTAAATTGACCGAAATCAAATGTAAAATATTTGTTTATCTCATTTAAAACATTTTTGTAATTGTAATTATACGTCTATGATGCCAGCTATATAATGTTGCTGCAGTTTTTGACGTAAAAATTGCAGTAAGATGTAATAAAAAAATTACATCTAATTTTACTTCAATTTTTACGGCTAAAAACTTCTGGTAATTTTGCCGTAAATTTAACGGATATATATTTTTTTTTACAATGCATGGATAGGAGGATATCACATAAGGTCTCAGAATTTTAACATTTGAATCAGCTTTCTAGATATTTTCATTATTATTATTATTTTATATTATTTCATTTATTTTTATTTATTATTATTATTATTGTTCTACTTTTTCAAGGAATTTTTCTAAGGATGTCATGTAAATTACCGAGTTTTTGTAATAAAAAAAAGGTAAGAAAAATTTAAATTATCCGATAGCGGATTGCTTTCTAAGACGATAGGCTTGTAAAATATCTTTATTTGCCTTTTCTTGAATATATTGACTTAATGAATTTTAAAATACATTGTTTATAAAAAAAACTGTAATGTATCAATAACACTCTTGCAACTTATTTCTATATTGTCTAATTGTTTTACCTAAAAGATCTAAAATTTTATAATCATTAAAATTTAACTTATGAAAATAATATATTCAGAGATTAAGTGATTTCGTCTAAACCACTGCAATCTGTACTTGAGAACTTAAAGATATGGGATTTTAAGAAATACATTTGGAGTGCTAGACGCAAAAAATATATATATATATTATCTTGAAGAAAAAACAAGTTTTCCAAGTTTTTATTTAAGTCTTGTCAACTAATGAAATTTTATTGCCAGTGTGTTGCGACTTTCTTGTAAAGGCCGAAATAGTAATGACGTTAAATGAAATTCAGTATTCCATAAAACAGGAAGTTTTGTACTTGGCCATTATTGTTATTCTAACCATCAGAAATTTTTAAGGGATATATATATGTGAGACATGTTTATCTTAAGACTAAACTTAATAACATATTATTATTTTTTTACTTTTTTAAGAATAATATATTTTTGTATATTTTTAAGTTATAATGTATTATTATATGTTGCATGCAAAATATAATATCTGAAATATTCAGTTTATTTATAGTTTAAAAGTGATTACCTGCTATTATAATAAAAACGTTTAAAAATCTTTTCTAAGGGTGGAATTACACAAATTTCTTCCCAAAAAATTGAAAGATCTCGTACAATTTAAATGCAATACATCATATTTGTACGCCAGTTAATATAAACTAAAAATCATTAAATATACTTATACAATATATATATATGGTCATTCCATGATAACTTACATTACATTTAGAATAATTTACTGCAGTAATTTTAATAATATAACACTAAAAAATATTCAAATATAAAATTATCATGATTTGTCAATGAAACCATTCTAAGGGCAATTTGGATGAAAATTACCTATAAAATAATAATGAATATTATACTTCTTATGGTAACTTATATTCCTTTTTCAGTATCGACAGTACCGTAAAATGGAGTGAATCGGAACAAATGTCATAATCTTTATTTTTTTTGGATTCAGTCTTTAAAAGTATTCATAAAAACAGGTAATAAGGAACAAGGGGGGGGGGGATAGGAAACAGGAAAGAATAGGAACAAGTAGTTACTATCAATCCAATCCTTTATTTTAAATACAAGCAAAGATATGACTTTTCAAAAATTAGATAACAACTTCGAACCCAAGAAAAATTAAAATGTATTCTAATAATATGTATTTGAATTGAGAGAGGTGAAATTTAGTACAAATTCAGCCCTGTTCTAAGTTATTCTTTACTGTAAGTGAATTCATTGGATGGCCTCAATCGCTGCATGCATTAATACGATCTACTACTACGGCCTTATCCTCAGCCCTTAGTATTGTTTGGACTTCTCTCTTTTTTAATTTATTTTCCATTTTGAGATGTTTTTGTTATGTTCTGGTTATCAGGATTTATTTCTCAACAGTTTTTCTTGGTAACTTGACATTTTTAATTTATTTTATTGTGTGTCCTATATCAGTTGGATTGGGGGTTGACATTTTTGTTTAACTAAGTAACTTCCTGGCATTTTTAAACTCTTCAAGCAATTGGAACAAACAAACTATTGTTATAATACATATTTATACACATATTTCCATATATGACATTAAACTATTACTGTTTAGAAAAATAAACCATGACAATAAATGTGTTTCGATTCACTCCGTAAACCTGAAACCTGTGATGTTACAAAAAACTTTTCACTTTTTCATTATATAGTTTAGAAAAACGTGGAATCTGATACAGCATATCCTTTACAGGTTTATTATTAATTCAAATACCCTACTCTTAGGTTTAAATACAAAAAATACTGAAGTTACAACCAAAGTTTGGACGACATTGAAATATGAGGTTTTGAGGATCCACTAGCAGTTTTATTTATTTATTTATTTATTTATTTCGTTTACCCCAGTAGTACTACCAATACGGCAAAACTGAATTTTCCAATTCCTAATGATATTACCTTCATGTAAAAAAATTGACAATTAAAATTATCATCATGGATATTTATGGATCCAAATTGAGCTTTGAATAGAATTATTAGCAAACCATGTCAAATTTGCATTTTGAATAATTTTTTGAGCATGTTTGTAACGCAAGTTATCATTTAATGACACTATATATATATATATATATATATATATATATATATATATATATAGGGTGTCCAGTAAATGACTTATCCATTTTGAATGTAAATAACAAAAAAATGGTTAGAGATAAAAATATGCGGTTTGATGCATTGTTATCCGAAAATCAGTAAATTTTTAGATATACACTTTCATAAAAAAGTTCTGATTTCATCCAACAGATGGCGATGCCGGCGGTATCAGGCTTTCGAAATTCAGACATTACTCTGTTTTCATATACATGAGCTTTTTGGATCATTTCGCAGGGTCTAATCGTATTTGACATATTTAATTGACTCTCCACTCACCTGCAGAATTAGAGTTTGTTGGATTGAAAGAGATTTATAAAAATATTTATGACTGAATAATGTCTATTATACTTAATAAACACCAACAAAACTTCCTTTTTATAATTTCACACATTTACCATGAATAAATTGTATTCAAAACATGTTTCTGTAACCGGTTAACTGAATCTCTGTTTACTTACTATAAATTGAAAATATGAAATAAGCATTGCTTTTTAAAGTTAAAAAATCATAATATTCAATCTAAACATTTCTTCCATTAAATAGTATGATTTTGTATTAAAAAAAATAGTGGTATGAAAAAGATTTAAGTGATAGATCAAGCAAACTGTTCTTGCCTGCCGCGCACAGTGGGGCAGGAAGCCTCCAAAGTTGGCAAAAATAAAATTTACTTTAAACAAAAAAAGCACATCACGGATTCTTTTGTAGAAGAAAAGTAGTAAAATTTTAAACTTTTATATAAGCTAAATAGTAATTTATTAATTAATTTACAAACCTTTTTCAATATTTTTGTGTAGAAAAATGAGTTAAAAACAAGAATTTAAGATAGTTTTATACTAATTAGATATTTATAAATCATCCATAATATCGCATTAAAAAATATAAACAAAATTAGTAATTTTAATTATTCTCAAGCAAATCTTATAATGAATATTAGAGACTCGTTTTGAAGGATTGGATCAACCTTTCTCAGGCAAAATGTACGTATTACTATAAAGACAGCAGAAGAAAAACTGTTTCTGTTGTTTAAGTGCTAACACACACTTTTTGTTTTCCTGTTTTTCAGATCTTAAACTCATACATGTCACGTACGCTAACGAATATGTAGAACTAGAATTGTATAACCGTCTTACTCTTGATCTTTTTGATCGTCCAGAACAAATTCAGATGGAAAAGAAGATGGGCACGTTTGCTTTTTATTGACGCTTCTGTTTATTTTTCAAATCGAGGAAATGAAAGCGATTTGCCAAGCCACTCTTTGTTAATTCTAAAGCATTTCCCTTGTTTCGCCAGGCTTTTGCTCATCGGAATTTATATTAAACTTTAAAACATTTAATCTTCTTTTCATTTAAACTACTTGTTCGTAGTTTCTCCGATTATGGAGCTCTTATACCATAAAATCACATTACTTTTCAAAAGTTTTTTGTTAAAACGTTCCATGATAGTAAGTTTCATTTAAATACATTATTTTGTAATAAACAATGCATTAAAATTCGTATTTAACAAAGAAAATATTTATAATCCTGTTTGGCACACCCGTACACTAACAAAAATTTAAGGATGATTAGCTATAAAAATGACCATACAATTAAAAAAGTAGCAAAAAGTAGCAAGATTTTCTGGTATATTTGTCCTTTTAAAACTCATACTTAGTAGAAAAAATTATAGTTAACACTTAACTCGCCTTAACTCATAACTAAAACCTACAATGCTTGTAGACAGTGTTAATTTTTTTTTATAAATTTCACCACTATATATTCTAAGCGTCTGTATATCTGTAAAAATCGTATTAAAACAAATTGAAAGTTAATGAATTATTGTTACATACTTGTAGTTAAAGGTTCCACAGTCAAAAAAAAAATATTTTTTAATTATTTTAGCGAAATTAACAAACGAATGTTGAAACAAAATTATTGATTTTTTTTTTGTCACTTATTATCAAAGTACAATATGCAGTTTAACTTCTTTCTCCAGTGATGATCAAAATAACTTTGCGCAAATTTTAATACTAGGCAGATGCGTACTGACATCTGCTCTATTAAAGTGACGCATGTCGGTAGTTCAAAATAAAATTTCATTTTTTCGATTTTTTGCCAGTTTTGAAGGCTTTTTGCCCCACTGTGAGTCGTGCAGTGAAACCAGTTAAGTGGTTAAAACAGTGGTTCGGAAATAGTGTTGGCAAATTCCCTGTCTAAAGAAAAAGCGGGGCAGTGACTTATAAATCGGCACATAAAAATATAATAAACTGAGAATGAATGAATCCGTTTATAACAAATCCTGTATTAAACATAAAAAATATTGATTTCGTCGGAGAAAGCAACATACATAACCAGCTGCCAAGAGGGAAACCAGCCTAAAACAAACATTGTTAATTTTTCCGAAAATCGAAATCATCCCTGCATTATATTCATATTTTAATAATTAACACATCTGAGAATTTTATTACGAAAGCCAGGAGAGACTTTAAAATGACTTTTATACACACCTGTCCCTTCACCCTTCCTCCCAAGTGAAAACACATATACGCTGAAATAGAAGGATGTTTAAAAAGAAAAAAAATCCTGAAAAAGCATCGTATCTGTTTTATATCCTGCGAGTTACTCCTTTTAAAAATTTCATTACAAAGAGCATCAGCGATCAAGAAATATATTTTTCATCCTCCCCCCCCCCCTTTCCTTAACTGTTCTTTCTGAGGAAAGAAGGAAAAGGGAATTCTGAAAATTCCTCTTCCATGTGGTTTGAAATAAGTGACGTTATTAAAAATGATTCTAAAAACTTTTTAAAAGTTATATTTGAAAAACAATAATGTTCCAGTAGTTTGTTAATATTTATATTTATAAAATTGAATTAAAAAAAGAAGGGCAAAAACGACTCTATGATGATTCAGGATCTATTATGCTTTCTGTAAAGAAATTTTGAAAAAGAGGTGATTCGCAGGATATAAAAACAGCTAAGTCGTTTTTTTAATCATCTTTCCATTTCAGGTAGATGCGTTTACAGTCAGGGGAAGACGAGAGGAGGGTTGTGTGTTAAAAGCATCTTAAAATCTGTCGTGACTTTCGTAATAAAATTTTCAGATATGTTAAATGTCAAAATACGAATATAACGTATATATAAATACGGTTCGCGGATAAAAATATTTCGTTTTAAACAAGTTTCCGTCTTAGCAGGTCGTTTTGTATGTTACTTTAACCGTCGTGATCAATTATTTTTATGTTTAAAGCAGGATTTGTTATAGACGAAATACAGACGAACCTTTATTCTAAGGTTTAATATAATTTTATGTGCCGATTTATAAGTCACTGCCCCGCTTGTATTTTAGACAGGAAACTTGCTACCACTATTTGCATATCACTGATATAATTTTTCATTTCACTACACGACGTACAAACAAGAAGAGTTTGAATTGAATATTTCCAACTGAGGGAAAAATTGCCCAGGCCGGGAATCGAACCCGGATACATGGCATACAAGGCCAATACTTTATCTGTTAAGCTAACCGATAGGGCGATAACCGGCTGGAACTTTTCGCTCAGATAATCTTATTGGCCATAACATCTGGTCTGTCATTTAGACAGGTCGGCAGAATAAGCCGCAGGTAATAGAACTCCATAGAACTATGGATACGTAGATATACTATTATTTTTACACAATCTAACTGATTGGTAAAGTTATCATACGAATTGAATATTTCTAATTGAGCGAAAAATTGCCCAGGCCGGGAATCGATCCGGGGATCGATTCCCAGCCTGGGAAATTTTTCGCTCAGTTGGAAATATTCAGTTCGTATGATAACTTTACTAATCTGTTAGTTTGTGTTAAAATAATAAGAAGAGTTTGCTTGATCCATCCTTTAAAGATGTTTGACATTACTAAATTTTTTAAATATAATTTCATACTAATTATTGGAAGAAATGTTTAGATTAAATATTAAGTTTTTTTTTAACATAAAAGAACCGCATTTATGCCATATTTTCAATTTATGGTAAGTAAAAAAAGAATCAGTTAGCGGTTACAAAAACAATTTTTGAATACAATTTACTTTTGGTAAATGTGTGAAAAGTCAATGCTTATTAAAAAGTATGTTTTGTTGTTTTTTATTAAGTATAATAGACATTACTCAATCATAAAGATTATTTTAAATCTCTTTCCATCCAACATAATCTATTTCTGTAGGTGAGTGAAGAGTCGATTGAACGTGTCGACAAAGATTCGACCTTATGAAATGAGCCGAAAAGTGTATGAAAATTAGAGAACTGTCTGAATTTCGACAGCCTGACCACGCTACCATCGCCATCTATTGGCCGAAATTCGAACTATTTTAAGAAAGTGTATATCTAAAAATTTACTGATTTTATGATAACAATGCTGCAAACCGCACATTTTTATCTCAAACCGTTTTTTAGTTACTTACATTCAAAATGGGTCAGTCATTTACTGGACACCCTGATTGGTATTGTCTGAATAACTTTGGATGTATTTATAAAAGTATTTATATATTCAACTTCCATAATGATAAGATGCATAAGCACAATCATTAAAGGATAGTTTAGTCTTTTATGTCATCTATGTTATCATTAGATAACATGGATTCTTGCAGCTTTTAGTGGATTATTTCACTTTAGGCCCATTTTGGCATAAATTAACCTATTTTTAAAAATTTTTAAAATACATTACTTTGATGATGAACAGCGCATGAAATGATGTATTTCTTCAATTTGTTATTCTTGCTGCTTCTTTAATACTTTTTGGAAATATCTACCATTGTTATAACTTCGGATTTTACCATATTGGAATTTAGTTGAAATGTAATTAAACATGGGGGCTTTATTTATAGGATATTATGTTTATGTGTACTGCATAATTTATTTACTATGAGACTACTTTTGGATTTAAGTTTGGGATTTTTTCTTTTTGTGTAAATATTGTATATATAATTATTATTTATGAAATCAAGTACTTTCACTTTATTATTATTGAAAATTATTTTTTTAATTTAATTACTTTTATTTTATCTTTATTAGTGATATAAATTATTTAGGGAATTAAATGATATATATATTATTTTTATTCAAGATATATTTTGTCAGTTATCATTTTTTAATCAAATAGCCAAGATTTCAACTGATATATATATTAAGTCAATTTCTTTTTTTAGCTTAAATTTATATAGTATTATAAATTGTTCTTATAATAATTTTTATGTAATATATTTTGTCCTATTGGATATAAATAATCTTTCTTATGATGAATAGTTACAAAACAAATTTAGCGACTGGCAATTTAGGCTCTTCAAAATGTAAGATGTCTAATGCTCGGTACAAAGAAATAGATAGAGATTTCTTTGGATCTTCAAACAGTTACCTGTCATATTGTCCCTCGATTAAACTTAAATTTAAAAAGTGCTTATCTCCCAAATGCTTAACTTGCCCTCATGCAGATACACAACAAATTGATAATGATTCCAGTTCTAAAAACAATGTGCTATTTTGTAAGGCATACAACGTAATATACTCAATTAATTGCAACATCTGTAAGTTAGAATATATAGCTTAAACATGTAATCCTTTGCATAGAAGAATCAATCAACATAGACAGGATATTTAAAAAAAAAAACTCTATTAATGTTGAACATATACATTTCAGGCACCATAACTTTCAAAATATAACCATACAAATCTAAGTATGCATAAAAATCTAAATGATAGATTACTTTATGAATCAATTTATATTAAATCTCGTAATTCTTTATACCCTTATGATCTAAATTCTAAATTATTCAATCGTACTAACATTGTCTTTACTAATACTAATAATTATGAACATTATAGTAGTACGTATGCAAAATTAAATCATTCTGCTATTAAAAAAACTACACGTACAATAAGATGTAAAAATAAGGCAAATAATCTATATATTTCTAGAAATGAGATCAAACAACAAATAATTAAGTTGGAATCTGAATATAATATCTCGTATCAATGGAAGGATATTAGGAAACACATTTTTTCAATAAAAAAGAAACATCTAAATTTATATTATAAAGTATTTCTATCTATTGATTTAACTTCACATTTTAGTGATATTTACTTTGATTTATTGTACTATAGAATTAATTTTCTTAATGTTAAAATTTCTAAAAATACATATAAAAAAACTAATAATACTCAACTTATAATTACTTTTACCAATAATGTACTTAATAAAATTAATCTACACAACATTATTAATGATAAAAATAATAATTTCCCTATAAAAAAATTTTTCTATACGTAAATCCTTCAAATATAATGTTACACTTGGACGTAAGATATTTAACTACAATAAATTTTCTAAATTTTTAACCAATAATACTAATTATCCATGTTATTGTAATGATCCCTGTTATAGTAACTTCGTAAATCAAGATCATGGTCACATTATTACTGGGGATATTAATATCGTTGAAAATGATTCTTTACGAAATTTAATGGCTAATGGTAATAAATATCGTGTTCCTTCATGTACTAATATCAAATCAATCATAAAACAGTTTAATTTAGATTTAGATCTTTTTATTTATAAAATTTCGAAAGACTACAATAAGCCTCTGGAATACTTCACTGAATGGAAACTTAATGTTTTAGATAAATTAAATATTGAACTTTATAGGAATATCGATACCTTCAATTTAAATTTTAAACAATTAAATGATGAAATAAAAAACTTACAAAATAAATTTATCATAACATATGTCGATAAATCTCCTAACAACTATGCTTTCATATGTAAACATTATTACTCTACATTATTAAATCAAGCAATAAATTCTAATTCAAATTTCATTAAAACAGATATTGATACTATTATTAAAAATAGACATATAGCTCAATATTATAAATTACTAAAAATAAAAAATCATAATTATAACTATCCTTACATTGTGGTTATTCCAAAATTTCATAAAATTCCTATAAAGTTTCGTACTATAACTATTGGGTGTAATCCTTATAACAATAATGCAGGTAAAGAATTATTAACAATACTTACAAAAATGCTAGATATTGCAAAAACTAATAATAAATTCTATAGTATAAAAAATAGTTTACATCTTGTAAATAATATCAAAAATTTACAAAACATTAAGTACATCAAAACATATGACTTTAATGATTTATTTAATACAATTGATATTGCAGATATGTTCAGGATCATAAATTTATTATTCAAGGAATACAGGAATTCTCTTAACATACATGTATCTTTATCTTACTTCAAATCTTTAATCAAATTTATTCTTTATCATAATTATATATTATTTAATAATACAATATTTAAACAAATAGTCGGTCTTCCACAAGGTGGGATTGTATCATCCATTTGTGCTGATCTCTACTTACATTATTATGAACGTAATAATGTAAGTAGTATTGTAGAATTGTTAATTGTTTTCTATACAGGTATCTTGATGATATAATAATTTTATATTCTAAAAAGTCATCTAACTATTCGCTACCAATCAAATACCACAAAAATTTAAAATACAGTTATAATGATATGCATAATAATACAATTAACTTTCTTGATCTTAATATTACGCTTTCTGATAATAAAATTCTATTTGATATTTATGACAAACGTAATGACTTTCCTTTTAAAGTAAACCTCTTTACTCATTATAATTCTTGCCTACATAAATCTGTCTATGTCAATATATTACTTAATTTTGCCCATAGAATTAAAAATATTTGTTTACATAATTTTAAAATGCATAATTTAAAAACTGTACAAGAAACTGCTATAAGATATGGTTATCCTTTACATTTGTTTAAAAAAATATTATCTGTATAAACATTTATTTAGTATTAACTGTCTATTTTCTCTTCAACCAATATTACCATATGATGTTATTGATAAGAACTCCTATATTCTTTAATATATAATAAGTTATTACATGATCTTAAAAATAATTAACACATTGCGTAAAAAAATGTTTAAAAAAATAAAATAAAAAAAATAAAATAAAATAAAAAATAAAAAAAATATATAAAAAATAAAAATAATACAAAAAAAATAAAAAATACAAAAAAAAATAAAAAATAAAAAATATGAATAATAGGATGGTTGGGTGGGTTAGATGTTAGATTACGGAGGAGGGCGGTGTTGTCTACATAATACGCAATGGTTAATTATTATATATTTAATAATAATAATCAAAAAAATTAACTTTACACATAGTATTAAAGTTTATGTTTTCCTAAAAACTAATATGCATAACTTAAAAATGATCAAGTTATTGAGATAAGATATGGTTATCTATTGTATTTGTCTTAAAGAAATTATTTGTAAAATATTAGAATAGAAATTATTCTTGGAAATTCTTAGCTAATAAATAATTTATTTTTTTCCTATAATAGAGGGCAGCACCATAAGCATATAATTTAACTAATATATTAATCCTTTAGATGGCAGCACTAAAATAATTTTCTGCTAGAAGTTGTAGTAATATATTCTAGTTAATTAATTAATATAGTAATATTAATAATTGATAAAAAATGAAAATATAATATTTCTAATAGTTGCATCTATTTTTTTCTAAATATATTATGAATTATATAGTATAATATATGTTTTACTAATTTTTATAATTATTGTTACAACTTTATTTTATTATCTATGTGATTTATACTATGACCATAACCTTGACTGTTAGTAAGTCACATGTAGTTTGTATCTGATTGCACTACAAATCTTGCTAGAATATGGGTAATGGTAAATATCTTCGTATATATATCTTTTTTTTAAATGGAATAATGTATTATTGTTATTTTGTCATATTGATTTTATTTTCTTCTATGTGTATCTTTCTACTAATTTGTCATCTGAATAGCTTCCAGCCAGTCGGGTGTATTGTGAGTCGAATTCTTAGCTTTCAGCACGACTCATAACAGAAACTGGTTGGATGTTTTTGCTTTTTTGTTAAACTATACTCCCCTGAAGAAGTAGTTTAATAGAAAAGCCTTATACTGCCTTTTTATCCATTTATCTTTCATTATTTTGGTAATCTGCCTTCTATTTCACTTCAAACTTCAACTGTTTTCAATAAGATGATTGTAAAAATACTGGTTTCATTGGTTTATTGTATGGTAATATATGAATTACTCTGGTTATATAATGTCCATTTATCCACATATTTCTTAGTAATTTGGTAATCCGCCTTCTATTTCTCTTTAAACTTCAACTGTTTTTAACAATATGACAATATGATTTTAACAATACTGGTTTCATTGGTTCTTTTATTGGTATTGTCTGAATAACTTTGGATGTATTTATAAAAGTATTTATATATATATATATATATATATATTTCTTCACGAGTTAAGACAGTAAAAGATATTTAATTAATTACATTTTTTCATAAAAATAAGGATTGATTAACCAGTATCAGAGAAATAACACACAAATTCCATACAAAAGATTAGAAAAAAATATTATATTCGAGCTAACCAAACTGGGTTTTACAAATCAATATATACCCATATGTAGCAAATAAATGAAATGGAAGATTTCAAATGTATTAAAAAAATTCTTTTATCGTACTTCATGAAAGAAAAATTGCTTTCCAAATCAACTTTATTTCCCAATTTACTTCGGTTTTTATAAATAGTAATGACGATGATCGCAGTTCAGTATTTCATAAAACAGCAAATTATTGACGCGTTCATCGTTATTTTCCTAACATCAGAAAATTATTTTAAGATTATAAGTGCGAACCATGTTTAACTATAGTTTGCATGACTGCATATAGCCTTAACCAAACTGCATATTGATATATTTTTTACGAAAAATATTTTCTTCATTTTAAATTATAATGCTTTGATCATTTTGCTTGGAAATCATTAAAATGATTAATTAAACATTTTGGAGAAAATATGTCATAAAAAGCTTTTTTTCACTATATAAGGAAACTAATATATAAGTACTAAGACCTTTTCTTGGAAGTATTTTGATTTTATGTATGATATAATGAAATTGTAAAACTAAAGATTTCAGCTAATAATTTTTATAAAACTCCATAGACGTAAAAATTAATATCCAACACATAATTTAGTGAACAATAAAATGGAAAGAATGATCGCAATTCTATTTAAAAGTGTAACATTAGAGCTACATTTATACAATATAATGCGGCGAATATACTAATTATCCTCAAAATATCATTCATTAAAATGTGAACGCTAGCTAGTGTTCCATACCTGTATTCTTTCAAAGAATGTTACCGTAAGAGTTTTTTGAAACGGTTTGTTTGAAAGAAAACAGATCATTAGAAAATATTAAACATATTAATCACAAAAGAATTGTTTTTATTAATAATACTTTTGCGTCTTTTCAATTGCGTGTAATATGAAAAATAATGAAGTATTAGAAATATTTACGTTAATATTGTAATAATAAAGCACTTCGCAAAATTTACTGAATATGTCAAAAATAGTTTATAAGTGTTTACGTATTCTGAATGATAGAGAGCAATTTATATTTCCATTTAGAAATGCAGAATCAAAAAGAAACTTGATAAAAGATATTTTAAGTACCTCGCTTTCTGTTTCGTTGAGCAGCATTATTCTACGTCAATCAGTTACTTGTATTTGACATGACTTTTGTGAAATTTTGTTAATTTATTATTCAAGATAAAAGTTCATACTTCATTTCATAAATCTTGTTCTAAAATAACGCTTCACTCTAATATAAGACTGTATTAATATGCATGTGTTTGATCAAGATTTGTAAAACACTTTATTTTAAAGCAACTGATACCCCAGTAATTCAAAATAATCAAACTTGATACACCTTTAGCTGTAATTGTTAATTATGATTTATTTCGTGCTATTTTAATCATTTTTATGAAAAATAGATACTAAAGAACAACTTTCCTTGAAGTGGTTAGTAATGCTCAGTAAAATAAGAAGAGTTTATTAAAAAGGTGAATGTACAGTTGTAAAGTAAGATATGAATCATTAGTTAGAGCATTGATTGTCGGCTTATTTTTAGAACAGCCGACTCGCCCTGAGTTGCCTGGGGACCATTATAATAACCTTAAACAACACATAACTCTGTATGATTTTATACCTATTGGAAATATTGTAAATGAACCTTGTCTTAGAGATCTTATAGATTTTAACAGAGTTCCCAACGGTTCTCTCTCCGAATGAACCTGGAGATTCAGAATGGGTGGTACCGAATATATATATATATAGTCATTTATGTAGTAGCTGGAGATCTAAAAACGTGTTGGGAAAAAGGGCTAGTTAATTGAAGCTATAATAAGGAGGCCCCAGAGCAGCCAACTGACAATTAAAACAGGACCCGAACATGAAAACATGTTAAAATGTTTTAGTACATAACGCTTTAGATCTTTAATTTGTCATAATTAAGCATAGAATATGAATAATTCGTTAAAATAATACTTATTTTAAAATGCACCAATTGTTTAGCTAAATTTTTTAAAAGGGCCTTAGGGACCGAATAAAAATGTCTGGATGTTGGCCTTGGAAAATGTGTAGAAGACTCAACGTTAAAGTTTCGCTCTAAGAAAGAGACAAATTTAGAGAGAGAAAAATGTTTGGCACATAAAAAGTTCGAAGCCCCCAGGGCCGGCCACTATAATTACTTAGCGAGGTCCAGTGTATTATATGGAATGTAAAAACTTGATAATATCTAAATGGAACAGGAATCACAAAAATGAAGATCGGATTAAATGGAAGTAATTCGTTAAATATATAACAATTTACTATCACAAAAACTTCACGGGCGCTGAAATGGGCCCAAGGATCCAGGGTCAAATCTGAAAAGTTAAAAGGCGAGAATTACTAAGTGGAGAAAGGTCCCTCAAAAGGAAGAAGTTTAGATAAAAATAGATCAAGTTTCTAACAATTTAGTGCGCAAAAAAGTTAAGGGGCCGAAGTGGCCCTGGCCTTTATTAAAAATTATTAAACATCAGAGCCAGGTGCATCAGAACCTATCTTGGACTATCTTCACCTAAATTATCACGTGCGGCAGATTTTGCTAGTCATCGCAAACACCTATACACAGACAGAACGATTTCTTATTTTATTAATATAGGTAACTCCAAGTATGAAATGAAGTTTTGATGTTTAATAGTAATATTCAAGTTTCATACAATGGAAAAATATACACCACTCAATGAGCCTTCTTTTTTTTATTTACAAATTTGACTTATTTTTTATATTTCAGAAGTGCTTTTTCTAAAAAACGAAACGTGGCGAGATTAAATTAACACCAATTATCCGCATTGGTACTAGAATATCATATGAACACTCAGTATTTTAGAATTCGAATTAGTTCCAATGCATTTATTCATTAATTTTTTTAAACTTTTGTAATTTTTTAAAAACTTTGTCAAAAGCTGACAACTACACTGTAAAAAAAGGGTCGATCTACTAAACAAATTTTAGTGATCACTGTAATTACTAAAAAATTTTTTGTAATCTTACTCGGTTACAAGGAATCTGTAGGAATTACTAGAAAAAAGCTAGCAACGAATAGAGTTAATAGTTTTACATTTTAATAGCTATTACTAAAATTCACTTTGTGTGGCCGTGACAGCCTAGTGGTTACATCACCGAACTCCAGGCTGAAAGTACTCAGGTTCGATGTTGGACGCCACCAAATATGCACCGAATGTATGCAATGTAAGTACTCGTTAAATAAAGGGATTATGAAAATCTTGTCGTAGCAGTTACCATGAGTAATTATCTCAGGAATTTCCCTCCCATTTAGAATCATGTCAAAATAGAGCAGGTAGCAATGTTTGGTGCTGCCATCTATTGCGGCTTTGCCAAAAATCTTCCGCTTCAGAAGTCTGTCTTTTTACCCACTGAATGCAGCTCGAAGGAAGCTACTGGCCTTCGGGCACACGTAATGGTTACTAAAAATAATTTTGGAGCTAAATTTGCTTGGTGGCTCATACTAAAGAGTTTTAAGTTAGTTATACAAAAAATTCTTTTGTTCAGTTTACAAAAAAAAATTTTTTGTTTCACTTCCAACAAAAAGTTTGTAATGTTTACTAAAAAATTCTGTGGAATACAAATTTAGTAAAAAAAATTTAGTAACCTCTTGAATTTTTTTTACAGTGTAGATTACTACACTTTTGTAAAAATGTAAACTAGTAATATCGAAACTTATGAACAGGGCATATGCAGAGATAAAATGCCTTCGTCTAAATCATTGCAATCAAAAATTGAGAACTCTATGATACTAGGCTGTTAAAATCGCTTCACATTCTGAAAAAAATGGTTTGTAAAATCACTAAATTTTTTTGGAAACTAAGAGAACAGCTAAATTTCTTGTAACCTAGGAAGGTAACATGAATTTTTTTCTAATTGCCGAAATCTGAATGTTTACTAATATTTTATCAGTACACTGTCCAAGAATGATGTAAATCTAAAAAACTTGTAAAGCAACAGAAATCTGTAATTTTACAAACGAACGAATTAAAATTATAGTTATCTTACCAAAATTTTATCTGTAACCTGGGTTTCAATTACATAATACATTTCAGGAATCCAAAAGTTCCTAAAAATTTCTTAGTAATCTTACAGATTTTTTGTTTTTTATTGCAAATCTGTATCTGTTATATAAATTTTTGATGTTGCCGTTACATAAAATAATCTAGGAATTCTAGTTTTCTGCCAAACTTTTCGTAATTTTACAGATTATTTTTTACAGTGTAGACAAAAACAGATATATGATATTGGAGTAAAAGCAAATTCAACCATGCTTTTACTTGAAACGCCACAGTAGTCACTGAAAAAGACCCGGATGATAATGTAAAGTCTATAAGGGCGTTACTTTCAAATATTGTGCTCAAACTTTAATATTTTTAACCCTCTAACAGTTTGGAACGTAATATTGCGTTTACTAAGCTTCAGAATTCACTTTAATATAAGCAATATTAAAAAAAAAAGTTTATAAATTTAAAGAATTTTCAATGCATTTTCAAATTATTAACACTCTCAAGAATTACATTCATGTTTGCTTTTTTTTTTAATAAAAAATACAGAGAAAACAACATTTCAATTTTACTTATTTACAAGACGCACAAAATGTTGAATGATTTTTTTTTTTTTTTTTTTTTTTTTTTTTTGCATAGGATAGCTGGGAAGGATCCACAACCGGCTACTTTTTACTTTTTCGATTTTGATTATATATATATATATTATATCAGGATAGTTTCCGTTTCAGAACCGGTTCAAACGAGATCTGAATGTTAAAGTGCATTTTTTATAAAACAAGAATATTTTCTAAAAAGGACAGTTGTGGAGTAATGTATGTGTCGTTAGTTTCAGTACTGATTGTCAAATAAAAAATAAGGAAGAAACATATCAATTTAGACTTCTCTACTTTTATTTGACATAATTTTTTTTTTTAGGCCACGTATGAAAAAAAAATTTTCAGGTTTAATAACATTATTCAAGTTTCATACGATGGAAAAATATATGTCACACAATGCGACTTTTTCCTTATTATAAAAAAAATGACTTAATGTTTTAATTTCAGAAATGCTCTTTCTAGAAAATGTAATGCAGAGAGATTAAATTAAAACTAACTGTCCAAATGGGTACTAGAATAACATATCAACATCCAAAATTTAGAAATTTGAATTCAGAGTCATTTATTTATTATTTTTTTTAACTTTTTAGCTAGATTTCAAATGAAATACTAACTATTGCGATCGCTCCCATGTTGGAATTTCTGAAAATGCAGATCTACGCCGATCACGACCCCCAGACCCCAAAACTACCATTAGTAAAAAAGTTTATCCATCTATGTATCTATCAATCTATCGATCTATCTATCTATCGATCTATCGATCTATCTATCTATCGGTGTATATCACTTTCTTCTAAACACATAACTTACATAATTATGCTCAGATTTTCTTCAAAATTTTACATAAAATCAAGGGGCACAAAATATCGGTCGAGTTCGTTAATGGGCAAAATCGGACAAAGGGGGTGGAAATAGGGAGGGTGTTTGTGAAAACAGAAAATACGCGATAACTTCTAAATTAAAATAGATATCGAATCGTTTTAAAGTCTATATTACTTCTAAAAAATGGGCTAAAAGTTTATCCATGACAGATTTTTGATAAAGTTAAAAATGGGCTCAAGGGGCGAAAAAAACAGGGTTTTGGGGCGAAAAAAAATCCTAATTTCGTCAATTCTCAAGATATCTAATCCAAATAATATTTTATAAATGTACTCAACATTATCTAAAACTTTTGTATTTACAAGTTTTTGATAGGACCAACTTTTACTAATGAAAAAAATTAAAAACGAAAAGAAAACAGGGTGGAGGAAAAAGAAAAAAATACATAACTTACTCAATTCTTAAGCAATCAAAACTAATTAAATTTATTTTACATCTTCTCAATAATATCTACAACTGTTATACTTACAAGTTTTTTATAGAACCAATTCTTATAGCAGAAATAAATTAAACAATGTAGGAGTTGGAGAATAAACCTCCAATTAAAACTGCTTATATTCTGTCTCAATTTTAAATTCATTTTTTATTTTAAAAGCATTCAAATGGCAAATCATCCTATTTAAGTACTGTATAATGTGACGTATTGGCCAATTTTTTCTTAAAGGCAGAATATTTTTCGAAGAAGATTGCGAAAAAGGGTATTTTGAACAGAATTTCCCGAAGTGATCGGAGTGAAAAATTGAGGAAATATAACAAATTGCGCTTTTTCTGACTTATTTTTAAATCCATTTTTGTTCTCAAACGCATCCAATTTACAGGCCCTCTTATATAGGAACAATATAATGTGATGTATTGGCCAGTTTTTTGATAAAGGCAGAATATATTTCAAAAAAGGCTGCCAAAATGGGTACTTCGTACAAAATTTCCCAAAGCGATCATGAGAATTGAGGATGCATTCAAATAACAAATTGGTTGTTTTATGCTTCATTTTTAAATTCAATTTTGCTCTCAAACGTATTCAATTGACAGTTTTTTATTATTTAGAAACTACATAATGTGCGGATTCGTCGAGTTTTTGATAAAGGCTAAATATATATTTTTAAAAAGCTGTCAAATTAGGCATTTCGCACAAAATTCCCCAAAGTGATCATGATTAAAGAATTGAGGATCTATTCAAATAACAAATTGGTTATTGTAGGACTGATTTTTAAATTCAATTTTGCTTTCAAACGCATTCAATTGACAGTTATTTGTTATTTAGGAACTGTGTAATGTGCCGTATTGGTCAGTTTTTTGATAAAGGTTAAATATATATATTTTTAAACTGTCAAAGTGGGCCCTTCGCACAAAATTTCCCAAAGCGATCATGATTTAAGAATTGAAGATGTATTCAAATAACAAATTGGTTATTTTATGACTAATTTTTAAATTTGATTTTGCTCTCAAAAGCATTCAATTGACAGTTTTTTGTTATTTAGGAACTATATAATGCGCGTATTGGTCGATTTTTTAATAATAAAGTCAGAATATATTTCAAAATATGGTGTCAAAATGGGCATTTGAGCCGAATTTCGTTTATGATGATTTTGATAAAAAGCAGTTCTTACATAAAAATAAATTAATTTTTTTTCAAAAGTGGCCAAATAAAGTTATTAATCTGGATTTATCTCTTATCATATTTTATTTTTTGTTGTTGAAATGAGCACTCTTCGAAATCTATTTCCGCCTATAGGCCAAGCCGACAGGGATTTTAATTATTTAAAAAGTTTTTTTGAATGGAAAGCAGTAGAAAAATGGAAACTAATATCGGAAATTATGAACAAGCCATATGCAGAGATTAAATGTTTTCGTCAAAATCATTGTAAATCATACTACAGATTTTAATCATATTAGACAGTTAAAATGTTTATTACACGTAAAAAGTTCAAGCGACAAAAATTGCTTGCGACTCTTAAGTTTATGTGTTTTTACTGTCCATCTTCTTTTGTTTTCTAAACATTTCATTGGCCGGTGAGAAAAAGGCCATTCCATAATCAGATTTCGAAGCATTTGATTGGCCGTCTCGCTTCCTTTAAAGCGTCGAATGTCTTCGATGAAGGAAAATCAGCTTGTGTTTTGTGGGACTCCCCTAAAGCAATAGCATAACACCGAGACGACTGGAATTTGAAGTGACTTAGACTCTTCGTGTAATAGCACTTTTAGAATCTGCTCAAATGACTTAAACAATTAAAAATATATTATATTAGAGTAAAAGCAAATTCGCCAAGTTTTTACTTAAGCCAAATCAACTAATAAAATTTTATTGCCAGTGTGTTGTCATTTTTATATAAAGGCACTCTATTATAATTGCATGAAATCAAGTTACACTTAAACTATAATTTTCGCAATTTTCAGTTTATTTACAGTTTTAAAATGATTCCGTACTAACAAAATTAAATATTTTTTTTCTGAATATTTTCCAAGTGTCTAATTAAATAAAATTTATTTTTCCCCAAAATCAAAAGATCTTATCCACTTTAGGTGTAACATACCATATTTGAAAGCTTAATATAAACTTAAAACCATTAAATATATTCATACAATATCTTTATACATACATTTTTTCATAAGTTCGGAATGCAGAAGATATCTGATTATTTACCTTTTTTCATTAAAAAAGAAAGAAAACGGAGTAATTAACTCATAACTGAGAAATAATACACAACTTTTATTAGAAGGAAAACAAATAAAAAATACATTATATCAGAAGTAACCAAACTAGCTAATACAGAACCAATTTGTATCCATATTTATCAAACCAATAAAATGGATGATTTCAAAGGTTAAATAACAAATTTCTTTTAGTGTACCTTATGAGAATTAAAAAAACTGTTTTCCAATGAACCACATATCCGTTATAACTTAGTTTCTTGAAGCAGTAAAGACGGTGATCGCATTTCACCATTCCATAAAACAGCAATTGCAGTACGTGTCTATTATTATTTTTTCAGACCATCAAAAAATCATTTAAGATTATAAGAGCGAGGCAACTGTAGAATTAGACGAAACCTAACTGCATGATGTTTTTTTTTTCTGTTTTTGTTTTTATGAAAAATACTTCCCAAATTATTAGATATAATAACTTTATCATTTCAGTCTAATATTATTAAAATGTTTGATTGTTTTTTTTTTTTTTGAGAAAATGAGTTATAAAAAGATTTTTTTCCCTTTATAAGAAAACTAATGTATAAGTAGAGACTTTTTTTTTTCTATGTAACATCTTTTTATATAAGATAAACATTGTAGTAAAAGGATTTGAGCTAAAGATTTTATAAAATGCCATAGAATTAAAAAAAAATCCTTTATGTAGTGAAACGATGAAATATTGTAAAATATAATAGGAAAATTACAGTGATCCACATCATAAACACAACTCAAAAACTACATCCATGTGTGACGTAATTGGAATAATAATTTAAAAAAATTCAAATTAGAGTTTTCTAAAAATATATTTATCGAAATGTAAAGGTAGCTAAGTTTTCAAATTTATATTCTTTCAAATAATGACACCATAGAAGATTTTCCTATTGGCGTGTCTAAAAGAAATTAAATCATAATTAAAATATTATTAATATAAGTAAAAGCAAAATATTATAAGTATCAATCAGAATTATTTTTTATTAATCATAATGTCATTATGATTTGTGTCTCATTATATTTTAAATGTCTGTTTATGAAACATGGTGAAATATTATAAGATTTCATGCAAAAAATGAAATAATAAAGTACTTAGCAAAATTTACTGAACACGTAAGCTATATTTAGTTTATAAGTGCTTACATATTCTGAAAGATAGAGAGAAATTTATATTTCCATTTTGATATGCGCGACCAAAAATGAATTGTATAAAAAATATCTTAAATACCAGACTTTGCGCTTCTCTTAGCAACATAACTCTACCTCAATCAATTATCTGTATTCGACATAACGACTTTGCCGTGAAATTATGTTCATTTATTATGCAAGATAAAAGTTCATGTTTCATTTCATAAAACTTGTTTTAAAATAACGCTTCTCTCTAATATAAGATTGTGTTGATATGCATGTTTGATCAACATTCGCAAATCACTTAATTTATGAGTAATTTTATGCCTCAGTAATTTAAGATAAGTAAAATTATTACGCCTTTAGCTGTATCAGTTGATTGTGACTTATTATCTGCCTTTTTAATGACTTTTATGAAAAATATGACAGTATAGACAATTTTCTTTGAAGTGGTTAGTAATCTATACTAATAAAATCCGTGCGCCTCTGTCTGCTTGAAGCCAATTAAACTTCGCAACGCGGGCGAGTTGGAAATCGCGAGAGGTGTCTTTCGATTGGAAAAATTCCGGGGAAGTCATTTCGGGCATTTTCGAGACCGTGGGACCAAAATTAAAAAAGTTATGAATTAAAAACCCCTTGGGAATCGGAACGAAAAATGTCTCAAATCCCAAACGGCGCTCAAACGGAGCTCTGAGGCAGAACACTGCGCCACCTTGCGGTGAAGAACCTGAACTTTTCCCCTTTGGCTAAAAGAAGAAGCAGTCGAAAACCTCTTTTTCTCCCTTTTTTGCGCGTTTTTTTTAAACCATCATGCAGACAGTTTTTAAAGTAGAAAAAAACTGATTACATATTCAGAATCTTCGTAAAAATCTGCTTCTGATGAACTAAAAAATACGAAAAAATGTCTTTCGGGCGCTTAGTGCCCACCGTGCAAAACCAAATATTTTTAACGGGACTATGGGAGCGAAACGACCATAGCTCCGATCCACAATCTTTTTTTTTTCAAGTGCACGTGGCCCACCATGCGAAATCACATATTTTTAACGGAACCATGGCTCTTTAATTTACTTTTTTTGTGCTTGAGGATTCGAACACCAAGACTTTCTTATTAAATGATTTTTTTCGCTTATTATATACTGCTTAATACCGAGGTTCGTTTGGAAAAAGTGGCCCAGGTAGCGGGCGTAGCTCGCTAGTATATAATAAAACAAGAAGGTATTTTAAGGGTACAGTTTCCCTTCAAGCAATGAAAAATGCTAGAAAGCAGATTCAAGTTCCATACCTTTTCACAAACTAGCTAATAAAACAAATTCCGTCAAATTTTCTAAATTGCTAATCATAGCATTACTTGTTACAATAAATGAAACGGATTATTAAAAAATTATTTAAACTAGGATAAAGTAAGCAACTATTTATTATTTTTATTATGCATAAATGTGTTTATGATTTCTCAAAAACATTTTAAAGATAGTTGTTTGAAATTTTTTGTGCGTGTTAATATAATACTTCATCATAGAATAAAATAAATGTAAAAAAATTTAAACAATAAAAACTTTATTTGAAAAAGTATTTCAGAAAAATTTACAAATATATTTTTTAATTCTTTATTAAATAAAAATATTATAAACGAAGATAAAAGATTTTTGTTAACTTTGTTCATTCATGTATGTAACTTTTTATTATTGATGATGTCTTATTTTTTAAGTGCCTGTTTATGAAACGTAATAAAATATTAAATGTATTGATGCTAAAACTACAAACCTTACACAATTTTTTCTACAAATAGTTCAAACGTTCATGTACTCATACACCAATTCCCAGATATGGGAGCTGATTTCTCTTTGCGAAAAAATTCCGAAATTCGTCGAAAATTTCAAAAATCGCACTTTTTAGGCTTTGATATCTCTGGTGGAGCACGAGATAAAAATCTGAAATTCTGGCCTTTGATAGTATAGTGTAGTAGTGTTATGTACAAAAAATTTCAAGAAGGAGATTTGACTACAAGCTGAGATATGACATGGACAATATGTGAAAACAATACTGCCAAACTATTGTAATATATTATGTAATTGTTCACACCTGCAAAATTTTAAATTATTTATTTATGGTACAAAGTTAAATGTTAATTACAAATATCTTCTTCAAACGCTTCTGTGTGATTTAAACAATTCAGAATGTATGCTAAGCCAATACACTATTTGTCCAGATGAACAAACCTACTAGAAATGCTATTGCAACAATTTTACTCCGAACACATTTCAGGAAAATAAATTGCAGACAATGTGTTGCAACTGATCGAGTTGACATGGTTTCAATTATTAAACCTAGAAAATTTCATTCAAGTTAACAAGGGATGACAAGACTTGGGTGGCTTCAAATAAAATTTTGAGAAACAACAGCCTAATGGATTGACAAGAGTAACTGGTCGAACTCACAACATCTCTCGTAAATAGTATTAAGCTCTTTGTTGAGCATATATAGTATCTTTGTAAATTAAATGTTTATTATTTAACTGCTTTCAACAAACGATATTATCTGTGTAAATATTGTAATAAAAGAGACTAATCTCATTTCTCCTAATGTACTCGTAATAGCAATTCCATTATTTATCACCATATCTCAGCTTACAGTCAAATCTCCTTCTTGAAATTTTTTGTACATAACACTACTACACAATACTATCAAAGGCCAGAATTTCAGATTTTTATCTCGTGCTCCACCAGAGATATAAAAGCCTAAAAAGTGCGATTTTTGAAATTTTCGACGAATTTCGGAATTTTTTTCGCAAAGAGAAATCAGCTCCCAGATCTGGGACTTGGTGTATGAGTACACGCACTTTTGACCTATTTGTAGAAAAAATTGTGTAAGGTTGACAGTCTTGTTGAACAATTACATAGCAGGTTACAACAGGTTGGCAGTATTGTTTTCACATATTGTCCATGTCATATCTCAGATTGTAGTCAAATCTCCTTCATGAAATTTTTTGTACATAACACTACTACACAATACTATGAAAGGCCAGAATTTCAGATTTTTAACTCGTGCCCCACCAGAGATATCAAAGCCTAAAAAGTACGATTTTTGAAATTTTTGACGAATTTCGGAATTTTTTTCGCAAAGAGAAATCAACTCCCAGATCTGGGACTTGGTGTATGAGTACACGCACTTTTGACCTATTTGTAGAATAAAATTGTGTAATGTTGACAGTTTTCTTTACATGAAAAATTTCCTCTTGCAAACGGATAAACTTTGGAAAAAATCTTAAATTTTGTGCTAAAATTTCACCTGTAAAAATATATTTTTCAAAATTATTCTACTATCGTACATTTAGCCTATTTTATTCTGAACAAAATGCTGCAAACCCTATTTCAATTGCGAAAATAAAAGACGATATATTTACAATTTTGTGTATCCTAGTATCTGAGAAAATCGCTGAACACGATGAAACAAAGATGGCCGCCATGCACAAACAAAAAATAGTAAAATTAAAATAATGGTCATTTTGAACTTCCGTCATGTTAGGGTTGTTGTACAAAAAATTTCAGATTTTTTAAAAATGTTCGAACGACCATTTTTATATTTTCTGGACGACTTGAAATGGATTGACCCTATTATAAATGAAGATAATTAGGAGATTTTAGTTTATTCTGTTAAGTGAAGTGTATGTAAACTTTTATTATTCATAATGTCTTATTATTTAAGTACCTGTGTATGAAACGTAATAAAATATTAAATGAATTAATGCTAAAAATACAAATATAAAGTACTTTTTACTGAGCATGTCAAAAAATATAGGGTTTATAAGTGTTTCCGTATTCTGGATGATAGTGTACAATTTATATCATCATTTTGATATGCATGATAACAATTGAATTTTATTAAAAATATCTTAAGTACCACACTTTCTGCGTATTTGAGCAACATAACTCTACTAAATCAATTATCTGTATTCGACAAAACAACTTCACTGTGAAATTTCGTTCATTTATTATGAAAGATAAAAGTTCATACAACATTTCATAAATCTTGTTTCAAAACAAGGCTTCTGTTTAATATAAGACAGTGTTAATAGGCATGTTTGATCAAGAACCGCATATCACTTAATTTTTAAGTAAATGCCTCAATAATTTAAGATAAATAAATTTCTTATGCCTTTAGCTGTAATTGTTGATTACGATTTAATTTCTGGCATTTTAATGTTTTTATAAAAAAGTATGATTATAATTAACATTTTTAATGAAGTCACTACTTACATATAATAAAATATGTAGGGCTTTTAAATACACAGTTACCCTACAATCTTTAAAAAATGCTAGAAAAAATCCAATTTAAATACTTTTTTACAAACTGAATAATTAAGCAAATTGAATAATTTTTTTTTTCGGTTGATAAGCATAGCATTATTGTTACAATAAATGAAACAGATTATTAAAAAACATTTAAATTAGGTAATCTTTAATAACATTCTATTTTTTTGTGTGATATATAAATGATGCGCTTATGATTTTATATATATATAAATTTGCAAATATACTTTTTTAATTTTTTATGAAATAAAAATATTATATATGATAATAAAAAACATTCTAGTTCATTATGTAAAGCGAAGTTTATGTAAGTTTTTATTATTAAATTTAAGATTTTAAGATTTTAAGATTTAATATGTCTTATAAACTTTTTTAATGTCTGTTTATGAAACATAATAAAATTTTAAAAGAATTAATGCTAAAACTGCAAAAATAAAGTACTTTAAACATTTTACTGAGCATATCAGAAATATTTAGTTTATAAGTGTTTACGTATTCTGAATAATAGAGTGTAATTATATCTCTATTTTGATATGCGTGAAAAAAATAAATTCCATCAAAAATATCTTAAACACAACACTTTCTGCTTCTTTGTGCAGCATAATTCTACATAAGTGAATTAACTTTGTTCGACATAACAACTTGGCTGTGAAATTTTGTTTATTTACCATGCAAGATAAAAATTCATGTTTTATTTCATGGAACTTGTTTTTAAATAACGCTTCTCTCTACACTATAAAAAAACAATCCGTTAAATTCACGGCAGCAATTGACAGCAATGTTGCCAGCAGTTTTTGCTGTAAAAATTGCATTAAAATTAGATGTAAATTTTTATTACATATAAATTTACAATAATTTTTACTTATATATATATATATATATATATATATATATATATATATATACATATATATGTCAGAGAGCAAATGATTTGTTTATATTTACTAAATTTCTATTTTAAAGCCTGATATTATTCATCACATAAAATAATTTTAATATTTTAATAAGCACGGAGTCCTAAAAAACGTGCAGGACATTTGCCCATTTTAGGTAGATATCATATGAAATGCTTCCTATTTCGGTCGCTCCTATGTTGGCATTTCTGAAAAGTGTAGCAGATCTACACCGATCAGGATCCCTATACCACAAAACTACCATCAGTAAAAAAGTTTATATCTGTCTATCTATTTATATATCTATCTATATGTATGTATGTATATATGCATCACTTTTTTTATAGACACGAATATTTCTATAATTCTGCTCGAATCTCCTCCAAATTAATGTATATATCAAGGGGTATAAAATCTCTGTCAAGTTCGTTAATGGGCAAAATCGGACCGAGTGGGGCGAAATTGGGAGAGTTTTTGTGAAAACAGAAAAAACCCCATAACTTCTTAATGATAATAGATATCGAATCAATTTAAAATTTATATTACTTCTAAAAATATTGCCAAAAGTGTACGCATGACAGATTTCTGATAAAATTAAAAATGGGCTCAAGGGATGCAAAAAATAGGCGTTTTGGGGGAAAAAATTCATCACTTCGTCAATTGTAGATGTCAAATTCAATAAAATTTTTCATAAATGTTTTTAATATTATCTAAAACTTTTATATTTACAAGTTTTAGATAGGAGAAAATTTATTGCAAAAAATAAAAAATAAAATAAAAACGAAAGCAAAAAGGGGAGGGGGGTGGAAAAAGAAAAAATTGTATAACTTCGTCAATTCTTAAGATGTCACAAAAAATTAAATTTATTTTACATCTTCTTAATAATGTCTACAACTGAAGAATTTTACACACGGAAGGATTTTATAGGACCAATGCTCATAGCAAAAATAAATTAAACAAAAATAGGAGTGGTAGAAAAAATCTCAAGTTCATACTGCTTATATTCTGACTCATTCTTAAATTCATTTTTGAATTCAAATGAGAGGTCTTCTTATTTGTGAACTATATAATGTAACGCAATTGTCATTTTTTGATAAAGGCAGAAAATATTTAAAAAAAAAATCTTGGAAAATGGGCATTTTGAACAGAATTTCAAGAATTGATCAGGATTGGAAAATTAAGGAAGTATTTAAATAACAAACTGCTTTTTTCTGACTCATCTTTAAATTCATTTTTGATTTTAAACGCATCCAAATAACAGATTCTGTTATTTGGGAATTGTGTAATGTATCGTATTGGTCAGGTTTTTGATAAAAGCTGAATATATATTTTTTTAAAATGCTGTTTAAGTCGACATTTTAAACAGAATTTACCGAAGCGAACGTGATTGAAGTATTGAGGATTTCTTCAAATAACAAATTGCTTATTTTCTGATTCATTTTTTAATTCAATTTTGCTCTCAGACGCATTCAATTGACAGTTTCTCTTATTTAGGAACAATATAATTGCCGTATTGGTCGATTTTATCATAAAGTCAGAATATATTTCAAAAATGCTTTCAAATGGGCATTTTGAGCCAAATTTCGATTAAGATGATTCTGGTAAAGGCAGACTTTACATAAAAATAAAATTAAAAATTCTTGAAAAGTGAGGAAAAAATTAATTTGGGTTTATCTCTTAAGTTTTAATTTTTGTTTTTGAAACCTCCAAGTCGACAGGGATTTTTTTCATAACATAGCGATTCGCAGTATTGAAATTAATGATAATAGCCAGTACTAATTTGCTTAGATAGCTAAAGAGTTATTAATTAGACAACATAGGCAAATCTAAAAGCTTTCATCTAAAATCCTGTTCACAGACAAATTTCCATTTCCCTTATTTTGCTATTTTCTAATTATTCTATTATATTTACTTCAAATAATAACATTGGCAATTTATAACTCGTTTACTAACTAAACATAATTTATTGCTGATAAATTTTAATAATTAGACGAGTTACTAGTTAAAAATTGCTGCTTACTCTCATTATAAACATATATCAGTCCTTGCGAAAGAGAAAAGTGCTGGTGCTCACGTTGAAACTTTATTTCCGCATCCCTAGGAAATCAAGATCGAAAAGAATAAAATTGGGAGGCAGGGGACATTTTTCCATTATTCATCAGCGAAATTGCTTTATAAAAATAAACACGTAAGCCATTTTATAACAAACCGTACTGTTACGTCTCAAATAATATAATTAATTAAAGAAAATATCGCAGTTAATACTTTGTAAGAAAATGAAAAATTAGTCTTAAAAAAAGCGAGGGTAGAATTTTAGAGATAGAGAAAAACAATTTTTTTTTTAATGCTAACACCTTCTGCTAATGAATGGTATTATTGAAGTTATTTTAATGAATTTTAATTACTTAAAAAAGTCCTTCGGGCAGTACCGGGAGGAAGAGGTAGCTTTCAGCCTTAATTATTTATATATTTAAAATTAAGTTATGTTATTCAAACATACGAAGCTCAAATTAGTGGACCCGATTATATAAGATTAAATACTAGTTTTTGTCATTACTTAATAATAATGGGAATTTTCAGAAATTAGTTATCTTTTATTCCAGCTGGTTTTATTTTAAGCATTGTATAGGGTCGCCAAATTCCCCGATATCGTGAAGTGTGTGCTATTTTAAAAGAACATGATAGAGAAAACAAACAATGACCTTGGTCGAAATCTTAATTCATCTGTACATGCACGTTCAAATTAAAATCTATTAATATATACGAGTGTTATAGTAACAAATTGATTTTTTAAAAAAATGTCACTCACATTAGAAATTCCAACTTCTGTATCTCAGGCGTTTTTCAAGTTAAAAACAAACAAAAATTACACCAGAATTCCTATATTAACATCAAACACTCGACAAAGAACCTTTTTCCAATTTCTAATATTTTGTTTGTGCATCATTATACATTTAAAAGATTTTTGACAAACTTAAATGGCCGCCATTTTGAAACAAGATGGCGGATAAAGTTGTTCAGTGAACTCGGCCAAGACACTGTACTACTGTACCAAGACACACTGTTGGTATGTACTATGTACACAGGGAGTTATATCCAAATCAGTTTATAAATATGTTTATTATCACGTGACAAATTTCAGACCGTTTCAAAACTTGAACGACATTGGAAATTGAAAGTGTTATAATTCAGCCATTTTTCAAGATATAGAAGAAACAAAAAAATACTCTGGAATCTTTGTATCAAGATCAAACACATAGAATTTTTATTCAATTTCTTACTTTTTTGTAACTAATTTTAAAATTTAATAAAAAATTATTATTCTACCATTTTGTAACAGGATGGCGGATGTAACTGGCCAACGAACTTGGTCCAGGCATCGATATGTACTATGCACACACCAAATTACATCCAAATCGGTTTATATCGCGTGTTAGCATGTGACGAAAATCAGACCATTTCACAACACTAAAAATTAAAAATGCTATAAATCCGCCATTTTTTAAGATACAGAGGAAATAAAAAACGCTCTCTTTGTATCAAGGTCAAATGTATAAAAGAAAAATCTTTTTCAACTTCTCACTTTTTTGTACCTAATTTTAAATTTTAAATTAAAAAAATTAAATGGCGACCATTTTGTAACAAGATGGTGGATGGAACTGACTAACAAACTCAGTCTAGGCCTAAGCATGTACTATGTACACACCAAGTTACATCCAAATCGGTTCATAAATACGCGTGTTATCATGTGACAAAAATCAGATCGTTTCAAAATGTCAGCCACACTAGAAATTCAAAGTGCTATAACTCAGTCATTTTTTAAAATATAGACAAAATATAAAGTGTTCTGAAATCTTTGTTATAAGTTCTAACACATAAAAGAAAAATATTTTCAACTTTTAATTTTTTCGTATTTAATTTTAAATTAAAAAAAATTAAATGGCCGCCATTTTGAAACAAGATGGCGAATGATACAGGCCAACATCTTGGTCGTGACATTTGTATGTACTATTTACCTACCAGTTTCATTCAAATCAGTTCATATATACGATAGTTACATCATGGCAAAAATCAGATATATATACAGGGTGTATCTAAACTGTTGGGCAAAACTTTAAGGGGTGATAGTACACATCAAAACAAACAATATTGAATGGTAAACTAAGGGTCCCAAACGTTTTCCGAAGGATATAGGCGCCATTAATGATTAGGGTCCAAAATTTCAAATAAACATAAAAAACGGGAAAATTCGTCGATTGATTTGCAGTTTTTACTAAAACTATTCTTTATGTCAGTATTTTCTTAAAAATAATTTATAAAGATAAATTTCAAAAATGCCGATAGAGGGCGTTTTAGACTTTGGCGAAACGAACAATTATTTCATGCCGTTATTTTTTCATCTCATTAAATGTTTTCGGAGCTTAGACTTAAACTTAAATTTTGAGCTTAAAAACTGAATAGTTGGGAGTGGTTAAGTAGCGCAATTTGAACTGTGTTTAGAGATTCAAATTTCAAATTATTATAAAAAACGGAAAAATTGGTCGCTTCGTTTGCGTTTTTCGCTAAAACTACTCTTTAAATCAGTATTTTTTTGAAAATAATTTATAAAGATAAATTTCAAAAAATGACGATAGAGGTAGATTTAGACTTTTGAGTAACGAATAACTATTTTTTACTCTTATTTTTTGCATCTCATTATTATTTTTTTTTTAGTAGACTAGACATAAACTCAAATTTTGAGCTCAAAATCTGAATCACCTGGGAGTGGTTATGTAGCGCAAACTGAGCTGTGTTCATGGGGGGGGGGGATATACAAATTTCATATGATTATAAAAAATTAAAAAATTGGTCGATTCATTTGCGGTTTTCACTAAAATTATTCTTTATATCTGTATTTTCTTGAAAATAAATTTCAAAAAATTCCGTTAGAGGGCGCTTTAAACTTAAGCGTAACCAAAAGCTATTTTTAACCGTTATATTTTGTATCTAATTAAATGCTTGCAAAAGCTTAGACTTAAAATTTGAGCTCAAATTCCAAATCGTTGGGAGGGGTTAAGAAGCGCAAATTGAACTGTGTTCAGAAGTTGAATTTAACCCTCCCCCTCGAACACAGTTCAATTTGGCGCTATTTAATTACTCCCAGCGATTCAGATTTTCAGTTCAACACTTAAGTCTAAGCTTTTCCAAGCAGTTAATGAGATTAAAAAAATAGCAGTTAAAAATAGTTGTACGTTACTCCAAAGTCTAAGGCCCTCTATCAATATTTTTAAAAATATATCTTTAAAATGTATTTTCAAGAAAATACTGATTTAAAGAGTAGCTTTAGCGAAAACCACAAACGAATCGAACACTTTTTTCCGTTTTTTATAATCATTTCAAATTTGTACCTCCTCCTCCCCCCCCCCCGTCTGAACACTGTTCAGTTTGCGCTACTTAACCACTGAAAACTATTCAGATTTTGAGCACAAAATTTAAGTTTAAGCTTTTGCAAGCATTTAATGGGTTTAAAAAAATAACGGTTAAAAATAGTTGTACATTTACACCAAAGTCTAAAGCGCCCTCTATTGGCGTTTTCTGAAACTTATCCTTAAAATTTATTTTTAAGAAAATACTGATTTAAAGAGTAGTTTTAGCGAAAACCTCAAACGAACATTTCAACAAACCTCAAACATTTTTTCTCTTTTTTATAATCATTTGAAATTTAAACCCCTGAACATGGTTCAATTTGCTTTACTTAACAACTCCCAGCTATTCAAATTTTGAGCCCAATATTTAAGTTTAAGTCTAAGCTTCCAAAAACTTTTAATGAAATGGAAAAAATAATTGCAAAAAATAGTTGTTTGGTACTCAAAATTCTAAAGCGTCCTCTATCGGCATTTTTTGAAATCTATCTTTGTAATTTATTTTACAGAAAATACTGACATAAAGAATTGTTTAAGTGAAAACCTTAAATCAATCGATGATTTTTTTTCCGTTTTTTTATGTTTATTTGAAATTTTGGTCCCTATACTTTAATGGCGGCTATCTCCTTCGGAAAACGTTTCGGACCCTTAATTTCCTATTTAATACTGTTTGTCTATCACCCCTTAAAATTTTGCGCAATAGTTTGGATGCACCCTGTATATATGTGTATATACAAGTCAACATTTGAACGGTGGGTATTATATATATATATATATTTATTTATTTATATATTCATATAAAAAGTAATTCAGATAAAATAGATTTAAAGATATAGAATCATACAAATTTGAGGTCCATTCAAGGGTCATTCATCGGCGCCCAAGAAATGCCAGCCGAATCAGCTAGTACACTAAGAAAAAAAAAATCCCTTTTCTATATGTGTCTGAGCGATGGCTAGCGAAATATACGGCACGTAAAAAACTGAAACGTTTTGTGAAAGTAGTCAAAAGTTTTATTTAATGCACCTGAGAATCAAAATTTTAAATTTACAGAAATTAATTGAGTTATTAATTAAAAAATGAGGGAATCGATCTCATTAAAAAATCATCTCGGTCTTTGTCAGAAGTTTTTTTCACACGTAACTAAAGAATCGGATTGTACCGCAAAGTTCCTAAAGCATCTTAATAGACCAGATTACATCACCTAAAAGAGTTTAACATTTTGACGGATAAAATCATTTTTATAAAGTAAAATATGTGAAAATTTTGATGAATTCAGTCAATACCGGAAGGTTTCGCTGCGGTTTTTCTCGTGTTTGATACGCATAGACTCAGAATTCAAATTATGTAGAAAATAAAACCTCAAAGAGTTTGTACCTTCAATTCAATGTTTTTTTATTAAAAAAATATAAATTCAAATAAAATTAAAAACATAAAGTTCTACATATTTGAACATCATTCATCGTGAACCTGGACATTTATGGGTGAGCCAGCTACTATATATATGTTAAGAATTAAAGTTGACTGGACGACTTGCATTATGATGAACATGGGTGGAAAAATACATCATTTAGCTCGATAGTGGCGAGTAGATTTCTAGCAAGAATTAAAGTTGACTGGACGACTTGCATTATGATGAACATGGGTGGAAAAATACATCATTTAGCTCGATAGTGGCGAGTAGATTTCTAGCAAGAATTAAAGTTGACTGGACGACTTGCATTATGATGAACATGGGTGGAAAAATACATCATTTAGCACGATAGTGGCGAGTAGATTTCTAGCAAGAATTAAAGTTGACTGGACGACTTGCATTATGATGAACATGGGTGGAAAAATACATCATTTAGCTCGATAGTGGCGAGTAGATTTCTAGCAAGAATTAAAGTTGACTGGACGACTTGCATTATGATGAACATGGGTGGAAAAATACATCATTTAGCTCGATAGTGGCGAGTAGATTTCTAGCAAGAATTAAAGTTGACTGGACGACTTGCATTATGATGAACATGGGTGGAAAAATACATCATTTAGCTCGATAGTGGCGAGTAGATTTCTAGCAAGAATTAAAGTTGACTGGACGACTTGCATTATGATGAACATGGGTGGAAAAATACATCATTTAGCTCGATAGTGGCGAGTAGATTTCTAGCAAGAATTAAAGTTGACTGGACGACTTGCATTATGATGAACATGGGTGGAAAAATACATCATTTAGCTCGATAGTGGCGAGTAGATTTCTAGCAAGAATTAAAGTTGACTGGACGACTTGCATTATGATGAACATGGGTGGAAAAATACATCATTTAGCTCGATAGTGGCGAGTAGATTTCTAGCAAGAATTAAAGTTGACTGGACGACTTGCATTATGATGAACATGGGTGGAAAAATACATCATTTAGCTCGATAGTGGCGAGTAGATTTCTAGCAAGAATTAAAGTTGACTGGACGACTTGCATTATGATGAACATGGGTGGAAAAATACATCATTTAGCTCGATAGTGGCGAGTAGATTTCTAGCAAGAATTAAAGTTGACTGGACGACTTGCATTATGATGAACATGGGTGGAAAAATACATCATTTAGCTCGATAGTGGCGAGTAGATTTCTAGCAAGAATTAAAGTTGACTGGACGACTTGCATTATGATGAACATGGGTGGAAAAATACATCATTTAGCTCGATAGTGGCGAGTAGATTTCTAGCAAGAATTAAAGTTGACTGGACGACTTGCATTATGATGAACATGGGTGGAAAAATACATCATTTAGCTCGATAGTGGCGAGTAGATTTCTAGCAAGAATTAAAGTTGACTGGACGACTTGCATTATGATGAACATGGGTGGAAAAATACATCATTTAGCACGATAGTGGCGAGTAGATTTCTAGCAAGAATTAAAGTTGACTGGACGACTTGCATTATGATGAACATGGGTGGAAAAATACATCATTTAGCTCGATAGTGGCGAGTAGATTTCTAGCAAGAATTAAAGTTGACTGGACGACTTGCATTATGATGAACATGGGTGGAAAAATACATCATTTAGCTCGATAGTGGCGAGTAGATTTCTAGCAAGAATTAAAGTTGACTGGACGACTTGCATTATGATGAACATGGGTGGAAAAATACATCATTTAGCTCGATAGTGGCGAGTAGATTTCTAGCAAGAATTAAAGTTGACTGGACGACTTGCATTATGATGAACATGGGTGGAAAAATACATCATTTAGCTCGATAGTGGCGAGTAGATTTCTAGCAAGAATTAAAGTTGACTGGACGACTTGCATTATGATGAACATGGGTGGAAAAATACATCATTTAGCTCGATAGTGGCGAGTAGATTTCTAGCAAGAATTAAAGTTGACTGGACGACTTGCATTATGATGAACATGGGTGGAAAAATACATCATTTAGCTCGATAGTGGCGAGTAGATTTCTAGCAAGACTTAAAGTTGACTGGACGACTTGCATTATGATGAACATGGGTGGAAAAATACATCATTTAGCTCGATAGTGGCGAGTAGATTTCTAGCAAGAATTAAAGTTGACTGGACGACTTGCATTATGATGAACATGGGTGGAAAAATACATCATTTAGCTCGATAATGGCGAGTAGATTTCTAGCAAGAATTAAAGTTGACTGGACGACTTGCATTATGATGAACATGGGTGGAAAAATACATCATTTAGCTCGATAGTGGCGAGTAGATTTCTAGCAAGAATTAAAGTTGACTGGACGACTTGCATTATGATGAACATGGGTGGAAAATACATCATTTAGCTCGCTAGTGGCGAGTAGATTTTCTAGCAAGACGTGTGAATTTTTAGTTTTTGAAAAACTGTAGGGAACAGGGAAATTAACAAAAGCATATTTTTAACTTTGATATTTTCACTTTCCAAATTATTAAAATGTAAATGTGGTGCTAAGTTCTATCTTATATTAAGCTTACCTCTGTTGTATACATTTCTTAATATTATAAAAAAAAGAATTACGAAAATGCACTGCAATAATTGCAATTTCTTCTGTAATCGTGTGGAATTTTGTTATAACTATTTTCAACTTCGTGCGTATTGTATCTTGCGCGCTAAAAATCCTTGGCTGAAAAAAGTTTCCCAACCCTGATGATGAGTAATTAGAGAATTACTTGTAGTCGAATGGGAAATCAATGAAGAAATCCATAAGGAGTTTCCAAAAAAGAGATCCGATGAAAAATTATTTATTCACACATTGCATAACACACAATCGTTTTCCACAACACTCGATTTTTTATGGAATAGCGAGTATCGGTCACGACAAATGCGATAATAAAACATAAGTGGTTAATTTCAATTCTTCCATTAGTAGCACATTTATCAAAACCATCGTTTTGTCAAAAAATAATTGAATGTGTCAAACTTTTAGAAAGCAACCATCATTTATTTCAAAATATTTTGCCTTTTATAGAAGATGAGAAAGGCTTATCTTAATAAAAATATGATTACCATTAATTCAAAATAAATTCGTACACTGTAAAAAAAAAATTCAAGAGGTTACTAAACATTTTTTAGTAAATTTGTATTCCACAGAATTTTTTAGTAACCATTACAAACATTTTTTTTTTGCAAGTGAAACAAGCATTTCTTCTATATACTGAACGAAAGAATTTTTTGTATAACTAACTTAATAATTTTTAGTATGAACCATCAAGCAAAATTTAGTAATAGCTCCAAAATGCTTTTTATAACCTTTACGTGAGCCCAAGGACAGGAGCTTCCTTCGAGCTGCTTCCAGACTTCTGAAACGATAGATTTTCGGCAAAACCGCAATAGATGGCAGCACCAAACAATGCTACCTGCTCCGACAGGATTTTTATAATCCCTTTACTAACAACTACTTACACTACATACATTCGTATATAGCTCGTATATTCGTATGGCGTATATGGCTGTGTACAGCATCGAACCCGGGACCTTTGAGCCTGGAGTCCGTTACTATGACCACTATGCTATCAAGGCCACACCAAGTGAGTTTTAGTAATAGCTATTAAAAATATAAAACTATTAACTCTATTCATTGCTAACTTTTTTCTAGTAATTCTTACAGATTTTCTAGTAATAGATTAAGATTACTAAAATTTTTTTAGTAGATTGACCTTTTTTTTTTACAGTGTAGCTACTAACAACACGACAGAATAATAAATAAACTATTGCATGAACAGTGGAACTTTTGTATATAATTATTTCATAAACATCATAATTATTCTCTATTTTACCTGTTTTAGATATTTTGCACAAGATATATTTTTCCCCGGAACCCCCCCCCCCTCTCCCTTCAAAAAATGGACTTCTCATTGTGAATATATTGTACTCAAAATTGTATTTAATCTTTAATCAATTTTCAATTGACTTTCCGTACCGGTCCTTCGGATACATTCGGCTGGGTGGGGCTTGGGTGTATTCGAAAAAATATTTTACATTCTCAACAGCTCGAAAATTTTTGTTACATTTTAAGACACATTTTTAAAAGTAAAAACATGAAACTTGCTGAGGTGATTTATAGGATGCCGTGTGATTTCAGTTTTCACTCAATTCATTAAAATTTGATATATAAAAAATTCTTTACACAGTATGACTCTTTTTTTCGTTCCCAGATCTCTTGCTTCCGAAAATTCGATTTAAAAACTTAATTTTGTTGGCATTTTTTCTATCATGTTGTGCATTTTTCAAAAAATTGACAGATACGGCACCTTATGTCTTTTCTAAGTAAGAGAATTTGCCAGTTTGATTCTTTTGGAGAGCAAAAGCGAATTCAAAAATAAATTAGAAAGTAAGCAGTTTTGATTGTAACGCACCCTTTAGCCATTAGCAGGCCTTTCCATCCAGCTGACTCCATTGACATTATTCTTCCAAGCAGGTATATTTTATTTTCATGGAATCGAGAAATGTGAAGCAAGAACTTCTTACGTTATTTCTTTGGATACTTTAGCAATCATAGACATGACAAAAATTTGAGCTTCGCACTAATACGAGCTTATTTAGCTTATTATTAAGGATCTGCGAGTAGGGATATCACCGGATATGCGAAACCTAGCCTGTCTAATGACAAAGCAGAACGCCTGACACTTTACCTACAAAAGAAAAAAAATTGTAGTAAAGCGTCATACCGATAGTAATTGCGTGAAACGAAAGCTTCAGAGTAGAAAAAGAAAAATATATGAAACTAGTCTGATGTGGCGATCCCAAAACTTTCTTCATCTCCTAGACGTTAATACTTTCAGAAAAATTACACATAGCCGCTTCATAAGTTAGTTAATTTACGCCAAAATCTAATATGAAACAATTTAAATAAATTTTCTGAAACTCAAAATTTTCTGAAAATCGGTATATTAGTATTTGAGATAGAATTATCGCAGAAGTCGTAAAAAAAGGTTAAAACCGAAATCTGTTGAGAGATTTCATCTAAAAACTAAAGTTGTACCATTTAGCTTGGCGCAGCATGTCCTTGAAAGGATTTTGCGCCATTAAATTCCATACAACCAACCAACTAAAAACTAAAGAATACGACTTTTTTTTCAGGGACTAAGTTTGAAGTTTGATGAACATACGTGCATTAGTTCTTCAGATAGAGTTATTGGATTAATCTTGAATATATTTGCATAGCAGTGTTACCAGTTGAGAGATTTACTCCAAAATCGACAATATACTCATTTATATCAGGTATTAACTGAACTAAAAATTGACTTAAAATATCATGCATTAGTTCCTGAGATAGAAGTTTGCAATATTCATGAATGATGAGGTATAGCAGCGCCACCTCTTTGGTGATTTACATCAAAACGCAATAAGAACCATATCATACCAAAGACTAATGGAATATGAAATTTTAAACATATTCGTTCATTCGTTCTTGAGATATAATAATTGTGGAAATCATGAAAAAGACAGTATATCAGTGCCACCAATTGGGCGATATACACCCAAACCTAATCAGATACATTTTATATCAAAATCTAGTTGAATCTAATGTTTTGTGAAGTCCTGTGTCTTAATTCTTGAGATAGAGCGCCACAAAATTTATGTCACATATAGGTAGGCTGACAGACAGGCAGATAAACACTCAGACAGACGTTTTGTAAAAACATGTTTTTTGGTATCTCTGACTTCCAAAATGTGCAAATCCGTCAAAAACAGAATTTCGAAAATGTTCACCAATCTAAAACTTTTTACTTGTAACGATAGAAGAAAATAAAAACAACATGAACATACATCTCAAAGATTTTACCATTGGCAAACGGAACACCTTTAAAATAAGATTTTACGAAGGAAAAAGGATTTTTTTAATTAGAATTTTGAATAAGGTAAGTATTAAAATACGTGTTTTATGAAAAGGAAATTTATAGAGAAATAATAAATAAGATAATTTTAAGAGACATGGAAATAGTACAAATGCTGTAAATTTAGAATAATTAAATAAAATATCGGGAATAAATATATATATATATATTGTTATATGTATGTAAACGCGAGTGTCTGTGTCTTCAAAAGCTTGGAAAACAGATTGATCACAATCCATTATTTACCTTTTTGAAAATATCTAACCAATTGTCACTACTGTCACACAGAAGATTTATTCAAAAGAATAATATAAATGTTTTGGGCATTTCCATTTTGAAGTAATTTAAAGTAGATAAAAATGAAAGTGTATAAATAAATAAATACTAGGGTTTTGATTCACCAAGTGCCATTGTAAGAATCAGAAAATTTGGAAAATAGTTTGTCTTATCTCCAAATGATATTAAAACGATCAGCAAAGAAGAAAAATTATCAATGCTCTCAGAACCTTCGTTCGACAGCAGGGTAAGACTATCATTTGAACATATCTTCAAAGAATATAACTTGATGTAATTTGCAATTTTTTAATGCTAATAAATATATTTATATAAGCTTAACTGTTTCTACTTACTAGAAATAAGCTGTAAGTTTTTTCTAAAAGCTTTAAAACAACAAAAAAGAAGTTCGAAAAATTAAGAACTAATTTGTCCGTTACTTCTGGTGATACGTCCGTTAAAAGGAGTGTTTAGAGGAATGAGAAAATTTACCCCATCTTTCTTTAAAGTCACATATAAATATCATACTTTTCTTGGTTGAAACAAATTACAATTAATTTTCGGTATTTACTTATTAACGCCACCGCAGCAGAAGTTGCGGTAATGCGCCAATAAAAAGTAATTGTTCGTTCTTTTTTAGTGCTTTCTTTTTTTGCTCATTTTTGACGCCGTTTTTTGCGCTTTTATTAGTGCTTTAGTGCTTTTTTTTGCTAATTTTTATGCCATTTTTTTGTGAGCGAGCGAACAACAAGATTTCTCTTTATTGGCGCATTAGCGCAACTTCTGCTGCGGTGGCGTTAATACGTAAGTACCTAATTTTCTTGCACGTACATTTTCGAAAATTTGAAATTTTTATAAATACATAAAATTAACTTTCGTCTGTTTGAGATACGTCCGTTACTGAACAAGTAATATAAATAAATAAATTATTGCTTCTGAAAATCTTCAAAATTTAATTACATTGATTACATTAGATTGTTCTTCATAAATTTCATACAATAAAACAATGATTTAACATATTTAGTATATTTGTACGATGTTTTATGCAGCAAATGAAACGTCCGATACCATGTAATTACCCATTTGTACATGCATTGGAAACTAATCTAACTTCTTATGATATGCTGTTGTGAAAATTGTGAATAATGCACCATAGAAGCGCACCTATTGAGCGATACACACCAAAAAATTAATCAGATCTAGTTTATATAAAGGTCTAACAGAATTTAAAGTTTTGTGAAATCTCGTGCTTTACTTTTTGAGATACAGCGCCCAATATTATTTTACATACAAACAGACTAACAGAATGACAAACTCACAGACAGACATTTTGTAAAAACACGATTTCGGATTCTATCTGATCTCTTAAACGTGTAAATGCGTCGAAAACCGATTTTCGAAAATTTTCACGAATTCAACCCTTTGTTCGTGTAAAGATAGAAGGGAGTAAAAATTAGCATTTATATGGACCGGAAATAAGATTTAAAGTGCAGTATGATAATTTTGTATAAAGAAAAATTTATTTTTATAGATGAAAGCATAATAAAACGATTTATCAAAAATCCATGATCTTTCTTAGTCATTTTCAAAGCTTTACTCGCATTATAGGAAAATAAGTTTAGCTCAAATAAATATACATATTTATGAAGTAACTTTGTACATGTTTCATTTGCAATTTTAATTCACTTTTCGCGAAGTGTGACAGCTACTAATGATTTTCACTTACAAAATCATTTCTCTTTGAATAATTTTATAAATTACATAGTTCTTTTTTTTAATGATTTTTAAGTTTTTGCATAGTTTCAATATGACTCCTGTGATGTTACACTTCAATGCGATTTAAATTATTCATTCTAGGATCTAATTACAGATTTTTTTAAATTATTGTTATTATTATTATTACAATTGATTTAACATTATCTTTCCTTATATGCATTATTTACAGTGCGTAAAGAAATTATAAGATCACTAGCGAAATGGTGTATTTCTGAAGAAAAAGGCACAATTTCGCAATTTCTGCAAATTTTTTGCTTGTTTATTTAAAATGGATTGTAGAATGTTCTCTAATATAATAACTACATTAAAATTTATGTTACACTTTATTGAAATCTTCAAATTGTTTAAAAATGTAAATAAGGTGACTATTAAGAATTTATAAGGCCATCGGAAGAAATTAAAATATTATGCATTACATCAAAGTATATTAACAGTATAAAACATACGCGTTTGTATATCATGCAAGTATTCTCGAGGTAAAAAGATGCAGGTTTAGGTACTGTTATTTACGATATACTTGAAAAGGCTACGCGTTAAAGAGTTGTCTGCAATCGAAATAAGAAAATTTTCATTTTAAAAGGAGCTGGTAAATCTGAATGGAAAATAGCTTGATTAATGAAACGTTTTAAAACTGCCACTCACAATAAAATAATTAGAAAAACTGATTTAGATAAAATTAAACGTTCTGGATGGAAAAGAATTTTGACAGAACAGAGTGATCGACAAATATTTATATCATCAACTCAAAAAGATCTTTCAAGTTGGTAAATTTTTAACTATTCCAGCAATCGAATCTCATGCGCAATTGTTAAGAAGATTATGAAACCAAATACCAAATGTATTAAACACTCGAAAAAACCGAGGTTAATGAAACATCGTAAAAGAAAAAGATTGAAATAAGCTAAAAATGGAAACAAGGGAAATTCCAGATGAAAAATAAAATTAATCTTGACCGTACGGATGGTTATAAATATATTGGCTAGGAAGGTATTAATAAATGAGGAAGGAACCGAAACAATGCTTCAGTCGAAAAATAGGAGGAGGATCAGTAATGTTTCGTAGAAATATTAGTCATGATGGATTATGACATTTTTTCAAATTTTGGGATACTTGAAGTATGCGCAATACCAGGCTATGTTATATAATCTTTTGATACCATTTGGACCTTTTTTAGGTGGTGCTAACTGGATGTTTCTACAGGACAGTGTTCTATTATATGTCCAACCAATACAGTACTAATTTATGTATCATATTTGTTTTGGGACTAGTGGTCTTATGATTTGATTAAAGTGTATTTTTCAATCATTGCTTAGATTTTTGTTAACACACATATTTAGGGCATTATTCAAAATTGTTGCGAGCTAATTTTAATAAATATGTTGTTTTAATCTTAATAAAGGTATGTATTTTTTTCACTATTAGCATTTTTTAATTCAGTTTGATTCTAATTAATTTAAATTAGAACCATTAATGTCCTACGTAACTTAGCCTACGCATTTCCTACTTATAATACTTTACAAATAATACTTTTTTAATTATTTTTGAGAAAAAAATTTTTTTTTGAGAAATGTAAAGACATTAAGATAAAATGTAGAACTAGCCACTAACTATGTCAAAGTTTTAATGAGTTGTACACCCCACACTGTTAAAAAACGTTCCGTGAAACTGCATGACGACGAAAAAATGACGCCTAAGAATTAATTTATGAATACCAGAAATTGAGTATTGATAAAAACGAGCATTCTCGTATGTGCGAGCGATTTTAAAGAAATATTCATCTAGGAAAATTATACAAATCAAATATTTGGTATTTCGTTGCTTCTTAGTACTTAAATACAAAAAAAAAATCAATATTTATCAATTCCTTGTCACCTTTCTCTCTCTCTCTCTCTCTCTCTCTCTTTTTTTTTTTTTAATAGATAAATAGACCAGAAGATACTATATTCAACCATTATTTTGTTTAAATGAGTAAAATCGAGGACGAAAACGGACAGCTGATGGAAAATGGGCAGATTCTTTTAATAAAAACCATGAAGTCGAGCATTTTTTTACTTTTTTATGTGTAAGTAGAATATTTTTCGGAGAACTCTGTCGAAATTATTCCTTTGAAACAGGACTAGAAAGAAAAAAAATTGCCTTCCTGAGAAAACAATTGTTTATTACTAAAGATTTTATTCATCTATCGAAAAATTTAAAAAAAAATCAGCAGTTATATTTGCAAATACCGTGGTTTTATGTCTTTAAGTTTGTCCGTAATGTGCCAGAAAATTTGATGTTGTATTGCAAGCTTTTTTTTTTTGGAGGGGGGGGTATAACGATTATTTCGTTATATATTGGTTATTTTCTTAAATTATTCCTTTACACCCCCCGTCTCTGTTCAATTCAAAATTAGTTTTAAGTTGTCCTTCAATCCTTTTCCATTTTTCTTGCTTATTAATTCTCTAACCGAAAATCGGCAGCTGCTTAACTTTATCTGTGAGAAATACACTCACATATTAATCAACCGTTTAAAACAATTTCCAGATGTCTGCTGTTTCCGATCGAAGCAATTCTGCATTACCTTATAAGGAGATCATCTTTGTTTCGCAGTTAAAATTTATGCTTACGCTTCTTTTTCCTTTCTCGACAAAACCCTAAATAGAATTTAACATCTGCGCAGTAAAATCTGATGTCCCTTCGGTGTGCTTCTTTATTAGACAAAACAACACGTGTAACATTTATCGTTTGGCAACCTTTCCTTTCCCATCCCAGCTGGGAAACCAAATTGAATTCTGATCTTGCTGGCTGCATTTTAACTGTTATTTGGCGTATACTATCCATTGTGCATGGGCGAACTTGTGTATGTTGGCGATTTTCTATCATGCCAAAAGTGGCGGTTTGTTGCTATGTACGAGGCCTCTTTACTCACTGCTCTCGTCTTGTGAAGTTGCTAATCGCTGTTCGGAGATTTTCTCCGAGTACTGTATGTGTGCCCCCCCTGGTAATACATGTCTGAATAAAGAATAACTTAGCAATCATTGTGGGGTTTTTTCGTACATCTGAACCTGGACTACTATACGTGATCATGCCTTTTCTAAGTGTTCTAATAGAATAGCAGCTACTACGCCACAAGAATCTCTATTACAAGAATAACTGGTACCGTTTGACTTTTTCGTTTTTCCCCACATAAAAAAAAAAAAAAATGGAGGGGTGTACAATCAACTGCGACTTTCCTGTGGATGTGATGCATTTCGGTTCTTCTTTTTCTTCTCTGCATCCCCCGGTAGAATTGTAATTGCTATTAGTCTTGCCTGCTAAGTGTCAACCGACGTGGAATTGAGGTCCCCATCGTCACCTGCGGTCGACGTCGAAAACTACAGCGCTGTTCCCGTCCTGAAATTCCTTTGCTGGACACCCCTTTTTCCTCCCCTGTGTGCTCCATCACAACTGCTTTGGAATGTCTCCCCTCGATATTCCATCTGATAAAAGGAAACTCTGCGGCCAATTGTCACCTGAGCGCTGGGCGCCCCCCCCCTTTTTTTTCATCTCCTCGCATCGTCTGTGTGAGTGATGTGTTTTTTTCATCGCCGGCAGATATCATCGAGGGCTGCAGTAAAAATCTTCTACGATCGACACCCCTATTATTTTGTGCTTCTGTTACAGTGTGCTTATTTTGTGCTTCTATTACAGTGTGTCGTCTAAATTACAGAATATGCCATAAAAAATATTTCATGGGCGATAAAGTGCATTGTGTTCGCTTAATACCGCTTCGAGAGTGTGAAAATATTTCTACTTAAAATTAGTGCAATTTATGTGTGGTTACAGTGCTATCATCGACTCATTCATAGTGTGTGTTGTATATTTACTCAACGTATTCTACTGAAATCTCATAAAGACTCATAGAAAATTTAGTGAATAACAGTATTCCTGTGGTGTTATGCATCGTAAAGTCGTTCATCGTGCAAAAAAAATAGTGATTCATTCACGGGTGTCTGCAAGAGAAAGTAAAAATTTTGCACATGCAATATAAGTCTTCAATTCTGAGAAAATCCATCAGAAATAATTCATCGTAGGAATCAGTTAACAGTGCACAAAATTAATAAATAAATAAATAAGAGAATTACAAAAATTCTCTAAAAGAGATGTCACCACCTTCGATAAGTCAATATTCAATTACCTGTTTACAATATAAAATTTCTGCTAGTCTTCTGTGATAAAAAAAAAGAGAAAAAGTGCACAACAACGAAAATCAACTTCGAAATAATCTACATTTTGAACGTGAGAGCAGATCTTGCCCCATTTCCCTAAGTTTTTGTGTTATTAAATTAGTAATCATTTAATTATTTTTTAAAACTAAATCAGTAAGTCAACCCACCTACTTTGTTTATTTCATGTTCTGCTTTCACATTCAGGACACAACGGTCAACATTTATGTTCTGTTGTAGAGCATTAATATAAGCCTGTTATTGTGTTTTTGCAAAGATTTTTAATTTGCGAAAGCACGGTAACTGTTGTCATTTCTAGTTATTATTTTTGCTGACATTTTATGCAGTTTTTATCAGTTATTTGCATTTATGTGCTATTATTTCATATTTAACGTCCCATACCCCTTCGTTTTTTTAATTTGTATTTAGATTCTCTAGTATGCTTAAATGAGTGTTTAACCAGTTTTGAACTTTTAATTACAAGGTTAAAATAAGAACATTCGTTTTCATCCAAAAAATATAAATAAATCAGAAGGTTTTAAGTTACAAAAAAAGGAATTTTTTTCCTTGTGTAAAGAAGTTAAAGGATTTTTTTTTCCTTGCTTGCTAACAGTTTTTGCGGTTTTCTATAGAGTTTGCTTTATTATCTAAAGATAAAGTAAGTATTTTTTTAAAGTGAAGGAATATATAGATATATGTTTCAAAGTGTAATTATTTTGTTATTTTATTTATTTTATTTTCTAAATGATTTACCTGTTGTATGTGCTTCCTTGCTTTACTGTCATAAAAGTTTTAAATAAGATATCTTTAAAGTGAGGTATATTTTAAAGTCTATTTATTTTGCTAGTTTATATATTTTTACTAGCTAGGAAATTTACTTGTTTTCAATGTGCTTTAGAGTATAAGTCCGGTCTGTGTAACAATTTCTCAAAACTTGTGAGCTAAAACAAAACAAAAAAAAAATAAAAAAATAAAAAAAACTGTAATCATGGCGGCAAAACAAATTCCGATAAATATCATTCAATTTGATGGAGATCCAGATTTACTTAAATTTTTCTTTGACCAAATTAGAGTCTGTGCGGAAATTAATAAATATAACCCACAGACAACAATTGCAATCTTAAAGGAAAAGTTATTTGGGCCTGCACAAAAATTTCTAGCACAAAACCCCGACCTGCAAAAGATAACAGACCTCGATTTGCTGGAAAAAGAATTTGCGTCATTCTGCGCCCCCCCCCTAGTAAATGTGTTGCCTCTGTTGAATTGTCCAGTTTAACACTTATGCCTTCTGAGACCATAAAAAATTTAGCTCATAGACTAAATGTTCTTGCGGCGACTGTTTATGCAGATATCAATGACGAAAATGCACGCAACACTATCAAACTCATGAAATTTCTAGAAGCCCTTCCTTCAAATATTAGAATAAAATTACAGGAAGAAGGCATTAATGATTATAAAACAGCAGTTGAAAGAGCGCAAACCCTTCATGAAATTTTAAGGAATGAAAAAATTTTACATTCCCTACCTTCGGTACACAGACCAGAAAATCTCATCGAATCGCAATTGAAAGAAATTTCTGAGAAAATAAATGCATTGTCTTTTGCCCCTCCTGATACTAAAACCGAAACTGAGCAAAAAAATCTGCAGACTAGACCAAAACATTCCGCAGGTGTTTCACGTTTCAAAAAAAATTACAAAAATCGGAGCTACACTAGACGTTATTCCCCACACAAGTTTTCACAAAAAAAAAAACAGTTGTTTGTCAGTTATGTGGCCGAAACAATCACGACGCTCTCTCTTGTTTTAAATGGAAAAGAGCAAATACTCAAAGAAAAAACAATTACACAAATTCCACTCCACAATTTCAGGAAAACTGAAACAGAGATACAATTTTTATGCTGATGGTGTTGTGTCTCAATCTAATACTTCTACATCAGCAACTTTTCTTTTTGACCCTGTTTTACCTAAAATTTCAAGTTCGAGACTAGTTAATTCAGTAGGTTCCCAAACTTTTGACTCCATTAAGATAGCAAATAACACCAGTACACAAACAGAATGTGATAATGTTCAGATAATTTGTAGTGTAAACACTATGTCACCATCCCTTCCTCTTGTTAAAGCCACTATAGCAAACCATGATATTACTTTATTGGCTGATTCTGGTAGTAGTATATCTTTACTTTCACAAAAATTATTGAATCAACTTAAACCTGTCTTAAAATATAAAAGACTGTCCACTGACGTCAATATTAAAACTGTCAATTCTGATGTCTCATTTTCCGCCTGCATCAGAACATCCATTAAGCTAAAACAAAAAGCGTTTTCACACCACTTTTATATTGTTGACATACCTGAGTCTTCCAGTTTTGAAGGCATTTAAGGTTTCGATTTCATAACTAGATACAATGTTGTCATCGATACTTTTAACAAGTGTCTCCATGTCAACAATAATTTCTCTGTTCCTTTAAAAACCAGTAAAGATTCTTCTGGAGAGAAACAATCAAAATCATGCAATTCTTTGAGTGATGTTGTAATGAATCAAGCGGTGTTCTTAACTCGAAAAATAATATTAGAACCCCAACAACAAATATGGTGCTCTGTTTACACTTCCAATAACATCAACAATAACAGAAATTATCTATTTGAATATTTGGCACAAACAAAAGAATTAATAGGAAATGATGCCATTATTCAAATGAACAAATTATCCAATAAAAGAAAGAAAACTTCACAAATACATCATTTCTTCTCAATAACACTAAAAAACACTTCTGAAAAGACCATTCATCTCCCTAAACACACAAAAATAGGTCAATTATCTGAGATTGAGGAAATTCGCGACTATACTTCTGAAATGTCTGACAAGCAAAATAACTCAGAACAGCACTTTGTAAATTTCATTCAGGCGTCTAATGAAAGCTTACAAAAAAGAAAGCAGGATTTATCGGCTAAGGATTTTAATATTACTCACTTAAATTCGAATGAAGCAAAGAACCTAACTAAATTGTTACTTAATTATTATCCTGCCTTTTCCAAATCATTAGACACACTTGGTCATACTGATAAAATTGTACCTGATTTGAAATTCATTAATGATTACCCCATAAAGACTCTCCCTTTCCCTCTTCCCCAAGCTGTGCAGAAGGATGTTTTAAATCAAATCAAACAGTTGCTTGATGCCAAAATCATTGAACGTCATTGTTCCGAATGGACCTGCCCCATGCTCCTTGTTAAAAAGAAACCAGACGGTACAGGTATACAGAAATATAGACTCGCATTAGATCTCAGAATGGTTAATACTATAATTCAAGGTTCGTCCTATCCACTTCCAAAAATTCAAACTATTATTTCAAATCTTTCACAATATCGTTTTTTCTCTTCTCTTGACTTTCATCAGGCATATCATCAGATTGATTTGCCTGCAAAATTTCAAAATCAGCTCGCATTCACTACAATGTTCGGTTCTTTTCGGTATAAGAGATTAGTATTCGGATTAAAAACAAGCGCCTCAATTTTCCAAGCTTTAATGGACTCCTTACTTGATGAATTACAGTTAGAAGGTGTCTATACCTACCAAGATGATCTTATTGTTGGTGCCAATTCATATCAAGATATGGGTGATAAGTTGGATAAAATTCTTGCAATATTAGTAAAATATAATTTAACGCTGTTCCCTAACAAATGCACTTTTCACAAAACCAGTTTAGATTATCTTGGATTTCACATAGAAAATCAAACTATTTCTCCTGTTCAGTCGAACATTGTAAAAATAACATCTTTTCCAACACCTACAACTAAACGACAATTAAAAGCACTCATAGGTGTCATTACATTCTACAAATCTCTGGTTCCACCCTTTTATGAACTTGTGCAGCCTCTCATAAACTTAACTACTCCAAAAGCCAAATTTAAGTGGACAAGTAAACATCAAAAAATTATGGACACCATACAGAAGATATTCTTTAATCCACCCATGGTTAGATTACCTGATTGGAACAAAAAGTTCTATTTAAATACTGATGCATCAAATATTGCTATTTCTGGCGTCTTACTACAAGAACATGATAAACAACTATTACCTGTTGCGTACTTTTCAAAATCTTTAAAAGCATCAGAAAAACTAGTTGGATGTGTCAATCCCAAAACTTTCTTCTATCTCACAAGTACATTTTAATATTAAAAAAAAAAAAAAAAAACGTGGTGACCCCAAAGTTATTCACTATCGAATTTCCTCGAACATTTGACCTAGCCTAATGAGATTCTGGTATCCGAAAAGCCTAAAACGCAAAATTTAATTAATATTCTGAGAAAATGAGCTTAGTAGTGCCTCATGTTGGATAATTTATACTAAAACCTAATAAGCATCTATTTATGTCAAGACATAACAGAATCTGAAATTTAATGGAATTTCGTCCATTAGTTCTTGAGATATAGTTATAACAAAAAAATTTGCAAAACGTAGCACAGCAACACTATATCTAGGACAATTTATGTTAAAACGTAAAAAAGCGTCTAATTATGTTATGGTGTAAAATAATCTGAAGTTTGATGAAATTCTGTGCATTAGTTCTTGAGATATAGCTAGTTTTAAAAAAAAACGTGTAAAATATGGCACAGCAGCACCATCAGTTGAAGGATTTATAACAAAACGTAATCATCGTGTAATTATGTTATGTCATTTTGTAACAAAATCTGAAGTTTGATGAAATTCTGTGCGTTGGTTGTTGAGATATAGCTATCGGAAAAATCGTGCAAAATGCAGCATAGCTGCACCACCTGTTGCAAGGTTAATACCAAAATGTAATCAGCGTCTAATTATGTTATATAATATAGTGTAACAGAATCTAAAATTTGATTAAGTTCTCTGCATTAGTTCTTGAGATATAACTATCGCAAAAATCGTGCAAAATGTAGCATAGCAGCGCCACCTATAGGGCAGTTCACACCAAAACCTTATGAGCGGCTATGTATCGCAAGGTATCGCGGAATCTGAAGTTTGGTGAAATTCTGTGCATTAGTTCTTGAGATATAGCTATCATGAAAATCATGAAAAACGTGGCATAACAGCGCCACCTGCTGGCCAATTTACACCAAAACTTAATCAGCATTTATGTATATCAAGGGGTCACAGAATCTGAAGTTTGGTGAAATTCTGTGCATTAGTTCTTGAGATATAGCAATCTGGAAAATCATGAAAAAGTAGTATAGCAGCGCCACCTGCAGGCCAATTTTCACCAAAAACCAATAGGCACTAATTCATATCAAGGTCTAACTGAATATAAAATTTTATTAAATTTCGAGCATTAGTTCTTGAGATAGAGCGCCCACAAATTTCTTGTCACATACAGACAGACACACAGACAGACAGACAGACAGACAGACGGACAGACTCACAGACAGACATTTTCTAAAAATAGTCAAAACGTGTTCAGGACCTTCTAAAACGTATAAATCCGTCGAAAACCGGAAGTCGAAAATTTTCATGAATCCAATACTGCTTTCAAATATTATTTATACAACAGTGAATTTGTAATCCTTTCAGATAGTAAACCCCTGGAAAAGTACAACAAAACTACAAACCCGGCTGATATTATCTCTCGTTGGCTCATGAATCTCTCAGAATACACATACAAATTTCAACATATTCCAGGTAAAAAGAATGTACTCGCTGACTATTTATCTCGCTGTAACTTTGAAAATAATCAACAGACTTTAGCTACAAACCCTGAACTTATTTATGATACTCAACCCTTACCTATTGTAGAATGTGATACTCCACACTCCAGCTCGAGTGATTCTAATAGGCATGTTAACTGCCTTATTTCTGGTACACAAACAAATCCTGACCCTTTATTAGAAATTTCGAATGAAACATTTGCTACTGAACAACAAAATGACCCTACTTTGTCTGTTGTTTATAAAGAAATCTTAAAGAAAGGATCGTCTCAAAAATTTCCTAACTACTTCATTCATCCTGATTCGAAAGTATTAATGTTAAAGAAGGAAAATATTTTTAATAACACTTTTTCGTATCACATTATTCTTCCAAATTCACTTAAAAGCAAAGTCTTAAAAATTTCACATTTATCCCATTTTGGCTTTAATAAAACTTACGAATTCTTGTCAGGTAGATATTTTTGGAAGGGTAAGTATGTAGACACTTTAAACTTTGTTGCATCCTGTATCAAATGTCTTCAAACTAAACATCATCAAACTCCACCCGCACCTTTGCAGCCCACATACACTCCCAGGTACCCTGGTCACACTATCAGTACTGATCTCCTTGGACCGTTTACTAATGGAAAATATGTTTTAACTATCACTGATCATTTTTCGAGACATATTGAACTCTTTCCACTTAATGACATATCTGCAAGTAAGGTTGTTAAATGCTTATTCTCTTACATAACCACCTTTGGAAGACCTTCGGTTGTCTTATCAGACTTAGGACCCCAGTACACTTCTCAGGTATATAACATTTTTAATGATACATTGGGAATTAAGGTATTACACAGTTCTGCCTCGAGACCACAATCAAATGCGATAGCAGAGCGAATCAATAAATCAATCAAATATTCAGTCAATATTCTTTTACAAGAAGGTCATTCATTCGAAAATGTTGTATTTATACACAAGTCACTTTATAACGGCTCCAAACATACAACTACATTGTACTCTCCTAATTTTCTTCATTTTGGACGCGAACTTTCTCTAATTTTTGACACTTTTGATCAGTCGTGCAACCAACCCTTTCTTGATAAACATATTGAAGTACACAAATTACTTGATGATTTGAGTAAGATATATAACAAAGCTTATAACAACATTAAATCTGCTCAAGATAAAACATATAAATATTACGGTCAGAAAGCTAAATTAAGATCCATTTTCTTAAAAGATATTGTATATCTAAAATCAAATGACAAGTTTAAAACAAAGTATACTGGTCCATATATTGTCACTTGTAAACATTCCCCTGTGTCATTCTCAATTAAAAGGTTGTATACTCCTGATAACACAGCATTTCGGGTACATATTGATAGACTTTTACTAGCACCTCCTCGTTATGGACATTTATTTGATGCATCAAGTCATATAAACAACACTAACTTTAATACGTTTTATCAACCTCACACATACAATCTAAGAAACAGAAGCTAATGTAAAAACACTATTTATTATTTTTTAAGTCATGTTTATGATACCACATATCCAACCAAAGAGCTCATGGTTGTGTGTATGTTGTTTTTGACTGATCTTTAACAATATCATGGCTGGTCCATCACTGTTGCTCTGAAGATCTCTTAGGAACAATATTAGGTATCATTGTTATCCTTTAACACTTAGATATGTCTTCATACTCACTTAAATTTTAGTTACTTTTTATTTTGTTTCTTTTTGCAGTACACTTAAAATTTCTTTGACAATATTCATTAATTCAATATTTTTCCACTAGCTAACCTCCCACTTAACAATTCCTGTACTATAAGTCAAACATATTATAGTTAGATAAACAGGTACTGTAGTCTAGAAAAGTAAACAAATGATTCATGTAATTAAATAGAACACAGTTTTCATATATGACTTGTTCATCCCCCCCACTCGATTGTGACACATTTTTCGTCTCTCTTCACTCTAGGATTGTCTGCCCATATTAGTTATTATATGATATACATTTTTTTTGTTTTTTTTTCTTTTTGAATTCTTCCCTTCGAAGTCTTGTTCCCGTTCAAAATTAATGCCCTAAGGGTTCAAGCTTCATTGTGTTGAGAGACAAAGTTTTGGAATTGGAGTTTCGATTCAAATTTTTGAATTGTGATTCCAATTCACAACAATTCAAATTTTTTTCATGTAATTCGACGTGGGCTCCTTCAGAAGACCGCTAGTGCCTTCGGGGGAGCATCACAATTCCCTCCTCATCTAAGGCTAGGCCCTAAGCCGATGCCATAATACTTGTGTTGTACACTAGATTCAGGGTGACGCAAATTTTTATGGGCGTGCTTGGAGCACCTTTTTTTTGTCATCCTATGCTTCGGCATGAAACATTTTTTACAAAAACATTTTTATTTTTTTAATATACATCATATTACTTTTTTTAATTTTTTGAAAAATATAGTGCTATTATGTTATTTTTGTGTATTGCCATTTTATATTCATTTAGTATTAGTTTCATGTTTTGTGTATATGTTTCAAAATTTTTACTTGTGTCATGATAACAATCAAAGCTGCAGTAATATTTTTGTACTGTCTGAGTCGACTCAACTTCTACATATAAAAATACAGTACTAGCTTGGATCCATATACAGAAATAGTAAAAAAATATAGAAACTTTAGAACTGCTGACTGTTTTTGAATACAAATGTCTCCATTATCATGACGTCAAATTTCTACAGATACATATAAAAAAAAAACTTTTGCATTTATGTATGTTTTTATGTTATAATATTGTATGCTAGCCTATGCACATTGGACAGCAAAAGTTTTTTTTGTGGTGCACCGGGTGATATATATAACGATTATTTCGTTATATATTGGTTATTTTCTTAAATTATTCCTTTACACCCCCCGTCTCTGTTCAATTCAAAATTAGTTTTAAGTTGTCCTTCATTCCTTTTCCATTTTTCTTGCTTATTAATTCTCTAACCGAAAATCGGCAGCTGCTTAACTTTATCTGTGAGAAATACACTCACATATTAATCAACCGTTTAAAACAATTTCCAGATGTCTGCTGTTTCCGATCGAAGCAATTCTGCATTACCTTATAAGGAGATCATCTCTGTTTCGCAGTTAAAATTTATGCTTACGCTTCTTTTTCCTTTCTCGACAAAACCCTAAAAAGAATTTAACATCTGCGCAGTAAAATCTGATGTCCCTTCGGTGTGCTTCTTTATTAGACAAAACAACACGTGTAACATTTATCGTTTGGCAACCTTTCCTTTCCCATCCCAGCTGGGAAACCAAATTGAATTCTGATCTTGCTGGCTGCATTTTAACTGTTATTTGGCGTATACTATCCATTGTGCATGGGCGAACTTGTGTATGTTGGCAATTTTCTATCATGCCAAAAGTGGCGGTTTGTTGCTATGTACGAGGCCTCTTGACTCACTGCTCTCGTCTTGTGAAGTTGCTAATCGCTGTTCGGAGATTTTCTCCGAGTACTGTATGTGTGCCCCCCTAGTAATACCATCTGAATAAAGAATAACTTAGCAATCATTGTGGGGTTTTTTCGTACATCTGAACCTGGACTACTATACGTGATCATGCCTTTTCTAAGTGTTCTAATAGAATAGCAGCTACTACGCCACAAGAATCTCTATTACAGGGGGGGGGGGGAATGTTATTTTATAAACAGTCAAGAAAAAGCTATATAAAAGTTGTAATATGCTTTAACTCCAAGATCAAAGGAAAAATACTTCTTGTGGTCATTTCTTATGAAACTTATGGAGAAAAAGTTCTAAAAATGTTTCTTACATATAGGAGTAGAATATATTTCATACTTGCATCACTGAACATAGAAATGCCACTTGGCAATTAAACAATACCATAACACTTTATGCCCCGACAGTTCCATTAAAATAACTGCTTATAAATTTCATTTAATGTATCGATTAGGACTAATGAAGTTTAGAATGAGTTATAGATACTTTACTTGATCTTATTTCGAAAGCATGTGGTTAAACAAAGCAGAAATATTTTGGTGATTTAATTTCTTTTTTGCTTGCATCTCTAATTTGTTATGGTTAACTGGCTCAAGGGTGATCTTGCAGAGGAATGCATTGGAAGAATTTTTAAAAGAATCTCTTCTTTTATTATATTGTGATATATATGGTTATATATATGATGTCTTTTGGCTTTAAAAATGAAACAGCTATACAATTATGTTTGCTCTAAAATCTGAATGGATTCATTTTTCGACAAATGATTTACGTCTTGAGTAATAATCGATTGTTTTCTCATATTGAGCTTTGTCAGACTATCGCGCGCAGAGATTCCATTCTAAATGACAATTCTAACAGTATTTAAAAAAGAATGCCGATATCATCAAAAAATGGTAAAAAGTATTGGACTTCATTGTTTTCGAACAAGAGCACCTGACAATTCCATTATGAAAAAAAAACTGAATTCAGGAATATGTCGTATATTGATTGGTCGTATATTAATTAAAATATTTAAAAACATTTCTATTTAAACATTATATTTTATGATAGTTAAAATTTTTATTTGGAATGGAATTTTATTAATTTCTTTTCAGGTTCCCTCTTTTTCAAAATTAAAATGTATATTAATCATTATTTCCTTGAATAATTCTTATAATATCCTTTCCTGGATGCACTTAACCATTTTTCATTTCCCTGCTACCTTACTTTTCTCCCTCCGCATTATTATAAACATTTTTTTTTTCGTTTAATGATTTATAAATGTCGCGTTATATGGCGAGAAAGAGACTGAAATCTGTTTAACAGTTCAGTTCACAGTTTGAAACAACCTCTAATGAAAATCTGTTTATATCTATACTTTTTCTAATCCCTTAAGAATCGGTATAGACAGGTTTCACAATATAATTTGAAACTTCACCATGATTTAAAAAAAAATTGATCAATAGTAATAAATTTTAGAAAACATTTTTCGCTATCAGAAAACTCGTGACATTATTTTGGGTATTTGGTATTTTATATATTATTACACAACAAAAATAATACAAAATAATAATAATATTATTATTATTATTATTATTATTATTATTATTATTATTATTATTATTATTATTATTATCAGTTTTAAACATTTAATATTTTAGTTAAATGAAAAATATCGAAATACTTTTTAAAAAATGAAAAGAGATTAAAGTATGTATCCTTTCAAATAGTAAATTAAATGAATGCAATATGCATAATTATATAATTATATAATATATTAATATAATAAAAGTTATTTTAATATTTTGAAACATTTCATTATAATACTATTCAAAATATCATTATAATGATATATAATCTTATGGAAAAGAATAATAAAGTAAAATAAGTAAACATAAGTAATATTCTTTGAATTTGTCAGTGTTCATCTAAAGAAATTCGCACATTAGTATCATCATTTAGTTTCACATTAGTATTTATTTTCAGTATAATGGCTATTCTTATCCATTTACAGAAAATGTCATTCCCTAAGCATTTTAGCATTCGACTACAATAAGGTTCTTGACAAATAGTTTACCTAAGTACGCCTATTGTGCGGTGGAAAGAAGGAATGTTTGAAAAAACGCCTTCTTTAGCGCAGGACAGGAACAACGGGGGAAAGTACAACCGCGTACAAGCGCTTATAACCATTTCAGTGTAAGAAAAGGTAACCATCTAAACGCGCTTATAACCATTTAGAAACGGAATACTTTGAGCGTGTATAGACGCCCATAACCATTTAGAAAGGAAATATTCCGGGCGCGTGTGCGCACTTGTAACCACGAAAGGGTTAAAGGAAAAATATAAAAAAAGAACTAAAATTTGATAAACTTTTGTGCTTGTTTCATGCATTCCATGTTCATCTAAATATCCATCAGGTTCCAGTCTTCTGATTTCTTTTTCAAGAAATCCAAAACGAGAATTTTCTGCGAAAAGAGTGGAATCTGAATGTTTTCAGGGAATGAGTACGTATGTTTTCATTTTACCGATATATTCTTCTACACTATACAGGGTAGATCTAAACTTTTGGACAAAACATTGAGTAAGAGTACACATCATTACAAAAAATATTAAATAAGAAACTAAAGGTCCCAAATTAATTTAAGTCTATGTTAGGTAGCTTTCATTACAAAAAGTAAAAAGCTACATATTGCAGCCGTCCGGAGGAAAGCACTTCCAGAAAATTTTGGTATATTTTCACCAATCATGACCCCCAGACGCCAAAACCATATATATATATATATATATATATATATATATATATATATATATATATATATATATATATATGATTTTTGTCATGCTGTAACTAACGTATTTATGAACCGATTTGAATGAAACATGGTATAAACGTAATACATACAAATGTCTCGAAGGAGTTCGTTAGCCAGCATCATCCGCCATCTTGTTTCAAAATGGCGGCCATTTAAAAAATTAAAAAAAAATTAAAATTTAAAATAAAATGCGAAAAAATTAAAAGTTGGAAAGTATTTTTCTTTTATGTATTATAACTTAAAACAACAATACCAGAACACCTTTTTTTGTCTGTAACATAAAAAATAATAGAGTTATAGCACTTTGAATTTTTCTTATATTTGACATTTTGAAACGATCTGATTTTTGTCACGTGGTAACACGCGTATTTATAAATCGATTTGAAAGAAACTTGGTATGTACATAGTACATACAAATTTCTCGAACGAATTTGCTAGCCAGCATCATCCCGATAATGTTTCAAAATGGCGGCCATTTAAATTAAAAAAAAATTTTTAATTAAAATTAAATGCGAAAAAATTAAAAGTTGAGAAATATTTCTCTTTTATGTGTTAGAATTAACAACGATTCCAGAACACTTTTTATTTTGTCTTTATCTTAAAATGTGATTGAGTTATAGCACTTTGAATTTTTCTTATGATTGATATTTTGAAACGATCTGATGTTTGTCACGTGATAGCACGCGTATTTCTGAAGCGATTTGGATGTAACTTTGTGTGTACATAGTACTTAATGAGGCCTGGACCGAGTTTGTTAGCCAGTTCCACCCGCCATTTTCTTTCAAAATAGTGGCCATTTAAATTAAAAAAAAATAAAATTTAAAATTAGGTACAAAAAGGTGAGAAATTGAAAAGGATTTTTCTTTTATCCATTTAACCTTGATACAAAGATTCACGAACATTTTTTGTTTCGTCCGTATCTTAAAAAATATCTGAATTATAGCACTTTTAATTTCTAGTGTTGCTCACATTTTAAAATGATCTGATTTTCGTCACATGATAATATGCGTATTTATAACCGATTTGGATGAAACTTGGTGCGTACATAGTACTTGCTGATGTCTGGACCGAGTTCGTTGGCCAGTTCCATCCGCCATCTTGTTTCAAAATGGCGGAATATTATTTTCTTTATTAAATTTTTAAATTAAGTGCATAAAATGTAACAAATTGAAAAGTTTTTTCTTTTGTGTGTTTGACCTTGATACAAAGATTCCAGAGCATTTTTTGTTTCATCTATATCTTGAAAAATGGTTGAGTTATAGCACTTTCGATTTCCAGTGTGGTTTCATTTTGAAATGGCCTGAAATTTGTCGCACGATAATACGCATATTTATAAACTGATTTGGATACAACTCCGTGTGTACGTAGTACATATCAGTGTCTTGACCGAGTTGACTGTCCAACTTCATCCGCCATCTTATTTCAAAATGGCGGCCATTTAAGTTTGTCAAACATCTTTTAAATGTATAAGGAAGTATAAACAAAAAATTAGAAAGTGAAAAAATGTTCTTTCTAAAGTATTTATCTTAATAATAAATTCCGGAGTATTTTTTGCCTTGTCCTTACGCCTGAGATATAGCAGTTTGAATTTTTAATGTGGGTGACATTTTTTTAAAAATCATTTTGCCCGTGAATGCACTCGTATATATTAATCGATTTCGATGTGAGTGTGCATGTGCACATGAATTAAGATTTCAACCAACCTCATTGTTTTGTTTTATCCATCATGTATCTTTAATATGGCATACACTTCAGGATACAGTGGAATTTGACGACTATCTAAATCGCTGAAAATGAAACCAGGTTGAATAAAATATGACTAATTTCTAAATGTTCCTATTAATATTCAATTTTGACAAAAACTAGCATTAAATCTAATAAAATCGGTTTCCACTGATTTGAGCTTCGTATGTTTGAATAATATAACTTAATTTAAAATAAATAAATAAATAAGTATATGAAAGCTACCTCTTCCTCCCGGCATTGCCGGAAGGTCTTTTTTTTTTAAAGAATTTAATGAAACATAAAACAATAATGGTAAAAAATAGCTTTTTTTTTTCTCCAAAGTCTAAAGGTACCTCTATCGGTATTTTTTTAACTTTATCTTTAAAATTTATTTTCAAAAAAATACTCATATAAAGAATAATTTTAGTGAAAACCGCAAACGAGCCGTTTAATTTTCCCGTTTATTATAATCACTTGAAATGTTAGACTCTAAAGTTTAATGACGCCTGTCTCCTCCGGAAGACGTTTGCGATCGCAAGTTTCTCGTTTAATATTACTTATCTCGATATGTACTATAACAACTTAAAGTTTTGCCTAAGAATTTAGATTCACGCTATATAATAAACTTCTTTAGAATGGAGTTAGTAAACTTGAAATATCACACTTTAAACATATTTCACTTTATAACGTTTTTTATATCAAACACATTTTTAAAACATTTTCTAGTGAAATTTTTAATGTGCGAAAAGAGTAACAAGAGAATATGTTAGTATTTATTCATTAACTTACCTTCCAGTCCGTATTTTCACTCATATTTCAAAATATCATGCACTCTGTTCTGATGCAAACGTATTTAAAACTACTCGTAGGGAGCCACCATAATACTTACCTATCATGGATATGCTTACAATATTATATGAAAATGAAATCTACAAATACTTAATTGGGTAACAGAAGCATCCTTATAACTCCAAAGTAATAATTATTTACACTTACAACTTACTACGTTGGATTAAACTTTCATTTCCAATTAAAATATATCTTTGAATTGAAATTTGAATGAAATACAGAGTCATAAAAAATGGAAAGATGTGGAAAACATTATTACAAATATGTCAGTAACTTGTTATCCGTTTGACTTCAGTCTTTATGCAAAATTTATGTTTTTTATTGTCTTTTAAATTCACTCTTTAAAATCAAATTTCAAAACTTTTTATATGCCTTTCATCCGAATGACTATTTCCAGGGTCCAAAAAAATTGTTCCCAATAATTGAGGAAACTGATATTAGATAGACTTATTTTCATTCTTACTTACTACGTACATATCAAATTTCAAGTCTCTATCTTAATTTATTTGGAAGATAGAGTGTTAAAAGACACCGACAGATAAAGGGCAAAAAAAACTTTTAATATGTTTTTTGGAATCTCCAGAGTCTGAAATGTGTAAATATTTTAAAAGAGTGCTTAAGATTTTCAAAACGATTGCATGACTTACCCTGTGTAACGTATAATGGATAAGTAAAAACGACTATACAGCTGATATTATATTTAATGTAATTATTTTTAACAATGAAGTTATGTGTGTGACATCCAGTACATTTTTCTCAAATACGAATTATACTACAGGTTTAATAAATAGAAATTTTTGTAATAATATGCTCACTAACATCTTTTTTTCAAACATTTGTTAGAATGTCATTTTCGTTTTCGACAACGCTTTCTAAAAAGAATGTAACTTTAGAAACATATCTGCAACTGAATTGGAAAAGTAAAAAAAAAATTACAGATGGATTTCAGCTATCCAATTAAATATATATATATTTTATCTCGAAATGCAAGCGAAATATCAGAAAGTTATTCTTTCCAAAAGTTTTAGTATTAGCTTCCGGGTGTCTTCCCCTACAGGGACAGGAAACTTAAGATGCTGCAATTGGTTATGTATAACCAATTGAGTGATCAGACTTCCCTTTTTTACGGCAGAGTCTCCAATTTAAAGTCCTGGCACTTGAAAAATTTCATAAATATCCCAGTTTTTGATGAAATTTTCTAATTTTCAATGTTTATAAAATTTAGATTTTCAAAAGCATAAATAAAGTTCAGTTCATTAAAGAATCAAAAACATAAAACGAATTCCATTAAACTCCCTAGAGTATAAATAATTTTTGTTCTTTTTTAACACTGCTAGCAAAAAAAAGCTTTTAAATAAAGAACATACTTAACGAACTTAAACTGAAGATTTGTTTTAATCTAGCTATTTTAACTTTTATACTCTAATGGGACTTTTAAGTCAAATTTAAGAATAGAGAACTAAAATTGTATTTAATCTGTTTATTTATAAAAATTATGATACTTAACATTCAAAATACTTTGATGGATTATATTCAGTAATCACAGCAATAAAGTAAAATCTAAGTATTTTCTTTTGTGGTTATTTTCTCATCCATTTGTATGATATTATTTTTTCTTCTATTGAAAAATATTTTACGAAAAAATTCCCACTACAAAATACTTCTTAGCGAAAAAAAGTAGAATTTCAGTAAAATTATTTGGATTGTTCTAGTAAGAATTGTGTGGTTTACATTGCGGTATTTTTTGTTGATTTACCTAATTATTTTTTTGTAATTATGCAACATACAAACAAAATCTAACTATCGATTTATTAAAATTATTTTATTTAAAAGTATACCTAAAAATCAAATTCTTATTATATAAGATGTTTTACGTATCTGCAGTCATTAAAAAAAAAATGACTAAAAAGAAACAAAATTCTGATTTATAATTCGAAAGGTTTAAGGGTATGAATAGGTAAATTCTCAAAATATATGTTTACACATCAGTCTTGTATTATCTAATTTTGTTAGAGATGGCACGATGAGTCAGAGACTCATAATCACTGAGTCTAAAAATTCAAACTATTGCTTTATAGAAACAATTTCATTTAAAAGTATCTCTAAAAATCAAATTATTAATTTATTCAATTTTATTTAATTTATCAAATTATTAATTAATTTTATTAAAGATATGTAAAATTCCGATTTATAATAGGTGCTATATTAGACGTTACGGGTATGAATAGGTAAATGTTCAAAATATATTTTTATACTTCAGTCTTGTATCTGCTAACTTTGTTCGAGATGGGAAGATGGGACTGATACTTATGATCACTGAGTGGAGAAAAATTCTAACTAACGGTTTATTAAGGCAATTTCATTGAAAAATACATCTAAAAATCAAATTTTTAAATAATTTGTTTTGCGTATCTTCAGTCATTAATGAAGAAAATTATTAAGAGAACCATATTGCGATTTATAATTCGGAAAATAAAAATGTTAAGGATATGAACGGGTGAATTCTCAAAATATAGGTTTATACTTCAGCTTTGCATCATCTAACTTCTTTAGAGATTGGATGATGGCACAGAGATTCCCGATAACTGTGTCAAAAAATTTTAACTACCGATTTACTGAAAAATTTTCTTTAAAAGTATCTTTAAAAATGAAATTGTTACTATATAAGATGTATTGAATATTTTCAGTCATTAAAGAAGATAATTACTAAAGAGATTTAAAATTCTGATTTATAATTCGGAATATTAAAAGGTTAAATGTATGAATAGATAAATAAATGTTAAAAACATATGTTTACATTTCAGTCTTGTCTCGTTAAATTTGATTAGATGTAAAGATGACACAGTTATTTACGATCACTGAGTCTAAAAGTTCAAACTATCGATTAATTCAAAAAGTATCATTTAAAAGTATCTCAAAAAGTCAAATTGTTGCTATATAAATTTTCTTGCATATCTTTACTCATTAAAGAAGATAATAACTAAAGAAATGCAATATTCTGACTTACAATTCAGGACATGAAAGGGTTAAGTGTATGATTAAGTAAATGTTCAAAATATATTTTTACACTTCAGTCTTGTATCTGCCAACATTGTTCGAGGTGGGAAGATGGGGCAGAGATTCTCGATCACTGAGTGTAAAAAAATTCTACTATTGCTTTATTAAAGAAATTTCATTTACAAGTCTATCTAAAAATCAAATTGTTATTACATAAGATGTTCTGCGTATCTTCAGTCATTAAGGAAGAAAATTACTAAAGAGAACAAAAATTCTGATTTATTATTTGGAACATAAAAGGGTTAAAGGTATGAAAAGGTAAATTCTTAAGATATTTGTTTATACACCAGTCTTGTATCTGCTGTTTTTCTTAGATATGGTAAGATGCGGCAAGAGTTTTTTTTTAACACTGTTACTAATAACTTCTAACTATTTGTTTTTAAAGCAATTTCTTTTAAAAGTCCACCTAAAAAACAAGTTTTTTTACATAATTATTTTTCATATCTTCGGACATTAAGGAAGAGGTTCCCAATGAGACGCAAAGTTCTGACTAATAAAACGGTTATTTTTATGAATGGGTAAAATATATGTTTAGATTTCAGTCTTGTACCTGCTAATTTCTTGCAGATGGGAAGATAGGGAAGAGACTCTTGAACAGTGAGTGTAAAAATCTTCAAACTTTCGGTTTATTAAAAGAATTCCATTTAACATTTATCTAAAAATCAAACTGTTAATATACAAGATGTTTAGCGTATCTTCAGTTTTTAAAGAAGATAATTACTGAAGAATTATGAAATTCGGACTTATATTTCGGGACATAAAAAAGGTTAAGATTATAAAAAAGTAAATTCTCAAAATACATTTATAGACTTCAGTCTCGCATCGTCAAATTTAGTTAGAAATTGGTAGATGAGACAGAAATTCGCGATTGCGGAATCTAAAAATTTGAAAAACTTATAAATTTTAACAATTTTATTTAAAAATATCTCCAAAATCAAATTGTCACTATATAAGATGTTTTACATATCTTCAGTCATTATAGATGTTAATTACTAAAGAGATGTAAGATTCTGATTTATAATTTGGAACATAAAAGGATTAAGGGTATGAATATGTGTATTCTAAAAATATACATTTATACTTCAGTCTTCCATCATCTAATTTTTTTAGAGATGGGACGATTGGACAGAGACTCAAGAATTCTGTGTGTAAAAATTCTAACTATAGATTTATTAAAACTATTTCATTAAAAATTATCTCTGAAAATCAAATTGTTTCTGTGTAAGATGTTTTGAATATCTTCAGTCATTTTAGAAGATAATTACTAAAGAGATGTAAAAATCTGACTTATAATTCGAGACAAGAAAGTTTGTAGGTTATGAATAGGTAAATGTTCAAAATATATGTTTATTCTTCAGATTTCAATCTGCCACCTTTCTTGCAGATGGGACGATGAGACAGAGACTCTCGATCACTGAGTCAAAAAAGTTTCTAAATATTGGTTTGTTAAAGGAATTTCATTTAAAAGTGTATCTAAAAATCAAATCGTTTTTATATAAGACATTTTGCGTATCTTCAGTCATTAAGAAAGAAAATTACTAAAAAAAACCAAAATTCTGATTTATAATTTGAAACAAAAAAGGGCTAATCATTAGAATAGTTAAATTCTTAAAATATATGTTTATACTTCAGTCTTGCATCATCTAATTTTGTTAGAGATGAAAAAATGGGACCGACATTTACTATTACTAAGTCTGATAATTCAAACTGTCTATCTATTAAAAAAATTTCATTTAAATGTATCTCTAAAAATCAAATTGTTGCTATATAAGATGTTTTGCATATTTCCAGTCATTAAAGATGATACATTTTAAAGAGGTGTCAAATTCTGAATTTTAATTCGGGGTATAGATAAGTTAAGATTATAAATAGGTATTTTTTTTAAATATATGTTTATACATCAGATTTGTATCTGTTGTTTTGGTTAAGTGGGGAAAGATGAGGCGAGATTTATTCTGACCACTAAAACTTATCTAAAAATCAAAATGTTATTACATAAGATGATTTGCATACCATCAGTCCTTAAGGGAGAATATTACTAAAGAAAACCTAAATTAGGATTTATAAATCGGAACACAACACAATTAAGATTATGAATAGGAATATTTTTAAAATATATGTTTATGCATCAGTCTCATATCGGCTGTTTTTGATAGATATGGAATGATGGAGCAAAAGTTCTTTTGATCACTGAAACTAGTAACTTTTAACTATTGATTTGTTAAAACAATTTCATTTAAAAGTATCTCTAAAAATCAAATTGTTGCTATGTAAAATGTTTAGCATATCGTCAATCATTAAGGAAGATAATTAAAGTGCTGTAAAATTCTCACTTATAATTCGGGACATAAATGGGTTAAGGATATAAATAGGTAAATGTTTTAAATATATGTCTAGATTTTGCTAATTTGTTTGAGATGGGAAGATAGAACAGAGAATCTCGAAAAAAAAATCTAACTATCAGTTTATTAAAGCAATTTCATTTAAAAATATATCTAACTAGTTGGATGTGTCAATCCCAAAACTTTCTTCTATCTCATAAATACATTTTAGTATTTTAAAAAAATGTGGTGACCCCAAAGTTACCCACTATCGAATTTCCTCGAACATTTGACCTAGCCTAATGAGATTCTGGTATCCGAAAAGCCTAAAACGCAAAATTTAATTAATATTCTGAGAAAATGAGCTTAGTAGTGCCTCATGTTGGGTAATTTATACTAAAATCTAATAAGCATCTATTTATGTCAAGACCTAACAGAATCTGAAATTTGATGGAATTTCGTCCATTAGTTCTTGAGATATAGTTATAACAAAAAATTTGCAAAACGTAGCACAGCAACACCATATCTTGGAAAATTTATGCCAAAACGTAAAAAAGAGTCTAATTATGTTATGGTGTAAAAGAATCTGAAGTTTGATGAAATTCTGTGCATTAGTTCGTGAGATATAGCTAGTTTTAAAAAAACCGTGTAAAATATAGCACAGCAGCACCATCAGTTGAATGATTTATAAAAAAACCTAATCATCGTGTAATTATGTTATATGTCATTTTGTAACGAAATCTGAAGTTTGATGAAATTCTGTGCGTTGGTTGTTGAGATATAGCTATCGGAAAAATCGTGCAAAATGCAGCATAGCTGCACCACCTGTTGCAAGGTTAATACCAAAATGTAATCAGCGTCTAACTATGTTATATATTCTAGTGTAACAGAATCTAAAATTTGATAAAGTTCTCTGCATTAGTTCTTGAGATATAGCTATCATAAAAATCTTGCAAAATGAAGCATAGCAGCGCCACCTATAGGGCAGCTCACACCAAAACCTTATCAGCGGCTATGTATCTCAAGGTATCGCGGAATCTGAAGTTTGGTGAAATTCTGTGCGATAGTTGTTGAGATATAGTATCATGAAAATCATGAAAAACGTCGCATAGCAGCGCCACCTGCTGGCCAATTTACACCAAAATTTAATCAGCGTCTATGCATATCAAGGGGTCACAGAATCTGAAATTTGGTGAAATTCTGTGCATTAGTTCTTGAGATATAGCAATCTTGAAAATCATGAAAAACGTAGTATAGCAGCGCCACCTGCAGGCCAATTTTCACCAAAAAACAATAGGCACTAATTCATATCAAGGTCTAACTGAATATAAAATTTTATTAAATTTCGAGCATTAGGTCTTGAGATAGAGCGCCCACAAATTTTTTGTCACATACAGACAGACAGACACACAGACAGACAAACGGACAGACAGACAGACAGACGGACAGACTCACAGACATACATTTTCTAAAAATAGTCAAAACGTGTTCAGGACCATCTAAAACGTATAAATCCGTCGAAAACCGGAAGTCGAAAATTTTCATGAATCCAATACTTTCTTCTTGTAAAGATAGAAGAAAGTAAAAATCAAATTGTTATTACATAAGATGTTTTGCGTATCTTCAGTCATTAAAGAAGATAATCACTAAAGAGATGTAAAATTCGGACATATAATTCGGGGCATAAAAAGGTTGATTTTAAAAATATCTAAAATCTCAAAATATATGTTTATAGTTTAGTCTCTTATCATGTAATTTTGTTAGAGGTGGGAAGATGGGACAGGAATTCACCATCCCTGAGTTCAAAAATTCTAACTATCGATTAATTAAAACAATTTCAATTAAAATTATCTGATTCTAAAAATAAAATTGTTACTATATAAATTGTTTTGCATATCTTCAGTCATTAAGAAAGATGATAACTAAAGGAAAATTTTGGAATGTAAAATTCCTACTTATAATTCTGGCTATAAAGTAAATATGAATATGAATAGGTAAATTTTCATCATATATGTTTTAACTTCAGTCTTATATTTGCTAACTTTGTTCGAGATGGGAAGATAAGACAGCGACTCTCGATCATTGAGTGTAAAAAAATCTAACTATTAGTTTATTAAAGCAATTTCATTTAAAAGTATATCCAAAAATAAAATTGTAACTATATAAGATTTTTGCGTATCTTACCACATTAAGGATGAAAATTACTAAAGATAACCAAAATCCTGATTAATAATTAGGAACATACAATGGTTAAGGGTATGAATATATAAATTCTGAAAATATATGTTTATGCTTCCGTTTGCTTCAGGTAATTTTGTTTGAGATGGGAAGACGGGACAGAAAATCTCGATCATTGAGTCTAAAAATTCTTATTATGTATTTATTAAAACAATTTCATTTAAAATTATCTCTAAAAATTAAATTGTTACTATATAAAATGTTTTGCATATCTTCAATCATAAGAGAAGATAATTACTAAAGTGATGTAAAATTCTGACTTGACAGGGTGACATGAAAGGGTTAAGAGTATGAATAGGTAATTTTTCAAAATATATTTTTATTCTTCAGTCTTGTACCTGCCAATTTTTTTCGTGTTAGAAGATGGAGCAGAGACTTTCGATCATTGAGTGCAAAAGAATTCTAATTATCGGTTTATTACAGCAATTTCATTCAAAAGTATATCAAAAAATCATATTGTTTTAATATAAGATGTTTTGCATATCTTTAGTAATTAAGAAAGAAAATTACTAAAAATTACAAAAATTCTAATTTATAATTAAAAAAAATAAGATTAAGGTTATGAATATGTCAAAAAAATGTAAAATACGGACTTATATTTCGAGACAGGTTAAGGTTATAAAAAAGTAATCACGCAAAAATCTCAGAATATATGTTTATACATCAGTACTGTCTGGAAATTTCAAATATCATTTTATTAAATCATTTATATAAAAGTTTATCTAAAAATATGCTAGTTATTATATAATTTGTTTTGGATAACTTCAGACATTAAGAAAGATAATTATTGAAGAGGAGCACGTTTTTGATTTATAATTCTGTAAAAAAAGGGTTAAGCGTATGAATAAGGAAATTTTCAAAATATATGTCTATAAATCATTTCTGTATCTGCTGTTTTTTCTGAAAGATGGGGAGATGGAGCAAGCGATATCCGATCAGTGAATGGGAGAGGTTTCAACACTTCAGCGTTGAGCTTCTATTTCCTGTTTTATGGTCAATGCACATATCAATGTCATACTGACATGGGTATCTATACACTCAGCAACATACTGTACAGGGTTGAAATGTTGAAGATAAGTCATATTATATTGTAAAGGATGTGCCTCATTTTTTGTATACACTGACGACATATCTAAAACTGAGATTATGATTTTGCCATGATGCAGTTATATTTTGGCAATATGCAGACCGCGTACTTTTAGGAATGCAACAAAGTTTAAATGTAAAACCCCCAAAAAATGTTTTTAATAAAAATCAAGCATTCTTAAAAAATTGCCAAAAAGCATCAAATTTTATAAAAAAAAATTTCTAAAAGATTAACGGACTTCACGGTTATATAATTTAATAACTAGTTTTAATAAAATGGTCAGCAGCAGTTCTTGGTAGTTTTTTAATTGCATTACAATAATTATAATATAGGTTGTTGTATTTTGTGTCGGCCGATTATCTGCGCTATGGGATATAGGCCCTATGGGGAGGGATGCCCTTCGTGGGGGTCTTTCTAAGGGAACCTAACCCGTATTTACGCAAGGTTCGAAGAAAACCACGAAAACTCCGAACGGTTAGGCCGACGGCCGCGATTGGGTTCGAACCCAGCACCTGCCGTCTATCAGTTGAGAGGTCAGACCCTCTCGGCCACTGGTGGGGCCAATTATAATATAGGATTCATAAACCTAATAAATATATTTAAATGGTGTAATATTTAATTAAACTTTTATGGTGTATACAAAAAATTCCGTAAATTAAATTTCAAATTGCTAATAGATGTGTCATTGGTATATATAAACATATGTCACCGTTAAAGCGTAGAACCCGTTATTTAATAAAATGCCTAGTTATTTCATTAAATAATTAACCAAGTCTGTTAAAGAGTGTAAAATTAATAAATTTAAAGTTTTAACAAGTCTTTTTATAGAATAACGGTTGCCTAACTGTTGAAGTATTATAGACAGCACGCGAAATCTGTTTGAACCAACTATAGCTGGTATTAGTCTGTTTTGAATTGTTTATGTCTGTTTTGAAATCAGTATGAATGCTGCATTTTTTAAACGTCTTCTTCGTTACTGACTGTCATTTGGAGCGCATGTTTTGACCAAATGTTTTTACTTTCTTCTATCTTCACCAAGAAGAAAGTAAACGGAAAATGCAACATAAAAGCGCCTCTTGATGTGTGATTTATACCAATATATAATCAGCAATAATATTCAAGGTTATATCTCCGTCTGATTGTTGATGAATAATATCTATTCAATAGTATGCGAAACAGAACAGCGCCATCTGTTGGGCGATTGACACCTAAACATAAACAAAACTATTTTATATCACGGATTTACGGAATCTGATTTTCGGTGAAAATCCGTGCTTTAATTATTGAGAGAGAGCTATTGCAAAAATCGGAAAATTTCAGCTTAGCAGTGCCGCCTGTTGGGTGAGTGACACCAAAGCATACAGAACTATTTTATGTCACGGGTTTACTGATTCTGAAGTTTCATAGAAAACAAAGCATTCATTTTTAAGATAGTGCTATTGCGAAAATCACTAAAAGTGCAGCTTAGCAGCGCCCCCTTTTCAGCGGTTTACTTCAAAAATTAATCAATTTCAATCGATATCAGGGAATATGTGAATATAAATTTTTATTGAATTATGTGCATTAGTTCTTGAGATGTAGTTGTTGCGTAGATCATAAAAAAATACAGCATAGCAACGTCGACTTTCGTGTTATTTACACCAAAAACTAATCAGAATCAATTCATATCAGGAATTACTGAATATGAAATTTAATACATTATGTTCACTAGTTCTTGAGATATAACTATTGCGAAAATCGTGAAAAATGCAGCATAGCAGAGCCATCTGCTGAGCGTTTTACATCAAAAACTAATAAGTTTCAATATATGTCAGGGAATACATGAATATATTTTTTTATTAAATTACGTGCATTAGTTCTTGAGATATAATTGCTGGGTAGATCGTAAAAAAATGCAGCATAGCAAAGCCAACTTTTCAGTGATTTAGACCAAAAAATTAATGAGAATGAACATAAATTAGGAATTGCCTGAATATAAACTTTTATTACATTATGTGCATTATTTCGTGAGATATAGATATTGCGAAAATCGTGAAAAATGCAGCATAGCAGCACCATCTATTAAGAGAATTACATCGAAAACTAAACAGCTTCAATCGATAACAGGGAATACATGAATATAATTTTTATTAAATTCCGTGCATTAGTTCTTAAGACATAGCTGTTGCGCAAATAGAAAAAAAAATGCAGCGTACCAGTATCTGTTTTTGAGTGATTTATATCCAAAACTATTCAGAATCAACTGATGTCAGGGATTGCTTGAATATGAATTTTTATTAAATTCAGTTCATTAGTTCTTTAAAAAGAGTGCCCACAAAATTTATGTCACGTATAGATTTGCAAAAAGTTAGAATCACAAACAGACATTTTGTAAAAATATGTTTATCGTGTTGTCTGACCCTAAGACGTTTAAATACGTCAAAAATCGTAAATCGAGAATTTTCACGAATCCATTACTGTCTTTTGTAAATATAGAAGTAAGTAAAAATAGTAATATAGATTATGTTTTTATATATTATTTATGAAATCATCTATTAATAATTGGAAATGACTTTTAGAATGACTTTAATTATTTGCCATCAGCTAATTAAATAAAAAATTGATTGTTTTGATGTCAAACTTTAAATTTTAAACTTTAACGGTAAGGCAATCGTTATTCTATATAAAAAAAAACTAGTTAAATCATAAAATCCAATAATTGTAGATGTTTAACGGGCTTGATTAGTTAGTTTATGAAATAAAAGAATTATATGCGTTAACTGTAATATATATATCAATACTCACCAACAATGACTGTATGCATATTCATAAACAAGAAAAACTCCAAAACTTCAGTGAAATATATATGTATATTTATAAATTGTTTCTGACACTATATTTTATGCACTGTTCTTATGCAATGCTTTTATATACACATGTATGCATGGCTCATCAATACCCACCAACAATAACTGCATATACAGGGTGTACAGCAAATAACACCCTGATTTCAAAATTTAATTTTTCAAAAACAAAGATCGATAGTAATATGCGGTAAATGGTTTTTTCATTACGTAAGCTGCAAAAATCTTATACAGAATTTTCAAACAGTGAATATTTTGAAAAAATTGCGTTCTGATTGCATAGAATGCTTTAATTTGACATTTTTCTTGTTTTAGATTGCCTGCAGAGAAATACGTTTTCAGTTTACAGTGCAATATTTTAAAGAATTTTCGAAGTAAATTTTTAGAATTTTGAAATTTCAAAAATTTTATTTCAAAAAGCAGCAATCTAAAGCAAGAAAAATGTCAAATAAAAGCAGTCTTTGCAATCAGAACACAGTCTTTTCAAAATATTTACCATTCGAAACTTTTGTATAAGATTTTACAGCTTACCTGATAAACAAACCGTTTACTGCATAATTCTATTGATCTTTGCTTTTGAGAACTTTAATTTTGAAATCAGGATATTATTTGCTGGACACCCTGTATATATATATTCATATGTAGGAAACATTTTAAAAATTCAGTGAAATATACATGCATAATTATAACTTGCTTTTGACACTATATTTTATGCACTGCATTTATGTAATACTTTTATATACATATGTATACCAATAACTCATCAATACTCTCGCCAATAACTGTATATATATATATATATATATATATATATTCATAAAGTGGAAAAATTTTGAAAATTCAGTAAAATACGGATGCATAATTATAACTTGCTTATGACACTATATTTTATACACTGATTTATTTAAATTACGAAGTAAAAATGTAAAACACTTTCTCCAACAAAATCATATTTATGAAATTGTCAACTAACAAAATCGTAATTACGGAATGTGTTTAAATTTTTAAGTAATCATTGGTTTAATGTTTTCACACGTAAAGATCATATATTTATTGTTTTTTATAATTTTTATTATAAATTTAACTAAAGTGTCTGCACAGAATCGCAATACTTTGTCTTGTTTTAGGAAAATACATATTTATAAAATAATGAATGGCTTTTTAATAATGAATTAGCAAAATTATTTTTCTATAGAATATAGTATTAAAGTAACGCTTCAGATGAGAATTTGTAATGATAAATGCCTATTATCAAGTATTTTCATGCTATTATATAATATTTAAAGTGTATTATTTTTTGCTTTATTCAGTGGCTAATAATAAAACTAAAAGTTAGTACGAAAATATTTAAGAAAAGTTTTACTAGATATTTAATTGTTTTAAAGATATATGTAGTGAAATCCTGTTATAACCAATTACTATTGTTTATATAGCAACCTAATAAATATAAAAATTGGTTGCTATGTTTATAGTTATTATAATAATTAATTACTTAATAATTATTATTGTTCAATAAATAATTACGTTCCTACACTTGTTTTTATGGTAATGCATTAAAATAAAGTCATTACAAATTTATATTTGCTTCAAAACTACACCTTGTTTTTAGTTTTAACAAATTACAGTACCAAAACAGTTTAAGAAGCAACGTATGTACCATGTGAAAACTTCAAATTAATTTATATCATTGTGTTCAATGAAATAAAAAAAATTATTCTGATATTTTGCTTTATTTTGGAGGAAAATTAATAAAGTACACTGTAAAAAAAAAATTCAAGAGGTTACTAAAAATTTTTTAGTAAATTCCACAAAATTTTTTAGTAACCATTACAAACTTTTTTTTTTGCAAGCGAAACAAGCATTTCTTTTGTAAACTGAACAAAAGAATTTTTTGTATAACTAACTTAAAAATTTTTAGTATGAGTCACCAAGCAAATTTTAGTAATAGCTCCAAAAATTTTTTTTAATAACCATTACGTGGGCTCGAAGGGCAGGAGCTTCCTTCAAGCTGCATCCAGACTTCTGGAGCGGAAGATTTTTGGCAAAACCGCAATAGATGGCAGCACCAAAAATTCCTACTGCTCCGTCAGGCTATTCATAACCCCTTTATTAACGAGTGCTTACACTGTATACATTCGGGGCGTATTTGGCAGTGGCCAGTATCGTATCCGGGACCTTTTAGCCTGGAGTCCGTTACTATAACCACTATGCTATCAAGGCCACACCAGGTGAGTTTTAGTAATAGCTATTAAAAATAAAAAATTTTTAACTCTATTCGTTGCTAACTTTATTCTAGTAATTCTTACAGATTTTCTTGTAACCGACTAAGATTACTAAAAATTTTTTAGTAATCGCAAGGATCACTAAAGTTTTTTTAGTAGATCGACACTTTTTTTTACAGTGTAATGTATTACATTTTATGAATAAATTATCAAAAAGGTTTCTTATTTCACAATAGAATATTAAAATTACGCTTAGCATAAGAAATTTTAACGAAAAATGCCTACTATCGTGCATTCCAAAGAAAGCTCAAAACATTTAAAGTACAATCCATGCAAGTACACATTCAATATACATGCATACTAATAATACATGGTTAATTAAGTACACGTTATGTATGATATGTAAAAATTTTTATGTATTCAATTTCAAACACTAAGAAACGTTTGAACACAAACCAACAAAATGATGAGTAATAAATCAAAAAGAAATATAAAACACAGAAACATATACACAACGGAAAAGCTTATTCTCATGCATGTTTAAAAAATTTTTACATGAAGAAAATTTTTGTTACGTATGTGCTCATTAGCTGCTTATATTAATTTTATTAACTTTAATTATATTAAAATTTATTTACATTTTTCGGCTTACTTTAAACTTTTCAAAAATTCTCTCCCCCCCAATCCGTTTTTTATGTTTAAGTGCTAAGTAAAGGTATGAAAAAGTATCCTTTCAATTTGTTATAAAAAATATCAAACTAATGTTTTTTTCCGATTCAGTATTTAACAAAAATCACGAAATACCTCAGCAGAATACTAAATAATAAATAATATGGCTAAATTGAAAATTAGACTAAAGAAAGATAGTTATGAAATATAATCTATGTAAGTGGGGGGGAGCGTTCAGCAGTTATTGTACTTATTGTATATAAAATATCTGTACTGCGATGGTTGATGCCTAATATCAAAGCGTCTTTGAAGCCTATATTCCTAGTTTCAGAATCCTGGCTATTATAGAAACATATTTTTGGAGGGAAGAGTAAGGTTTTAAAGAGATTTTAAATGAAGGAAATGAGGTGGAAGGTTGGATTGGAGGTTATGTGGCTATGTGACAGTGGAAGAGACGAGGCTACACCAATATGATTCCGAGTCCAAAGGCAGGAGACTAGTTTCATCCTCTGTCACAAATATAGTCCTATATGCTCCAAATCGGCCTTTCACCTCCATCCATTCTTTTACTGCTCCCTCCAAAAATATGTAATACAGCATCTACGGTTCTGAAACTTAGCACAGAGTCATCTAAGGCATTAAGCTACAGTATCCGATATTCCACATGAAGAACCGCAAAACAAATATTTCATGTAGAGAAAGGCAATAATTATCAAACCACCCGCGTATATTATGTAAAAAATATATATTTTGTTTCACTCAATAATTAAAAATACATTTAAAATATAAACAAAACGTACTTCCATTTTATGCTCAATGATAATTTGCTTATACATAATTTATATGTTAGTCGTGAAATGTACATCAATCTACGCTGCGAAACAATGAATTTTCTTCCCACTAATGAGATCACACGTATTTTCTTCAATTTTATCTTTAAAACAGGCTATAATTAAGAAACACGTGAATAAATTTAACAAGAAAGAAAAATCATGTGTCAAGATAAACTAACATCTCCCATCGCTTTTAGAGTAGTTAAAAAAAAAAAGAAAAAAAAAACTTCCCTATTTAGATAAATAAGGTAAACAAAATATCTAAGTAATCATTTTAGAAAAAGTATATTACATATAAAAAACTGATTTCAGCAATTACCGCATACCGTCAATGGTTATTCCAATTCTTTTGTGCAATCAATATTTGATCAATAAATTATTATATATTCTACATAGTACTCAAAAATGTAGTTTTGTAAAAAAACGCATGATAGGCCGAAAATTCACGATTAAGAATTCGTACCAAAAGAAGGAAACATACTTGAATAATTTTGTACGCCACTGTACATGATTAAATACTGTTCTTAAACACATTATATTAAGCTTTTATATTAAACTACACTTCAATTAAACTAAAACACGCTTTAAACAATTGAAATCGCATTTCCCTAAATTATCATTCATTGGAGGCTATTTATTCAATTATTTGAGTGTTCCTACACATGATTTAACATACATTGCATAGATATATCTTAGTAAATTAAATACATTTCCGCTTGAAAATGCATAACTCAAATGAAAATATTATTGAAGCAAATTACGCTCATATTTAGCAATGCTAACTTACTTAGAATTATAACCCCGCACAGCCCTGTATATTATCTATACTGTTATCCAAACAATGTACTATGCAAAAAATTAGCTAAACTCAAAAGCGCATATCGTAACTAAAAATGCATTTACAGCAGTTATCAACAATATATCACTTTATCAGATACAATACTGGCAAAAATGCTTTGTGTCACTGTAAATAAATAGTATTTTTTTTTTATTCTGAAGGAAGTAATTTGTAGTAAATCTAAGCAACATATATCAATTTCATTATCTTTTAAATTTTGTAAAATAATAAAAATACGCTGCAAATAGGTTTCACCACTATATCATCATATGCCGCAAAGAGTTTGCATGACCTTTGCTTTAACTGAATAATCAATTATTTGCTGTAAATGAATAATCAATTATTTGCTGTAAATGAATAATCAATTATTTGCTGTAAATGAATAATCAATTATTTGTTGTAAATGAATAATCAGTTATTTGCTGCTCATATGCTGAAGAATTTGATTTTATTGTACACTTTGTTGATACATAACAATTTCATTATGTTTGAAATGATGTATCATCATCAATATATACTTGAAACGATTTTTCCTGCCGACCGTAACAATAACAGAATAATTTTGACTGTCTCTGTAAATGAACCCAGGATTATTACACAGTTAATATTCAATAGCGATTGTACGATAATAAATTCCAATAAAATATTATATGAGAAATTTCAAGGCAATCCGACTGAAGTAATGGTATAGAGATTGGACAGACTGACTGATAGAAAGACAAACCGAAGTTATAAACAGTTTTCAATTATTTTGGAGCAAACAAAAGTTTTTCTTAAATCTTTATACAATTTTTCAAAGATTTTAAATTTTAGAATGTGATTATAATTATTTTTTTTTCAAATAGCGGATAATTATCCGAAGAAATAATTCTTTGTTAAAAAAAGAAAATAAAACTATTAGAAAATTGATATTTTATTTTGCTGTAAAAACGATACGAAATTTCCTGAAAATTTTGTATAACCTCTACTGTAATATTAACAATATAGAGAATAAGTACTGGCATTTTTTCTATGATTCTGTAAATATTATTTTTTGTCTTTTGGACAAATATTTTAAAAATTCTTAGCTAACAACAAAAAAAAAAATTACAAAATTAAATGTATATAAGCGAATTCGAAATGGTCTAAAAATACATGTGAGACATTTTTAGTGTGACATATATGTTCTCTGCAAAGAATAATAAAATGAAAATACTTTCAAACATGTAAAATGACAAAAAAAGTCCACCGCAGTCGTAAATTTCGTGCAAATAGGCATTTGTAAATTAATTAAAATAAAATATTGCAGTATTTACAATTAAAGTATTTTCTATTAATTTCTTTTGCATCAATAAACGTAAATTTCTGGATTCTGTTTCATAATTACTCAGAAAAATCAGATTCATTTCATAAATTCGGAATAGTAATTATTGTTTCATTTAACGACAGATATCTCGTGATTGCAGAAAATTCTTCCTGAATTTACAATATAGATTCGGAATTTCTGAATAAAAAGAAAATTCTTAAAATGAATATTTTTGCATAAAATGCAAATTGATTAAATGAAATCTTTTTACCTAAATTGCAAAACATTGAAATATTTAGAAAAAATTATGAATGTCTGTCAATGTACAAATAAAAATAATGTCTTACATTCAGCTTTAGATGGGCGCACATTGTACTAGAAGTAGTCATATTATTCACATATTAAAATTCAGAAAAAATGTACTGATACGCTTAGTATAACGAATTGTTACGTTTTAAAATATAATTCACACACGCACATACATATACATATGTCAAGTTTTACATTTCAAACATTCTACAATTTCAATAAAAAACTTTTGACTAGTTTGTAAGACATTTGACACTAAAATTCAAGAAAATATTTTTCAGAAATGAAAAATGCTTAAAAAATAATAAAATTATATTTTGTAACACACAAAAAATGGTGAGATCATCATGCTTTCAAATATTCAAAATTTGTCAACAAATTCATGCATTTTCTTCCATTTCACTTTTAAAACATTCTGCGATTAAGTTTTTTTTTTTTTTTTTTTTTTTTTTTTTTGTTTAACATGCAAAATATTTGACGAACTAATACAATTTTTTAAAAAAAGTATTCATTTAAAAAAAAATCCTGCAAGATGAGTGCAACACCATTTATATACCACATACAAAAAATTCAAAGCTCAACTTACGTTCTAATATTGAGAGTCAGAAACAAAGTCCAATGAAGTTAGCTAAACTTTCAACATAGACAACTTTCGAACGGTGCGCTTTGAGAGAAAACTTTAGAAACAACTGCTTTCCGCGACGATTTCTTTAGTAGTAACTCCGGAATTCAAAGAGAATACTATCTATTTCAGAGAGCAGGAGGTTTGGCGAATATGCACCGCCATCTGGTGGGTAAGAAATCCAAATCTAATTCGTTTTAAACCTTCCTTGCGCGGTAAAATTTTCTTCCCCCCAATTGGGATTGGAGAAGAGATCAAAATAAAAATAAAAGGACATGGATGGAGAGACATGCGTCATGACTGAATTTTGAGAAAATTTCCGAAATCCAACAAGTTGTTATATAAGCTCACGCCAACGCAGATTTTATTTCTAAAAGCGAATTTACTATTCGGCTATAATTTATAAATTGTAATTAGCTACATTGATGTTCTGGTTGGGAAAAGAGATTTTTAATGAATAAAATAAAGTCTCACTTAAATTATTCTGACGAAAATAAACAAAAAGCTAAAATCTTTGCACAGTAAATTGCTTTTAATTACATCAGATATTGAGCTATGCATAGAATTAAATGAAAGAATTATTAGGGATGATATAAATAAAAATATGCACTTGAACAGATAATTGCAATATGAATTTTCATAAAACTTTTTCTTTTGATCGTTAAGTGTTTTAATATTGAATAAATATATCATTTAGCTTGTCTGGGCCGAGTAAACAGAGAAGAGCTCGCCACGTTCAATGTTTCTTGGGCCACTTTTTCTGCTTAATATTTCTTTTTCCATTAAAAAAGTGTAAAAAATATATATATATAAACTACGATTTTTCTGAAACTAATTGAGAATGGAAAAAAATCCATATTAGTATCAGACATGCTTTTTAGTTAGTAGTATGCTGTTTGTTATTGTTATATTTAACACAGTTAATATTTAATAAAAGGAAATGTTGTATTTAAAATGTTTATCGATACGTCTCAGACAGAATTTATAATAATTATTATAATTATTGTTCGTAAAAATTATCTTACAGTGTTTTGTGGTTGAATATATTTTGTAGAGTTAATCTGTAAGCTTAAAGGGAAAATATAAAATAAATAAATAATAAAAAAGCACACATTTCTGAACACCGATATTGATATTTTTGTTCTCCGAAGTATTAAATATATAACTTTAAATTTTTGAAATGGGTTGTCTCGCTAATTTAAATAAATAAATAATAATAATAATAATAAAGTCATCATTTTTGAAAACATATGCAGTAAACTTCGTATGATTTTTTTTTTTTTTTTTTTTTTTTTTTTTTACCTGACCAAATCAAAATACTAATAAATATTATTTGATTAATTCGAACAATGAACATGTTTTTCATTACATTACAATGTTATAAGATCTAATGATAAACAACTATAGTAAAACTGTTTTAAACATTTGTAATAAATTTTGTGTTGCGAATGCTATTCACACCTTTATTGCACAGTAATAAAGAATGTTTAAATCTTTTAAAAAACAAGTAACAAAATAATGAAATAAATATTTAGATAAATATTAATAACAACAATAAATATATTTTACATGATTTTGGGATCAAATTAGTAATGTTACTTAGAATTTTCAATACATAAAAATGTATATATATAGAAATTATACTGAACTTTTAAAAATGATACTAAATATACTGTCCTTAAATAAAACTAGCATCATTTTGGCCTAACAACAAATTTAGCAATATTGCTTTTATTTTTGCATTATATTTTAAATCTAGACTTCTCACAAATTCAATATTTACAGAGTTAAATTGAAAAGAAAACACTCTTTCAGAACTAACTTACTAACTGCTTATGAATTTATTATTAATTTTCTAATCCGATAAAAATAATTTATTTTTATGCATTTCAATAACAAAAGATTAAATCGTTTGTACTGAAAACTTCATGTAAAATCCGATGTTTCATTTCAGCCAATAAACCATAACAAATTTAAAAGGTAAACAATAAATAAAAAAATAATTCTTAAATAATGCAAGCAAAATAATATTTAGCAAACACGTAAAAAAATATGCTGTAGTAACAAAATGTTTGGGAGATTTCTTCAACTAATAACTCCTGGCATGTAGCTAATATGAAAGTATAACTTTTAATGTATGTTAAAACTTTAATGAGATTTATATTTGCTATTTTTCTTATGAAAACAATTTTTGGTGTTGTTAATGGTTAATCTGAAAATAAACAAAACAAGCTGGAAATTGCACGTGAAGCGTAGCAAATGAAGTGCGTTCGTACAATAACGAAGTTTTAAAAATATTACTCTCATATATAAATCTCATAAAATTGTAAATAGTGAATTACAATTAAAACGCTCATCAAACAATGTTCTTCCTATACCATTATGTAATGCAATACTTTTGTGTGGCCCTGTAAATCAATAACAAATATTCTTTGTACCACAGAATATGCAAAATGTATATTATAATATGTACTTTATAGATGGATATAAATTTTATTAAGTTCGAATGTGTGTAACACCATTAAAATGCATTTCAAACATTTTTCCAGACTGACCGTAATGTAACGGAATACTTTTGATTGGCCCTGTAATTGATCTATGCATCCGATTTTCATAAAATATGAAATAACTCGATAAATTATGTAATAATTATGTATTTCAAATTTCAAACGTATAAAATACATTTGAAACTTTTTCCCCATTGACCATAATGTAATTGAATACTTTTGATTGCCCCTGTAATTGATCTATGCACACGATTATCAAAAAAATTGAAATAACTCAACAAAATTATGTAATAATTATGTATTTTAAATTTCAAACGATTAAAATGCATTTGAAACTTTTTCCCCATTGACCGTAATGTAATGGAATACTTTTGATTGCCCCTGTAATTGATATATGTATCCGATTTTCATAAAATTTAAAATGACTTGACAAAATTATGTAATAATTATGTATTTTAAATTTCAAACGATTCGGTTGGGTAGTTTTTGCGTTGTTATATGCGGACAGACGGACGGACTGAACGACCACTATAGGTGCTACGTATTTACATAATTACGAACGCACCTAAAAACTGGCTTTTGATCCAGTAGTTTCTTAATATATATATATATATATATATATATATATATATATATATATATATATATATATATATATATATATATATATATATAATTTGTATGATTTCAAAAGCCTTTTTTATTTACAGAGGTAATTATACTTTATACAGCAGAACTAGGATTTTATTTTACATTTGAATTAGGCATTTACAATTTACACTTAATTTAGGCTAAAAATATTTTAATGGTAATTACTGTACAACTTTAATTATTTGGATTTTTCTTAATTGTTTATTATCCAATAACATAAAAAAATCATACCAATCAAATTAGTAATACACAAAAAGCTAATACTAAATTGTCTTTTTTAAACCTTTATTCCTGTTTATCAAATGACAAAAAATTTGACTTTCTTCCTTACATCAAAAAATACTTGAAGTATACCTGACGACATTAGAATTTTTCAACTTTTTTTAGAAAAACATGACGCAAGTGAAGTGATACGTTTCAAACTTCCATCAAGTGATCCCTTTAAATTAGATTAGATTAAATCTCTTATTTTCAGATCTTACAGGTATGTAAATCACTCTATGTATGCTACATAGAAATGACAAAGTCCTACATTCTATCATCTTTTTTCGGCACACAGTTAAGAGTGACAATAGTGTGACATACAAAGGAAATTTAAATACACTGCTCAAAACAATTAAAGGATTTTTGAAGTTTTATATAAAATAAAGATATAAACGAAATTTTTTTGCCGAAAATAGAAGAAGAGAATCACAAATGCAAATTTTTCTGGTTTTCAAACTGTGGAGTATGCAGATTTTGAGTTCGACGTCAGAAACGTCGCTTCAGCGGCAGCGAATGAAATTTGACTTTAAACTGGATAAAAGAGAATGAAGACAAGGATGATCGGCATTACGTGATTGCTTTGTTTCGATGAGTACGATGTCTCAGCGAAGTCATTTGACAGATTAGGAAGCTTGGAGAATTGTTGGTAGGTTAGAAGGGGGCCAAACTCAAGCCGATGTAGCGCAAGCCATTGGAGTGTCACAAAGTGTCATTTCCAGGATCTAAAACCGTTTTTTGGAGAGTGGATGTGCAGGCCGAAGACCAGGGCAAGGTCGTAGACGGGCAACCACGCCCAATGAAGATCGGTATTTAGCGTTAACAGCTCGGAGACACCGAAACATGAACGCTACTCTTCTCCAAAAACACCTTCGCTCGGCTACAGGCACCACGATTTCAACTGTCCGAAACTGGCTCCATGCTGTAGGTCTGTATGCTCGCCGACCGATGGTACATATTAGATTAACATCAAGGTATCGTCGCGACCGCAGAGAATAGGCAACCGAGTATGTCAACTGGAGGAGAAATGAATGGAGCAATATTCTGCTTTCTGACGAGTCCCGTTTTTCTGTGCATCCGGATAATAGGCGTATTTTCATCTGGAAGGACCGTGGCAGTAGGAATAATCCTGCGTTCGTGCACGAAAGTGTCAGATTTGGCGGTGGAGGATTGCTGGTGCATGGTGGCATCTCCATTGACGGGCGAACTGACCTCTACATCATTCGAGATGGAGCTCTGACTGGTCGCCGATTTAGGGATGAGATCCTCAGACCTATTGTAATCCCTTACGCTGCAGCAATCGGAGATAACTTCATTTTAATGGACGATAACTGCAGGCCACATAGTGCAAATCTGGTGGAGGATTTCCTTTTCGAGGAAGGAATCGTTCGAATAAAATGGCCATTGTGTTCTCCAGACATGAATCCAATCGAGCACGTTTGGGACGCTCTAAGAAAACGAGTTTATGGCCGCCAACAACCCCCATAAACTCTCCAAGTACTGGAAAGAGCTCTTCTGGAAGAGTGGGGCAGAATACCCCAACTCGTCACTAATAGTCTAATTGAGTTCATGCCTCAAAGGTGTTCAACGTTGTTGGCCGCCCGTGGAAACCATACCCCCTACTGAAAATGATTTTCTTTGAAGAAAACACCTTTTCTTATTCTTTTTTTCTCATATGCACAAATTGTGTTTTTTTTCTTTTGTACACAAATGCGCAATAAAATGCATTTTTTCTGCCAAACATGTGTAATTTATTCTCATATAACCTACTATGTCTATCGACCATGTATCAATCAGCTAAAAAGTTTCCCAGATACAAAATCCATCTAAAACTGCAATATCCTTTAATTGTTTTGAGCAGTGTATATTTATTTCGACCACATGTACTCTATCTGGAATAAGTGCGAAATTTTAATTAAAAAAATGGCAAATAAATCTCAGTTTTTATGAATACTATAGAGAAATGTCTTTTTGATATATATATTTTTTTATTATTGTGTAGAACAAGTCAACTAAACTATGTTTGTATGTGTCTTCTTTTAAAGCGCACCGAACGTTGTCAGATACCTTTACAAGTGAGATACCTTTATCAGATCCTTTTAAACGAGGAATTGTAGCTTAAAATACCTAAAGCTTTCGGATCTGGTATACGCTAAATAGTACATGTTTTTAAATTGTGTATTGTTACTGTTTACATTACTAATCTTAGTATGAGTCTATGCATTTGCTATATGTCTTCTTTAAAGTTTAGGCATTCAATAATGATAATAATTATAATAATAAATATTTGCTTAATTCTCTTTGCTAAATTTGTGAGTCTCTTACTTTAAGCATATAATTCACTCTTTAAATTTAAAATAAAAATTCCTTTTTTGAAAGAATTACATGTAATAAAGTGCGAAAAGTATAGAAAATGTAATATCGATTAAATCTTGTTGTAATAGAATGTTTTATAAAGATCTCTAAAAACTTTCCTTCATATCTATTTTCATATGGGTATAGATAGACTAGTATGTAAAACAACAACATTTGTTATGTTTCAGAGAATAAAATATTCGAATAATTCTTATTTATGAATATTGATAGTGAGCTTTAATGTTATTAGTGTAAAAATATTTTTTTTCTAAAAATTGAAAAAAAAAAAGACCCGAAATGGTATAGTAAATTGATCGAACAAGATACATACACATATTAAATACATTGATGTAACATGCAAGACTGATATGATATTGGTTAAAACCAACAACAATCTTTGGTTGATATGGACAAATGTTATGTTATATTCAGATTACTACATGCTATGTACGAATTATCTTCCATATGCTGATGGAAATGTAGAAATTTATTGTATATTGTTATAGCTTACATTGCTGTAGCTTGCTCAATACGCTTATGCACGCGTTTGTAGATGGTAGCTTTCTTAAGTGAGGATTTTGATGAATATTGTAAAAAACATCAAACATGAGATAGTTACAATGTTAAGATTACTGCCCTCACCTGCACCTATAGTCAGGTAGAGCAACAAATTTCCAACGTTATTTCTTCGCGCAGCAAGACTCTAAAGGCATTTTGGGTCATGGAAATTCCTATACAAAACAACCAACAAACGTAATTTCTGTTATCTCTAAAATGCAATAAGGCGAACTAAACAAATGGTTCAAACATATTCTGTGAAGTTCAGCAAGTCATTCGACTTATCAAAGTAACTTCAACAAAATACCCCTTGAACTATTATTCAAGAAGCAAAAATAAAGTTACAAATTATTGACCACCAAAACTGTACAATCGAACAACATTACAGAAGGATTAAGAATAAATGATTTAGACTTCCGTGAAAACATTTTTTTTTAAATCTTAAAATACAACAAGAAAATTGTAAGCATTTGCCATCTAACAGACTGTGGAACTACAATGCTTTTCGCATTACTGCCATTAAGCAAATCCAACAAGGTGTTAAAATTAAATTCAAAATTCTTAGGTGCTTAAAAGAGACATAGTTGAAATCCAACTACACGTAAGATGTTTATAAAATCGCAGCCAACGAATTATCAACAAACTTTACCACATATGCCGAGTATATGATATCTGGCATGACTAACATCAATTTATTGATCTGCTGAAATAAACTTTAATTTTATTTCTTCTTGTTTGTAAAATGCCTAGTTTAGAATTTTCAACATAAGTGATTCATGTTTGCTTTGTCAAATATACATTTAAAATATATTTAACGTCTATTGTGTCATTTTTAAGGAACTAATTCCTACTGACTACCAAAATTAACACAAGTACATTTTTTTAATTTAATTCTTAGACAATAAATAACTGATCACTGGTATACAGTCTTCAAGTTTTAAGATATATAATGAGCGCATGAATGTTCTTAAAATATCTAGTGAGTAAAAGCATCGGTGATATCGTCAAATATCAGTGTCCATACCAGCCTTTATTTTTCCCTGAGAAAAATTACAGACTATAAATGATGCTGATTTTGAATTTATTGAATCATTTGAAACGGTCTTTTCAAAAGCTACTTAAGTCAAGATTTTTCCGAATACACTTTTTTGTTGCAAATGCTTTATTAAAAATAGATCTATGGTACGGTAATAACAAAATATTTCAATGTATTTCTTCCTCTTCAAATAACCTTTTTAATTTTTGTTCATTGTTGAGGGGTCAGGTACCCTTTAAAGAATCCAAAAAATCGATTTAAAAAAATAGCTTATAATCAAATACGATTCTTTCGGAACATTTAAGAACAAACCGCATTCAAAAATTCACATTATGTTTTAAAAACTTTGCGCTTTTCGTATACGGTCAATGTGTCATTTAAACTTTAACGTTAGTTTTCTCAAAACAACGATTTTGATCATTGCGCGCACGATTTCTGAAAAATGGTTGCGTAAAATTTCACAAGATTTCCGCAGAATGTATTAAAGTACACAAGCACAAAATGACCAGCTATTACGTTTCTCAAATTAGAAGTTTAGAATTCACGAGTACTTTTGTATAAAAAAATATCTCGATATTTCGAATTTCTTTAAAAAATATATTTTTTTTCTCTGGGTCTATAAGTTTTATTTTTTGATTGTAGGTCATTTTGAAATAACATTACATATCTACTCATAAAAAAATCTTGGTTTGTTTTAGTCATTCAAATTTGAAAAATCGCGCGCGTAAGGCATGCAAGATTTATTCTTTCGTAAAAATAGTATTATCTTTAAAAATAATTTAAAAATCATTGCATATGTGCATACTTTTTTAAACAACTTTAACTAATATAATAAATCCTTCTTAATATGCCTTTTCCATTTTATAGTTAAAAGTCAATTAGATATCAAGTGACTGCAAATCTTACAGAGGTCTTTTTTTCAGTTTTTTGTTACTTCAAAAGTACCTGACCCCTTAAACGACTTAATTTGTTTTTGCATGCAATACCAGATGACATTGCAGCCATAAAATTCGACTTTATGCTAAATTTATCATTATAATGCCCATCAATACAAAACCTTTTAATTTACTACAACTACGTGTTCATCGTTTTGGTATAAAAGATCTTAAAACAGGTAAATTCATAATTTATATGCATCAATAAGATAGTGGTAACATGGGAGAAAGCAAAGTTTGTTATATGTTGTTGCATTACTCTCTTAAAACGAAAAAGCTGAAATAACTCAAGTTGAGCTGAAATCCACTCATTTCCCATGTTGAAAGGAACCTTCTCAAGAAGAGCTGAAACAACTCAAGTGAATGAGTTGTTTTTAATCAACTCATGATTGAGTGATCTCTATTTTACTCATACTTGAGTGAAATCAAATCAATAAAGGTTAAATCCAGTAGTGCTTGAGTGATTTGTAATCAAGTCATACTTGAGTGAAATGAAGTCATTTAAGACTGAATCTCGTAGCACTTGAGCGATTTGCAACCAAATCATACTTGAGTGAAATGAAGTCTTTAGGATTAAATCGAGTAGCACTTGAGTTAGCTGCAGCCAACTCGTATTTGAGTGAAGTGAAATAATTTAAGGCAAATCCAGTAGCACTTGAGCGATTTGTTATCAATTCAAGTTGGAGTGAAATGTTGTCATTTTTGATTTAATCCAGTAGCACTTAGGCGATTTGTAACCAATTCATACATGAATGAAATCAACTCATTTAAGAATTAATCCAAAACTCCTTGAATTTGTAGAATTGAATAAATTCACTCTTAAGAAAAGCAAAATTGCTTAAAATTACAAAAATCTTCAAGTGATTTCTAAATCGTCTAAATAAAATCACATCATTTAAAACTAAATTCAGTAATCCTCGCTTAATTTTTATCAATGAAATTCAATATAACATGGAATTATTGCCACATTTTTAAGTGTTGCAATTAAATTCTCATTTTGGATTTCAATTTCTGTTTATTGACATTACAAGAGAGAGAAAGAGAGAGAGAGATTGGAAAACTGTAACATGGATTCTCCAATATTTCTTCCAAGTCTTTAATTAACAAGACTTAAAACATTCTAATTTACATGACTGAAAGTTCTCTAATGAATCATAAAAAAAAAAAAATTTCTTTCTAATTCAATGAAACTGTTTCCTATGTCAATTTAGGGGAAAAGGCAATTTAATCGTTATACAAAATTAAATAGAGCTTACATGAATTTTTTATTATTCTGTCAAATCAGAAATTTTTAACATCAGTATTTTCTTTTGTTAAATTTAAAAGTACATATATTCATTAAATTAAAAATACTGGTGATCTCAAAATTGCAAATTTGAAAACACTTATTCATGCAAACTGCTTAAATTTGCATAACTGTACAACAGCACCCGAACAACATTAAACAGAATATCAGCTTCTGATGCTGTGGTGCTAATGGGATTTTTCCTTTCTTTTCTTGGGCAATTTCAAGTTTACATATTTTCCAATGATACTTATAGCTTCAGATATGCTTATATACAATTTTATTTTTTTCATTAGCTTCTGATTTAATTGTAAATAACAATTATTTTTTTATTAAAAATTTACGATTTCAATCAAATAAACCAATCTTAGGCATCTTACTAAAAAAAATATTGAAAAAATAAACTTGATATCAGCCCAACGACTCAACTTCAGCACCACAATGTCAGAAGCTGATTGTTCCCCTTAAGAGTTTAGATAATTCTATGCAGAAGTTATTTTCAAATATCTTGTTTGTTTTTTAAAATGTTTACATTTTTTTTGGGGGGGGGAGGGGCATAGAATATTTGAGGATGATCTGTAAGTGGGTTAGTTTTTACTTTTGCAATTTTGGTTAGTTTTCTTTTTTAATATTAATACGAGTTTCAGAACCAGTTTTGAAAAAGAAAGTATTAAAAAACATAAAACCTAAATTTAAAAAAATATTCCCCCCCCCCCCCCACACACACACATGGCCAGCGCAGGGTTTAAATAAATGAAATTGAAAATATTTTAAATGGATAAACATCAACCCATGATACCTTGTTGTAATTATTCCTCGATTTAAATCTCAATCAAAATCTTATATTTCTTAAACTGACTAAATTTAAAAAAAAATATTTTAATTGTTTAATTTGAAATCTGAAATGGCTTTGAAATCTTAGATAAAATAATTGTTATCCATAGCATTTATATAAGCACATTGCAATTGGGAAATGTGGAGGAATGCCATTAAAAAACTTGTATAGCTAAAATTTTGATTATGGACAATTATTTTATTGTATGAAGAACCTTCCACTAAATATTGTAGTACAAAAGTTAAATGCAGAAATAACTGAGAAATGGATTTATTGACCATGTGCAATTATTCTTTAAATCATTTAAAATATTTGTTAAAACTTGAACTTATATTCAAGAATAACTTATTTCTTCTTAATTAATATTTTAATTTTTGATTTTATTCAATGTTTCTTAAATCAACTAACTTTTAAATAATTATAAAAGCATATGACTGCAGCATTTTATGTCAAAAGTTAGAGCCAAATGTGCAATTTAAAATGTTGCAAGAAAAAAAAAAAACTAATTTTATTTAACAACAAAAACATTTTATTTAGCAAGAACAAAATAAACCTAACATTAATTGATAACAATTCTTTCCAACATCAGATAAACAAGTTTCAATAACATCTTTAACAGGACCTTTATAAATATAACAGTCCATTTGTAAAAATATAACAGTCCAATACATTATAAATATAACAGTCCAATACATAAAGAGCATATTGTAATCTGTCCACTGGTTTGTCCAACTTTTAAAATCTTAGGCAAAATAGACACTTTGTTGAAGATCCTTGAGATTAAATAAGATTGTTGAATTTGACTCCTCACAGTAGAATTTTACTCCTCAATGAAATCACCATCTTCCTGTGTTAAAAGAAAATATTGAAATTAAGTTAAATAGCAATAAATATAATGTTAAGGAATGATTATGAGCATATTAAAATATTTTGCAGCTTTCAGATTAAATGTTTTATAAAATTTCCCATCCATAGTCTAAACAAAAAATGAACCATACACTAAAAATTTTAGCTTTATAAATATTACACTACTGAAAATTCAGCCAATCATGAATAAAATGAAAATAGAATAAATAAATCCTGTGCGATTACACTTATCCGCTTGTTTAAATCATGGTGTTACTTCTGATACAATCTTAAAATAAATCACCATTTTAAAAACAAATTTAAAATGAAAGTTCTTAAAGCAACATTATAAAATATTGTTGAAATTCACCTTTGTTGCTACTTTCAAAATGTATCAGCGCTGGCAAATACCCAACCAATACAGGTTTTTGTGGATTTTTAGTTGTTTTTCTATATATTTGCATATTTATATAATACAAGATAGAACCTACAACAAATAGACCAGGGTTGGCACGGTTTAAACCAATTGGTTTTAACTATAGTTTAAACAACTGTTTACTCCTTTTGGTTTAAACAACGGTTTAGTTTAAACCAACTGATTTTTTTCTAAAAAAAAAAAAACTTGTTTTTTTTTCAGAAGAAAGCTAATGACATTTTCTCTTTTTTGTTAATAATTTATGTATGTCAGATTATTGAATATAAATAACTTCTATTTTTAACACTTTATATCAGCAATAAGCATTGGATGTAGCAGGTTTAGATCATTTTTTGGGTATAGGATTAAAATCAGTCTGCATTGGTGAATATATTTATTTCTCTTTAGAAAAAGCTTTGAACATGTGAATTGATCTAATATAAAATAGATTTAAAATATTCAATATTTAATAGACAATATCTTAATTCTTTGAAAACTGCAGATTATTTAACGCAATAACATAACACAATCCATAAGATTTCAAGCTGTAAAAGAAATCTCCAATCTTAATTGGAAAGGTTATCTTAAGCATTAAAATCAAAATATGAAGTCGAATAAGAGAGTTTTCAAAGATTGGATGCTACTTATAGCATTTTAATAATAGTGATTCCCCCCCCCCCCGTTAGTTATCTGCTGAATCTATGACCAAAAATGTTGACTTCAAATTGTCATTCAAGAAACAAAATCTCAAGAAGTATTTGAAATTTATTATTTAGATAGCTATGGAGATGAATATTTTATTTATCAGACTACTTTCAAATGTTTATTATTAGTAATTAAAAGATTAGTTATAAAGATTTTCAGAGTATCAATGCTTCACTGTATATATGCAGGAAGTAATTTTTATTATACTTCATTAACGTATATCTTATTCATAAAATAATGAAGTAGTTTAAAATAATTAAAGCACGCCCCAAACAATGTTTCCCCATATAACATTATTTAGTGGAATACATTTGTGTGGCCCTGTAATTTAATAATAAATATTCTCTGCATCCCAGATTGTACAGAATGTAGATTTTAGTACATACATCATAGATTCATGCCAATTATATTATGTTCAAATGAGTGTAACACCATCAAAATGCATTTGAAAAATGTTTTCCCATTGATCGTAATGTAACGGAATACTTTTGATTGTCCCTGTAATTGATCTATGCATCCGATTTTCATAACATTTGAAATGACTCAACAAAATTATGTAGTAATTAAACGTTTTTAATTTCAAACGATTAAAATGCATTTGAAACTTTTTCCCCCATTGACGTAATGTAACGGAATCCTTTTGATTGTCCCTGTAATTGATCTATCTATCCGATTTTCATAAAATTTGAAATGACTCGACAAAATTATGTTATAATTATATATTTTAAATTTTAAACGATTCGGTTGGATATTTTTTGCGTTGTTATATGTGGACGGACAGATGGACAGACAGACAGACAGACGGACTGAGCGACAACAATAGGTGCTATGTATTTAATAATTACGAACGCACCTAAAAAGGGGGGGGGGGCGATTTATTACATTTACCATAGTCCGCATAAGTCAATGCAGTGACTATATATAGAAGAAAAATCTTTCTTTTAAAGTTTGCTTTTTGCTAACTCATTGGTTAGGTTGGTTTTTGCTCCCTGGTGCATATCTTATTTAAATACCCCATCTATATATATAAAAGAAAGTCTGGATTTCGTATTAATCACAGCACAAAAAAAATCTACCGAACGCAAAATCTTGGAAAAAGAGGTAAAAATACTTATAACACCGAGTGCCGTTAAGAAGGGATTTTTGAAAATTCCACCCCTAAGGAAGTAAAAAAAAAGAACGTATTTAAAAAAAAATCCTTAAAAATCGGCTTTTGTAGTTATTTTTAAACTGATAACATATATTAGTGTGTTTTTTCATGCTGAATCGAATAGTACCAAGCAAATTCTTTTAAATTTAGTAGTTTGTGAGATACTTCACATTTTCCTAATTTGAAGATGTCTTCGGCGCAAAGACTTGAAATTTTCAATCCTTATCTATATAGATCAGATTTTGCAGTTCTTTTTCAACTGATGCCATATTTTAATGTTTTTTTTTTATGTTGAATCAAATGGTATCAAGTAAATTCTTTTAAATTCAGTAGTTCGTGAGATACTTCACATTATCTTAATTTGACGATGTCTTCGGCGCAAAAACCTGAAATTTTCAATCCTTCTATATATATATATAAAAGAAAGTCTGAATTTCGTATTAATCACAGCACAAAAAAAATCTACTGAACCAAAAAATCTTGAAAATAGAGGTAAAAATACTTCGTATAACACCGAGTGTTGCTAAGAAAGGATTTTTGAAAATTCCACCCCTAAGTGGGGGGGGGGGGGTAAAAAAAAGAACGAATTAAAAAAAATCCTTAAAAATCGGTTTTTGCAATTGTTTTTCAACTGATAACGTATTTTAGTGTGTTTTTTCCTGCTGAATCGAATGGTATCAAGCAAATTCTTTTAAATTCACTGTTCATGAGATACTTTACATTATCCTAATTTGGCGATGTCTTCAGCGCAAAAAGCTGAAATTTTCAATCTATGTAAAAGAAAGTCTGGATTTCGTTTTAATCATAAACAAAAAAATCTATTGAACCAATAATTTTGAAAGAAAGTTCTATAATCAGGTTAACATGATTAGTTAAGCTATATATCTCACTATATATAAAACGCAAAGTGAAATTTAATTCCGGCCGCTTATAACTCAAGTTCTACTTGATAGATTTTAATGGAACTTACATTGTTTATTGGATAATTTTTCAGAAATTTTGTAATAAATGAAGTATAGCATTCTACTCTTGTTTAATTAAATACCTGTGAAGATGTTTTAAGTCAGATGAATCCAATTACAAAAGGCTGGCTTTATTTTAAAGCTTCCGCTGAATGAATTTTTATGTGATTAAAACTGTTAAAATGTTGAGCGCTACGTCATTAATTGGTGACTATAACATTGAACTTTCCGTTTAGATGACTGACTTTTCACCGATGATAGACAGTTTAAAATACAATATAAAACTAAAATTTACTAAAATATAAAAATTTCGTTAAATTCAAAGTTTTTTTTTCTTTTAAAGCACTGACTAGCGTAGCGGGGGAAGGCTGCTAGTTTTATACAAAATTTCATATTTTCAAAGAAAAGAAAATTAACTCTGATGCGAAGTGAGCTATAAATTTAATTTTTTCCAGAATTTTTTTTCCCAAACATTATAATATTATTTGTATATATTTGTAAATAAAGATTGGGTGTCACTCCTTAGAGGGTGACACCCGGGGCGGACCGCCCCTCCGCCCCCCACTAGCTACGCCACTGAGTGTGTGTGTGAAGAGGGGGGGGGACGGTTAAAAATATTTTATAGAATTTTATGTAGCGGGCTACTGATGACTATTTCTGACCAGTAAACTCTCATGCGTACTGGTCTTTGGGACCAGTAACTTTTTTTAAAAATCAATTCTACCACTGGGCTATGCATAAAAAATGTTAAGGGAAAGGGAAAGCAATGATATTACAAGGTATTTTCTAAAGAGAAAGAGGATTTGCTTTTTCGTATCATTGCATAATATTTAGGTAATGATGCTTGCATTTACCAGTATAGAAAGACAAACTTTTGCCCACTGTTTTCGTTTTATTTATAAATTCTCATTTAAAGCTACCTGGGAAGCAGGCACAAGAAAACTATTATTTCAGCATGCATTATGTAACAGCTCATAAATATTAAGCAGATTATTATAATACAGACCATGCATGCAATAATTTTGCCCAATAACAGTATGAAGCATTGCGAAACAAAACAGTAACACAAGTTCAACATTAAGAATGAAAAAAAAAAATCTTAGAAATGTGTACAAAAACTACATATGTAGCCTCTATAATGTAATCCGGAGCACGTTTTTACTAAGACACTGCAAACAAGAAGTAAATACAATGTTTTGATAAATTTCTATGAATAAAGATATAATAATTACAAAACTTTAATACAAGGCAATTAAATAACGAGATATTTACATTGCATTAACAATTTTTACTCTGATTAAATATACTAATTTATTTTATTAAAGCACGAAAGTTTTGTAGCAGCACTGTAACACCAATTATTAATATAGAAATGCATTAAACACATCCTCAATATTACCGCGTGACACGACATTTTGATTTCAAGGTATGATACTGTTATGAATTTTAGTCTGTTAAAAAGAGAAGGGAAATTTATTAAAAGAAAGCATAATTAAAATAAAATACTTATATAAAACTTACTTACTTCGTAAAAAAGGCATTTTTAGCAAATTGTTTAGCGAACGGCGGAAGTCTCGTCTCCATCTTATCTTGCAAGGTAACGTGACGAGTCAGCGGCGAAAATCCGCGCGGCAAAAGAGCTGTTTCATTATTGAGTTGAGTTGTTTAGTTTTAAAGCTGTATGAGTGGATTAGAAAGAGAATAAATCAAACCAAGATGACTGAATCGGTTAAAAATCAACTCATTCACGATCCAATAAATTAGAACTCTTTCTTGAGCAGCCAAATCCACTCTTTCGTTTTAAGAGAGTACATTAAAAATAATATTGGACCACATATTATATCCAATTAAGCATTTATACAAGAGATTTCACTATGATTTTGATGAAATAGGCGCTATCATAGCCAAGGTATTTATTTATGGATCGCTTAAAGATTGACTTATCTTGATAAAAATCTTTCAACCCCCGTGCCACTTCCGTCAGAGAAAGGCTATGCATGAAAAAATGCTAATTAATAGATCAAGATAGCTTTCTGCAAGAACATATGCCATTTCATCATAACATATTTAGCTAGTCAACTGTCAATATTAAAGATAGTTCAATCTGAATAATGAAGAATATGATTACGCACCAAAATTATATAACATCATAAAAATGTTTTTGTATAAAATTTACCTTCATTAATTATAATTTAAAAATGTTTAGTATGACTGTTTTGTTCAAGTTAAATACTACCTAACTTCGTTTCTTGTTTAAACAACATAATTTAGAAACAGGTTCTCTGTTATTTTTATTTTTTATTATTTATAAACAATAAAAAATCTATTTTATATTTAAAAACACTGAAGTCCAATCTCTATAATCAGTTCCAAAAAATTAATAAAACTTCGTTAAATTGTGAATAATTTAGTTTTTCTTTTTTTCATTTATTTAAAAATCAGATTCTGTGACTTGTGTGATTTTTGAAATGACCGATTCAATTAATTTCATCCAAATTTGGTTTGTATGTACAAGAGTTTTCGTATGACAAAAATCAGATATATATATACAGGGTGAGTCATAAATATCGAAACAATAGGCTATCTCCTTAAATATTGCCTCTAGACCCATACTTCCAATTGCAAAAATTCATAAAAAAAGATGAAATTTCAGATAAGATAAGTTGTAACGACATGCAGGGTCTATTTGAAAAAATACGAAAATTAAATTTCTATACGGCCCCCGTAGGAAAAAATTCCCAATTAGGAAATTATTCCTTATCCATTCCTAAAATGAACAAAAAAAATTTCATCTAAACATCTAAAAATCTGACAGAGATATTAAAATCTGAATTTCTCCAAAATTCGTGACTTACACCACTTTATCATGCATAGAAACAAAGAATTTCTTGCTAATTTTCAAAGCATGTAAGGGGTCATCCATATATTGTCCATTTTTAAATATCGATTTAAGACAGTGCCTTTCATTTGGACATAACAAAGCAGCGTATTGAATTAAATCTAACCTTTTTCAAAATATGTTGGTAGTCTGAACTTGAGGTCTGCATGGATCGAAATATCTTGATCTGGTCTCAAACCGACCCATAGGGGAAAAAGTTCGGCCCGGCCTGAAAAAATGTTAAAATCATAACCCGAACCGGTCTGGAAAATAGTTTAAATCACAGCCCGGTTCAGCCGCAAATTTCTACATAGTTTTTTACTTCGGTGTGGAAAAATATTTTTTTGTATGGAAGATTTCTGCCCAAAATGATGAATCTGTATTTATGTATAAATGTATCACTTATATCTCAACATCGTTAATCTCCAACGCATGGGATGCGTTGGAGATTGAAAAATGTTATACAGTAAAACCTTTTAAGACGGAATCACATAGAAAAGAAAAAATAAGTTATAGAAGGATGCCCTCCCTAGAAGGTGTAATTAGAGTTTAATCTTTTCCTCGTGTATCATTGTATTTATTTTGCATGGATCAACATATTTTCCGTTTAAGACAGAATTCCGTCATAGGCAGCTTTTTTTCACTGGTTTTATTGTATTTAATTTTTCAGCCTTTGAATATACTATTCTTTAAAAAAATGAATTTTATTTATTTATTTATTTAAAAAAATGATTTTTTGAAAAAAATTCGATTGAGCCGAATTTTACTTATTTTAAGCACGTATTAAGTTTAATACGGGTTTTGTCGAGACCGGGATTGAAAATTTCGTCCAATATACACCTAGAAAGAAGATAGCAATCTCCTCCTTTATGAAAAGTACGTTAGGCCCGGCCTGGCATGTCTTCAGAAAAAAGGAACCTCTCTGTCCTGGCCCGCCCTGGGTCCAGAATACAGATTTTTTAACAGCCTCTCCAGGACGATAAAAAGCTCGAAGTTGTGAGAGCTAAATTTATAAAAAAGACAATTTGCATCTTAGAAAAAGCATTCTTTTAAATAAATGACAGACACTTAAACAGCACACTCCGTTTTTCTACATAATGAATTCTCCCCCCCCCCCTTACCATTAATTCTTGTCTTTAAATAATTAAATGGTACGAATTTTTAAAGTAAAAAGAACTTGAAATACGTCATTTTTGATTTTTTTTACATTAGTTTTCTTTCGGCAAATTTGAAAAAATATTTACTTTTGAAAATATGATTTTTTAAAAAGTTATATTACTTTTTCAATAAATATTTTTAATATTTTTAAAATTAATATTAAAAAACAAAACTCTGGAACAAAACTAAAATCAGATTTTCATCTTTAATAAATGAAACGAAATTGAAATCCGATAAATAATGTTATGAGTTATTACGATATTTAATTATCCCATTTTTAATTAAACCAGTACTAACCGAATGAAAATTTTATAAATTATATGAGAAATGTTAGAATGTGATTTTCTTAGCAAACTATAAGACTAACCATCACAAAAAAAAAGAAAAAAAAATCAAAATTCGAACTAAAAAAATAAATTTTTGCGCGTTTCCTAGAATTGTTAATGTAACTTTGTTTTTTGAATTGCGCACATTTCAATTTGTGTCTAATCCCTTAAAACCTGATGAATTTTTTAAACGGCTATAACTTAGCGAGTTTTAAAGATAAGAAGATGCAACTTTTTGTGTCTTATTGAGGACTGAATAAGGAAAAATTTTCTAATTGGAAATTTTATCCTACGGGGGCCGTATAAAAATTTAATTTTCGTATTTTTTCTACTAGACCCCCCCCCCAATGAAGTCGCAATTTATGTTATAAAAAATTGCACCTTTTTTTATGAATTTTTTCAACTGGAAGTATGGGTCTATGGGCAATTTTTAAGAAGATAGCCTATTGTTTCGATATTTATGACTCACCCTGTATGTGTGTGTGTATGTGTGTGTGTTGTGTAACAATATTGAAGCTCAGGGTAAATATAAAAACGCCATTATTTTTTTTAGGTTTTCCGCAAATTTAAGTACAGCTGACTGTAGTCAAGAACTTATTTTAAAAATAAAATGCATGAAATACAAATATTACAAAATTTCATAGAAAAACACACATTAAGCAAATTAATTACAGCACATAAAACTACACGTATACACAAAACTGAAAAGTATTTGAAGAATGCATCGATCCTCCTCACATCAAAGCTATCTGCTATCTTTATTAATAAAATGGTTAAGGGACGCAAAGAAGAAATATAGAATGATGTGTTTTGAAACAGTCGGCGGTATTAATCTAATACCAAGGAGATTGTTGAAGGGGGAATAGGGAGAAAACGATACCTTTAACATTAATTTCCACACAAATTCCGATTATCATACAGAATTTATGAAAATATACCTATAATATTGTGCACTTATGATTGTAGTATAGCATTTTAGGTACATGATATGTTTATCAGGAATTTATTAATTAATATTTTTCAAGGGAAAGTAAAATTCTCAATCAGTTTTAATACTCTGTATTGGCATAAATATACGTAAAAATGTATGTTTGATTCAATACAAAATATTATGTTATTTAACTAAAGAGCATGATTCATAAAGAAAGAAAAAATGTAGTAAAAATAACTTACTGATTTCATAAATAATTCCCAAAACATTATGATTAAATTCAAATTTATAACTACGTATTTTAAATTAAACATTTACATTAATTCTATGTATACTTAATGAAGTAAAAATAAAGAATAAATTTTATGAGAGACTGTAATAATATGCGAAATCAGAAAATTAGTAAGAATGTATGATTACGATAAACCTAATTTTAAATATAGAAACATGATATTTCCCATTTCAGAAAAATACTTGTATTTTATGAAAAGTTTTAGCTTTTATTTACTCTGGGAATTTATTAACATTTTATTTAACTTATTATACTTAAAAGATATCTGACGTAGGAAGAATATCTTTAGCCACTGAGTCCATAGAGGAAGTGATGGTTACTATTATCTGAATAATTGTGTGTTTTCCATTTTATTGTGTCCATATCACAATCCTATTGTATATTTGCAAAGAAATAAAAAAAAAAATTAATTGCTCTTTACCCATAGATTTTTATATGCAATGCGGCAATAAAAGAATAATCTTCAAAAGATTATTTTTTTTATTCGAATAGAAAATACTTATAACTTTTTGGTATTTTAGATAATTTGTTTGTTATAATAAGGTACCCTGGGGGTAATAACGCCACGTTAAGGTTCTACCAATTTTCACGGCTCAGTTTTAGTTTTTATTTTTCAAACAAGTATATGATTTAATACAGCAACTCATTGACTATCTGTATAAAAAAAATAATTTAACAGATATGTATTCATAAAATGTAATGGCGTAATTACTTGACTAATGCTATTTGGCGTTATTACCCACCTATATGGGTAATAACGCCATGCAAACAAAACTATGAAACAAGATGGAATAATTGCATTTAGATTGCTCAATTCTAAAAATACAAACTCTACAAACTTAGAAATTGACAAATTGCATTCTAAGCTATAGAAAATGTTTAGTTTTTTGTGAAAGTGTAAGAAAAAATAAAGGTGTGGTGTATGTGTGTGGGGGGGTGGGGAGGATGAGGCAAAAGAATATCAGACCGTGAGCTTCTTTTTGCTTAAAAAAGACCGCTTAAATAGAATTATTAGAAACATTCAGTTTTAACTGTGTTTATTTGAATCAGTATTTAGGATGTAGCTCGGCCACTGTAGGGAACCAACCGGGGTATTAATGCCAAAGATTGGCGTTATTAACCCGTTATAGTTATTGCACCGTACATTTTAAATTACAAATTATCTCGAGAAGATATCCAAAATCCTCAACAACATTTTGAAAGTCCATGAAATGTACTACAAATTTATGTAATTAACAAAGTATTTCCGGATAAAAAAATAGTCTTCACATAACAAAACGTATCTCGCAAATTTTAGATCAAGCGTTAATTTTAGTTGCTTGTAAAAACAAATAGACCTAAAAAGGAAATAAATTAACTTGAAGCTGTTTTTTGCGATTTATATGACTCAAAACCCTTCTGCGCAGAGTACATGCGTGTCATTTACCAGGTTATTTCATAATTATGCAAAATATTAGCACTTGGCTTTATTTCCACGCCTGGCGTTATTACACCAGACCACCTTAGTTAAAGAAAAATGGATGATAAAATGTATTCCAAATATTTTTTCCCTAATTAAATAGCATACTTTTAAATAGCTACTAAAATAACATTAATGTAAAATAAAATTAAAAATAGGCTTTCATTAAAATTCCTTAAAAGATATTTTTAAATGTAATACCGAATTTTCACCATGTGGAGTAAAATTCGACACTTTTGCGATAACCTTGCCGTTAGTATTTTTCAACAAATACTCATTGTTAAAGCTTATAATATGAGTTCTCTTCGGACAGTATAATTATAATTAAGTAACCATTAAATTTACGTAGCTTTTGTCCGATGTTTTTCAAAAACAGAAAGCTATCGGCAGCCGTAGAATTTTGAAAAAAAAATCTAAATGCGTATTCACTAATTTAAAATTTTGTTTCTATTGCTTTATAAGATGTAATGATTTTTTTTTTTTACTTTAAGTCTCCACCCTACCCTGAGTGAACCTTTACCCCCAGCCACATTTATTTTACGAATTTTCAAATATCAATGTTTACTTCTTGTAATTCTTTCAGAGATGTCCAAATTTCAAAGATCTGTGTCATCAGGAAGTGGCTTAGAAATGAATAACAATATTTGAAGGCTGCATTCATACATATCATACAAACAAAATTAGAAGTTAAAAGAAAGCATGCAAAAATATTAAATAGAAAAATCGATAGGAAAATTTAACGGAAAATGAGAAAATGCACTTTGGAAAGATATTTTTAAATTTTAAATTACTTTTGCTTGAAGTCTGTAAATGCTTATCTATTTTATAAAATATGGAATTGCAGAAATGGAGTACTTATTTTTTTTCTTAAGCGCAGCATAGCTATTTCTTCACATTGCATTATAAAACTGAAAAAACACTCTATTAATCTGAAAATGATGCAAGTAGAAAATTCATTCAAGAACGTAAGCGAAAATATGATCAATTTTAGCAATGATAGCTTTATCTAAGTAAATGCAAATTCACTATTCAAGATTTATAAAGAATTTTTTTGCGATATTGCATTATAGTGCTTTGATTTAAGTTTTATCTACATTTATTTTAGATATATTTTTTTAAAAACTATGTCAAATTTTCATGCATATTAGCTATATACAGGATGTCTCAAAAGGTCGTTTACAAATGTAACATGCAGGTTTTTCATATAAAGAATAAAATATTTACGTAGGATTTGGGTGTCGGAAACGTGATCATGAAGGTTCAACTGCATCGTGACCTTTACACAAAGAAAAGATAACAAACGATTAAAATGACCTTCATTTTACAAAAAACTTAATCAAAGTACAATACAAATGCAAAATTTTACTTATTTTTTTTTATTTATTTTTATTTTTTTTTTTTTTGGATTCAAATACAAAGTAATATTCTTTTTCTTTCTTTTTTATGAAGTATTATTATCCATTATTATATATGTATTTTTTTAAACATATCGCTCATTATAAAAATTCAATTATAGAAATATTCACTGCTTTAAAAGTTAAAAAAAGAACATTAGCATCTTGATAACGATATATTATTGTATTATTGGTGGGTTGAAATGGCTATAGTATTAAGAAAAAAATACTAGAATTATGGGAAAACTTTAAGATATTTCATTGAGCATACAATTAAAAAAAACGAAACTAAGGGAACTTAGTATCATTCTTATGGAGATGTGTGTAATTGCGGATTTTTAAAAGAATTTTTAAGGTGAAATAACTTTTTATATTTTACTTCATCACTTTTTAGTATTAGTATACATTCCATTTTTTCTAATAGCTGCTTTTAGATTTTTTTTTTAATCTTCTGTAATTGTGTATCCTGCCAGCTGGCGTATCGTATAAATTATATTGTTTCACAATTTCATGTATCAGCATTTTTCATGATTGAAGAGAATTCTTCCAGGTGAATCTTATTACAAAGAATTGTCTCGATTACATATTAAGTGATTGTCTATAAATTTGCGTTTTCTTTTTTTTCGCTTATGTGGAGAAATGTTAGCAATCATTAATTTATTTCACATTCGCTACGACCTATCTTAATATTCTTGCATAAAAGTTTTAAACTTTTATACTAGTTAAAAAAAAAATAGAGATTTTTTTTTTTTTTTTTTAGTTTTATCATAGTAGTAACCATCGCAGTATTTCGAAATTAGAGTTTATTCATGTGGATATTTATACAATCACATATTAATATTACGTATTATTATTGCATATTAATACTACTTTCATAAATCCCACGATTTTTTTCTTTGTTTTAAGAGTGCATGTTGAAAGATCATCTGTTCAGAGATCATCTCTGTTCTAAGATCATCTGTTTTTTATTACGTATCATTTTTTTCAGATTATAGCGAAACCTTTTGTTTTCATTAACTAGTTGTTCATAGAATCCCGGGCGAATCTTCTACAATTGAACACCTTTCCGATTAATGTTAAAAGCATCATTTTTGTTTGAAGCGAAACCTTCATCATGAATTCCTTACAGAAAATAAATCATTATCTATTACATATACAAAACACAACTTTGCGTTTCATCTAGAAGATTTATATAATTTTGATGCTAACACATTTTTTCGCAGGTGTATAAAACACATAAGTCGTTTAATGTTAGAGCTACAGGGGGATTTAAAAATTTTGTGTATTAGATTATTAAAGATTATGTTTTTAAAGACTTTCATGAATTTAACAAGGGTTTTTCTTCCCTTTTAAGTGAGCTTTTCGTGATTTATTTAAAAAGAGTGCTGTATATTAACCGATGAGGGAAGCTACAGTCTTATTCTACAGTCGGCCATTTACTGCCATTAAAATTTAAGCGTCATTTTTCTGCTAGAATCGAAGTGTGAAATACTGTGGCATAGTTGCGTTTTACGAAACATAAAGTAACCCAGAAAGAGATAGCATTTAAACTACTAGAATCACACATGGCACAAAGCTGAAAAGCCTGGCATTTAATAATTAAGATGTGATAATAAATCACCAGAATATTATTTCGATACTACTTACAATTTCTGCAATCATTGTAATGCACTAAATTTCAATACTGTAGTGGCAAAAGAAAATTTGGATTCCTATTGTCTTAACGGTTTCATTTTCCTACTAAGCCTTATTGTAGTAATTTAACTAAAATAGTTGGTGCACAATAACTCAAATTTTAGACTAGATTATGCGTAAAACACTTATTCAATCAGGTGAAAAATTGATATGAGTTGTAATTTACCAACTGGACGTAAAATGACCATGGCAAAAAATCGTACCAGGGAGCTCTTTTCTAAAGCTGGCAATTTTATTCCAACTGAGTTATGCCGGATAAATCTAGAAGATCAACTCATATAACTCAATATTTTCACAATACACTAGAAAATATAATACCGCAATGGCATTTATATAGGTACCCAAAACAGAGAAATACATTAGAGGTAGGAAACAAAATTTCCCTAAAATACGTCATAGTCACCGATATATTTTGTTTGATTCAAGGTTCGTTTTGAAAAATGGGGCCAGCGTAGCGGGCGTAGCCTGCTAGTATTTCACAAAACATTAAATATACCTATATTCCAAATGACCATTATTGCTTATTCCGAGTTCTTTGCAACTGGCATTAAATTTGATTGAAAATCCTACATGATATAAGCTAAAAATATGCAAGAATTTTTCTGACACTTTCAAATAAGTCGCTATATCTCCATTAACACATTCGCTACCGCTCACGCGCCAGCGCATGATATGGCGCCAACGTAAGGGGCCACTCACGAGCCAGCGCGTGATGTGGAGTGAGGTCTCAATAGCCAGTCACGAGCTGGCGCGGTAAAATCTTTCACTGATTCTTTGCTATAAAAAGTAAATCGGCTTCTGGGAAAAACCCACTTCTACAGTGCGGCATTAACTATCATCCAATCTTCACGTAGGCGTCAGCGAACGTGTTATTATAATTAATCTTCTTACAAAAATCTGTGGGTATATTTTTCAGTATTAACGTATTTCTATTTTGCAACGATATATCCTTTTAATATACACGGTGATCCAAACATTATAATTATTCTAGATTTTTTTTTTTTTTTTTTTTTTTTTTTTTGTTGGCCGTTTAATTGTTTTCCTTTTCAAATGGATATTAAAATATCAAGTCAAACATAACTATGATAATCTTGAAACTCCAGAAAAATCCGACAAGAAAATTTTTAAATATTTGACAAATTGTGTAAAATTTAAAGTTTTTGGTAGCTAATAGCCATGTAGTATATTTGCGCGGTTTTATTTTATTATAATCTAATTTAAATTTGATTTATTTTTATGTATTTATGCTTTTTATTACTTATATATATATATATTTTTCAATTTCCTTCCTTATTTTTCTCTTTCTCGAGGAAAAAAAACTCAGATTTTTGAAAGGCTAAGCACATTATTTCTTTCTTTCTTTCTTTACATTTTTATTGTGTTTTAAGAAAATATTTTATTTATCTTTGTTAATATACTTATTTGCTCCTCGGTAGTCGTTGCTTCTCATTATTTGGCATATTAGCTTCTCGCTCTTTTGGTTAACAAATTGGAAAATGAAATATTTTCTTCAATGTTTTATGTTTTTGTTGATTTTCATTGCTATACGATTGTTTATTATTATAATTCTTATTTGTGATTTCTACTTAAACCACAAGAAAAAGTTCCGAAAACCAGTTTACAGGGAAAAATAGAATCAAGAAACATCGCAAACCAACACCATTTTTATCTGGCAATTTTACGAGTTTTACACCGTCATTACACTTTTGTGTCGCATTTTCGAGAATACAGGTTCCTCTTTAGCACTTTTTGCCTATTTGGATTTTTAAATGTCTTGTAATACTCATTTAATTTTTTTATTTCTTTTATTTACTCTTTTTTATTACAAGCATATATATATGTTATAAATAAAAAAATATAGTATAAAAATCTTTTATTTGTCATTTTTCTTAGCATCTAAGCTTAAGAAAATTAACCCTTAAACGGTAACGTGTTTTTCGGCACCTTTAAACGGTAATCATGGATCACTCGTGCTTAGCGCTGTAAAAAGTGGTTTAAAGTGCCAAAAAATGCATGATATTACATCAACTACCCTTGAACAAGAATCAGTCACAATATTGCTAATTTATTAATTTGTTTAAACAATATGTTTAAATAAACAAATAAAAATGTGAAAAATGCACATTTTCTTTAAAAAATCATAACTTTGGATAGAATATACATTTTTTGCTGTTTCAAACGTGAAATTGGAGAACAAGAATGGGACTTTCACAAACAAAATAAAAATAGCCGGTATAAATAAAAATAAAAATACTTAAGTTTTGAGCATAAAAATGACGTTTTTTTAATTTATAAAAAGGTACATTTTACATTGAAATAGAAATTTTATTAGTTTTTAATCAATTTTATTTATGAAAATGATGTTAATTATCAAACTTTATTTAATTAAACAAAAGATATAATAATGAAAAATTATAGCAACACTGATATCATCATTTATAAACAATCGAAACAGATTTGATATCTGGCAACCCTAAGATTTCTCTTGAGATAGCAGTTGATGGTTTATATGTTTGGGGGCGCTGGTTTAAACTCCTTGTTTTGTATACTACTTTCTTATTGGATAAAGTGGAGACTCAGGGAGCAATTTGAATTTTGGGTTGGCGTTTTTTGAAAATTGTGCCAAGAAGGAGAGCAAACTGCAATCCCACCAAACAATTTCATAAACACGTATTTGCATAAAATGTAAGGTTCGGAAAGTGAGTGTAAAATATCGATTTTTTATGAAAAAAAACATCAATTCCTAACCAAACAATTTTTTTTTACCTTACACTTTTTGTCGACGTAAATGGTAAACCTGGGTCACTCGTGCCTTTTCGAAATTTTGACTGGCTGTTACGTCGGCTGTGAACGCACTAACACATCGGCGTTTCGGGAGCTAATAGACTACTAGTGTACTATTTTTTTAGGGTAGTTTAGTCCCGCTCCCCACTCTCTTTTCTAAGCTAGCAAGGAAAGAAAATTTGACCGAGGCACTAGTGACCCATGGTTACCGCTTAAGAGTTAAATTTTAAAGAAATGAATTATTGAGAAAAACCACGATGTGGCTGTATAATTTTGACGGACTATGCAACAGGAAAAAAAATATAAAATATATATATAATAGTAATAAAAAATATATTACAAAAATATTTTATTTGTCATTTTTAAAAGTGTCTAAGCTTGAAAAAAATTAAATTTTTCAAGAAATTGAATTATTGATAGAAACCAGGGAGTGGCTGTATAATTGTGACGGCCTATGTAACCGTAAAAAAATATATAATATAAATAAAAAATACACTATAAAATATTGTATTTGCCATTTTTCTAAGTATCTAAGCTTGAGAAAATTGTAATTTTCAAGAAACTGAAGTATTGAGAAAAACCAGTAAGTGGCTGCATAATTTTGATGGACCGAACCTAAAAAGTGCTAGTTTTCAAAATTTTAATTTTGAATGCAGAGCTAAAGTAAATAAAAAGTGTTTTTGGATTAACTTAAAGCTAATTACTCCCATTACCTCGTGTTTCTTTGCAATTTGTTTTAAATTTAACACATCGAGTATAGTTTTGTGTTGTAATGAGAGTGTTCTATTAGCTTCACTTACTTTTATTGGAAAAGTTACTAAAATGTAATAATTAAAGCCACTGAAGTCAGTAGTTTAAAATGGTAAAATGATGCCTCGTTTAGAATATACTAAGACTAGATTAGTCTAATCATCAAAATTAGTAGAAAATTGCCTCATTTATTTGTAGATTTTTCTCGTTTCAGGTTAAAATTTGTAAAGGTAAAAAATGTAGACATTTAATTGTTACAATTTTAAATAGAAATCGATTAAACAACATGAGTAGATAAAAAAAAAAATTCACTTTCTCAACACTATTCACGATTAAAATAAAAAATTATTTTTTGAAAGAAATTTCTTCTATTTTTTAAAATAATTTAACCTTTAAAGCCCTAACTTTTTTTTCCAATTTCGGGAAAAAATTACTTTTACACTAACAAAATTAAACGTAGCTATCGAAATGACAGAAGTAACGGTTTACATGAAATTTTACGAATGTGTTATTTACAGAAACCTAAATAAAGTATTTATTTGACATGTTTTTCCTATACAGTCTGCCTAAGGAAGAATCCTTTAAGGCGTTCGGAAAATGTCGTATTACAATCAGATTAAACAATCATAAAACTTAGTAGTATTTTTTTTTATCTTTTATCACACATTACTAAATAGAAAAGGAGTCCCTAATTTAAATTCAAAATATGAAACATACGTTTAATTGAAAAGAAACGTCAACGGTTTGCTAAAAATTATGAAAACTTATTATTATTACTTAATGCTAAAACATAAGTGATTCCAAAACTTATATTATTATTATTACTTAATGCTAAAACGTAACTGATTATACAAAACTAATTTTAATTAAACATAAGATTGATCATGAGGTTTTTACGTATCTGCATGACATCTGCAAGTTTAAAGCATTTTAATCACAAAAAACACATTTGTGACAACAGAGCCGAAAGGGATAATACATGTTTATTTTTCATTTTCTTGCTTTTTTTTTTTTTTTTTTTTTTTTTTTTTTTTTTTTTTTTTTTTTTTTTAAAAGATAATTTGAATGCTTTACATAATTTAAGAATAATATATATATTTGACAATTTAAATTTTTATTCAGTTAAATCTGTTTAATTTTTTTTTTTCAAAGTTGTGTTTTTTATATATAACTGTGAAAAAAGTAACTTAATATGAAAATTCGATATTGATATCATCACTATTTATTTAGAAGAAAGTAAATTTATGAGATTTAGAGGATTTAACCTGGAGTTTCTTGGTTAAGTAATGTCTTTTCATCTAATTTTTTGCATGGGATATTTTTAATGAAATTTCTCCATTTTGTGACGAGAAAGTCAATTTCTGTAAATTGCATTTCCAGTAAAATCAATTTCAGCTGTACTGACTTTTAGGTATTGCCTTTAAAAAATTGCCTTTTTGCTTTCTTTTTGATATATAAGCTACCTCTCCCTCCCCCTACATACACACACCAATTTTGATTTTACATACAACGCTTTAAAGTTTAATTCGAAACTCTTGGCTCCAAAAGCTATCTTTTAAAATAGTTTATTACAGGTTTAGTAAAAGAAAGGTAGGGAGAAGTACTTTATAATCTAAGACTATACAGCTATTTTGCTTATATTTATTTCTAGATTTGTTATGCGAATATCTTTCAAGGTACCAGCAAGTTGAGTTAGATAAATAATACATTCCTGTGACCATATCATACGGTAAATAGTTATAATGCTTCTGGGAGATCTAGTAAGAAAATGAAGACAGCTTTGCTGAGCCAGGTATACATGTAAACCTGATGAAGATATCTAGGCTTTTAATTAAAAAAAATCGATTGTCATCGTGGATAGAAGAGGCATTAAATGTTGGGATACACTTAGAGTAACTTTAAACGTTTGTTAAACAAATATAAATCTGTGCTCTGAATACTTTTGTTTTCTTTTCTTTCTCAGCCCTCTAAAAAATTCCGTATATAAATTTTACCCCTATTTGTCCTTTCTTTGTTAATATAGGGAAAAAATCCACATGAATTTGTCTATCTTAACTAAAAAAATTTTAAATCCAGCTTTAAAGCGTAAAAAATAAGTGAAATCAACAATTTAATTTATATTTTCTTCGAATCAAAAGGGTGTTGTGCCTGTACTGCCAGTAACTTTACGTAACCTTTTTTTTTTTCATATCACCAATAGCTCGAGAATTTAAGTACAAAGTATTCTGAAATCCTCCAATAGAATGATCAAATTTCTTCATATGTTAAAAAAATTCTTCAAATCCCGAGGAAGTTCCGACAAGTTTGCTGCCAGTATTTTTACGGGTATTTTTTTTTTTTTTTTTTTTTTACGAAAACAATTTTGAGAGTGTAGATTCATAGTAGTATAATGCTTTTCATCTTTTGAAGACAAGCTAACAAGATATCTGGGAGTAAAGTATTCATTTTGACTACAAATATTCATCTTTGTTTAAAGATTTAGTTTACCTTAAGTGTAGTTAAAATAAATTTATTCATTTATTTGTTTTTAAAAATTGCAACTGATAACAGGTTCTGTAACATAATAGTAAGGAATATTATTTATAAAAAATGTTGGTCTAAATGGATTAAATTGAGTGACTTAAAGAAATGAAAATTATGATTAATTCTCATATTAACATACATTTAAAAAATTTCTGTATACTTCCTTCATATTATACATTTTATGATTTGATAAGCACTTCAGTTTTTTAATTAAAAAAAGTATGCGATTAAAAATTTTATGAAAGAAAATAACAACAATGATAATAATAAGAAGAAGAAGTAAAATGATTAATATGTCTTGAAAATTTAAATTTCTTTATCTCTTCTTTATCTTAACTTCCGGATAATAACGAATAAATCTAGAGATTGTTTTGTGTCGTACAATTTGTTTAAAATGGAGATTTGGTTTACATGTTTAACATAATTTTACTTTTTTATCTAAGGTGGTCTGGTGTAATAACGCTGGGCGGAGTAATAATGCCAAAGGCTAATATTATGCATAATTATGAAATAATCTGGTAAATGATACCCATGTGCTTGGCGCCGAAGGGTTTTGAGTCATATAAATTGCAAAAAACAGCTTCAAGTTAATTTGTTTCATTTTTAGGTCTTATTGTTTTTACAAGCAACTAAAATTAACGCTTGATCTAAAATTTGAGAGATACGTTTTGTGATGTGAAGACTATTTTTTTTTATCCGGAAATACTTTGTTAATTACATAAATTTGTAGTACATTTCATGGACTTTTAAAATGTTGTTGAAGATTTTGGATATCTTCTCGAGATAATTTTTAATTTAAAATGTACAGCGCAATAACTATAACGGGGTAATAACGCCAATCCTTGGCATTATTACCCCGGTTGATTCCCTACAGTGGCTGAGCTACATCCTACATACTGATTCAAATAAACACAGTTAAAACTGTGCAATGTTTCTAATAATTCTATTTAAGCGGTCCTTTTTAAGCAAAAAGAAGCTCACGGTCTGATATTCTTTTGCCTCATCCTCCTCCCACATCACACCTTTATTTTTCTTACACTTTCACAAAAAAATTAACATTTTCAATAGCTTAGAATGCAATTTGTCAATTTCTAAGTTTGTAAAGTTTGTATTTTTAGAAATGGGCAATCTACATGCAATTATTCTATCTTATTTCATAGTTTTGTTTGCATGGCGTTATTACTCATATAGGTGGGTAATAACGCCAAATAGCATTGGTCAAGTAATAACGTCATTACATTTTATGAGTACATATCTGTTAAATTATTTTTTATATAGATATTCAATGAGTTGCTGTTTCAAATCATATATTTGTTTGAAAAATACAATCTAAAACTGAGCCGTGAAAATTGGTAGAACCTTAACGTGGCGTTATTACCCCAGGGTACCTTAATTCTTTTTGCGATTTAACCAGACTTCTAATACTTTTCCTATCTAAAATTGTCATCATGTATCAGCAGACGCAATTAGAGCAAACAAATTGTAATTGAATCATTTAAGTCAAAAGAAAGAAATTTATCATGTGGAAAGGTTGAATCAATTGAAATGCCTTAAGTCTTGCTTATTATTATTTATTGAGTGCACGATACTTTGTTTTAGTTATGTGTAGGAATTTCGAAGAAATTGAGAATATATTTTTTAAATCATAAACTACAAAATAATAAAATTATATGTGTGGTTTTAAATAAAAATGAATTAAATATGGATGAAATTTTTTCAAGTATGTCAGTATTTTATTGAATGTTATCGGTCGATTAGATTATGCAATACAGATAATCATAATGCACTTTTTTTCCTAATTTAGAATATTATCTACATTTATTGCAAAGAAGAAAAAATTAAGAATAATAAATGTTAGCATTAAATAACAACACACTGTTTAAATTTACAGTAGAAGTGACAAAATTTCGTACATAATTTAATGTATATGCTAAATGACATCATTACTACAAGTACTTGTAAATAAAACATAGATGAAATAAATAGATTGTTTTAAAATTATATAAAATATATTGTTGAATAACAATTTTAAATAAGGTTTATTGAACATCTGTTAACTGGAATAAGAATAATACGATATTTTTGTAAACGAAGATATATGCGATTAAATATAAAACGCAGGTCGCTGTGAGGTATCACACTCTCAGATGTTTAGTTGATCTTAGTAAATACGAGAAACGAAGCTGAAAATGCTTATAATAACTGTTATTCGTAATAATTGAGAGATAAAAGTAATCCTAAAAACTCAAATAATGTTCTGTCATTGTCAACTTTATATCAATTTTTTAAAAAATAACACTTTCTTTTACAACGCTGATTGAATCTCAAATGTTCAAAATTGTCAAGTCAGTACTGTTAATGAGGATAGTGCGTATTTTTTACACATTTATACATTTTTTCCCAGCTCGATACAGTTTATTAAAAAATGTATATTTTTATAATGATTGATATTGCTTTTCTTTATTAGACTGTTCATTATAATTTGGGAAAATTTTAATTTAAAATGAAACTTTTTGTGTTTTTTCGTATGTAGACAGATCTTCTTTTAGTAGCTCGTAATAATCGTGAAAATTTTAACATAGTTTGCTTGTAGAACTTTGCTTAATTTGAAAACTGTTCCCTTTAACAGTTTCTTTGAACTCGTATTTACCGAATTAGGCTGTATAAGATCATTCTTCAAGCATGTTTTTCTAATAATCTGTGTACTTCATATATCATTTTCAAAATGAATAGGGTTTTCTTACTTTTAAACTACCCCCCCACACACACACAGAGACCCGCTTGAAATCTAATTTTCTTGGATGTGTCAATCCCCAAGCTTTCCTCTGTTTGAGATATTTCAATAGAGTCATCAGAAATAATCGTCCTAGTTTGTAAATTCATTTATTTGTTAAATGTAATATATATGAACATAAAAAATTAACATTGTTAAATTATTCATAAATTTATGTTCTGTAATTTTTATTTTAGTTCATGTTTTCGTCAATAGACTTAATTACATTCTTTGCTTCCAATTAAATTCTTGCTACAGTTTTCTATGATACAAACTGAATGTACATATATCGGGAAAAAACGATGAACTTTTTTTTTCTTTTTGTTAAAATTGATTTTAGGATCCCTGACACCTAAAACGTGTGAATATTTCAAAAACCAGAAGCAGGAAAATCTTAAATTACAATACTTTTTTTCTTAGAAAGAAGAAAGAAAAAATGAAATAAAATGCTCGAATGAATTACGGAAAAGAAATATCATGAAAAAGGGTATTTTTTTTACCATCCCTTAAAACAATTTTGCCAAACTGCTTGCCAAATTGTACATATTGCCATAAGTTTTATTATAAATAACAACGACCAAATACTTAGTATAACGATAATAAAAATGCAAATAAAATATCGAAATCAAAATCTCTTCATGACGTAACAAACAGAGTATAATGTGTTTAACGCCATGTTAGTGTTACATTGGCGATAAGCTTGCTCTGGTATTTAACCTTGGATTTTAGTTTAATGATAGCTTTTGGTGGAAGGAATAATGAAGTAATACCGAGAAATGTAAAAATATATTTAACCAAAAATATTATTATGCTCAGTAATGTAAAATCATAAAACGGTGTAAATTTTCATCTTATTATTATACTATATCTAAACTGATTTAGTAGATTATTAAATTAGTTTTTTTTTTTTGGATTCATAAAAATATTTTTTTAATGTCTACGGTTAACATTTATGTATATATATATGTATGTAAATTAAAAAAAATTCTTTCCACTCAAAATTACACAAATCTAAAAAAGTCTTCGGAAATGGAATGTAAAGGCTAAAATTTATATTTTAATATAGACTATTTTATCTTTCAAAATTCATTATGTCGAAAAGTTTGAAAATAAATATATAAATAAATAAATAAAATAAAAATAAAAAGAATATTGCCCAGTTAAACTGATGGCATTGAGCTCACAGGCTACGCATACTAATTATACATTACAGCCTTGTATTTTCGTTAATTCCGTTCGAAAAAAAATTAAGAAGGGGAAACAGCTCTCCCCTTTCTCCTTTTTTATACTTAATCATTGAACCTCCTAAACTATCAAGGACATGCTTTATCATATAAAAAATCTATATCCAAAATTCAGAGCAAATCGGATAATTCTTAATAAAAACTCATTTAGCAATTATATAATTTAAGAGGAGTTATTCCCCTCTTTCATAAACCATTAAACTTCGAAAACTATTTAGAGATTTGAACGAAATCTGACAATTCTGCTTGAAAAATCCATTTATACAAGTTAAGAGGAGGGGCATTAGAACCCCCGTTCCCACCTAGTTATACTTATTCAACGAACGCCTAATAACAGCCACGGACTCGCCTCATCAGAATGATGCTATATCTAAATTTTGAACGAAAACTGTGAATTCTGCATGAAAATCCCGTTTATTTCTATTAAGGTGAGGGGCATGAGCCCCCGTTCTCCCTGTTTATACTTATTCAATGAACACCTAATAACAGCCACGGTATCGCCTCATCAGAATGATCTTATATCTAAATTTTGAACGAAAACTGTTAATTCTGCATGAAAATCCCGTTTATATCAATTGAGGGGAGGGGCATGAGCCCTCCGAACCCCTCTTATACATATCGAATGAACTCCAGAAACTAATCAGGGAAGCGCCTTATCAGGATATACCTATATACAAAATTTCAAGTGAATCCGATATTTTTATCATGAGTTATCGCGTTATGCACGAACGTACGAACAAACGTACATACAGAACGGACGGGCACCTAAGCTCTCAGGCTATGATAGCCTGTGAGCTAATAAAAAACAGTTAAACAATACACTTTTCGTCGTGAAGATAGTTTGTTGAAAATAGCACAGGAAAAAAAATTACAAAACATTAAATTTCAATTATTTCCTCTACATGTTTACACTAGGATTCTGGAACGATATTGAAAAATAAATCATTAGTCATTTCGATAGCTTATTTCAAATTGAATTTTTTCGTGAACCTGGAATACAAAGAAAGAAACTACTTTCGTAAATGTTTGAAGCCTAGAGCATACATACTAATAGAGTGAGCCACCCCTTCAAGAAAACTTGACCATCATTGAAACCACGTGACTGGTTGACGCTCCTTCCTGCTAGGGAGGTTTTTTACATGTGTTTGTATGGAGATACTCGCACTACTGTGATAAAAATGGTGAAATATTGTGCTGCATTTGGATGCAAAGAAAAATTTGTCAAAGGAGGACTGATAACATTTCACAAATACGTATATACTTTTAAATATTATTCATATTTTGAAATAATATTAAATTAATTAATTAATGTTTTAATGCTCAAAAGTAAAAGTTTTCGCGTATGCATGCGTATTATGTACAGTTTTTCTTCAAATTTGAGCCTTCATAAAGATTTGTTTTAATTTATTTGGACGCTCATATGTTTAGCCTTTCCCTGTTTAATGTATTTTAGACTATTTATTGCAAACTTTTTGGAATTATGTAAGATATATCCATTTTTGTCTTGAAAAGTGGTTTGGCGCGATTTGGCGAGCTCCTCCAAATCTCTCAATTTCTCTATACCAGTTTCTGTTTTATTTGTTGTACTGCTACATTTTTAAAAAATGCTGTTACATTAAACTCTCCGATTAAATTATTATAGAGACTGAGAAAAACTCAATAAAATTCTGTTTTTCAAATGCAAATTGCCCCTTAAATGGATTACATTTTAATAAATAAATATAAAAAATTTGAATTTTATAACTTTTCAAGAAAAATAAATTAATTATATATATAATATAATATTTATATAAAAGTATATTCCCCGAAAACGGTAAATGTTTACATTTAAACATCCTTAAAGCTATAGATAATTTTTATTTAATTAATTTTAAAACATTGTTTGTACCATTTCGGTAAAATTATAACGCAAACTCTACAGCAAAAAAAAGTAAGAAGTATTAATTCAAAAATGACCCTATTTAAAGGTCACTGATTTTTTTTTTTTAATAACTGATAATGAAAAACGAATAATTTGATTATTAACCAAATATAGCTAGTTTCCAAAATATTTGGTAGCAGTTTGAACCCTTATTTGTCTTTTGCTAACACAGAATATAAATTTTTACCAATAAATTTTTAATAAAAGCATGAAGTTTTATATATTATTTATTTAATTATTTCTAAGTAATTAAGGGGTTTTTTAAGTGGTCCTGTGCAATTTAATTCTTTTTTTCTCCTTTTTTGCGGAAAAGGGAGGGGGGGAGAGGGTGCTGAAATATCTTTCTGCCATAACTTTCGTAAAAATACTCCGATTGCTGTTAATAGATTTGGAAATTTTCTACAACTTTTTTTTTGTGGGGGAGGGGGGGGGGTCAAACAGGATTTTCTAAATTAAATTAGAATAATTATATAATGTCACGTTGATAACTCAAAATAGTATATAACTCAAAATAGTATATATATATATATATATAAATAATAAAAATTAAAATGTAATGTGTGATTTCTTCGATTATTTCTCTGCTATTTAAGAAATATTATAGAATTTAGAATAAAATTATTTCAAAAATATTATAAATTTTCATATAGTATTTATTACACACATGATTGTGATTTAAAAATGTAGTATTAACTTCATAAAATGGAGAAAGCAAAAATCATTAAATAAATAAATTTACATTTCATAAAATTATACTATAGTACATGTGTATATTACAGTATTATTTTCGTATATAAGCATTATGGTTGTATAATAGGTCTGCATTTCTACAATAATAATCTTGCATACCATAATAAATGATGAAAAAAAAATCATAAAAGTTTTACTGTTCAACGAAGCTAAAAATTCTAAAATCAAAATCATAAAAAAAGGCTACAATTTTTTTAATTATTATTTAAACAGAAGTCGGTAACTGTGTGCAGTATTATATTTTTATTTTAATATTATATTTGTCTATATTTTCTTTATATTGATATAATATTTGATACTTTATATATGTTGCATAATAATTTAAAAACGCTTGGGCCATAAAAGTTTAGCACTCAGCCTAGCTGAAGACTCTGTGATTGAAACCTGAAATAACATACGTAATAAGAGGGGATGGGAGAAAAACAGATTTTGAAAATTTAAAGTTGGTTATGAAAAAAAAGTAGAAAAATAGTGAATTTTGAAATAGAATTTATATTTTAAGTTATATACGCTGGTGATTAAAAAATGTAATTTTAAAATAAAAAATGGAAATGTGTTGTAATAATATATTTTTTAATAATATTTGAGACTGTGCATCATGCATAACATAACTAAAAATACTTATGGAATAAAGGTTTTCAGTATAGCTGAAGATTCTAAGATTGAAACCTAGAGAAACATATGTATTAAAAAGATCTTGTGTATTTTAATTAAGTTACGACCGAAACAAGTTTTTCAGACCGAAACTAAATTTCGATAATTGTCCTATTTTCGGTGAAAACAAAGACAGAAATGCCCCCAAAACGGTTAAAAATAATTATGCATAAACATACATAATTATTAATTAATTATACTTGTTTATTCAATATGCATATTTACTGTACAATACTTACGTTTCCTTTTATACGTACTTTGAAAACATGTGAAATAAGTGTTGAAAATTTTACATTTTCTTACAAGAATGTATAAAAAATGTCTTTCTTATAATAAAAAAATATTTTAACAGTTTTTTTTTTAGTTTTCTGTGTTTTTCATTTTAAGTATCTTTATTATGAACATAATCTTATACTTGATATTTAAAATTAATTCACGGTAATAGCTTTTATTATCTTTCTAATACAAGTTTTACTTATTTAGGAATGATTAATTCTTTTTTTTTTTTTTTTTTTTTTTTTTTTTTTTTTTTTTTCAGATACAGCTGTTAATAATATAACAGATGAAAACAATTTGCACATTTAATGGGGCTATATTTTGCAATTTGAAATAAATTCTTAATGTATTGAAGCTACTCGATACAACTTCGATGTTTGCAAAAGCAATATTACAACAAAAGATTGTTCGGAAACGTAGCATTTTCAAAATAAGCGCAAAAAGCGGAGTAAGAGCCAAAATCTGGCAAATTGTGGCAACCATTGTTCACGTGAGTGGTGTCGAAATTCCCCCGGGTCAATCCATTTCAAGTGGTCCAGAAAATATAAAAATGGTCGCTCGACCATTTTTTAAAAATCTGAAATTTTTTGTACAACAACCCTAACATGACGAAAGTTCAAAATGACCATTCTTTTGATTTTACTATTTTTTGTTTGTGCATGGCGGCCATCTTTGTTTCATAGTGTGCAGCGATTTTCTCAGATACTAGGGTACACAAAATTGTAAATATCTCGTCTTCTATTTTCCCAATTGAAATGGGGTTTGCAGCATTTTGTTCACAATAAAATAGGCTAAATATACAGTGTAAGAAAAATTTTGAAAAATAAATTTTTACAGGTGAAATTTTAGCACAAAATGTACGATTTTTTCCAAAATCTATCCGTTTGCAAGAGGAAAATTTTCATGCAAGTGCAACTATCAACCTTACACAACTTTTTCTACAAATAGGTCAAAAGTACGTGTACTCATACACCAAGTCCCAGATCTGGGAAATGATTTTTCTTTGCGAAAAAAATTCCGAAATTCGTCAAAAATTTCAAAAATCGCACTTTTTAGGCTTTGATATCTCTGGTGGGGCACGAGATAAAAATCTGAAATTTTGGCCTGTGATAGTATTGTGTAGTAGCGTTATGTACAAAAAATTTCAAGAAGGAGATTCGACTATAAGCTGAGATATGACATGGAAAATATGTGAAAACAATACTGTCAAACTATTGTAAACCTACTATGTAATTGTTCAACAAGACTGTCAAACTTTCAATATTTTTTCTACAAATAGGTCAGAAGTGTGTGTACTCATACACCAAGTCCCATATCTGGGAAATGATTTCTCTTTCCGAAAAAAATTCCGAAATTCGTCGAAAATTTCAAAAATCGCACTTTTTAGGCTTTGATATCTCTGGTGGAGCACGAGATAAAAATCTGAAATTCTGGCCTTTGATAGTATTATGTAGTAGTGTTATGTACAAAAAATTTCAAGAAGGAGATTTGACTACAAGTTGAGATACGGTGATTAAAAAAATGTTAAGAAATGCTATTACGAGTACATTAGGAGAAATGAGATTAGTCTCTTTTATTACAATATTTACACAGAAAATATCGTTTGTTGAAAACAGTTAAATAATAAGCATTTAATTTACAAAATACTATATATGCTCAACAAAGATCTTAACAATATTTACGAGAGATGTTATGAGTTCGACCAGTTACTGTTGTCAGTCCATCAGGCTGTTCTTTCTAAAAATTTTATTTGAAGCTCCCCAAGTCTTGTCATCCCGTGTTAACTTGAATGAAATTCTCTACGTTTAATAATTGAAGCCATGTCAACTCGATTAGTTGCAATTCATTGTCTGTAATTTACTTTTCCTGAAATGTGTTCCGAGTAAAATTGTTGCAATAGCATTTCTAGTAGATTTGTTCATCTGGACAAATAGTGTATTGGCTTAACATACATTCTGAATTGTTTAAATCACACAGAAGCATTTGAAAAAGATATTTGTAACTAACATTTAACTTTGTACCATAAATAATTAATTTAAAATTTTGGAAGTATGAACAATTACATAGTATATTACAATAGTTTGGCAGTATTGTTTTCACATATTGTTCATGTCATATCTCAGCTTGTAGTCAAATCTCCTTCTTGAAATTTTTTGTACATAACACTACTACACAATACTATCAAAGACCAGAATTTCAGATTTTTATCTCGTGCTCCACCAGAGATGTCAAAGCCTATAAAGTGCGATTTTTGAAATTTTAGACGAATTTCGGAATTTTTTCGCAAAGAGAAATCATTTCCCAGATCTGGGACTTGGTGTATGAGTACACACACTTCTGACCTATTTGTAGAAAAAATTGTGCAAGGTTGACAGTCTTGTTGAACAATTACATAGTAGGTTTACAATAGTTTGGTAGTATTGTTTTCACATATTTTCCATGTCATATCTCAGCTTGTAGTCAAATCTCCTTCTTGAAATTTTTTGTACATCACGCTACTACACAATACTATCATAGGCCAAAATTTCAGATTTTTATCTCGTGCCCCACCAGAGATATCAAAGCCTAAAAAGTGCGATTTTTGAAATTTTTGACGAATTTCGGAATTTTTTTCGCAAAGAAAAATCATTTCCCAGATCTGGGACTTGGTGTATGAGTACACGTACTTTTGACCTATTTGTAGAAAAAGTTGTGTAAGGTTGACAGTTGCACTTGCATGAAAATTTTCCTCTTGCAAACGGATAGATTTTGGAAAAAATCGTACATTTTGTGCTAAAATTTCACCTGTAAAATTTTATTTTTCAAAATTTTTCTTACACTGTATATTTAGCCTATTTTATTCTGAACAAAATGCTGCAAACCCCATTTCAATTGGGAAAATAGAAGACGAGATATGTACAATTTTGTGTATCCTAGTTTCTGAGAAAATCGCTGCACACGATGAAACAAAGATGGCCGCCATGCACAAACAAAAAATAGTAGAATTAAAATAATGGTCATTTTGAACTTCCATCATGTTAGGGTTGTTGTACAAAAAAATTCAGATTTTTTAAAAATAGTCGAGCGACCAGTGCTGGACCACTTGAAATGGATTGACCCCCCCAATGTTTTTTCATCTCTGCATAAGGAAACTAACATTGCATGCTCCCTCTATTAGTATATATGCTCTAGGGTTTGAAGAGAAAATCCTAGATGATTTTCCCAAATGATAGTATAAATTGTATGAAACGCTCGCATTCTCTTATGTGTTTACTTTTTGTTTTGTGAATGTTATTTTAAAAGTGCACATATTATCCTAGTAGCCAAACAATATTGGTCCAATATTGGCTACATCTTGGAGCAATATTGGCACATTGGCGAAATATTGGCATGAAATATTGCTCTAATATTGGGTGTTTACATTTTGCCCTTATTTAGCTAATATTTGCAGCAAAAATTATGCCAATATTGGGGTTTCATTGGAAATAATGCCTATAAAACGCCAATATGGGTTAAATATTGAAATTTCATTGGAAATATTTCCGATATAACGCCAACATTTGTACAATATTGGCGCTTTATTGGCAATATTTCCAATGAAACCCCAATATTGGCAAAATATTGACTGCAAATATTGGCTAAACAAGGGCAAAATGTAAACATCCTAATATTGGAGCAATATTGACGTATTATTTGCAATATTTCCAATAAATGAAATATTGGCGCAACGTTGGACCAATATTGGTTTGCTACTATGATCTTAACACCGTCCAAGACACAAAAATCTTCACAATTAAAAAAAAAAAAAAATCATTTTTTTTTTTTTTTTGCTTAAAACGACGTTTAAATTATGTTTCTCTCTCTACAGGAACCGGAAACATTACTTTTTATGTTCCGACTTATTTTTAAATTCTAGTCTTCAAGCAATATTTCTTATGGAAAAAACTTCTTATGGAAATGTGGTTTTCTTCATGATGTATTTTTTTCACCATTTCTGTTATTTAAATTGTTATAAGTCACGAACCATTAGAGGTAAATGATTCAAAGCACGTCTTTTCGATTGTTTCACACAATTCTATGTTTCAATTCCAACTCAGGAATTTTGAAAATATATACAGGGTGAGTCATAAATATCGAAACAATAGGCTATCTCCTTAAATATTGCCTCTAGATCCATACTTCCAATTGCAAAAATTCATAAAAAAAGGTGAAATTTCTGATGAGATAAATTGCAACTCCATGGGGGGTCTATTTGAAAAAATACGAAAATTAATTTTTTATACGGCCCCCGTAGAGCAAAATTCCCAAATAGGAAATTATTCGTTATTCATTCCTAAATTGAACAAAAAAAATTTCATCTCCGTATCCGAAAACCTGGCAGAGATATTAAAATCCAAATTTCTAAAAAATTCGTGACTTACACCACTTTACCATGACTTTAAACGAAGAATTCTTATCTCGTTTTCAAATCAAATGAGGGATCGTCCACAAATTGTTCGTATTAATTGTCGATATAAGACCGTGCCTCTTATTTGGACATAATAAAGCAGTGTATAATTTTAAATCAAAACTTTTTTTTCAAAATATGTTGATCGTTAGCACTAGAGGTCTACAGTCTAGAGGCACTAGAGGTCTAGTTTCTTTTTACATTTTTTTACTTTAAAAGTTTTTAATTTTTATATTAATTATTTTAATATTAAATGTTTTAAAAATCAAAATTAAATCTTATATATTTCTCTTTATTTAAATATTTGAAAAATGTAATTCTACAAATAATATTTTGAATTATAACCATTTTTAATTACTTCCCTTTTTCAATAATATTTAATTTTTTTTTAAAGTATGGAAGGTTTTGTCATGTGTTTTTACTTGTAAATAACGTGGTTAATACTCATAAAATATATCAGAATTTTAATCCCATAAATAAAAATTATTTTAAAATGTGTCCCTGAATTTCTCAATATAAAGTAGTTTGATATGTGGAAATCAGTATAAATGTAACTAGTCGTTGGGGGCCAGCGTAATACTTACCCATCATGGATATGTATATGAAAATAAAACATGTGAAAACTATTTATACAATGCATTGCAATTCATAAACAAAATTTTAATATTGTTAATATACATAGTAATGCTATCTTAAAGAACTGCTGATGTACCAATTTCGACAAATTATATAAAACGCCAAACTACTCAAGTAATACCGAACTGCGTAAAAGAAACATCCTTATAACTCCAAAAATAATAATTCTATTAACTAACAATTAAGTGCGTCAGATTAAGCGTCTCATTTCCTATTAAAATATACTTCTGAATTGAAATTTGAATGAAATACATTGTCATGAAAAATCAAAGAAAATTCTATAACTTACAAATGGTGACAGCTTTTCAAACGATATTTGGAGGAAGGTTATGTAAAACACGATTATTTTTAAACACGATACTTGATTTAATTATAATAGCCGCGATAGATGGCACAGCAAATAATAGACGATAAATCCAGGTGTTTTATTTGTTTCTTTCTTCTATCAGTATAGATGCAATCGACCGAACTGCGTAAAAGAAACATCCTTATAACTCCAAAAATAATAATTCTATTAACTAACAATTAAGTGCGTCAGATTAAGCGTCTCATTTCCTATTAAAATATACTTCTGAATTGAAATTTGAATGAAATACATTGTCATGAAAAATCAAAGAAAATTCTATAACTTACAAATGGTGACAGCTTTTCAAACGATATTTGGAGGAAGGTTATGTAAAACACGATTATTTTTAAACACGATACTTGATTTAATTATAATAGCCGCGATAGATGGCACAGCAAATAATAGACGATAAATCCAGGTGTTTTATTTGTTTCTTTCTTCTATCAGTATAGATGCAATCGAAGGAAACTAAATATATGGAGTTGTTCTTAGCTCCAATAGAATAATTTTTTAGAGACCCAATTCATATATATCAAACTCTTTCTTTCACATCGGTTCTATGTAAAAAGAAAAATGAAAACCCCCGGCCTGAATTTGGTCCCTAGAGCTTAGAACGTCAACTATAGCTAGTATTTAGAAATAAAGTTGGGAATCAAAGACAGTTTCAGTAAAACAGTAAAACAATTCTCCTGAAAATTTACATAACCCTCCTGCAAAATTGATTTTAATAGGTGTTACCAATTACGAGTACTGAACTTTAAAACCCGCCAATCCATTTTATGATAAACGGTAGTTGAAAATCTGTTTGCGAATTCTGTTTATTTGTCTTCCGATACTTTAACTCGTGTAAGTATACCAGGATTGGCACTTAAATCATACATCACACCTCTGTAAGAAAAGTGATGTAAGTATAAAATAACAATTTTGAAGTTATGTCATTGAAAAATCGGTATCAGGGCACGAAAAGCGTCACATCTCTTACCTCACGATTCGTCCACCTGAAGGCAATTCTGTCACTTTTATTTTAGTCCGATTGGATAGTTATGTATTTTGAACTTAATGTTTATATTTCTGAAGTAGTGCATTTCTTAGTTATGTAACTTTCCTGGTCTGCGTACGATATGATATTCAGGTTTGGAATGGCATGATCTCTTTAGAAATATTAATATAGCATATATAATAATTCACAAGAACACTCAAAACGATTTTGGTACCATACGATGCATATGAAAAATTATTTTTCGTATTTTTAATGATGTTACATTATTTTAATCATGCTAAAATTGATATAGATCAGTCAGGTGTAGTATAGCGTGCTTTCGTTTCACTAGAGTTTGCATATTTTTGGTTGTTAATTTACAGAGACGCACAAAATAATGTATTTTCGATACTTTTTATGAAGAATAAGTGATGAAAGTTTTCAATAGTGGAACAATTTTCCAAATTGTAACTATCCTTTGCGCTTATTCCTTGGTATGTATAAAATCAACGTGGCCAATGGCTATTTTTTAAAACTTTAGTCATGATATATAGTAGTTTAAATTGCAAAAATACTTTAAAAAGTGTAAATAATTGTTTTTAAGCGATTTAGGTAAAAAAAAAAAAATTTAAAAATACGAAAATTAACTTTTTATACCGTTCCCTAGTCCTATAAGTGAAATTTAGTAAAAATTTTCCATCTCCCTATCACGTAATACAAATAAAAAAGAATATTGCCCAGTTAAACTGATGGCATTGAGCTCACAGGCTACGCATACTAATTCTACATTACACCCTTATGTTTTCAAGGGTTAATTCCGTTTGCAGAAAAATTAAGGAGGGGGGAACAGCTCCCCCATTTCCCCTTTTTATGCTTAATCATTTAACCCTCTAAACTGATCAGGACAAGCTTTATCATAAAAAAATCCAGATCCAAAATTCAGAGCAAATCGAATAATTCTTAATAAAAACCCATTTATATAATTTAAGAGGAGTTATCCCCCTCTTTTATATACTTAACCATTAAACTTCCAAAACTATTCGGAGATTTGAACGAAATCTGACAATTCTGCATGAAAAACCCATTTATATAAATTAAGGGGAGGGGCATTAGACCCCCCCATTTCCCTGTTTATATTTATCCAATGAACACCTAATACCAATCACGGAAGTGCTTCATCAGAAAGATCCTATGTGTAAATTTTGAACAAAAACTATTATTTCTGCATGAAAAACCCATTTATATCAATTAAGGGGAGGGGCATGAGCCCGCCCGTTCCCCCTCTTATACATATCAAATGAACTCCAAAAACTAATCAGGGAAGCGCCTTATCAGAATATACCTATATACAAAATTTCAAGTGGATCCGATATTTTTATCATGAGTTATCGCGTTACGCACGAACGAACATACATACAGAACGGACGGGCACATAAGCTCTCAGGCTATGATAGCCTGTGAACTAAAAACGTCTCATTCATCCAACATTAAAATTGACCGAGCAATGAAACTTTAAGTTTCAGGACTTGAACCAATTTTCTGTAGCTGTAAACGGAAGAGTTGGACTAAGTTTTAAGGGAACATACACTAAGTGCTTAAATTATTATAAAGGGCGCGTGCATTTTCAACGCTGTCCAATAGCTAATTCCTAAACCATTTGTCACAGACATGCGGTTCAAATTTCAAAAATATTTTAAATGAGAGTAAAAAAAATATTATTAAATCGATTTAACTGAAGGTGCTTACCACCGTATAAATTTTACGGTAGGGTTAATTTTTATTATATAACTTCTAGATTAGCTAAAATATTTTAGTTTTAAAACTCCCTTTATGGAGAAAATCAAATTGTAGGAAATTGCGATTTTACTTTAAAAAGGTGTGTCATTTTGAAAAGATTTTATTTTTCTTAAAACACTCGTATGTATGTTTTCCTTGTTCAAAATTTGTATTAAAATTTTAACGCACCTCCATGTATTCGATCGAGGTTCAATTTGCACACTTATTTATATCCAATGATAATGTAATATTAATATAATTTTAGATGCGTATCATTTATTTATTTTATAGAGCTACAACAAATTCTGTTAGATTAAGCAATCTAATAGAATTTTAAATATGTGTCATTTTGTAACGAATTGTGACAGTTGCTTTCCATAATTTATTTAAACAAAATTTCTGTTTTGTTTCCTTATATTTTTAGTGCAAATTGTATATTTTGCTTTAACATGTAAACATCAACATAATTTTTAAAATAATAGTGTAAAAATTATTTTACTCTCACAAATTAATGTTAAATTATACCTGGCTTTTATTTTTATTTCCAGTAAATTTGTGAGGGACCCTTATTTTGCAGCCAAAAAGATGCTTCCACATTAAACAGCTATTACTTGATCAGTTTCACTCACACAGGAATGAAACTTTTTTTATCTAACTTGTTAGAGTTGTAGAAATTTACTAAATATCACTTATAGGACCGAGAGACTGTATAAAAGTTTAATTTTCGTATTTTTTTAATATTACTTTTTTTAAACCGCTTTAAAAATACATCTTTACCTTATTTAAAAAATTTTTGCAATTGGAACTACACTATATTGCCATTGATTATTGGACACATGCGATTTTAGACATTTTACTAAATATCTAGAAAAATACATGAGGAATCATCTCGAAACTCTTAGTGTATAAATATAATTGTATACGCCATACATCACCGTGAAGATTTTTTACCGAAACTCCATAGGGGACCGTCAACAAATTAAAAAAGAATGAATATCTTTTGAATAACCCTGTCAAAACTAATGTAGCAGAAGTGCTCAAACTCTAGATTATGATTGAATGCCTTATTGTAATACACTGTGTTCATTTTTATGCAAATAGCATGCATACTCGCAGAGTAATTAAGGTTTTTATAAAAATGGTCCCAAATTTTTCCAAGTTTTTTCTTATAATTTTCAGAGTTCTTAATATAAAATAATATTTTTTTCAGAAAATAGGACAAACAACATTGCAGACAGTACCCTGTAATCAGAATTAAAAAATAATATAAATTGTATGAAAAATGAGTAGCTTTACTAAATAATTTTTTACTGCGCATGCGTCAAAGATATCAAAATTTCATTTGCATATTATGTTAGCTAAATGTATAGAGCAACTTTTGTAAAAGTCTCAAAATCATAGCTTAAAAATTCTGAAAGTAATCGTCTATAGAAAAATGACAAAATCCGTTGTTTCCAAAATGAAGCAAAAAATGAGGGATTTTATCCAAATGTAGTAGTACAACCCGTATTGTGTATTCTATATTAACACTAATCAATGAATATATGGATACAACCCCTCTTGTTTTTGCTTCATTTTGAGAATAACGGATTTTCAACTAATTCAATTGACGATTTTTTTCAGAATTTTCAAGTTATGATTTTGTGACTTTCACAAAAGTTGCTCTATACATTTAACTAACATAATATGCAAATGAAATTTTGATATCGTTGACGCATGCGCAGTAAAAAACTATTTAGTAAACCTACTCATTTTGTACAAAATTTTCATTATTTTTTAATTCTGATTACAAGGTACTGTGTGCAATGTTGTTTGTCATATTTTCTGAAAAAAATATTATTTTATATTAAGAATTCTGAAAATTATAAGGAAAAAACTTGGAAAAATTTGGGACCATTTTTATAAAAACCTTAATTACTCTGCGAGTATGCATGCTATTTGCCTAAAAATGTACAAGGCGTATTACAAAAAGGCATTCAATCATAATCTAGAGTTTGAGCGCTTTTGCTACATTAGTTTTGACAGGGTTATTCAAAAGATATTCATTCTTTTTTAATTTGTTGACGGTCACCTATGGAGTTTCGGTAAAAAATATTCACGGCGATGTATGGCGCGTGCTATTATATTTATACACTAAGAGTTTCGAGATGATTCCTCATGTATTTTTCTAGATATTTAGCAAAATGTCTAAAATCGCAAGTGTCTAATAATCAATGGCAATATAGTGTATATGTCTATGACTAACGGTTTAGAAATTAGCCTTGGCCACAAATGAGAGTGGACACACTGATAACAAAATACAGGGTGTATAAACTCTTGGGCAAAACTTTAAGAGGTGATAGTACACATCAATACAAACAATTATATATATAAAATCCCTCCGTGTATAACGATTCCGGGGTCAACCCATCCACGAGAAAAAACACTAATTGTGACCAATGACAAATTCCATTGTGAAAACTTATCTCCGATTTTAAAGGCTATCAATTTGTTGTCCAATGCAAACGTTCCTGAGTCGTAATGGAGCGTTCTCATTTGTCAGATTTACAGTTTGAGCTGTAAATGACGACACTACATTTTATTGTGATTTGAAATCTTTTCCCAATTTCAAACGCAATATTCACACTGTTAAAAATTTGACTAATTTGCTGCAGCATCATTCTACCGCTTGTATAGAAAATGATTACTTTGCTGTGTTATGGAGCATTGTCATTGATCATAAAAGAGACATTCTATAAATGCTGTGGATTGACGCTGCAGTAAATGGGTAAATTTTTTAGAAGTACACTGTTAAAAATTTGGCCCTTTTGCTGCTTCATCACTCCCCAGCTTTTATATAAAGCGGTTACTTTACTGTGATATGGAGCATTCTCGTTGGTCATAAAAGAGATATTCTATAAAACTTGTGGAGTGACGCTGCAACAAATAGGTCAAAATTTTAACAGTGTAATACGGTAAAGTAATCATTTTCTATAAAAGCTGTGTAATGACGATGCAGCAAAACAGTCAAATTTTTAACAGTGTTTAATTAAAAATTTTTATTTAAGAAAAGCGACAGCGCGTTTTAAATACAATATTGTTAGAATTTTTATATTCGTGTTGCTTTATTTATTTATTTATTTTTATTTTTATTATTTTTTTTTACAGCCGTGAATGACTTCATTGTCACATAACTAATCGCGATTGTTTTTGCTGACCCAGTGGCGTGGTTGGTAGCGGCAGCTGCTCCCACACCGCTGGTCCCTGGTTCGAGTCCAGCTAGCGGCATGGGTGTCTGTATTGTCCCTGTGATGTGTATTAAATGTATGTGTTTTGTATTTGTTTCTGTGTATTCTGGATCAATCGAGGCAACAGCCATTGTAGCTATAAGCCTCAAAACACTGTTCACTCAAAAAAAAAAAAAAAAAAAATCACGATTGTTTGCTCTTTATTGTAGACATTTGTTTTCGATCTTATAAAGTATTTTCTTTTAAGTATTAGCTAATGGTATAAAATAGTTAATTCACAAATGTTTTAAAATAGCATTATTAGTGCATGTTTTGCATTATTAATGCATGTTATTTTGCATGTTTTTGTGAAATAATTACTGTAATTTTGCGAGTGAAATTCATTAGCTGCATATTCTATGCCATTATTTTATCCATTCAATTAATAATTTGGCTACTCTCTCATATTCGTCTAGAAATGGCCAAAATGGGAAATTTTTTTATACATTTTGGATAATTTTATTATTTTCTCTCAGTAAAATATTTTTTGGCTGTAGTTTCGCAATGTATTCTTTTATAATTGATATTTTACCTTACTTTATTCTTTTAAAATTTATGCATTTACCATTTGTTCATTACAATCCCTCCCCATCCACCAGATAGTTTTGTTATAGTTTTAAATGCAGATTTCTATTGATTTTTTTTTTAGATTTTTCTCTCATGTTCAATCTTTGTATTTTTCAAAAATGTTTAAGCCTAAAGTGGCTGTGATAAACCAAAGTTGTTGTAATGTTTTATCATCTTTTTAAAAATGGAAACACGTCATTTTGACGGGCTATCTTTTAGTATTAAATAAAAAACTAAGGGTCGTCCTCCGACCCAAACGTCTTCGAAAGAGATAGGCACCATTAAAACTTAGGGTCTAAAATAAAATAATAATAATAATAATAAACATAAAAAACGGAAAAATTGGTCGATTGATTTGCGATTTTCACTAAAACTATTCTTTATGTCAGTATTTTCTTGAAAATAAATTAAAAAGGTAAATTTCAAAAAATGTCGATAGAGGGAGCATTAGACTTTGGAATAACGAGCAACTATTTTTTGCCGTTACTTTTTGCATCTCATTAATGTTTTCGGAAGCTTAGACTTAAATTTTGAGCTCAAAATCTGAATAGTTGGGAGTGGCTGAATAGCGCAAACTGAACTGTGTTCAGAAGTTAAAATTTCAAATCATTATAAAAAACGGAAGAATTGGTCCATTTGCTTGCGGTTTTTGCTAAAACTATTCTTTAAATCAGTATTTTCTTGAAAACAAATTTTAAAGATAAATTAAAAAAATGCGATAGAGGGCGCTTTAGACTTTGGATAATTAACAACTATTTTTTACGGTTATGTTTTGCATCACATTATTTTTTTTTAGAATTTTAGACATAAACTTATATTTTGAGCTCATAATCTGAATTGTTGGAAGCGGTTGAGTAGCGCAAACTGAACTGTGTTCAAGGGGGGGGGGGGGTGTTCAAATTTCAAATAATTATGAAAAGCGGAAAAATGGTCGATTCATTTGCAGTTTTCGCTAAAACTATTCTTCATGTCAGTATTTTCTTGAAAAAAAATTTAAAAAAAATATTTCAAAAAAATGAGTTAGAAGGCGCTTTAAACTTAAGAGTAACCAACAACTATTTTTAACCGTTATTTTTTGTATCTAATTAAATACTTGCAAAAGCTTAGACTTAAATTTTAAGCTCATATTCTGAATCGTTGGGAATGGTTAAAATGCGCAAATTGAACTGGGTTCAGGAATTAAAATTTAACCCTCCGCCCTCCCTATGAACACAGTTCAAACTCCCAATGATTCAGATTTTGAGCTCAAAATTTAAGTCTAAGCTTTAGCAAGCATTTAATGAGATAAAAAAAAATAACGGTTAAAAATAATTGTACATTACTTCAAAGTCTAAGGTGCGCTCTAACGGCATTTTTTGAAATTTATCTTTAAAATTTATATTCAAGAAAGAACTGATTTTAAGAGTAGTTTTAGCGAAAACCACAAACGAATCGACCAATTTTTCCGTTTTTTATAATCATTTGAAATTTGAACCTCTCAACAAGGTTTAGTTTGCACTACTTAAGCACTCCCAACTATTCAGATTTTGAGCTCAAAATTTATACTCATTAATTAAATATAATTCATTTTTCTTCGAAGTGTTTATATGCGTCTCAAGGTATGTTTGTTTCGAGATTTGTGTAGAAATTAGAGAATCGTTTGAAAGGAGGGCCGCTGCAGCACATGGGCAGAACGCCTGCTACACAGTGCCGCATATAATGGGGATCACTTTCGACGATGGCTAGGTTAAAGATTTCCATTATTCATTTGCATTATGATCATTTAAAGAATTGGAACAGAAATGTGTCGCAGCATGCTTGCAATACAGTGCTGTAGGCAACAGGTAACCGGTTCGAGTACCCTTTTTTCCGCATTTCGTTGGAACTACAATACATGTTTCAGGTTTATTTAAGAATAATATTACGGGCCCGGGCAATGTCGGGCGGAGCAGCTAGTTTCGATGTAAAACAAACTGGGCCACGCTAGTGAATCAAACCTCCCATATGTGCGGAGTCCTAATTCATTATTTTCCCATTATCAAAAATCAAACGATTCTCAAGTTTCTTATATTTAACATCTAAATACTAATTTTCTTTTGATAACTGCTTGTGTAACGAATAAAACGCTATATAATAATAATGATAATGATATATCGGATGGTCCAAAAATCAGGACGAAATTTAAAAATGAATAATTCGAAAACGAATCAAGATACAAAGGTACGGTTTGCACCAAAGGGATGGAAAAGAAACCGGGTTTTACGTGGCAATGAAAAAATATGGTTCTATTGGTGACGAACGGCATCACTAGCAGCACAGAAAATTGCCATCCAACAAAATGTCTCTGTCATAATTAAAGAAATGCTATTAAATCCTGTGAATGGTATGCTGCCTAGTCTCACAGCTGCACTTCTAAATGATGGGCAGCACATTGAACATTTACTGTAGTACTAATTAACTGTAATTAAGCTGACTTGTAAGTTATCAACATTTTTTCACTTGTAAATCATATTTTGGTGCAATAAAACATTATAGCGCCATTTGTTGGTCACCAACAAAACTATTTTTTTCTTTCGTTGTTACACAAACCCGGTTTCTTTTACATCCATTCGGTGCAAACCGTATTTTTTGTATCTTGATGTGCATCTTTGTATCTTCGGTGCAAACCGTATCCTTTTCGAATTATTCATTTTTAAAGTTCTTCTTGACTTTTGGATTACCCGGTATTTTATTTAGATTCAATATTTTAAAATATAACAAATCATTTGTAAATAATGGGTTAACCTTCCCTGGCCTTTCCTGTTTTTTTAACGCTGAAATTATACATATCACCATTTGAGAGAAATGCAGAGAAAAATTTACACGTTGCACAAGAAATGGGAAAAAATTATATTCTAATTATTTATGTGACATCAATTCTCGTACTCCACATCTCTTTTATTGCATTTATTATTATTAAAGTATGGCGAAATTTTCTGTTCGTATGTTTATAATAAAGTGAAAACACGTAAAAATTTATATTAAAATTACTGAATGTTTATAATTTATTAGTACACATAACTAGTTCCCCAATTTTTATGTATACATTTTAACTCGCACATTTTGATTATTAAAAATGATGCAGTACTTTCAAAAATAAATATCTCTTTAGGTCTTTCTGAAAACCAGTAACAAAATGAAACTAGCAGACACACTCAAAAACACACAAAGTATTTAAAAAAATCAAACTGAAAATGTAACAGAAAATAAGAAAATATTTTCTAAAATATTTCTATCTCTTCAACTATATAATTCATTTCAAAATTGCAAGCATTTATTTCTTTTCTCAAACATCACCGAAACGCTTTGAATGCCATATGCACTATACTTATTTTTTCCTACAATAAAAACGTTTTTCCTCATTCCTTTATAAATTGAAAAAAAACAAAAAAAACACACCATTAATAGACAACCGATGCAAACAGAAATTCATTCAAGCGTATAAGTGAAAGTATTGATTCTTTCTTCAGTGTTATCATTCTCTACGCAAATTCAAAATCGCTTTTTCTAAGCAGCAAATTTTTGTAGCATTCCCACAAAATACTTTTCATGTTTCAATATTTGATGCATTTATTTTAGATATACGTTTTTCTACTTCTGAAAATATGCACCTAAAATTAACGCAACCCAATTTCACACTTTCTTTTGTATAATAGAAATAAAGTTCTTACTATATGTGAAGAAAATAAATATTAAATTCCAAAAAAATTCTTTGAAATATTTTACTGCACCATTAAATTTAAATAAAATATCAAGATTTGGTATCTTTTTTTTTTTGTAAACTTCAAAATAATTTCAGATTAAAAATGATAGAATACGAATAAGGCAAATTTGAGGAAATCCCTCCTTAGACGTTTTACTTCGTAAAACGATTTTTTAAATTTTCAGGAATTGATGAATGTTTTTTTTAAGGTGTTGCACTACTCAAACATCTATTATAAAACCCTAAAGGAATTTTACATCAATTTGGAAAATTTATATTTAGTTTTTTGTGTTTTAGAAAAGCATTCGCTATATTTAAAAATTTCAAAAGAGAATATGTATATTTATTTATGTATATGTTGGAAGATACGTAAAAAATATATTTTTTTCATTACTCAAATGTCTGGGCATTGAAATAACATCACATGAAACTTTAATATAACTTATATAAAATTTAATGGACTGCCTTTTTTGTAAATTGAAAACTTCTAGGCCTTGTGCACATTCGAGAATTTTTACAATGCGCTCATTCAAATCTTAAATAATTAAAAAAATATCAGAAGTTCAGATAATTTGATGGTCACGCGTGTCCTAAGAAAAATAAATTATGTTTAATTTCATATCCTACAATCGGTCATTGTGACATGAAGAAGTCTCATCTTTGGCATCTTGCACTATTTTTTCATGTTGTAATAGCTAAGTTTTTGTGGCTTGCATATAATTTTTAAAGAAAATTTTGAATACGTGTTCAACTCACATACACATATAATCAATATATCGGACTTATCCAGAAGTTTAAACCATAGATCACGGCGTCATGTATTCTGTTCCGGTTGACTTCTTTCCTGGACTTTCATGATATCAGATTTTCTCAACATATCGATCGTTATACTAGACTGCAGCTACCTGGTCCCAAATATTTCCCTTTAAGTATAATAGCATTGCCAAATAGCATACTCTTTATACCAAACAAAGAAAGAAACAATGGACGAACAGCTGGAAAAAATAGCAGCCAGCACATCCATCAACGATAAAGTCAAATGGTGCCACTATTAAAACTAGTACGAAAATCCGGGCCAGGATTCGAACCAGGGATGTATTGGCTGAAGCCGCCAATGCTCTACCAATTGAGCTATCCCGGACACTGGAGGACTATTTCATCCAAGTCCTCCAGTGTTCGTGCCCGGAGACAAATTGGAAACACTTTGTAGCTTTTTAAAAGACAATTTTTTATGTAATCGTAATCGTGTATTTTAGATTCATTTTCTCTTGTAAATACATCTAGTACCATTAGATTAATTAAATAATTTACCCATTCTTTTTTATCATGGTCGTTTACGACATTCTTCTTTGCTCGATAGCCAAACATAAACAAATATCATTCTGAATATCATATTTTGTTAATAATCTAAGAAATTCATTTTGCTTTCCTGGATCCGTCCTTTTGTTCACACCGGCGCATTCTCTTGCAATTACTTGTATTCGTATTTTCTGAATTTAAAACTCTCTCTCGTGATTTTTTTGTTCATACTGTATTCTCCTTTTTCTCAATCTCCGTTTGTAATTTCTTTTCTTCAGTCTGCAATTGCATTTTTTTCTTTTCATTCTCTTTTTTTTTCCTTCTTCTACTTCATGTTTTATGTCTACCATAATTACTTCTTTGTGATCCGTTATGAAATTTCTATCCTAATCCTCCCAGCTTTTAATCGGTAATACCGAAATTGTAGGTTTTTCTGTGGTTTAGTTCCTGATGTTACAGAAATCTATTAGATCAACACTCTTAGCTTTATTTAGAATTCCCATGTCGAGCTTTCAATATTGTACTTGGATAAACACAATTTTGTTTATTTCGATTGCCTTGCTAATTCACGATCTCATTTTTGACATTATCCATTACAAACAATACTTTCGTTTGGATTCATCTTTTGCTACTGTTGCTTGTAAGTTATCCTATTAAGATACCGGAACCCAGCTCTCAAATTTGTAGAATGATAATGAGTGAAAAATTCAATTTTTTGAATTACTTGAATGACTGGACACTGAAATAGCATCACATGAAACTTTAATATAATTTGATACAGATAATTTTAGCCAGTTGTTTCTTGAAATAAACTTTAACAGATAAAAGATACAATACACTTTTCATATAATTAGGCCTAACACTGCCTTCATTGACATTTGATATGTCGATGCTTCATGAAAGATAAGAATTACTGAGCTACCTTTTTTCTAATTTTCAGAATCTCCAGATCTTGTGCTCGTGTTCATTCATGTTCAAAAAGTATGATTTTAAATAAAGGATAGTGAAAAATAACTGATTTTTAATTAATTTCTTGATCACACATCACAAAAATAATTAATTAGCAGGTTTTATGTGTAAAATACTGCAGGAAAAAGTAAAAAGAAACTGAAATCAGGACGAATAAAATGGGATTTTAAAAAGAAATTTATATTATTTAAAACAGAAGTTCCTAAATTGAAAATTATTGTTGTGAATAATATAAATAATAAAAAAATCTCAATTTAAATCATTTTAATTAAATACATTCTCTTTCTATTTTAATAAAAACATCATATTTCACTGTTTTAATTAACAATAAAATTTATTGCACATTATTTATATAAGATTAATTTTAATAAATTTTATTTTCTTATGTAATATTGCTAGTATAGATTGTTTCTTTGAATAAAATTAATACTTCTATTTGATCATTTTCATGAAATTTTTTCTTCATCGAAAATTTCAAAAAGCTTCTATTTCCTGACTACGTTTGATTTATTACTAAGAATTATTTATCAGTTTATTTTTCTCAGACTTCCAAGAGCCAAATCTTTTAAACAGTTGAAATATAAGGTATGAATCTCTATTTATTGTTTACACTCTAACTCATGAATTAAATTATGATTTAAAAAATACAGAGATTTATAAAATAGATTTGAATCTTTCCTTAGAGTGCTAGAGGAAATTAAATTCAAATATATTCTTATGCCTGTCAACAGCATGTATAAAATCATATATGATACTTGTAGAATTGGAGGCTCTGTTACAATTTTCGATTGAAAAAAATATACATTATCGTCAATAAGCGATAAATATTCTTGGGTTTTTGGATGCAATTTTTTAATAGCTTAACTCGGTATTTTTAGTAGCTGAGAATCTTTTTGCATGCTATTTAATGCACATACAGAACTGTTCAAAAAAATTAAACGTTAAGAACAGAAAATCAAATTAAAAAATAAACTACAGAAATCTTTAGCTTTATAGAAAAAATTAATAAAATTATAACAATCTTATTCAAATTTTATTATAGCATTATAATGTTACACTATTTATATAGGTTAAAGTACTCCATAAAATTGGAGTGGCAAGGCAGTCATCAAATTTATGGAGTAACTGTTTTACAAATGTTTGACAGTGTTGTAATTACGTAATTTTTTCTAAAAATCCTGGTTTTTTGGAAAAATTTCTGTAACTTTGCAGATTTTTTTAATAGTATGATTTTATCCAGCTATATTATTATATTTGTTTAAACTGGTTTCTAGCAGTTTTGTAAGATATCAAATTTATGAAAACCTTTTTTTTCTGTTGTTGTTGTTGTTGGTTAGATGTACTTTACTTATTTTGAAAGTCAGTTTGAATTCATTTCATTCTGAACCATAGCAGTAGAAAAAAGAATGTTGCATAGGCATCAAACTATTCTTTTTCTTAATGGGAGCAACCCGTTGTTGTAAGATTCATCATAATTCAGTGAATTATTGTATCCAGGAGTGGAGTTGTTTAAGTTCCATATGTATTTAAGATATTCTCTTCATTAAAGAGTCTAAAATAACGATACAAATATTCTTTTATTTGATTTCAAACAAACTGATACAAGAAATAGTCTAGAAAGAGAACTTTTTGGAAATTGATATTTTGGGCAGCCGTACTCAATTTTTTTCTTGCACGCCACACACATGCGTTTGCGAAGTTACGCGGACTACAAATCACTTAGTTTGTAAAAAGGAGAATTATTAAAATAAATATGAGGTACATTTAAGTTTGTCGAACGTCATTGTAATGTATACATATACACAACATAGCGAATTTGGACCGACCGCTTGTGATTTTAGACGTTTTGTTAAATATCTCGAAAAACACTTGAGAAATTATCCTAAAACTGTAAGTGTGTAAACTTAAATGGTGCAAGTCATACATTTCTCCAAAGACTTTTTCCCGAAACCTTATATTGGACTGCCAACAAATTGAAAAAAATAATTAATATCTTTTAATAATCCTGTCAAACCTTATTTGGTCAAAGCGTGCAAACTGTAGATTATCATGAAGTGACTTAATGAAATGAATTGTATTCTTTTTATGTGACAGCAGGTATACTAATGGAAAAATCAAGGTTTTTATAAAAACAGTCCAAAAATTTTCCAAGTTTTTTTTAGTTTGCAGAGTTTTTTAGCTTCAATTAATTTATAAGTAATAATTCTCTTTTACGTACGAATTGAATAGTTTTCATCTGAGCGAAAGAATACCCAGTCAGTGAATCGAACCCAGATCCTTTGTTTAGAACGCCAATGCTCTGCTGTGTAAATGAACTAGGGCAATAACCATTTAGCATATATAGCTCATATAACTTAATTAATTGAAATATCTAATCTGTCTTGTAGAAAGTTCTACAGAACAAACCACAAGTAAAATACAGTTTATACAAACAAAGCGAATGTAGATAAACTATAATTTTAACACAATCGAATATATCAGTAAAATTATGTTACGAATGGAATATTTCCAACTAAGCAAAAAAATGCCCAGCATTGGAATTTAACCCAGATCCTTATCAAGACTCCGGATAAGGATTTGGGTTCGGTTATCAGGATAGGCATTTTTCCTGCTAAGTTGGAAATATTTAATTTGTATGACATTTTTACCAATCAATTCGGTTGTGCTAAAATAATAGTTCGTTATCATCTTCAACAAATATGTTTTAAATACAAAATACAGTCCAGTGTAAACATTTTAAAATGTACCTAATAATACGTAATTACGACTGACACAAAAGCAGATATAGCCAGTGAGTCTTAATTCGTTTTCAAAATAAAACAAATAAAGCGATGTAGTATTCAATTTTCTGAAGTTATTCAAGATAGAAATTTGAAACTAATTGAAAAAAATTAAATGAGAAATAATTACTTTAGTATCTGACTTAAAATATCCTTATTTTGTTATAGCCAAAGAAAGCATTAACGATTTATATGAATACTTTACAGAAGCAAAGGAATTTGTAATTGAAGATTTAATTAAAATTGCAGAAGATTTTTGTAAATGAAGGTTGAAAAAAAGAAGAAAACAAAGATGCAACTGGTAATAGTTCAGGAATGTCTGTTAACGATAATACGCTAAGATTACTTAAGTTTGAGTTACCGATATTTTATGGTGATGTTTGTAATTGGATCACTTTTAAGGAAACACTTTTGACTGCAATTCATAGTAATGAAAAATCTATCAGATCAGATAAAATTTTCTTATCTTATAGCAAGACTAAACAACTATAATGTTAAATAAATTTCGAGTATTTTTCTATTTTCTGGCGATAATTCTAAAAAAGCATGGGAAACACTTGTTAATCTCTATGATAACCGTATAAATTCGGCATATTCATTTCTGTCAAAATTTATTAATGCGCAATCTCTATAGTAGCCTACACAAAAATGAATTTTAGAACTAAGGTGGTCTGGGGTAATAACGCCAGGAGGGGTAATAACGCCAAGTGCTAATATTTTGCATAATTATGAAATAATCTGGTAAATGACACCCATGTACTCTGCGCAGAAGGGTTTTGAGTCATATAAATCGCAAAAAACAGCTTCAAGTTAATTTGCTTCATTTTTAGGTCTATTTGTTTTTACAAGTAACTAAAATTAACGCTTGATCTAAAATTTGCGAGATACGTTTTGTGATGTGAAGACTATTTTTTTATCCGGAAATACTTTGTTAATTGCATAAATTTGTAGTACATTTCATGGACTTTCAAAATGTTCTTGAAGATTTTGTATATCTTCTCGAGATAATTTGTAATTTAAAATGTACAGCGCAAATAATTATAACGGGGTAGTAACGCCAATACTTGTCATTTATACCCCGGTTGATTCCCTACAGTGGCCGAGCTACATCCTTAATACTTATTCAAATAAATACAGTTAAAACTGTGCCATGTTTCTAATAATTCTATTTTAGCGGTCCTTTTTAAGCAAAAAGAAGTTTACTGTCTGATATTCTTTTGCTTCATCCTCCCCCCCCCCCACACACACACACCACACTTATTTTTCTTACACTTTCACAAAAAAATGAACATTTTCAATAGCTTAGAATGCAATTTGTCAATTTCTAAGATTGTAGAAATTTTATTTTTAGAATTGGGCAATATACATGCAATTATTCCATCTTATTTCATAGTTTTGTTTGCATGGCGTTGTTACTCATATAGGTGGGTAATAACGCCAAATAGCATTGGTCAAGAAATCACGCCATTACATTTTATGAATACATATCTGTTAAATTACTTTTTTAGTCAATGAGTTGCTGTATCAAATGATATATTTGTTTAAAAAATACAAACTAAAACTGAGCCGTGAAAATTGGTAGAACCTTAACGTGGCGTTATTACCCCAGGGTACCTTATTAGATACTTGCAATGAAGTTATCCGTAATTTAAAATATTTAAAATTTAAATTTATGAATTTGTTTATTTGATTTTGGTCTATTTATTTCAAACGAAATTTGATGATAATTTACGAAAGCAGCGGGAATTGTCAATAAATAATGATTGTTTCCCAAGTTATGAGATGATAATTATGTTTCTAGAGCACGTAACCTGCAGAAGTGTATTGCTGATTTTATTAAAAATGAATCTAAATCTAATCATAAATTAGATCTAAAATCTCTAAATTTTACAAAACGATCGATCGCGAATACAGTAGTAATGGATAATGTAAAAATATCGCAAAAACTTATTTGTCCACAATGAAATGAACCGTACCAACATCATAGATGTACAGTAATGCATAATTTATTTACTGAGCAACGCTGGGATTTTATAAAATCAAAAAGTTATGCACAAACTGTTCACATTCCAATCATTTTGTTGCTATTTTTTTCATATGCTCCCCATGTAAACACTGTAATTCAAAACAGCATATACTCCCTCATCGTGATCAATCTGCCACTGCACAACAAGATTTTTTTTTACATAAAAATCATGTAACAACCTCAAATGTTGTAGGTAATTTTAATTAATCTGATTATTTTACTAACCAATTGGTCAGTGAAAGTTTTCAAACGTTGTTGGCCATTGCCACTATACGTATGAAATCCATATCAGCCAAATTCATTCCTTGATGGGCTATGATTGATAGTGCTTCTTAAATGAGTTTACTTTCTAAAGGAAGTTGTAATAAGCTGGGTCTTCCATCAAGGGTTGCAAATCATAAAATTTCTGGAAGAAATAGTTTGGTAGCAGAAACGGCTCTTCAGGAAGTTTCCTTGACATCCTCTCCCCCATTTTAATGATGAAATCTTTCAATTAAATACATTAGCTGTTAATCAGATTAAAACAAACTAACGAAACTTTTTGATTACAACTAAATTTTGGCCACATATTGAGGGCTAGAATCTTGTGGATCCAAATTTCCATTTATCCAGTCCAATCGATACTCTTACAGGAGTCGATTTATTTGCCAATATCATAATAGGAAAATCTATTTTAGTATCTAAAGGATCACCCACCGAGTATTACTAGTTGTAAACTGGGTTGGATACTATCGGAATTATTTATTCGAATGAATCAAAAACAAAATTCATTTGTTAGTTGTCATGTTACTACAAAAATTACTTCTCAGTTACAGAAATTTTGGGAACTTGAATTAGTTCCTAGTTCTCACCCGATCTCTCTTGTCGAAGATAATTATGTGAAAACAGTTTCACGTACAGAATCAGGAGGATACATAATAAACTTACCATTTAAATTTAAACCAGTTATCGGAGATTCTAAATCTCAAGCTTTAAAGCGTTTCTCTCTTTGGAGAAAAAAATTCAACAAAACCCTCTGCTTAAACAGTAATATTTAGATATAGAACAGCATATTTAGATATTAAAAACAGCAATATTTATGCAAGAATATATCAATATGGGGCACATGGAACTTGTACCAAACTCAGAAATTTCAAATCCGGATAATTTTTACCTCCCACATCATGGGGTATTTAAAGTAGACAGTTCAACTACTCGAGTTAAAGTAGTTTTTGACACATCAGCAATTGGTTCATCAGGACGCTTTTTAAATGATTATCTGGAGATAGGTCCAAAATTGCAGCCTGAATTATTTTTTTTATTATTAAAGTTCAGAATCAATCCAATAGCCTCTAGTGCTTATATCGAAAAGATGTTTAGGCAAATTCTCGTTAATAAAAAGCATGTAGATTATCAATGCATTCTTTGGAGATTCAATTTAGAAGCCACTATCAAAATATATAGGCTGTTGACCGTTACATACGGTTTTTTCGAGTGCACAGTTTTTGGCCATTAAGACATTACGCCAGTTGGCCATTGATAAAAGATATTATAAAAAAGCCTCTCAGATTATTCAAGATCAAATTTACGTTGGTGATCTACTTTCTGAATCCCATTCAAAAGAAAGGCCCGTGTTTGGTTAACTCAGTTAATAAAGATAATGCAAAGCGAAGGTTTCAATCTACGACAGTGGAATGTAACAATCCAGAAGTAACATCTCACTTACCTGAGGAAATGAAGACTTCTTCGAAAAACTTATTCAATAAGATGATAGCATTAAAATCCCCGATTTACTTTGGGATTCTTTCAAAGATGTTTTGCTAATTCATGTTAAGGATTTAAAGAATGTAGAAACAAAACGAGATTTGTTATCTGTAGTGGTTAGATCTTTAATCCTCGGGGAAGTCTAGCTCTTACAAAAATCAAATTAAATATCTTGTTACAAGACTGGAAAGATAAGATTTCTTGGGGTGAAGAAATCCCAGATTCCATACAACAGGTACTGAATGAATTTTCATCTGAAATTCATTTTCTATATTCAATTGAAATCCCGAGATATTTGAATTTATATAATCAAATTGATGTTAAAATTCAGTAACATGGCTTTTGTGATGGCTCAAATAAAACTTATGCTGCTGTTACCTATTTACGTGTTGTTACATCTGAAAATGTATTCGTCCATTTTATTGCAGCTAAAACTAATTACTATAAAACCTTAAACACTGCCGCGCATGGAACTTTGTTCAGCACTTTTACTAGCAAAGTTATTCTATGTCATCATCGATACATTACCAATAATCTTCGACGATATTTATCCGTGGTTTACCCAGATTCTTCTCAGTTGGTTAAAATCTCCACCTTTAAAGGGAAATCAGTTCGTACTAAATCGAGTGCGTCAAATTCAGGCATTAATGCTGTCATATAAATGGAATCATATTCCAGGTATTTTAAATCCTACAGATGTAGTTTTTAGAATTATTCCACCATGAAAGCTTCCTAATCATTATCTGTGGTGGCATGGGCCTCCATGGCTGCTGTCAAATAAACAAATCCTAATACTTTTGCACAATACTCTGATATGTGATTTAAATCAATAGTTGAATCTGTCAGTAATGTAATTCAAGTAATGGCACCTCCATACTTTTTTCTTAAAGTTTCTAAATATTCTAAGCTGTCAAGAATCACAGATTATTGTCTTAGATTTATCTATAATGCTAGGCATAGTACTTCAAAAAAAGTCCGGAAATCTGAGTTCAGAAGAAATTTCTAATTCTATTCAATGTATCGTAAAATTAGTGCAAAGTTCGGAATTCCACGCAGAGCTTAAATTATTGAAAGAAAGAAAGTCCTTGCTCAGCAATAGTAAATTATTATCACTAAATTTGTTTTTAGATTCGCGTGATATAACTTGAGTAGTTTGTCACTTGTCACAACATCAATCTCTAAGTTTTGATGGAAAATATCCTTTGCTACTCATGAATAATCACATTGTTACTAAGTAATTTATAAACATGTTCATGAGAATCTATGCACGCAGGTACACAGCCAGCACTTTCTATAATACGTCAGCACTATTCGTTTGTGAACTCCACAAGTATGTGCTTTGCAAACGACTAAAAACACAAGAATGTCAACAAATTATGGGAGATCTTCCATTGACACAATTTCTGTATAAATTCAACACCTTTAACACCATTGTCATCAAATCCATTAGATTTGCGTGCATGAACTCCTGATCACTTTTTGACAGGAGCATCGATCCTTGACAGTCTACAATCGTCTAATTCACGAGTTCTATCATTAAATGCTCTTTGACGTTTGATCGAAAAAGCTAAGAATCAGTCTTCGTGTAGATATTCACGGGAATACCTTCAGCATCTGCAACAGCTTCCAAAATCGACATTCTCAACTAGCTAATATGCGAGATAGAGACATGGTGATAGTTCAAAATGGATTCCTGCCATGAGATGGAAGATGGGCCGTATTCTAAAACTTCTCCAGACGAGACAATCTTATTCGTGTCGTTTTGATAAAAACGACCAACGGGGATATAAAACTTCCCATAACAAAATTGTCCCTTCTACGGCTGAGTGTGGAGGATGCTTACTGTGTATACTGCAACTACACTAGATAATAGTAGTACACATCTGATACTGCGAAAAATTGACTGAGCTCTTTAATTATAGGCTTTGATTTATTATTATTTATTATTATCTTCTAATTCATTTGTATTTTAAATTCCTATAAGGTTTTTTTCGTTGTATTCTGAATATTAATTATCTGTTATTATATTATTTAGATAATGTATTCTTTTTTCTGCAATCTAATTATTTTTTACTGCAGAACTCTATTGGAATGAATGTTTTGATTCCAAAAAATTTTGAAACCTCAATTCTAAGAATATTGTATTAAAATCTCAGGAAAGCAAATTTAATCATCTTTATTTTGAGTCATTAACCTTACTAGATGGTATACAAGTAGTAAAGCAAGGAATCAATAAATAATTATAGAAAATGAATCAACTATTAAGAAAATTAACGACTTATAACGGACAAAAAAACCCCCAAAATAATTGTGAACGTTGCCAAATGATGCAATATGCGTATTCTACAGGTAATGTCTAGATTCATTTTGGTTAAACTAAATTAAATCTCATTTTCAAAACATTTAAATACTATACAGAATTCATTAATGACATTGCGACATTATAACCCACAGAAGCATTAATAATATTTCTTTTTCTCGTGTAATATTACAGAAAAATAGATTTAAATGTATTTTTTCCGTATTTTTTTATAAACGTTGACCATATGAGAAAAAATAAAAGTAATACAAGTGTTTCAAGCTTAAAAGATTAGTAAAACGAAATATTGGTGCAAAATTCGATCCGAGATATTTTTTTTAAAAACATAATCTCACTTTTCCTAACTTTAGTTTTCAGAAAACATTTGTAATCAAATGTTCTTCATCATCAATATAAAAGAAATAAATGTAAATGAAGTAGTTAAATATGCTTGCAATTTAAATTTAGCAAACGCCTCTGAATGATATGCTAATCTAATACGAATGTATCTAGAGGGGTTTTTTTTAGTACGCTTAAAAAAGTTTGATTTTAACCGATATTTAGTAAATAAGTTTAATTTAATGTGATGTAATACATTTTAACTTACAGATTTCTTTGATATTTTGATATTTTTCCCTTGTGAATTCTTTCATGTATAAGGTATCGGAAATATTTATGATAAATTTAGAGAAACTAACTGTACTTAAATCTCATGCAAGTCATTTACGGAATGGAATTGATGTATCATTTTAAAATATTATACTTATAATAAGCTAAGATACATTTTAAGCAATTTTTAAATGATAATAATTTGGTAGAACGAAAAGGGAAGACATAAGGTATCATATAACCCCTTGGGGTAGTACAGCTGATATACATGCTCAAAACCGTTCTTTATTCTCACCATTTTTTTTTTTTTTTTTTTTTTTTTTTTTTTTGTAAAATTTAACTTATTTAATCAGTATATTTTCAGTATATTACACATTTAAAGGTTGTTTTGACTAGAGTCTTCTGGTTTGAAAAACCGTTAGTAAAAGATTAAAAATCAAGCAAAGGACTTTAATTGCGAATGAATTTAAAGAAAAATATGCTAAAAAATCTTGTGCAATTTGGTCATTAATTAATTTTGTAATTACACTAATATTTCCTATAGCAACACATTTTTACTAAAAATAAAACATACCCGAATTAAAATGGCACATGAGTGAAAGAAGGCGGTGTTGATTTACAGGTATTGATTCGAAAGGAATTTCTCCAACGGAGTGGAAGTAATGTGTGGAGTACCACCGAGGAAATATGTCTTCTTGACTTATAAAACAGCGGAAAAGATCCAAGCTACGCTTTTTTAAAAATAACTTTGCTTTCAACATTACAATAAAAATCAATACTTATTGTGTTCTTACTATGAAACAATTTATTTTATAACACTATTATTTAAAGAAAAATCAATACAGTAATCCCTTAAAATTCGCTTCGGTTAGGTTCCCGAAGATATCCAAGGATGTCAAAATCACGAATGTTGAGACAATCTTCCAGTACATAAAAGGGAATTAAGTTATTTATTTGCTAGTTTTTATTTCCTTTATTTGCTTTTTTTAATTTTCTAACATTGAAAAAAGGTAACTGAATAAAAATAATATTATGTATATTTAAATGTAAAGACTTTAAATAAATTTGAATAATTATAAACATTCTGTACAACATTTATTTTGTGTTATAAGTTGGAAAAAATTTAGTGATGTGCGATTGTTTAACAGAACACACCTTATGTTTATTATCTTCCACGTGAGAAAAATTTACGACCACAACTTCCATTTCATTTGTAATGCTCCTCACCAGCGAAGAACTAAATTCTGTTACTTTTTAAGCAGGTTGTTAATGATGTTTTAAGATTTTCCGGTCAATTTTTGCAGAAAATAATTCACCTCCATTAAAAATTTGAAATTTTAGAAAACTTAGAAAAAAAATCTGCATAAAAGAAAATTACTTATTAAAGAATCAGTATTTTCCCTTAACGCAAAGGCTGAAGTCCTCTCCGTACTTTTAGACATACAGTAATGTAGTAGGCTATTTAGTGCATAAATGTTCAGTGTCACGTAGTTTATAGAATAGGTACATCAAAGTGAATTTACTTTGCAAAAAAATATTTTTTATACAACAAATTTAGCAAATAAACGGTATTCAAACTGTAAATGCTGAAATTTCTCGTTTTTTTTATTTCGTGAATATATAAAGCTCGAGAATATTAAGGGTTACTGTATTATTACAGTACTGCAATCCTGTAATATTGCGTACATAAATCTAAATTTTAAATTTTACATTACTTACATATTTAGAGCGAAATGGGATTGTCCAAACTACATTTTTACTTCCACACTGATTGGTAAAATGATAAAATGGTATCTCGAATCCTCTTTACACGTTCGCTGTCGCAGACGCGCCAGCGCGTGATGTGGGGTAATGTCTAATAGTCAGTCACGCGCTGGCGCTGGAAAATCTTTCACTGATTCTTTGTTTTAAAAAGTAAATCGGCTTCTGGGAAAAACCCACTTTTACAGTGGGGCATTATCTATCATCACATCTTTACGTAAGCGGCATCGAACATGTTAAGGATTTTTAAAACGTTTATTTTTATTCTCATTACCAATATTTTTGCTAATTTTCGTTCAAATATCGAAGAATTAATCGAAATTATTTCATTTGACGGCAAGTATGTTTTGCCACCAATGATCTTGGAAATTGATTACTCCTCCAACTGTTGCCATTGTCGACAGTATTTCGCTAAATAGCTTCATATTTTGCGAAATGTTACCAACTTTTCCACTTCGTTTAATACTAATTGGTTAACAGCATAATAACTGTTTTAAACTTCAAGAAAAACATTGAACCGTGCCATCACCAAAATAACGAACTAATAAAATTTTCACGAAATTGTGACCAACAACCGTGTTGTATCCAAAAACGATAGGGTTTAAAAATTTAATCAGAAACGTTTTAGCAGTTTTTTATATATAATTTGCATATAGGTGTATACACATGCATAGATGCACGCAAAAGGTTATAATAATACAATACGATTTTATATTTCAATAAAATTGAAAATCTTCGAAGATGAGGCATTTGCCTGACATCAACATTGATGCTATGTACGACCCCATATTGCTCTCGTCCGCCAAGCCGTTCGGAGTATTCCGTGATTCTTAATGGAACTTGCATAAAAGTGTGTTATGTTTCTTTAATAAAACCTGTTGGAATGCAATGCTAACAATCTGAACTATATCATACTTCGTACAGATCATCGTCAGTGCCAAACACCATCAGTACCGAATTAAAACGTTTCTTTATATAAATGAGTAAAATAAAAAAGAATCTAATAAAAATAAAATCATTTAAACTTCTCGGGGTCTAGAATTTTTAACTCTTTATAAATTTCAGTGAAAACTAAATGCGGATATATCAAGAGATTTTTCTGGTTTTCAAACTAAGATTTAGTTAATGTGTATATTTAGCATAATGTAAATATATTTGAGATTTTCTGGCCTACTGATGTTTTCCTCGTTTATAGTTGCATAGTTTAATAGGTATTGTAAATAGTCTGAATAAATTATAGAAACTAACGCAAACGAATCATTTAAGCAGAAAAGTAAAATGTTTACAGTTCGGAAATGATACATCATTTTGAAAGCACCCGGAGTTTCTCAATTTCATTAATAAACTTATCATTAGTTTACTGAAATCGCTTCTACGAATAAAATTTATAGCTAAAAATATTTACTATGTTTTAAGAAAAGGGAACTATATTAATATTTTTAATTAAAATAACATGAAATAGTCTTAAGTACGTCGCCATTTTAATACATTAAAATTATTGTAATACTAATGTAAATAAATATTATTTCTAATTGATTAAAAGGTGCAAGGAAATTTTTTAAAACAGAAAAATAGTTTTATTTTGTTGACATGTTTCAACTCATTAGAGAGGATTTTACGAAACAAATTAAAATATTTCAAAGTGGCACGTTCTAAGGGGTATTGAACTGAAACGCCATCATTTAGTTTTTCATGTTCCGCACGTTATTTTTTTTTATTTTACGTGGATTATATTTTCAATTTTTTGAAACGATTGAGCAATTCGTTCCACAGTTTCGGTACTTTGATTTCGTATTTTGATTTGCATTAAACGGAAACGTCATCATTCTGTTTTACATGTGACGCACGTTATTTTATCTATTTATTTTTAATTTTTTTGCTTGAATTTTTAATTTCTATTTTTTTAAATCATTAAGCAAGTTGTGCCACAGTTTTGTCAAGTTGAATGATTTTGTATATTTACATATGGAATTTTTAGGTGTTAGAATCTCTATCTTTATCTATATTATGATGGATGGATAAAATTATTGGGATGGAAAAAATATTTTACTTTCGTTGAATTTTATAATGATATTTTGTTCCTGGTGTAGTGTTGCCAAGTCTGTTGTTTTTCTACAATATTTAATATCAGCTAAATATTCTGACGTGATGATTTAAACGCTTGAAAATTCAATAAGCAACAATTCAAAATCATCGAACCTACAAAATCTGTTGAACGAATTGCTTAAGGGTTTCAAAAGATAGAAATTGAAAATTCACATAAATAAAAAAAAAACGTGCATCGCATTAAAAACTGAATGCAGTCGTTTCAATTCAATACATTTTAGACCGTGCACCTTTGTAATGTAATTTTAATTTGTTTTTTAAATGAATCTGTAATGAGTTGAAACATGTCCTCAATATCTATATATATTTCTCTGCTTTTAAAATCCTCTTTGCACCGTTTTAGAAAATCGAAGTAAATATTAATACAAGGTGTCATTTTGTTAATATGGCTACTTACATACACATACTGTTTCATCATTCACTAGGTTTTCCTTCCTCTGACTAAACCCTGTACACCTCTATGTGCCTGTCTCTCTGTCACAGAGTCCGTACACAAAAACTAGTTCGAGAGTTCAAATTTTGTATACTTACAGCTAATTACTTCTTGTCACACAAGGAATCAAAAAGTTTTAAAAATACTATAATTTTAATTAAAATATTTTTTCTATTATCAGTTCATTTGTCATCGTTGGTTTTTTTTTTTTTTTTTTTTTTTTTTTTGGTCTAATTGTTGCATGCAAATTTAAATAAATATAAAAATTATTATGTACTAGCAGGCTAAGCCCGCTGCGCTGGTCTATTTTTCAAAATAAAACATGAATCAAACAAAATACTGAATATGATTGTGTTTTTTAAAGCAACTTCACCTCGAATGCTCTTTCATATTTCCGAAAATCATACAAAACGCCATTGTATTTAAAGATAGAAAATCAACGATTATAAATGCACCAAAAATGCATTAAAAGTTAGCAAACAGCTGTTTCGAATCTACTGTCGAGATTCTTAACCAGTGCAAAACTCAGAGAGCTAGAAAAAACAAAACTGAGCCAAAAATAAAAACAACAACAATGGAATGAATGCCCGTTGACGCCAAAATATATTAAAATAATAAAAAAATATTATGTTGTTGTATCAGTTTAAGCATTCGATAAAATGCGGGCTTTTAAGAAAAAAAATATTTCAGTTGACCATTTATTGTAGAGTTTGATAGATAAATAAGGCAATTATGAAAAGAGCAATTTAAATATTGTCTATTCACCAGACTTCTAAAATAGCGAGCATTGTGATCGCAGAGATTGACCAATGAATTTAAACAATTTTCAAGTGGTTCATTTTCATTTGATAGTTTTTGAACTCTAAACCTCTCAACTTGAGGATATGAGTATCTATAGAAACCTTAATACATACTCTATCAATATTATATTATATTTCGCAACGTACATCTGTTCTTGACAAATCTATTACAGTGTTCCGTTTTTGGAATGCAGCAGAATAAATAAAGTTAAATAAAATTTTCCTTAGAAAAATAAGGTGAATGTTTTTTGAATGTGTGAAATTCATGTTTTGATACAGATGTCATATACGCATCACGTTGGCGTGATTGAAACAAAATGCATTTTCTGCCTCTCATGGTAATCCAGCTCTGTTTTTAATTTATTAATGAACTATTTATTTACTTTCATTTACATAGAAAAGTAAAATAGAAAATAGAAATGTATTTGTCATTTGAAAACGAAGTTTCCGTTAAAGTGGCGCCAGAAATGTATCACCCCAACGTGGTGCATATATGACATTTGTGTCGCTTTCTTACAACATGGGTGTGTGCCGTGTGTGCATTTGCACCTAAATTTAGTTATTTAGCTCTATTTTTGTAATAGTAACTGGAGTTTGTACAATATACGGTACTACTTGATTATTCTGTCGAGAAAAAAATTAATAGCAGATTATAGGAATAAATGTCAATAATCGATGATCGTAAGTATGATAGAAATTGATATTACACGTGATACACGTATTTTTTTACGTCATAAGTGCTTTTTAATTCGACTTTTAATTTGTATTTTTTATTTATGTTTATTGTTCTTTCGTTATTTAAAATGAATTTATGTAAATTTGAATAGTTTGGCGAAACTGGCCGACGTGTTAATCAAGTAGCACTCAATTTACATTTGAAAATATCATATTTCACAAAAAACTCCGGCACAAACCCGGATTTGCAAGATTTCCTTCCAATGCCAATGCGGCAAAATCCTCGTTTTAGAATAGCGGAGAAATGTGCATTTTTAAAAAATATTTTCATTATTTTAAAACGAAAATAATAATAAATAAAAAAAGTTACTATAGCACAAAACAATTTATAGAAATTCTAAAAAGAAATTGAAAGTAAATAAACAATTTATTAATGCAGAAACAACTATTGCTGGGTTACCATATCAGGCAAAATAACACCGTTTTGGCGATAGTCAGATACCTCAATGTGTATATAATATCTGTGCCAAACAGTTTCCAGTGTGTTTGGAAAAAACAATAATCGTTATTTATACAGTACTAAATACTGTAGTACAGTGAAAAAAATGTATACATGACATATACGCACCACATTGGCGCGTTTTCTTTTTCTTTTCTTCTAAAGCCGAATCGGAGAAAATTTTGTTTTCAAATAGCAGTTACATATATAGTTTACAATTATTTTCTGTTATTTTAAATAGAAAATAACAATAAATTTTAAAAAGTTTTGTTAATAATTATAAAACAAAACTATTTATATTCTTTAAAAAATAAAATAAAATAAAATAAAAATTTATTACTAAATAAACAACGGCCGTGTTACCAAGTGAGGCATAAAATCTCCATTTTATTGCAGTCGCGCAAATGTGGCGCATATATGACAAATGTGCCTAGATTAAAATAGTTAATATAATTGGAAAAAAAGAAAAACGTTATAAATAGACAATTTATTAATAAATAGACTATAACATCCGTGTTGCCATATCAAGCAAAAGAATGACACTTTGACGTCAGTTAATTACCCAGATGTATATATGGTATTGGCGTAAGAGACAAATCGCACCAATGTAGTGCGTATAAGATATCTGTGTTAAAAAAAAATTTAAAAGTTGCAATATCTATGTATGTGGAAAGACTTTTACTCTAAAATTTAAATATTATTCATTTTTGTGGTATTAACTGCTATATATGTATTTAAGTTAAATGTAAAATTTTTTCCTAAAAATGCTCTCACTTATTAAAAGAGAGAGAGAGAGAAAACAGTTCTTGAGAACATCGCTCCATCTTGTGCTTTTTTTCGGTTTAGAATAGCAATGATTGGCGACAAAAGTAGATTGAAACACCCACTTGAACAAACAACATACAAATAACAATTAGAGCCTTTTTAAAAAAAAAAATAATTCTGCGAGCTTCTTCTGTAAAACACATAACGGGAAAATTAGATTTAAAAATATTTTTAGAAAAAGAAAGAAAAAAAAATACTTATGTTTTACCTAATGAAATTTTTGAGATGTTGTTTTCTTTTAATCTGGCTCGAAAGAAATAAATAGCCAAATATTGTGTCACTTCAAAACTTTCTTTCATATTGAGTTACTTTTTAAATATTATAAATATTCTTTTTTTTTTTTTTTTCGTTAAAGATAATTTTTTTTTCCTTTCATAATATTATTTTCATTAAACGGATTATTTTCTTTTTATAATTATTTATTTTAAATCAATGAATTAACAGTTTTTTTTCGAAATGTTTATATTATTTTCCATTATAGAAAGCATTTTATTTCTTTTTTGAAATTTAATTATCGCCAAAAAATTAGTTGTTGCAACCCTTCAGTCAAAAATAACCGAAAAATACGCAATTTAGTACGAAAAATCAGAGTTATCCCTGTATATTTGTATCATAAACCTCCTCAAAAATATTTCCTATCGAATGATATAATCTGCAAAAAGATCCATCGCGTAGTTTTTGAAAACACCCGTTTGGAAGTTTCAGAACTTCTGCTTTATAATATACTAGCAGGCTATGCCCGCTGCGTAGACAATATTTCAAAATCAACCGTGGATGAAACGAACTGGTGAATTTAAATTTGCATTTTAAATAATTTGGACCTCCAGCAGCACCTTGCTCATTGCTGAAAACGATTTAGACACCATTGTGATATTAAATTATCTTAAACGTTGCGCAAAAACCAGCTGTTTAGAAGTAACTATTTTAGTTTTTTACTAACAGTGCACATTTGGAAGTGAAATGAGACCATTATGGCAACAGGATTTAATAATTTCCCTTAACTGAAGAAATATTAATTTTTACAGTCGTTACCATGGTACAACTTCTGAAAAATTTCTTCACAACTTTTCATTATGTGAAGCCAGGAACCCAAAGCTACTCCCACCTAAAAAGTTTATACATATATTAAAATTTGTCCGCGCGATAAAAAGCACAATTGTGCAAGAATCATCTTCAGACTCGTCAAGTACATTGAGAAGGTTAATATCTCAGTGGGAATTGCAAATGTGCAAAATCGGCCCAAGGGGTTGGTAATTGGGAAGGGTTCAAAAATTTGAATACCACCTTAACATGGCTTTCACAAAACCAGCTCTTACAAAACAATAGCAGGAAAGAAAATCATTTTTCGTTACAGCAAGTTGCCAACGAAAAAAACTAGTCGTTGGGGGTCACCGTAATACTTACCCATCATGGATATGTATATGAAAATAAAACATGTGAAAATTATTTATACAATGCATTGCAATTCATAAACAAAATTTAAATATTGTTAATATACATAGTAATGCTTTATTAAAGAACTGCTGATGTACCAATTTCGACAAATTATATAAAACGCCAAACAAGCTCAAGTAATACCGAACTGCGTAAAAGAAACATCCTTATAACTCCAAAAATAATAATTCTATTAACTAACAATTAACTGCGTCGGATTAAGCGTTTAATTTCCAATTAAAATATACTTCTGAATTGAAATTTGAATGAAATACAGGGTCATGAAAAATCGAAGAATGTGGAAAAGAAGATTACAAATATCTCGGCAACTAATAATCCGATCGACTTCGTTCTATATGCAAAATGTGTGTTATTTTGTTGCCTTTTACGTCCATTCCTTAGAACAAAAAAATTCGAAAATTTTTATGTACCTTTCATCAGAAAGAATTTTTCGAGAGTCCGAAAAAAATAGTTCCGGATAATCGAGGTTGCTGATATTAAATAGGGTTCGTCCCATTCTTACATACTAACTACATACAAAATTTGTCTCTATCTCAATTTGTTCGGGAGATAGAGCGTTTACAGACAGACAGACAGACAGACAGACGGACGGCAAAATTTTTTTTCTAAAAATATGTTTTTCGGAATCTTCACTATCTAAAACGTGTAAATCCGTCAAAAAAAATTTTCCGATTTTCAAAACGATTGCAAGACTTACCCTATACTACGTATGATGAGTAAGTCAAAACACACATTAAAATTCTCACTACAACAATTACTTTATTATTGCAAAATTTCCTCCTGAAAAATGAAAACAAAATTATTTGCTCTTTCGTATTTAAGCATTTTCTCTTTAGTTATTTAAGGTAAAATTATGTAAATTTGTATAATTTGGCGAACGATGTGGCGAAATTGGTTGACGTGATAATCAAGTAGTAGCTAATTTACACTTTTCATATTTCACAAAAGATTCCTACACAGACATCATATACGCAATAGGTTTAGCACGATTATCTTGCAACTACAATGTGGCAAAATCCTCGTTTTAGAATACCAAAGAAATTTATGTATATTTTATTATTTTCTATCATTTTAAACAGCAATTAACAATAAATAAAAAGTAACTGTAGAACAAAACAACAAATATCATTTCAAAAAAGAAAAAAATGAATGTAAATAAACTAGCAAAAGCCATGTTTTGTTTGGATTCGCGAAGCATTATTTTATAAAACAGATATTTGAAAGTAACAATATTTTTTTATTATTATTATTTTTGCATCTTTATTAAACAAAAACGTTATTTTATGTTTTGGCGCATTTTAATTTTTTACTTATGATGTAAAACTGGCATAAGATATTTTCGAAGCAAACTTTTACAATTTTTTTTTTAATTTTCAACTAAAAGCTCTTTTAAAGATGTTTTTACAATTTCAAGTAGCCACTGGTGTTTTTTAATTATTTGAAATATGCATGTTTCCAATCTTTGTAATCAACATCCGATAATCTTTGATAGCTATTTTAGAATAATATATTTGAAGAAAGCTTGAAGAAAGTTACTTCTTCAAAATCCTATTTTCTGGAAAAAACATTTGAAATCTGCTTTCGTTGATACTATGAATTTTCAACTGTAAAACATTTTATTTTAATTTCTTCATTTTTATACATGTTAGCGTATGAGAATTGCTGTAATTCTCTCCGCGTGGGAGAACTGTTTACTTTTTGCGAATGGCAACTCAATTAAAGGAATTACCTTTTAACGAAGCGCTCTCTCATTCTCGCAGTGACGTTTTCACGAATAATTATTGTTGTGTTTGCGAACTTATTAAAGTCTTATTTTTCTATAAAATCCTTCTGATTAATGAGTCGATATTATTTAGCCACAATATGACCTTCGCAAAAATATTTATAAAGAGCTTGAACCAACAACTTCACGCAGATCTTTTAATTTTTCATTTATATAACAAATTTAAGAATTAATTTTATTTGTTTACAATTATTTTGTTGCCAGTTTACAAAAAAAAAAAAAAAAAAAAAAAAAAAAAAAAAAAAAAAAAAATCTATAATGCAATTCTTTTAAAATGTTTAAGTGTCATCTGTGCAAACGATTTTGCGGGATAATGAAAACATGTTTTATTTAATAAATTAATCATGATTCTATCTATAATTATTTACTCCATGATTTAAACTTTTTTTTCTGAAAATATACGCGTTTCATTTTATATTTATTTGCTAAAATGCTTCCGTATTGGAAATGCATGTAAAATAAATTAATTAAAATAATAATTTTTTTAACGTTTTACTGTAAAAAAAATTATTTTCTGCAAATCTACAGATCATAATTTATTTTTGTGTTTAATTTGAAGTTAAAATATTGAATAGTTTTTTTTTTTGTAAAGCGTACGACAAATTGTAATTTGGGTGGACTAGTAGAGGATTCGCTTCGCTCATCCTAACAACTTATCATGAGATAAACAACTATAGCTGGGTTAGCATATGGGGCAAATAATGCCATTTTGGCGCCAGTGAGATACCTCGATGAGTATATGACCAAATCCGTGATAAAATTTTCATTTGGAAAAAACTTTAATCGGTATTTATACTGCATTTTCCCTACTTATGTATAAGAAAAAACTTTGACACAGATGTCATGTATGCAGCACATTGGCGCAATTTTTTCGGGCACCAATTTGGAGAAAATTTGGTTTTTAATTACCAATTTCATAAATATTTTTTAATTATTTTCTATTATTTGAAAAAAAAATGAATAAATAAAAAAGTTTAATTAATAGCTATAGAACAAAATGATTTATATTATTTTAAAAACAAAATGAAAGTTAATAAATAGTTTATTAATAAATAAACAATCATCGTCGGTTTACCATGTGTGGCATAAAATCGCCATTTTGTTGCAATCGTGCGAATGTGGTGCGTATATGACATCTGCGCCAAAACTTTAAAAAGTTGCAATTAAATTATTTTACAGTTTGGATGAGGAAGACATTTATACTAAAATTTAAACATTATACGCATTTTTTTTTTTTTTTTGCTATAACTGCTATTTATATATTTACAATTAAACATAAAAAAATATTCTAAAAATGCTCTCACACATTTAAAAGAGAGTGGAGAATTTAGTAATTGTGAACATCTCTCCGGCTTATGCCTTCTTGGTATAAAATCGCATTGTTTGATGACAAAAGTAAATTCAAACATCCAAATAAACAAATCACATACAATTAACAGATAAAACCATTTTTAAAAGTAATTCCGCTATTTTGTCCTGTAAGACACATAATGGTAGAATTAGATTTTAATTTTTTTTTTTTTTAAGAAATAGAAAAATGTTATTTACGTTTTGACTAATAAAATATTTAAAATACATTTTTGTTAGCCTGCGCGAAAGAGAATAACGAAAGTTTGATTGAAGAAATATTGAAGAGGAAATGGTCAATTAAAAAAGACTTGTAAATTTTATTCAGCGGGAATTTTTCATTTCAAAATGTTGAATTTATCTAGTAATAACGTATAATTGCATAAATTTACTTTGAATTGCAAACTTTTTCCTTCAGTACTACTTGGTTATACCGTCGACCAATTTCGCCAAATTATACAAATCTCCAAACTATTAGCCAGATTATATAGATTAGCATAAATTTTCATTTAAATAACGAAAAACAAATTAGCAGAACATATATAAAAGTAGAAATAAAATGTCGAATTAAAAATCACTTGATGACATAATTAAGGCTTAATGTCAAGTGAATGTGACATTTACGATCATCCATTATTGACATTTAATCTTGGAATTTGGGCGTAGATTTTTAATCTATGAGGTAATCTTTCCTTCTTCAGTTTTTAAATTTTAAAACTGAAATTTTTCCTGTAAGTGAAATTGACGAAATGGCGCAAGAAAAATTAAATTAACAATGAAAACATTTACAAAAAGAAATAAAAGAGTTATACTCATATCTATATAATTTACGATTGAATATTAAAATATACTCTAAAAATTATCTTCACTTGAAAAAATACAACATTATTGCGACCATTAAGAACCTAAGTCAGGCAATAAGTCTGTAGTGCATTTTAGGCTTAAAAATACATTCTTTGGCGACAAAAGCAAGATGAAAATGGTATAGAAACGAATAGTAACTCACAACTTACAGAGTCTTTTACAATCAGATGTGCTTTTTTTCTGCTGTAAGTTATCTTATACGGAAATTTGATAAAAAAGAGAAAGAAAATAATAAAAAGGGAAATAACTATCATTCAAAATTCATTTAATCAATTTCTGAAATTCATGTTTTTATTCTAATACCAGGGATAAGTCGCCAAAAGTTGAACCAATTGTTATATTTCACGTTAATTTATTTTTTAAGCATTACAAATATATTTTTCATTTTCAAGATAAATATATTTTTATAATATTACGCCTCATTTAAGCGGTCTTTCTTTATTATTATTAATATTATCAGTAGTTATTTTCTGCTATTATTTGCAAGATATTTGTAGTATTTCTAATAGATATAGCCATTTTAATTCTTTTAGCAATTATATTTTTCGTCAAAAATAGCTACTGGCAACGCTTTTGTCAAAATTAACCGAAAAATACGAAATTTACTACGAAAAATCAGAGTTATCCTTGTAAATTTGAATCATAAACCTTCGGAAAAATATTTCCTATCGAATGATACAATCGGCAAAAAAATTCATCAGGTAGTTTTTGAAAACACTCGTTTGGAAGTTTCAGAACTTCTGCTTTATAATATACTAGCAGGCTATGCCCGCTACGCTGGTCCATTTTTCTAAACGAATCTTGACTCAAACAAAATGGTGATTTGAAATTTCGTTTTTAAAGCAGTGTATACCATCACCTGGAATGTTCTTCTGCAATGCTGAAAACGATGCCAGTGCCAATGACATTGTGATATTGCACTATTGTATGCCTTGGACAAAATTTGGGTAATTAAGTACTATCTCTCTTGTTTTATCATTTATAGTAGAGTTTGATATGAAAATGAGACCGTTATGACAGCAGGAATCAAAATGTTATCTACTCATCACATTATTTTGTTAGAAAGAATTGCAATGATTATCAAACTATATTAATTTTCATATCGCACTTTATCATATGTCAGTTCTTAAACTCCCGAATCTGAACTTGCACTATGTGTAGATCTGGTAGCCTAAATACAATCTCCATTACATGTTGCGTTACATATTTTAATAACCGTCCGATCCTGGCAGGTCTACTACAATTTTCTCTCTATCTTGGTCTGTTCCAGCAAAGTGCATAGCAAAATGTGTAAAAAAGAGTGTTTTAACTTACATATTTATTAGAACAATGAAGCATAAAAGGTGTGTTTTAAAGCTGAATTATTTGAGTAAAATTAAAATTACATCAGTTTCATTGCCTCTTCATTTTTTTAAACCAGTTGCAAACATGTAGCTTTTAAATAGGGGATAATCTTTATGCTAAATTTTGTAGAAAAATAAAACTTCAGCTTGTAATCAATTCCATTATGATTTTTGGCGTCAAACATTTATAACGATAGACTTATTTCGTGTCTATTGTCAAATGAAAGTGAAGTTTATTATCATCTATTATTGGCATTTAATCTTATACCTTGGCGATAGTTTTTTTGGGACGGGGGTTCGACAGGTAATGAAGTAGTATTTAATAGTTAATTTTTGATAAAATTCTGTTGATAGGGCTTAAATGTTAATTAAAACTGCTACATAAACATTAAAAACAAAATTTTCTACTGTCGGTATTTCATGTATATTTTTTTCTTAGCCAATTTTAAAGAATTTGCTTTAACCTGAATGATTGATAAATTAATTGCAAATATATATATATATATATATATACTTTAATTCGATATCATTGTTATTCCGAAGATTTTTCCTGCGCATTGCAAATATTCCTTTTTTAGTGATAGTAAAATAACTGCAGATGAAAAATACATAAGGCTAAAACCCAGAATTAACGACAGCTTGGCGAATGCCTCTACGGAGACTTGAAAAATACGCGAGTTCTGTCAACTTAAATATCCAGATAGAATTTTAACAAATAATAGGTACTACTTTATTATTATATCGATCAATTTCGCCAAATTATACATATTGCAAAACGATTCACCATATTATACAAACGGATATAACTTTATTTTAAATAACAAAAGAATCAATAAATTACTAAAATATTTATGGAAATACAAATAAAACGTCGAATCAAAAAATAGCTGATAACGTAACAAACGCATGTAACATGTTTAATGTCAAATGAATGTGACATTTACGATAATCCATTATTGACATTTAATCTTATATTTTAAATGCAGCAGTTTTTTGGTCGATGGGATAATTAAGTAGTACCAGATAATATAAAAATATATAAATAATAATATAGCCAATAATATTTTGGCCAGGTGTCATGTATGTATCACGTTGGCGCGATTGCAACAAAATTGTGATTTTATGGATTGCGTCATTATCGGGTTATTGTTGTTTATTTACTAATAAACTGTTTCTTTACTTTTCTTTACTATTTTGTTCTATAGTTATTAATTAAATTTCACTTATTTATTATTGTTTCCTTTTTAAAATAATAGAAAATAATTGAAAATAATATAATATGTAACTGGTATTTGAAAACTTAGTGTTTGCCAAACTGGTGTCAGATTAAAAAAAAAAAAAAAAAAAAAAAAAAAAACGCGCTAAGGTGATGCGTATATAAAAATGGAAAAAATGATTATAATAATGTAAACAAAAAAAAAAGTAAACAAATAATTAAAAAATTGCCTTTTCGATTTAAAAAAAAAACCACCAAGCAGTCGTTAATTCTGTAGTTGCATCCATAGTAAAATTTCTTTTCTTCGTTTGTTTCATAATGAAAAACCATAAATTTATTAATCTCAAATAAAATAATCTGACAAATTTTCTATAACATCGTTGATGATCTAGAAGTCTCCTTAATACATAAACAAAACGGCAAAGATGTCATATGCGCCAAGTTTGGCGCGATAATTTTTTATGCTAATTTGGCGTAAACATTGTTTTCGAATACCAGTTACATGTGTATATTTAAATTATTTTATATTATTTAAATAGTAATAAAAAATGATGAAAAAAGTTTAATTAATAAGTATATAACAAAACAATTTATACAATTTATAAAGTAAATAAACATTTTATTTATAAATAAATATTAATAGTCGGGTTAATATGTCAGACAAAATAATGCCAATTTAAAGTCTATTACTTAGCTCGGTGATATATAATATATGTGCCAGTAAAACTTTCAATAATATAGTACATATGCTGCTTGGCGGTGTTCAATTATCGAAGATTAGTCCAATATCATTTTAAATATTATCTAACGCAGGAAAAATATGAAGAAAATTGAAGAAGAAATGGCTAATTAAAACAGATTTGTAAAATATTTTGTCACATATGCCATATATGCACCACATTTGTGCATTTTTTTTTCTTTTTTCACACAAATTTGGCGAAAACTTCATTTTAAAATATCAATTACATATATATTAATTGTTTTCTATTATTTTAAAAAGGAAATAAAAATAAATAAATAATGTTTTGTTAAAAATTATAAAATAAAACAATTTACATCATTTAAAAAAAATAAATAAGAGTAAATAGTTTATTAAGAAATATACAATAGCCGAGCTACCATATGAACATAAAATCGACGTTTTGTTGCAATCGCGCCAATGTGGTGCATATATGACATCTGTGCCATTTTTTTCAGCAGGCAATGTTTATTTCAAAATGTTGAATTTATCGATAGTAATAACGCGAAATTGCAAAAATTTCATTTAGATTGCATAGATTTCCTTGTTCAGTTTGTAAATTTTGAAACTAATTTTCCCTGGAAGAGAATTTGACAAAATGGCGCAAAAAAAGGTTGTTTGTTGATTACAATTTTCAAAATTACGGTGAAAAACTTTTGAAAAAGAATGACATTATTTTACAGTATATATGTGTGTGGCAGAATTTCACACTGAAGCTAAAATTTAAATATTTGATTACAATTTTTAAAATATTAACTTATGTTTATTGAACTTACAATTGAATACTAAAATATACTCCAAAAAAATCTCCTTTTTGAAAAAAACAACTTTATTGCATCCTAATGTTAGACATATGCATTTTTGGCTTAATTCTTTGCCGACAAAAGTAAAAAAAAATCTCAAAGAAACAAACATATAACTCACAATTACTTTTATAATTAGATCTGCCTTTCTCTGGAGTAAGTTATATACTATCGAAATTTGATAAAAAAGAGAAAGGAAATAATAGAAAGGAAAATAAATATCGTTCAAAATTCATTTAATCAAATTTTCAAGTTATTTTTTTATTCTAACGCAAGGATAAGTCGCCAAATGTTGCATCAAATGTAATAATTCACGTTATTTTTTAAGCGTTACAAATATTTCTTTTATTTTTAAGATAAATATTTTTTTATGATATCATGTCTCATTAAATGGTTTTTCTTTATTATTATTATTATTTTTGTTATCAATAGTTATTTTATTATCAGTAAATATTTTTTGCCTTTATTTGCAAGATGTTTGTAATATTTCTAACAGATATATCCTTTTTAATTTCTTTAGTAATGATAATTTTCGCCAAAAAAATAAGTACTGGCAACCCTTTCGTCAAAAATAACCGAAAAATACGAAATTTAGTACGAAAAATCAGAGTTATCCCTGTATATTTGTATCATAAACCTCCGCAAAAATATTTCCTATCGAATGATATAATCTGCAAAAAGATCCATCGGGTAGTTTTTGAAAACACCCGTTTGGAAGTTTCAGAATTTCTGCTTTATAATATACTAGCAGGCTATGCCCGCTGCGCTGGTCAATATTTCAAAATCAACCGTGGATGAAACGAACTGGTGAATTTAAATTTGTATTTTAAATAATTTGGACCTCCAGCAGCACCTTGCTCATTGCTGAAAACGATTTAGACACCATTGTGATATTAAATTATCTTAAACGTTGCGCAAAATTTTTGTTTGTTTGTTTGGCGTGGGGATTTTTGAGACTTATAGCGGCTGAGCTGTTGTCTCGAATGATCCAATCGTTATGTAAAAAACCAGCTATTTAGAAATAACTATTTTAGTTTATTACTAACAGTGCACATTTGGAATCGAAATGACACCATTATGGCAACAGGATTTAAAATTTTCCCTTATCTGAAGAAATATTAATTATTACAGTCGTTACCATGGTACAACTTCTGAAAAATTTCTTCACAACTTTTCATTATGTGAAGCCAGGAACCCAAAGATACTCCCACCTAAAAAGTTTATATATATATTAAATTTTGTTCGCGCGATAAAAGGCACAATTATGCAAGAATCATCTTCAAACTCGTCAAGTACATTGAGATGGTTATTATCTCAGTGGGAATTGCAAATGAGCAAAATCGGACCAAGGGGGGTGGTAATTGGGAAACAGTTCAAAAATTTGAATACCATCTTAACATGGCTTTGACAAAACCAGCTCTTACAAAACAATGGCAGGAAAAAAATAAACATTTTTCGTTACAGCAAGTTGCCAACGATAAAAAAAAACACACACATTAAAATTCTCACTACAACAATTACTTTATTATTGCAAAATTTCCTCCTGAAAAATGAAAACAAAATTATTTGCTCTTTCGTATTTAAGCATTTTCTGTTTAGTTATTTAAGATAAAATTATGTAAATTTGTATAATTTGGCGAACGATTTGGCGAAATTGGTTGACGTGATAATCAAGTAGTAGCCAATTTACACTTTTTATATTTCACAAAAGATTCCTACACAAACATCATATACGCAATAGGTTTAGCACGATTATCTTGCAACTACAATGTGACAAAATCCTCGTTTTAGAATACCAAAGAAATTTATGTATTTTTATTATTTTTTATCATTTTAAACAGCAATTAACAATAAATAAAAAGTAACTGTAGAACAAAACAACAAATATCATTTCAAAAAAGAAAAAAAATGAAAGTAAATAAACAACTTATCATCAGATAAACAACTATAGCTGGGTTGCCATATGAGGCAAATAATCCTATTTTGGCGCCAGTGATATACCTCGATGAGTATATAACTAAATCCGTGACAAAATTTCCATTTGGAAAAAACTTTAATCGGTATTTATACTGCATTTTCCCTACTTATATATAAGAAAAAACTTTGACACAGATGCCATGTATGAACCACATTGGCGCAATTTTTTTCTGGCGCCAATTTGGTGAACTTGGTTTTTAATTACCAATTTCATAAATATTTTTTAATTATTTTGTATTATTTGTAAAAAAAAATAATAAATAAAAAAGTTTAATTAATAGCTATAGAACAAAATGATTTATATTATTTTAAAAAACAAAATGAAAGTTAATAAATAGTTTATTAATAAATAAACAACCATAGTCGGTTTACCATGTGTGGCATAAAATCGCCAATTTGTTGCAATCGTGCGAATGTGGTGCATATATGACATCTCCGCCAAAACTTTAAAAAGTTGCAATTAAATTATTTTACAGTTTGGATGAGGAAGACATTTATACTAAAATTTAAACATGATACGCATTTTTTTTTTCTTTGCTATAACTGCTATTTATATATTTACAATTAAACATAAAAAAATATCCTAAAAATGCTCTCACACATTTAAAAGAGAGTGAGAGAATTTAGTAATTGTAAACATCGCTCCGGCTTTTGCCTTCTTGGTATAAAATCGCATTGTTTGATGACAAAAGTAAATTCAAACACCCAAATAAACAAATAACATACAATTAACAGATAAAACCTTTTTTAAAAGTAATTCTGCTATTTTGTCCTGTAAGACACATAATGGTAGAATTAGATTTTAAATATATATATACATATATTTTTTAATAGAAAAATGTTATTTACGTTTTAGCTAATAAAATATTTAAAATACATTTTTGTTAGCTTGCGCGAAACAGAATAGCGAAAGTTTGATTGAAGAAATATTGAAGAGGAAATGGTCAGTTAAAAAAGACTTGTAAATTTTATTCAGCGGGAATTTTTCATTTCAAAATGTTGAATTTATCTATAGTAATAATGTATAATTGCATAAATTTACTTTGAATTGCAAAATTTTTCCTTCAGTACTACTTGGTTTTACCGTCGACCAATTTCGCCAATTACACAAATCGCCAAACTATTAGCCAGATTATGTAGATTAGCATAAATTTTCATTTAAATAACGAAAAACAAATTAGCAGAACATATATAAAAGTAGAAATAAAATGTCGAATTAAAAATCACTTGATGACATAATTAGTATTTATATTATGCTTAATGTCAAGTGAATGTGACATTTACGATCATCCATTATTACATTTAATCTTGGAATTTGGGGGTAGATTTTTAATCGATGGGGTAAACTTTCCTTCTTCAGTTTTTAAATTTTAAAACTGAAATTTTTCCTGTAAGTGAATTTGACGAAATGGCGCAAGAAAAATTAAATTAACAATGAAAACATTTGCAAAAAAAATAAAAGAGTTATACTCATATCTATATAATTTACGATTAAATATTAAAATATACTCTAAAAATTATCTTCACTTGAAAAAAAAAAACATTATTGCGACCATTAAGAACCTAAGTCAGGCATTAAGTCAGTAGTGCATTTTCGGCTTAAAAACACATTCTTTGGCGACAAAAGCAAGATGAAAATGGTATAGAAACGAATAGTAACTCACAACTTACAGTGTCTTTTACAATCAGATCAGCTTTTTTCTGCTGTAAGTTATATTATACGGAAATTCGATAAAAAAGAGAAAGAAAATAAAACGGGAAATAACTATCATTCAAAATTCATTTAATCAATTTCTGAAATTCATGTTTTTATTCTAACACCAGGGATAAGTCGCCAAAAGTTGAACCAATTGTTATATTTCACGTTAATTTATTTTTTAAGCATTACAAATATTTTTTTCATTTTCAAGATAAATATATTTTTATAATATTACGCCTCATTTAAGCGGCCTTTCTTTATTATTATTAATATTATCAGTAGTTATTTTATGCTATTATTTGCAAGATATTTGTAATATTTCTAATAGATATAGCCATTTTAATTCTTTTAGCAATTATAATTTTCGCCAAAAACAGCTACTGGCAACCCTTTTGTCAAAAATAACCGAAAAATACGAAATTTACTACGAAAAATCAGAGTTTTCCCTGTAAATTTGAGTTTTAAACCTTCGGAAAAATATTTCCTATCGAATGATACAATCGGCAAAAAAATCCATCGGTTAGTTTTTGAAAACACCCGTTTGGAAGTTTCAGAACTTCTGCTTTATAATCTATACATATAATAAAACAGTAGGACCCGGTGTGTCTGTACATTGAAGATAATTGACAAAAATGGAGTCAGGGCGATAAAAGAAAACCAATGAAACACAAAAATTTTTTTTTTGAATTTTTTGTCTGTCTGTCTGTCTGTCTGTTTGTTCGAGGTTATCTTCGTAACTACTGAATGGATTTTTATGCGGTTTTCACTAATGAAGAATGCACACTCCCGGGCAGAGTATAGGCTTTGTTTCATCAAAATCGGACAACAGACAAAAAAGTAACAAAAAGAAACAAAAGAAACTATTAGGTGCGCTGCTCACGTTTTTTAGTACAAAACGTTTTTTAGTACATATAAAATCCAATAGATGTCACTGTGCGATTTTAAAACGCGCTATCGTTATGTTTTCGCCAGTCTACTTAAGTATGAGAAAGTTTCAAGCTGGCTGTCGTTCCATGTGGTTTAGTCGGTAGAACGTCAGTGCGCCATACTGATGGCCCGGGTTCGATTCCCAGCATGGAATTTTTTTTCACTATGTTGGCATTAACGCCTATAAGCAATTAAAAGAATTTGAAATATTGTATTCAAGGCGAATTTTCTCTCTGGGAAAATTTCCTTGCATTAATATGTCAGTGTAATTTTTCTTTCGATTTAATTTTTTTTTCGAAACTTTGTTTTTCTTAAAAAATTACAGTAAATATTTGATATTTCCCAACGTTTTTTGAATGATCGACTTGCTTTTTTTTTTTTTTTAATGTATGTCTGAACCTTATCTAACTACTTCTTCAAGATTTCTTTAGATAAACCGACCAGCGTAGCGGGCGAAGGCCGCTAGTATATATGATATGATATGATATGATGTTACATGAATTAGTGGATTAAATGAATCATGTATAAAATAAACTTACTAGTTTTTATTTCCTATTTCATTATGTTTATCACCTATCTTGAGACGCGATGTGAAATATATATTTTTAAATTTATTTAATTTATATTTATTTAAGTTACTAGCCGTTCACTTAATTATCATAGCATGTAGAGAATGTAACATGGTCAAAATGTTATAAAATAGGATTGCAACATGCACATCATAAAGCAAATGCATAGCCAAATTGATTATTTACTCATAAGGGTTTCTTTCAATTTGTAGGGTCGCAATTTTTTTTCAAAACTGGCGACAGTTTTTATCGTTTTAAATTTATCGTTTATAGTTTTTATCGTTTTGACGGAGTCATTCTATAAATATCATTAGTTAAATATAAAAATTTGAAATAGAATAGTGGATGCATTCCTAAATATGATGGTACTGTCATTTATAAAATCAATTATTAATTTTTTATTGACATTTTTCGTTTGTTAGTTTGATGTTAATGTGTTTTGAAGGCGATATTAAACGAAACTGTCTGTGAGATCTGCGATCACACTTACGCACTTGTTTTTCATTTTACATTTGGTGCAACAAAATCCATCTATCATATACAAACGAAATATTAGCTTAAAGTAAAACAAAATGATTTTTTTCGGATAATCGTTGATTTTTTGCGAGATAAAATAAACTATCATCCCAGAAATATTACATGCTATCCACATATTATATATTATCTATATTATAAAGGAAAAAGGTATCCGTGGGTAATAGTGATATTATTTTGAAAATAATAACAGGAGATGATCTTTTACAGCATTTTTTAGTTAGTTAAAATTCTAAGCAATCCGTTTGCGTGTAAAACTAGTCGATGGGGGCTATCATAATACTTACCCATATCGGATATGCATAATATAAGACATGAAACTAAAACAGGAGCAAAATATTTAATAAAATACATAATCTCTATCACAAGCTGTTCGGTAGATAGAGTTTTAAAAATCATGGTTTGGTGAAGTGATAAACTTTAAATGCTCTAGTATTGATTTGTAAAAGAAATATATTCTTATAACTCAAAAAATAATGATTATATTAACTAAAAGTTTACTTTTTCAGATAAAGCGTCTCATGTCCAAATAAGGTACATCATTGAATTCAAATTTTAATGAAATGCATTGGTCATAGAAAGTTGGAGAGTGTGGAAAATATTACTACAAATATCTAGGTAAATAATTATGCAATCGACTTCATTCTTTAAGCTAAATTTATGCTTTTGTTGTTTTTTATATTTGCTTATTAAAATAAACTATTTAGGAAAACATTATGTGCTTTTTATCAGAACGAATACTTCGAAGGTCCGAAAAAAAAATCGGATAACCGAGTTTACTTAATTTAGATAGATGGCTTTTCACTTATACATACTAAATATATATCAATTTTCAAGTCTCTAACTCAATTTTTTTTCTAGAGATAGAGCATTTGCAATCACATACATAAACATATAGACACGTACGCAGACAGAAGGATAGCAATTTTTTTCTAAAAATGTATTTTTTAGGAAATATCAAGAGTCTCAAACTTGTAAACCCATCCATTTATTTAATAATTACAAGATATACACTATACTATATGTTACATATTGTTATTATTAATATTGTGTGGCGACATATTATTATGACCGAATGAATGGCAATATTGTGTGCTGTTTGGTTTGTATGATTTGCTAACTGAAAGTAAACAGCATGGTCAAGCTTATTATACTAAATAAATAAATGTTTTGCTCAATAAAGAACGTATTAATTTAAAAATATAGTATCGCGTAGTTGAAATTGAACGGACTAAGAATATTTGCAACAAGTTAAGTAAAGCATGACAAATAAATATTATCGATCACCGGTAGGCTTAAGCCTAAAATGCCACGTGGCTGAAAACTGAAGAAAGTTCAAACAAAGTTTCACTATTTATATGAAACCATTGGGTCACGATAAAAAGGAAATTGACGTGAAAGTCGCCATACTACTAATACTGAACTAGTGGATGCAGAAGCTATAGAACTTTTCAGCCCATTCGATCTGTCAGACGCTGATTGAAATAATTCTGACAAAGTCTTAGACTTAATAAAGCCCTTGAAAAGCATCCCAATCTAAAAAGAAACGTTGTTTTCGAAAAATGTGTGTTCAATAAACGCGTTTAAGACATCCATGAAAGTTTTGACACATTTTTTACGGATTTGAAAAGTTTGGTGAAGTCTTGTGAGTTTGGAGTACAAATTGCCAGTGTTGTTTGAGATAGAACTGTTCTCGCAATCACCGACACCGGATTGCAAGAAAAGTTATTACGTGAAGGTGGTGATTTGTCTTTATCTATAGTTTCAGAAATCTTTCAGGCCGCACAACTTGAAAGAAATAAGCCCAGGCTGCGCAAACTAAAAATGTAAATGCCTTTTCCAAGAAATAGTTGCTTTTTTACATAAAAAATCGGTTATTTTCCTTCAAGATCTCTGGAAGTGATAGTATTTTACACTATACTCAGAACAATGTATCAGAATGTCCTTGTACAATGCCCGCTTTTTACTCAGAATACTGTTTATTTATATATGAAGTGCAACAGGGTACACAAACGATCAGAATGCCCAGCTTTTGGTTAGCAGTGTTTTAAATGTCACTAATTTAAATTATTTTTCTTGCGCGTGTAGAATGCGTTACATTACAATCTTTTTTTTGTTCTGATTTCCATAATGATTTTTATGGATTTTGTAAGCTTTCTTGAGTTAGGTAAAGTGATTGTAACAAATGAATGAACTAAGGATGTATATACATGTGGTCATAGTATTAATTTGAAATTGAACACTGGTGCACAAATTAGTATTTTATCTTTACATGTTTTTTTCTGTTTTAAATAATGGATTTAAATTTGTGGATACTAGTATAATATTGGAAACTTACAGTGGCTCTAAAATTATACCTACAGGCATGATTATTTTGATTTTTAATATTGATGATAAGTAGACTGATGTGAATTTTGTTATTATTGATAATAATAAAGCAAAGCCTATCTTAGAATAGAAGCATGTGTTAAACTACATCTTTTAAAATGTGTTGATATTGTATCTATAAATATGAATGAAACTAAGTTTATTGAGAATAACATGGAAGTATTTACAGGGGTTGGGAAATATGAAGTGAAGTATGCTATTAAAATGGAAAAAAAGTCAATACCTATTGCTCGTCCGCCTAGGCGTATCCCAGTTAACTTACGTCCTAAATTAAAAGGAAAACTGAAAAAGCTAGAAAATCAGGGAATTATTTCCAAAGTTGATAGTCCACAGGCTTGGGTGAGTAATTTATTGATGGTAGAAAAACATCATAGTTCAACAAGGTCTGTTCAGACCCCCAAAATCTAAATAAAGCAATAATTACAGATGTTGTTTTCATACCTAAGGTTGAGGAATATATTTTCAAATTATGAAACAAAACAATCGTTGCACTATTGATCTTAAAGGTGATTTTTTTCAACTTGAATTAGATCAAGAAAACACCGATTTGTGTAATTTTAGTACCCAATTCGAATTTTTTGCGACTTCCAGTGGGATTATCGTGTTCACCTAAAATATTTCCGAAAAGAAACGAAGAAAATTTTGGGAATATTGAAGGAGTTTTTATTTATTTTGATGATATTATTGCCGTAGATACTGCAGAACACGACGATGAAATTCTGGCTAAAGTTATTAAAAGAGCTAAAGAATTGAATGTAAAATTCAATAAAGGTAAAATATAAGATACAAGATAAACTGAAGTTAAATATGTAAAGTATGTGTTTAGTTCTAATGGTATGAAACCTGATCCTGACTATGTCCAAGCAATAATTGATATGCCTAAACCTACAAATAAAACTGAACTTCAAAGGATATTGGGGGTGATCAATTATCTTAGTCAGTTTATACCGCAGCCATCCACAACATGCTCCTTTAATAGAGCTTCTAAAAAATGTAACTTGGCACTGGGTACCTGTCTACACAAATGTTTTAAAGCATTAAAGAGTAAAATTGCAAATGCTTTTGTATTGGGGGTATTCAACACTTCTAAACCTGTGTTGATACAGTCAGATAGTTCGAAATATGGGTTGGGATGTTGCATGCTGCAGGGTGGGAAGACATGCATTTGCTTCTCTCAGTTTGACAGATAAAGAAAATGGATATTTGAAAACAAATTTTAAAGCATTGTCTTTGTTGTAACCAAATTTCATTATTTTATTTATGATAGAAAAGTTGAAGTATTAACTGATCACAAGCCATTAGTTTGTATTATGAATAAAAATGTAGGTATTATAGTGTCCCCTAGGTGCAACGAATGAAAATAAAACTTTTTAAATATGAATTAAATCTTAAATATATACCTGGTAAGTACATTTATGTAGTTGACTTATTGTTAAGATCATATATTGTGATACCAATGAAAGGTGATGTGGAAATGATGCAAATGGTTCAAAGTTTAACTAAATCAAGCATTTGAAAATTTGTGAGTTTAGAAAAATCAGTTTTGGAGGCAACACTTTCTGATGTTGGTCTTGCACATGGATTGAAATTTTTTTGTTAAAGAACACCATTTAAAATTTTATAGCAAAACATAATTTTTATTCATTTTATAAAACATATGCACGCATGCAGAAGCTGGAACGCGGATGTAAAAAAGAAAGTTAGAAATTCTAACTACTTTTAAATATTTTACAAATATTTTAAAGTTTTAATGTTTAATTTTTTATTTATTTATTTATTTTATTTATTTATTTATTTATTTATTTACGCTTTCAGGAAAAGTCCGAGTTTAGACAAAAAAAAAAGAAATTTACTTCAGATGCGAAAAGAAAGGGTAAGTAATTTTACAATAATATTTTTTTATAAATTTTTCTAAGTATTCAAAATATCTTCATATACGGTGGTTTTAGAGCATTTTTTGTTTTGTAAGATATTGAGAAAACAACTAAAATTAGTCTAAAGTTCATAATTCTAAAAATTATATACAAGGACATGCAGAGCCGCTAACAAATTTACGTTTTTATAATCAGGATTTATTTTTTTAACTTAATGTGAAGGTATTTTAATTTTGACGAAATTCTTTAACTATTTGTGAAATATTTACATTTATATTTTTGGATGTTTAAATATAAATTTTAGAAAATTTACATTTTTTGCAAAATTAAAAAAACAACAACAACAACAAAAAGACTTTGTTAATTTACCGTGTTTATGGAATTTTGTTAAAAAATAGCTTATTTATAATTTTGAAACTTAAACATTTATGACATTTATGACATCTAAAACATTTATGAAAGTTAAAGTACCGGGTGATCCAAAAGTTTCGGGAGTTTTGAAAACTCAATAATTAGGAAACTATGTACATCAAAAAGGTCCGGTTTTCATATATATACCCAGAAACATGTGGTATTTTTGTTTAGAATGATTTTTTAAATATATATATAGTTACAATTTTTAGCAACAGGTGGCGCTGCCGGATAACGCTGAATGTACCTATACCATGCGTTATATAGACACATAAGTTCATTGCGAAACCTCTTTTCTAGGATATTGATGAGATTTCGTTTTAAGGGTGGTTTATGTTCAAACACTTTTTTTTAAGGTAGTTAAAATTGCATTAAAAGGGAATTTTGATACAAAATTTGATGAGCAACTGCCATGTTTAGACATGCTTACTTTGCAGGCCGAGTTGTTTTCTTATCGTACAATACGTGGAATTAAAACTGCAAAAGATTCGATGGCCATTACAAATGTGAAATGCTATGGTAAGCGAGATTTGAGAAAAAGCCTTATTGGAAGATCGTAATAGAAGCAGGATAGCCCAAATGTCTGTTGCAATCATAAATGAGGAAAAATTCGATGCCAATACACAATGGAAATCATCAGCTCATGTTGAGTGCAGTAACTTGTAATATCACAATGAACTGCAATTTCTTATGGAATTTCTTTCTGTTCTGAGGATACTGTTCACGCTGTTTTGCATCGGCTCATTGGCAATTTTTAACCCTTGGACACTGATGTGAGCTGTATCATACAATAAAAAAAAATACTATCAATTTTAACGCCACCTGTTGGCAAAAAGTGTAACTAACATAATATGTTTTTTTTATCGAAAAAACAAATCCCATAAATGTTTCAGTATTCCTGTGAAAACCACATGCATCTATTATTTATAGTTTCCTAATTATTAGCATTTCAAAACTACCGGAACTTCTGGACCACCCGGTATTTGGCGGATCAAAATACTTTAAATACAAGAACATTATTTTTTTATTGCATCAATTTTGTTAAAATAATTTATGGTTTAAAATTTCATCAAATAATAATAATAAAATAACAATAATAATAATAATAATAATAATAATAATAATAATAATAAAAGATTTTCGTTAGTATGCGCAGATTTTTCTGTTTGTTACACTACAAAAACTTTTAAAAATTTATAACAATAAAATATATATAAAATTAGTAAAAAGCATGTATTTTACACTATAGGGGGATCTGAGGCACATTGATCTAGTTTTTTTTCTAAGAATTTTTTTAGCGTCCAAAAAGTAGAAATTTCAATTTATTTTTCCATTTGGTGTCAGGAAAACTTACGTAGTGTGTTATAAAAATGTACAATCATTGTTTTATAAAGTATTTTTGCATGTAATTTTTTAAAAATAAAAAAAGTAATTTGTATCAATGTGTCCCATTTAAGGGTCAGATTGATACACCTAATGGGAAACTTTGATACGTTTGACAAAAATTGAGGAAAAATAACACCAATGCATATTTTTCATAGAAAATTAGTTAGCAAACCATTTTATATTTATTTATAGAAATTCAAATCACCCACAGTTTATTTGTAAGTAATACTTAAGCAATCAAAATTAAATGAATAATGACTTGATGATCTGGCTGTTCATTGTCTGATTGTTGGCTGTGATAACTTTGTCATATCTGGCACTTCAATCCCAGATTATCTTCTTTCTTAAGAAAGATGAAAAAATTAACATATTTCAGTTTATAAATGGTTTATAAACAGAAAAGAAAGGATAATTATATTAAAAATTCTGTTTATAATGTAATTATCATTTACTGTTCTTCAACTTGTTTCTTTTATTTAACATTTCTCATGTCGAAAATACTTTTTTTCTCTTGAGAATCGATATAAATTCGGGATTTTCCAGGCTGCCGTCCCTTTCTTTTAGTTAATAATACTAGCACTAGATGTTGGGTAAATCCAAACGTCTTCTGTATGCAAAAATACTACAAAATGTTCTAATATAAAAAAATTAGAAGTATTTCACTTCATTAAAAACTAATATTAGAAATTTTTTGCGAATATAGTTGGATTAAGGAGTGTATGGTAAAACAAATAATAAAAGGTAATGAAAAATTGAAGTAGAAAGAATTTAGGTTGTCTACAGTTAGCATGGGGCATTTTGATACGTATCAATGTGCCCCGACATAGACTGTATGAATGTGCCCCATACAGTCATTTTGAATAAAATGAGTCTCAAATCCAACATTTCATAATTTATTTAACAACAAAAAATGAGGAACTGATAAATAGTAGTGTTACTTGCCAGGAAGAGTATTTTTTTCGGTTGAATATACAGGAAGAATTTTATAATACCATTTCAATTGTACAACTCATATTTACTTTTGACCTACAAAAACAATAAATCACCCGTCCTATTTCATCAAACTATTGAATTATGCCAAGAAGTTCTGTATGTAGTTGTGTACACTGGCATCCCCTTTTGGAGCTGTTGTGAAACTTCCTGTAATGAACCTGTGAGCAGTAGAGTGGGTGTATCAATGTGTCCCATGTATCATTTGCCCCAGTTCCCCCTATAGCCAAATGTGACTGTCTACTTGCAATTGTAGACATTTTATTACCCTTTAATTCCCATGATAGAACACGTTCTAGAAATCATGTAATTCAGAAAATCGGATTTTACACCAGAAAAATTCAATGGCTAATTTCGTTTTATTTGAATACGGAATGTTCTATTATTAATTAAAGCAAATATTCCTGTTTTAATTTTCTGGTCTGAATTAAGATATACGAATTAAAATATCTCAAAATATCTCGGGAGGTTTGTCATCCTCGGGAGGTTTGTTTTGAGCTAAATATTTAGAGAAATACATGAGGAATCATCCTGAAACTTTACGAGTGTAAACATAATAGTACAGGTCATATATTTCCGAGAAGAGTTTTTCCCGAAATTTCATGGAGAACCGCCAACCAATTAAACAGTAATCATCTTTTGGATAGCCTGTCAAAAGTAATGAAGCAAAAATATTTCAGTCTGTAGATTATGATTAAGTAATTTATTGTAATATACTATATTCATTTTCATGCAGATAGCATGTATACTCGTAAAAAAAGTAAGATTTTTATAAAAACAGTTCCAAATTTTTCAGCGTCTTTTTCTTATAATTTGCAGAGTTCTTAATATAAAATAATGTTATATTCATAAAATATGAAAAAAACATTATACACAATAACCTGTAATCTCAATTAAAAATAATAAAAATTCCATAAAAAAAGAGCAGGTTTACTAAATAATTTTTCATTGCACATGCAAGAACCCTAAGAGAATTTTATTAGCATATTGTGTTAACTGAATGTACGGAGAAACTTTTGTATAAGACTCAAAAACATAGCTTAAAAATGTTGGAAGTGATTGTCGATAGAATAAGCTCAAAATCTGTTATTCCCAAAATGAAGCAATAAGATGAGGTGCTGTGTCCATTTATCCATTGATTAGCATCAACATAAAAAACACAATATGATACGTACTGCTACATTTGGATACAACTCTGTATATTTTTTGCTTCATTTGGAGCTTTATCTACATAATGTACGAGAATAATTGCCCCTGTATTTTTCTAGATATTTAACAAAATGTCAAAAACCGCAAGTGACTGGTCATCTTTGGCCGTATAGTTAAAAAAGTGATTGTAAATTAGTATCCCACATTCACAATGCTATTAAAAGAAAACTAAATGAAGTAAAACCCTGTTGCTCATGGGAAATGGAAAATAGTAGTCGAAAATTTAAAAACAATACAATAATAAATTTTCATTATTAGCCCTTCCTGCTACGTGAGCAATTTCGAGGTTGTGCGATAACTCTTTCCACACTTTTCTTTAACATGACTCCACACTTTTTTAACAAGTTGTAGCTCCTTAAGTTATACGTGTCTTAAGTTTGTCAACAACTGTTGATAAAGGTAAAATAAACGCATAATCTTTAAAAAAATGTAATTTAGCTAATTATAACAATCAATTGGAAGACTAAATGTTAATCAATTTGACATGTTAGATTCAGATTCAAATGGTTAGATAATAATAAGCTTGACGCAACTGCGGTCGTTCGGTCGATTTACAGTCTCGACCTCCCCCCCCCCCTCCACACTTTTCCACTTTTCGATATCTTTGATGTAATGTATCATTTTTTTGCATTAATCAGGTTTAAATTTTCCCTTTTATTTCCTTAGCCTGGCTTTATCTAGAAACTCGGCTATTCGGGACATTGGTTGGGATCATTGAACTTAGCTTCCGCTACAGAGTCGCAAAAAGAGAAGAAAAGCTAAAAGATCACGGACAATAAAAATGGTAAAAAAAAAGTAAAAATAAAATACGAAGCCAGCCAATCTACATTAAAAACTGGTCAGAAACATTTTATGTCAATTTCTAGATAAAACTATGTTTCATAAAGTTTCATGAAAATCCGTGCATTATTTTTTGACAAAGAGCGTTTTTGGTAATCTTATAAAAAACCTGAATAAAATCGCCACCCGTTTAATGATGTGCCACAAAAACTAATTAGTATCAGTTTTCATTGGATACTAATTGAATCTGAAATTTGATGCAAGTCCATGCATTAGTTCTTCAGATACAGATATATCGAAATTGTGAAAAAATGCAGCATAGCAGGAGCATCTGTAATGCAATTTACATCAAAAACTTAAATGCAATATTTTAAATCAAGTTCTAACTAAATTTGAAGTTTGATAGAAATTCCTATATCAGTTCTTGAGATAGCTCTATTATGATACTGATGATTAATAAAACATAGCATCGCCACCTGTTGATAGATGTGCACCAAAATGCAATCACGGGTAAACTGAATCTAAATTATTAAATAATCCGTGTGTATGTTTTTGAGATACAGCTGTTATGGAAATTGTGATTAAGGCAGCATAGCAGAACCATCTGTAGAATGATATACACAAAAATATAATCAGCTTTATTTTATATCAAGGTCTAACAGAATATTAAGTTTTGCAAAATTCAAGGCAATAGATCTTGAGATAGCTTAGATACAAAATTTTTGTCATATACAGCGTGAAAAAATGAAAGAAAGAAACATAAACTAACAGACAATCATTTTCTAAAAATAATAAAAATTTTTCAGAACCTTCTACAACGTATAAAACCATCGAAAACCAGAAGTCGAAAATTTTCACAAATTCAGTACTTTCTTCTTGTAAAGATAGAAGAATGAAAAAAATGACAAAGTCCTTTTCGAAGATGCATAAAATCTGTTTTATTCACTTCCACAGTAAACAAAGAATGTAAACGAATGGCCAATAGAAGAAACTACGCAATAAGAGAGTTGGTTCTTTGTGGAGGTCGGGATAAAAAAGGTTTTATGCGCCTTTTAAATATACAAACATTTTTTTTTTTTAGTATTTTTATTATTAGACTAACGTTGTTCTGGATCCTTCATATGTAAGTTTTCGAATATGCTGTGTACTGAAAATAACGCCTTTTAGGGGGGGGAAACTATCCAGTCGAACGAATGTTACTATCCACGTTTATATTATCGTCCATATTAAATCCATAATTGCTACTTTTGTATAACGATGCAAATGACTACATGCATAAATTTATCGAAAAATATTTTTAATATGAAGAGTGATATACAGGGTGTATCTGTCTGTTTGTTTGTGTTTATGTCGGTCAATTATCTACACTGTGGGGTATAGGTCCTAAGGGGTGGGATGCCCTCCGTGGGGGTCTTTCTAAGGGAACCTTACCCGTATTTACGCAAGGTTCGAAGAAAAACACGGAAAACTCCGAACGGTTGGGCTGACGGTCATGATTGGGTCCGAACCCAGCAACTCCCGTCTACCAGTTTGCAGGTCAGAACCTCGCGGCCACTGGTGGGGCGAGGGTGTATCTAAACTACTAGGCAAAACTTTAACGGGTGATAGTAAACATCAAGACAAACAACATTAAATAGGAAACTAAGGGTCCCAAACGTCTTCTGAAGGAGATAGGTGCCATTAAAGTTTAAGGTCCAAAATTTCAAATAAACATAAAAGAAGGAAAACTTGTTCGATTGATTTGCGGTTTTCACTAAAACTATTCTTTATGTCAGTATTTTCTTGAAAATAAATTATGAAGATAAATTTCAAAAAATACTGATAGAGGTCGCTTTAGACTTTAGAGTAAGGAACAATTATTTTTTTGCCGTTATTTTTCCATCTCATTAAATGTTTTCGGAAGCTTAGATTTAAACTTAAATTTTGAGCTCAAAATGTGAATAGTTGGGTTACGTAATAGTTAAGTAGCGCAAACTGAACTGTGTTCAAAGGTTCAAATTTCAAATGATTATAAAAAACGAAAAAAATATCGATTCGTTTGCGGTTTTCGCTAAAACTACTCTTAAAATCAGTTCTTTCTTGAAAATAAATTTAAAAGATAAATCTCAAAAAATGCCAATTGAGGGCGCCTTAGACTTTGGAGAAACGCACAACTATTTTTGCCGTTATTTTTTGCAACGAATTAAATGATTTTGGAAGCTTAGACTTAAATTTTGAGCTCAAAATTTGAATAGTTGGGTTATGGTTAAGTAGCGCAAACTGAACTGTGTTCAAAGGTTCAAATTTCAAATGATTATAAAAAACGGAAAAAATATCGATTCGTTTGCGGTTTTCGCTAAAACTATTCTTAAAATCAGTTCTTTCTTGAAAATAAATTTTAAAGATAAATCTCAAAAAATGCCGATTGAGGGCGCCTTAGACTTTGGAGAAACGTACAACTATTTTTGCCGTTATTTTTTGCAACTAATTAAATGATTTCGGAAGCTTAGACTTAAATTTAAATTTTGAGCTCAAAATCTGAATATTTGGGAGTGGTTAAGTAGCACAAACTCAACTGTGTTCAGACATTCAAATTTCAAATGATTGTAAAGAACCAAAAATTGGTCGATTCGTTCACTGTTTTCACTAAAACTGTTCTTTAAATCAGCATTTTCTTAAATATAAATTTTAAAGATAAATTTAAAAAAAGGGCGATGGAGGACGCCTTACATTTTGGAGTAACGTACAATTATTTTTAACCGTTATTTTTTTAATCTCATTAAATGCTTGCAAAATCTTAGACTTAAATTTTGAGCTCAAAATCTAAATCGTTGGGAGTAATTAGGGTAACATCCCCAGTAATTGGCACATTAAGAATTTGTCGTTAAACTTATTTAAATTTTCATTACAAAGAAATAAGCAATTTACTTGGAAATATTTTTAAATCAAGAATGCATATCTGTGCATCTATTTTGCCCACTAAAAGCAAAAAAAAATGAAAAAGTATTTTTATAAAAATATATTTATAAAAAGTTGCTGAAATCACCAGTAATTGGCACCTAGAGCACAAATGTATGACACCTTGTGATCCAGTAATTGGCATATGTTTATATTTTAAAAAAATATTACATTTTGCATTGGGTTTAATCGCTTTAAATTAATTTACTGTAGATGAAGATGCTATATTTCAGGTTTTTGAAAGTAAGAAATCAGCATATTAATCTGAAATGTGAACACTTTAAAACAATACAATATACTTACATTAATATCCAGTAATTGTCATGCTGTCCCCAGTAATTGTCATATGAAGCTTTAATGGATTCCAATTACTGATAAAATTTATATTTTCAAATAAAAACAAATGATAAACAAAAGTTGTCTATAATTTTAAAAATACTTTCAAAATAAATGGTTTAATCTCAAATTCCTTGTAATTGGAATAGGTGCCAATTACTCGGAACTAGCAAAATTGAAGCACCATTAATTGGCAACTACCATTAATTCAGAAATCCAAATATTTGTGTCAAAAATACTTTTACACAATTAAAGTAACCCTTTTTAACTAAACAAAACTGTTGTCAATTAAAATTTAAAATATATTATAAATCAGATAATAATGAATTGAAAAGCATGCCTTCCTTAAGCCAAAGAACAAGAATTTGCAACAAAATGGCTGATTTGATACAAGCCAGATTTGTTTCTCTTTCCTAGGCTCTATTGTCATCTTGTAAAATAAATCAAAGTTATAATCTTTAACGTAAATGAGCATATAACTGATATATGGTCTTGAATTTTTAAAAGACTGGATATAAATCTTTTTTTAGGACATGTTTGTAAAATGTGCCAATCACTGGTGCATGCCAATTACTGGGGGTGTTACCCTATGTAGGGCAAAATTAACTGTTTTCGAAGTTAAGGTGGAGGGTTATGTTTCAACTCCTGTACATAGTTCAGTTTGCGCTTCTTAACCCCTATCAACGATTCAGAATTTGAGCTCAAAATTTAAGTCTCAGTTTTTGCAAGCATTTAATTAGATACACAAAATAACGGTTAAAAATAGTTTCTGGTTACAATTAAGTTTAAAGCGTTTGCTAACGAAATTTTAAAATTTATTTTTAGAAAAAAATTTAAGAAAATACTGACATAAAGAATAGATTCAGCGAAAACCGCAATTAGTTGCAAAAAATAACGGCAAAAATAGTTGTGCGTTTCTCCAAAGTCTAAGGTGCCCTCAATCGGCATTTTGAGATTTATCTGTAAAATTTATTTTCAAGAAAGAACTGATTTTAAGAGTAGTTTTAGCGAAAACCACAAACGAATCGATATTTTTTCCGTTTTTTGTAATCATTTGAATATTGAACCCCCCCCCCCCCCCTCTTGAACAAAGTTCAGTGTGCGCCTCTTAACCACTCCCAATGTTTCAGATTTTAAGCTCAAAATTTAAGTTTATGTTTAAGCTTCTAAAAAAATTAATGAGATGCAAAAAATAATTGTAAAATATAGTTGTTCGTCACTCAAAAGTCTAAAGCGCCCTCCATCGGCATTTTTTGAAATTTATCATTCAAATTTATTTTGAAGAATATACTGATTTAAGAAGTAGTTTTAGCAAAAACCGCAAACGAATCGACAAATTTTCCGTTTTTTATAATCATTTGAAATTTAAACCTCTGAACATAGTTCAATTTGAGCTACATAACCACTCCCAACTATTCAGATTTTGCGCTCAAAACTTAAATTTAAGTCTGGGCTTCCGAAAACATTTAATGAGATGCAAAAATAGTTATTTGTTACTCCAAAATATAAAGCGTCGTTTATCGGTATTTTTTTAATTTATATTTATAATTTATTTTCAAGAAAATACTGACATAAAGAATAGTTTTAGTGAAAACCGCAAATCAATCGACCAATTTTCCCGTCTTTTATGTTTATTCGAATTTTTGGACCCTAAACTTTAATGGCGCCTATCTTCTTCGGAAGACGTTTGGGACCCTTAGTTTCCTATTTAATATTGTTTGTCTTGATGTGTACTATCATCTCTTAAAATTTTGTCCAGTAGTTTTTGATACACCCTGTAGAGTTAACTTCTTTCTATCCAATTGACATTTTTAATATTTAAATGAAATTGTTCTTATACATACATGTATACATATGTATAATTATTTGATAGAGAAAAAATTTATTTCTCGATATTTCTTTATACTTCTGGCTTAATTATTATTTGTCTATTTCTGAATGGAACCTGTTATTTAATCCTATTTAATTTACCTTTAATTTTAAAATATGTGCATTAATAATTATGTTATTAAAAATCTTAATTTAAAGTTTTTGGTCCCTTCATAAATATTATCAACTATCGCAGCTATAATATTCTGAGAAAAGCTAGTTTTTATTTTATAGAAATTTTTATAGGAAAGCTATTTTGTTTTTCATTTCCAATATTCATTCCACGAATCTTGCTTTCCGCACTAATATTTTTATTTCAAAAACATTTTTCCATAATTGGCAACCTCTTTTTTCCTTTTCTTTTAATTAACAAAGCATACTTGGAACTAGAAAAAGTGTTTAATAAACAAAAGCATACAGGTTTCTAATAACTTATTAAATCGAAACAAGAAGCGGAAACATGTCATTCTTAATTTTTAAAAAAACAAGAGGTTAGAAGTATGTATATTTTCCTAAACAAAGAACTCTTTCGCCCTTGGCCACTCCTTTGTCACGTGAATAGCTTCCAGGACAGAAAAGGATATCGAAATCAATTCAGCCGTTTTTCAGAATTATTGGCGGAATACCGTTAATCGGCTACTAACATTATTATTATGTCAAAGGTCGTATTCTGTTCAAATATTTAAATGCTAGTATCGGCAGGAAAACGCACCAATTAACAGATTTGATTTGATGATATTTGCTCCAAATATTACACTGGCCGATTTTCTTCGTGCGACTAATGCCCGACAATTTGTGCCCCTGGCCAATGTCCTCTGCACTCCGAATCATTTGTCTGCTCATTTGCATACAAATTCTGCCGCTGTACGTAATAAAAATAAATTGTGTAAATAACTCTTAACATTGAAAAATACTTTTAATTTTACTTTAAGTGAATGATTTAGCTTTAATTTATACTTTAATTTAAAGTAAATAGTTGAATTTTCCCAAATTTTAATTCATTTAAATATGTTATAATTTTCATAAAACATGCATTTTAAAAATTTTATTTAAAAAATCGTGAATTATGATTAGAAGGAATGAGCAACAAAATACGCGCTATTTCCAATCAATCTTAAGAAAATGCTTTTAGGCATAGCATAGTGATTGTTTGCGGTCGTATTACTAATTCATATAGACGTGACGTCAGTTTAGACAAAGTAGCGATCCCAGAAATCTAAAGTTTTCTCCCGAAGAAAACACAAAGCCAACTGGTCGTTTAAAGAATTTTATTCTCCAGGTATAAATTTTAAACAAGCTACACATTGTTATAAAACTTCCATGCAGCATTCAGGCTTTGGCATGAGACTCTAAGTCAGAATGCTGTCAGATCTCTAGTGGAACGTACAATACCCCTATAGTTGGTACATACCACTAAACATCATCTTGAGTGCTTGTAACAAGACAAAGTCTGATTCTCCCAGTGCAATGCACGTTTTTTTTTTCTTATTTAACTGCTCATTTTCTTTCCACCTTATCTAAATCCTGAAAGTTATTTTATGTTGAAAGCAAAGCCATTTTTAATTAGACTTCGAAAGGAGATAGGCATGCGAGACAGATATATGATGAGAGAGTGAGTATAAATTTCCTAGCATTTTCTTCAAAAATTAATAAGTTTTCTCCTTTCAAAAAAAAAAAAAAAAAAAAAAAAAAGACCGCTTGATATATACTGCAATCATATCTAGAAATTTGAAGGAATTTGCGCATCAATTTTACAGAACCACGAACAGTTATTCTTAATTAAAAATTTGCTTGAAAAAAATAGAAGAAAAAGAAATTATTCTCTTTGAACAAAGACTAGATTTCTTTTTTATTTGCACAGAAAAATTTAAAGCAAAAGAATGTTTGTTCGTAAAATGAATTCATTATATAACTGTTTGCGCATTTTTCACTTTCTCAAAACTAGGATTAAAGAAAATATTAAAAACTGGAAATATTACCATAAGAAATCAGCGGGTATGATAGACATACTGAATATCTCTTCTTAAGAGATTGAAATATGGAGGAGGAAAGGGTATGTAAGATTTTAATAATTATAAATTAAAAATTTTGATTCACTAATATAAAGTTAAAGTTTTTTGACCACTTAGCTAACTGACAATAGTTTTTCTTCTTTTTTTTATTAAAATAATCCTACATTTTCCATGTCTTTTGCGATTTTTTAATTTTTTACCACCAGTTTTTCAAAATAGAAAGTTTTGTCTAATTAAATCAGAAAAATGTTTGGATTAAATTATATAAAAAATTACTAGAGAGAATAATAAACCATGATTGGAATATGGGTGCATGTACAGGGTGTCCAGTAAATGACTGACCCAATTTGAATGTAAATAACAACAACAAAAAAAAAAAACGATTTGAGATAAAAATACGTGGTTTGCTGAATTTCTAATAGAAAATCAATAAATTTTCAGATATACACTTTCTTAAAATAGTTCGAATTTCGGTCTAAAGTTGGCGCTGATGGCGGCGACAGGCTGCCGAAATTCAGACATCACTCTAGTTTTCATACGCATAAACTTTTCAGCTCATTTCGCAAAGTCGAATCTCAGTCAACATGTTGATTCGATTTTCCACTCACCTGCAGAAATAGAGTTTAATTGATGGAAAAAGATTTATAATAATATTTATGATTGAATAATGTCTTTTTTACTTTAAAAAAAATATATATATATATACTTTTTTAACAAGCATTAAATTTTTACACATTTACCATAAATAAATTGTATTCAAAAAATGTTTTTGTTACCGGTTAACTGATTCTTTTTTTGCGTGCAATAAATTGAAAACATAAGATAAACACTTCTTTTTTAAGTTAAAATTAAAACTTAATATTTTATCTAAACATTTTTTCCATTAAGTTGTCTGAAATTGTATTTAAAAAAAATAGTGATGTCAAAAAACTTTAAGAAATGGATAAAACAAACTCTTCTTGCCTGTACGTCGTGTAGTGAAATCAGAAAACTTTAAGAAATGGATAAAACAAACTCCTCTTGCCTGTACGTCGTGTAGTGAAATCAGAAAACTTTAAGAAATGGATAAAACAAACTCCTCTTGCCTGTACGCCGTGTAGTGAAATCAGAAAACTTTAAGAAATGGATAAAACAAACTCTTCTTGCCTGTACGTCGTGTAGTGAAATCAGAAAACTTTAAGAAATGGATAAAACAAACTCTTCTTGCCTGTACGTCGTGTAGTGAAATCAGAAATTGAAACAGTAGTGCGCAAATAGTGGGTGCAAGTTCCCTGTATAAAATAAAACGGGACAGTGACTGATAAATCAGCACATAAAAATATATTAAACCTTAGAACAAAGGCTCGTCTATATTTCGTCTGTAAAAATCTTTTCTTAAACATAAAAAAATATTGATCACGACGGAGAAAACATACGGAACTACCTGCTAAGACGGAAACTTATCTAAAACAAAATATATTTCATTTTCCGCAAACCAAATCTATCCCTATACGTTATTATCATATTTTGACATTTAACATGCCTGAAAATTTTATTACGAAAGCCACGACAGATTTTAAGGTGCTTTTTTACACACAAACCTTCCCTTTTCTTCTCCTGACTGCAAACGCATTAAGCTGAAATAGAAAGATGCTTTAAAAAGAAAAAAAAAGGCGATTTACCTATTTTTATATCCGGCGAGTCACCCCTTTTCAAAATTTCATTACAGAAAGCATAATAGATCCTGAATCATCATAGAATCAGGATCTATGATGATTCAGGATCAGGATCTATCTATCAGGAGTTCTTTATATTTTACCTCAATTATATAAATAAAATATTACCAAATTACTGGAACTTTAGTGTCTTTCGTATATAATTTTCAAAAAGTTTTTAAAATAATTTTTTTTAAATAATATTAAATGTCAAAATATGAAAATAATGTATGGATGAATTCAGTTTTCGGAAAAATGAACAATATTTCTTTTTACGCAGGTTTCTGTCCTAGTTTTTGGTTTTTTAAGTTACTTTCTCCATCGAAGCCAATATTTTTTTACGTTTAAAACAAGATTTGTCATAAACGGATTCCTTCATTCTAAGGTTTATTAATTTTTTATGCTGACTTATAAGTTACTGCCCCGGTTTTTTTGGACAGGGACTAGCCCCCAACACTATTTCCGTACCACTGTTTTAACCACTTAACTGATTTCACAAAACGACGTGGGTAAGAAGAGTTTGCTTGATCCATTACTTAAAGCTTTTATCAATACTAATTTTTTAAAATACAATTTCATACTATTTAATGGAAGAAATGTTTAAATTAAGTATTAAGTTTTTTTTAATTTAAAAAAGCAGTTTTTATCCCATACTTTCATGTTATTGTACGTAAAAAGAGCATCAGTTAATCGGTTACAAAAACATTTTTTAATACAATTTATTTATGGTAAGTGTGTGAAATGTCAATGCTTATTAAAAAAGTATGTTTTGTTGTTTTTTACTAAGTAGAAAAGACTTTATTCAATTATAATAAATCTCTTTCCATCCAAGAAACTCTATTTCTGCAGGTGAGTGGAGAGTAGATTCAACATGTTGATTGAGATTCGACTCTGCGAAATAAGCCGAAAAGTTTATGCGTGTGAAAACTAGAGTGATGTCTGAATTTCGGCAGTCTGTTGCTGCCTTCAGAGCCATCTGTTGGTCGAAATTCGAACTATTTTAAGAAAGTGCATATCTAAAAATTTATTGATTTTCTGGTAACAATGCAGCAAACCGCACATTTTTATCGAAAACCGTTTTTATTTTTTTATTTACCTTCAAAATGGGTCAGTCATTTACTGGACACCCTGTGTGTGATGTAGATGAATCAAAATTGAAGAAAACACGTTAATTGTATGACGTGCAGCAAATCAGGGAAGTGTTTAAAAGAAATATTAATCGAAACAATCCGTGTGATCTACAATCGTACATACCCGCTTGTTTTAAATATTTCCGTTAACATATTTTATGCATTTTTAAATATATATGGGTGATTCTCAAAATAGGGGACAATTTATGTCTTTCGGCATACGAAAAAAATTGAGAGGTTTTCTGTCATGTTTTTATATTTAGGTAGGTTTGTCTTAATATTATTCATTATTTGCACTCAAGAATTACTCACTTTTTAGTTAAAAATACCTTAAAATAACAGAATAAATGTTCAAAATGTCATTAGCATAGATCTCCACAACAGCTGTGCCTTGTATATACTAGCTTTTTCAGGAGTTAATATCATGTTTATAAAATAAAACAAATGTTATTCTTTCTTTAAATTAATCAAGGAGAGGATTTATCCAATAAATTTCTTTTTAAAAATAAAATTATAGTATATAAAAAAGAATTAAAGTTTGTCCTCCATATTCTATTTTCAAAGCAAGGTCATACTATAACAGCTGGATATTAATCAAAATTTCATTTTCACATATGACAATAGTTTGAAAACATAAAGTTTCTCCATGGCAGCAAGTAGCCATTTTATTCCAGCCTGAAAATAGAAGCATGTATTGTATTTTAAGAATAGAAGTTGAATATTAGGGGCGTACATCAATTATATGTCGTTAGAATGGATAATAATTTTCATGTTTACTTTATAATTAAAATTTTTATTTTACTTATTTGCATAGGACTTTTGTGTTTTAAAACGCCCCAGAAAGGACTATTGCATTGTGATTATATTATGGCTCATAATCTTATTTAAATTAAAATTTGTCATTAGCATGAACAAATATCAGTGTCATTAGCATGGTTTTTCTGTCCATGCTAAAGATTCCTATGTGCTAAAATGTAACCATTGCTTATATTGTATCTTTTATAAAGTTTAATTTTACATATAAATTTAGGTATTACATTTATTATCCCTAAAATATGCATTAAATCTGTCAAAAAATCACTAAGACAGCTTCTTTTATTGTTAGTGTCAGAATGTTGCTCATGTAAACAAAGTTTGCTCTTTGGTAATGTTTTTATTCTCCTTATATGTATATATGCAAAAATGGAAACCATTTGCTGAAAAGGAAGGCTAGTAAATATAGAAAAAAATAATTAAACATGAAGAAAATAAAAATTTCTTAATATATTTATTCCATGCAATTTGTTTTGTCACTAGCATGGCTCAAAAAATACTAATTATTTTTTTAAGTTAATTTTTTAAATATTTAGCTCTGCTGACTACATGTAAAGTATACCTAATACTATATTAACAACACCTATTTTTTTCAGAAATTTTGCTAACAGTAATTTTTTTCAGATTTCACTTTTGAAATTGTCCCCTATTTTGAGAATCACCCATATATATTTTTAAGATATTGCTTAATTCTTATAAAATTTGTGTAAATACATTTAAGATACGTTTATGTTACTGTCGAGAATACTGATATGCATTTAGATATATTATAGAGATCTCGGTAAAAATTACATTTAAATTAATATACTATCTTTTGGACCTGTAATTTATGTTTCGTAAAGATGCCTCTTTAAGCTAAGAAGTAAAAAACAAAACAGAAAAAGTTCCATACTTTTGCGGTCTTCTGAAACTGATCAAGTAGTACCTGTTTAAAGTTGAAACCTATTTTTGACTACAAAATAAAAGTCCCTCACAAATTTACTACAAATATTAATAATCATCAAGCATAAAAATGCAATTGTTGAGTGTAAAAATCTTTATAATGTAAATTTGAAATCGATTATTATTCTAATATATTAATGAAAAATATAAAACATTCACTAAAAATAAAAATTAAAAAATAGCAGAATTTTTGTTGAATGAGATGATAAAAAGCAACTGACGCAGTTTTTTTCAACATTATTTAATATAAAACAGAAGGTTAAAACCAGTAAAAGAAACACAATATATTGTAAAAGAGTGGAGGAATTAAACGAAAATTTCTAGACGTTAGGCAATTAGAGATCTTCTGCTGTCACAGGAATGCAATTACTTATTCGCAATAAAAAAATCTTTCTTCTATAGCACAGACACTTCTTTAACAGTTCGCTTGAAAGTGATATAAATGCTTCATTGTTGTATGTTCGTCAGCCCACTTCAGTAGACAATCACTTTCTTACTCTCTAAAGTATGTAACAGAAATCGGTATCATTAAAAGTTTTTGTTTCTATTTATCGCAACTGGGAACTATAAATTAAACGTTTGCTTTGGAATAGAATAATATTACAATATTGACACAACGAAAATTAGGATGCGTAGGTACACTTTGAGTGCAATTTTTTATTAAATAATCTATTTACAAATGAAGACACAATTAGTCTAATTAAACTCTTGGTTTCATTTGATTAATTTTTTTTGTTTTTATCATCATGTTACACAAATATATATATATATATATATATATATATATATATATATATATATTGTGAATGTATTCTATCTAGTGAAAATAAAATTCACATGATGTTATACCACTATTTGTTCCTAATTTTAGATATTTGAGACTTTTTCTAACAATAAAAAGCTAAGTTTAGGTTAAGTTTATACAGATTAACATGAAACATATATTTTTAAAATTCTTTGTGAAAATACTTACAATAGTTTGAGATAACGTGCACGCTATAAAAAAATGTCATTTGGAGAAAAATGACTTTCAAGTTTCGGAAACGCCGCTTCAGCTATTGAGCGGGTAAAATTCAAAAACTCATAACTTTTATTCTAATGAGAATTTCAAGAAAACAATTATATTTAAAAAGGTTCAGAAAAGATAGAAGTTTAACATTTTAAGAAATTGAAACTTCGAAATTTTGAAAGCTTTAAGAGTCCTAACACCTCTTAAGTTTTTTAAAAAACAGTTCCAAAATTTTCCAAGTTTTTTGCTTATAATTTGCAGAGTTCTTAATGTAAAATAGTGTCTTTTTCTGAAAATAGGATAAACAACATTATACACAATACCATGTCATCAGAATTAAAAAATAATAAAAATTGTTTGAAATATGAGCAGGTTTGCTAAATATTTTTTCATTGCTCATGAGACAACGATATCAAAATTTCAGTTGTATATTGTGTTAGGTAAATATATAGAGCAACTTCTGTAAATATTTCAAAACATAGCTTGAAAATTCTGAAAGTGTTCGTCGATCGAATCAACTCAAAATTCGTTATTCCCAAAATGAAGCAAAAAAATTAGGGGTTTTATCCAAAAAAAAAGCAGTACGTGCCATGTTGTGTATTCTATATGCCCTTAATCAATGGATATATGGATACAACCCCTCATCTTTTTGCCTCAATTTGGGAATAGCGGATTTTAAGCTGATTCTATCGGCGACCATTTTCAGAATTTTCATGCTATGCTTTTGACATATTTACAGAAATAACTCTAACTTGCTCAAAACTTGGAAAATTTGCGACTATTTTTATCTTAATTTTTCTACCACATAAAAAACACAGTTTATTACAATATGTCACTTAATCATAATCGACAGTTATTGTTTTTTGCTTTATTAGTTTTGACAGGACTATCCAAAAGTTATTCGTTCTTTTCAATTTGTTGACGGTTCGCTATAGAATTTCGGGAAAAATCTTCACGGAAACGTTTGATCTGTTAGAATTTCAGTTTAGTTCCTCATATATTTTTCTAGATATTTACCAAAATGTCTAAAATCGCAAGTGACCGCTCATCTTTGGCCATCTAATGTATATATATGCACAGTTAAAAAAAAATATTCGTTAAAATTACGGTAAAAACTGCTGGCAGTAAAATTACTTATAAATCTCTTTATTACGTCTAATTTTACTGATTTTTTTACAGCAAAAACTGCTAGAAACATTGATGCGCAGTAAATTTAAAAGATTTTTTTTTTTTTTTTTTTTTTACAATGTATTTGTATCACAAGTGTGTGTTTTAATTAACCCCTTCAAAACCTATGGCCTGTTTTTACACATACTTTATTTGGGACTCTTTTTTTTTTTTTTTTTTTTTTTTTTTTTTGAAAAAAAGTTAACTTCACTTAAATAATAACGTAACTGCTCTAATAAAAGGATGTAAATATTAGTTATTCTCTTTTCAAATTCAAAAAAAAAAAAAAAAAAAAAAAAAAAAAAAGAAAAAAAAAAAAAGAAAAAAAAATATGCTGTGTTTGAAGGTGTTAATAAAGAAAAATTGTCGCAGATGGATTAAGGAATCTTTAGAAGAATTACATCACTTTCAATCATATTATGTATTTTAATGCCTTTTCAACTTTTTTTTCAACAAAGTCGAAAAGTTTTTATTCGATTCAGAATTTTCTGTTTATCTCTTTTTTAACTTACAATTACTCATTTAACTATAAATATTTATAAAATTTTGTTTCGTTTGTAGCCGTATTGCTAATGTTAGACTTAATTAAATGTTAACTTCTGAATAAATAATTTAAAGATAAAGTAATGTAGTACAAAAATTGAGTTCTATATGATTATGGAGTTCTTACTCATCTTTCATCAAGCGGGCTTTGAGATTATTAACAATATTTATGCAACAATTTCTATCACAGAAATTAGAAATTAATAATTATTTTTCAAGCGAATCGACATTATAAATCTCGTTGTCGCATAGAGGGATTAAGGCGTCTTATTTAGGTTATCCACGATAAAATCGTAAAATGAAAACAAACATATTTTTTAATTCTGCAGTAATTATTTTATTGCATTAACTTTTATTTAGAAACTTATATTATATAAATATTTATATTTTTTATCCTAATGGGAAAAAAATTAATAACATTATTTGTTACTTTTTTTAGCAATAAAATCAAAGTTTAAACATGACTTTCATTATGAGACCATTTCTCAGAGTGAACAATTTTTAATGGAACTGAAGTGGCCCCTTTAGGGAGGTTTTGGTGTACTTTAATTCCAGAGTTTAACCCTTTCCGTGACAGTGGTCCCGCTTCGGGCACGCCTAATTTTAATTCCATACTTGCAAATGGCACCAAGAATATTTTATTAAAATTTTGTCTTTATAATGAAAGATTAAATTAAAAAAAAAGTTCTTGATTTTAAAAAAAAGTTGTACGTAAATTTTGGTGTCAGTCAAGTATTCGCCATTTTAAAAACATATTTTGTCTGTGCCGGAAAGGTTAATAAAATTGTGCAAAGAGTTCACACAAATGAAAAGTGTCTTTTAGCTTTCAAGAAATTGAACTATTCAGCTGAAAATATCATTAACTCTTAAAAGTGATTGAGCGAGTGATTTTAATAAAATATTTTTTCTTGTCAGCGTATAGATGTAAGATCATATTTGGCAAAAAGTATTTTTTTAAGTAAATAGTTTCAAAATTGTTTTTCTAAAAAATATATAGCTTTAAAATAAATAAATATTTTAGTAACAGAAAAAAAGAAAAAAAACACATTTTCACATGTTCTGTCATAAATATTTAGCATAATCCAGTGAATATGGATCTCAAATTTCTACAAATCTATCGGGTAGTTTCCATAGAATTGCATCTAGACATCTCTTCCCTTAATTAGTACCCTAAAAAAATACTAAAAGAAAAGATGTATGATAACTCGTTTTCATTTTTAAACTATATTAAAATTTATTATAAACTTATTTATTTTATGGATCATAAATACAAATTTTGGATACAAAGTTAATTAAAACCTACCTCAAATATATCTTTTATGCATAAATTTCTATTTGTTTGTCATTTTTACACAGATCACTTTTACTTCGAACTGCAACATGCACACACAAAGAAAGTATAATGCTTAATTCTCATGTTATCATAGAAAGTCTATTTGTCAAAGTCAAGAGACTTTTCGTTGACATCTTCTAGTATTTTCTTGATTTCTTGCCAGGAAGCGATCAAAAGGTACCTTGTTTGAAGTTCAGCTGAAAGCTTACTAAGAGAAAATAAATTAAAAAAAGTCATACTGAAAATAAACTTGTTATTGTTGTAAAAACGTTTACTGTAGTGTACGGGAATAATCAGATATTTTCGAACCGAATTTCTTGAGCGAATGTTTGCCAAATCTGAGTAAAAAGGTGGCAGTTCATTGATGTTTAAATCAGAGAGTGATATATACAGGGTTTCTAAAAAATACATCAACGCAGACTTTTTTTTTTTTTTTTTTTTTTTTTTTTTTGCACAAACTTTTCTGTTTTTACAAAATTATAAAAGTGAAGTACCTTCTTCGTTCAACTAATCGAAGATGCACGCTTTTATTTCTTAATTTTTTTGCACGAACTTTTCTATTTCTAAAAAGTAACGATACAAACAATAAAAGAAAAAATAAGAAAATCTATATGTTTCTCTAATCCTGGTTAAATATATATATATTAAGACAAAAGCCAAATCGAAATTTTCATACTAAAATATGGTAATTTATGATTTGTGAAATATGATTGTGAAAAGTACTCTATTTAGTATTGTATTTAGATTTTAGGTAGATTTTGTGTGAAATACTACCAATTGCGATCACTCCTATGTTAGAATTTCTGAAAAATTTTTGCACATCTACACGGATCAAAATCCTTCAACCCTAAGCTACCACTGCAAAAAAAGTATATATATATATATATATATATATATATATATATTATTACACTATCTACCAAAAAGTGTTTGAAAAATTTCGATTTTTGACATTTTCTCAACTATTTAAAATTATACTTGTCGGATTCTTCTGAAACTTCAGGATTATGAAGATTATGTATGACCTCATATTTATCAACATCTATTTGATAAGCAGGGCAACTAGGGGGCCGACAAAAAATTAAAGAATAACAGAAATATTTGGGATCACCCTGTACATGAAAATGCACGAAACGATTTATCGCTGCAGAATACAAATATGTGGATACTGCACAACATGTACACTGATTTTTGTAAGAATAGCATGTATATTCATGGAAAAAGAGTGATTTTTTTTAAAAAAATTCAAAAATTCTGGTATGTTTCTTGTTTATATCATGCAGGGTTTTTGACCAAATTTAACGCAAATTTCAGAAATATTGGCAAAATATATTAGAAAAAATGTAGCGCAATTGGAATATAAATATATTAAATATTTTATGAAATATGAGTAGTTTTATGAAATAATTTTTATCTGCTCATGCGCGAACGATAAAAACGATTCTTTTACATCATTTAATAGTCAATTCTATGGAGTAAGTAACTTATTAAAAAATCCAATGAAATATCGTAAAAATTCAAAAAGATATCATTATTATAAGTATGCTGTTTTTACATTGCTCTCTAAAAACGGCTGAATGATAAGGGATTCTCCAGAAATTCACATTTTTTATTAACTGACTTTTAGGAAAAAATTAGTATTTAATGTATACAATATCTAATACACTATTTCTGTTAATAATTATCTTGACATCTGTGATAGAAAAGAATAAAAGCTCTTTTCCTTTTCTATCACAGGTGTCAAGATACTTATTAGCAGCAATATTGTATTACATATTGTATTCATTAAATAGTACCAATATTTTCCTAAAAATCAGTTAATAAAAAATGTCAATTTGTAGAGAATCCCTTATAATTCAGCCGTTTTTTAGAGAGCAATGTAAAAACAGCTTACTTATAATAATGATATCTTTTGAATTTTCATGATATTTGATTGGATTTTCTTTATAAGTTACTTTATAGAATTGACTATTAAATGATGTAAAAGAATCGTTTTTATTGTTCGCGCATGCGCACATAAAAATTATTTCATAAAACTACTCATATTTCATAAAACATTTAATATATTTATATTACCGATTGCGCTGTATTTTTTCTAATAGATTTTGCCAATATTTCTGAGATTTGCGTTAAATTTGGTCAAAAACCCTGCATGATATAGACAAAAAACATACCAGAATTTTTGAATTTTTTTTAAGTCACTCTTTTCCATGAATATACATGCTATTCTTACAAAAATCAGTGTATATGTTGTGCAGTATCCACATATTTGTATTCTGCAGCGATAAATCTTTTCGTGTATTTTCATGTAAAGGGTGATCCCAAATATTTCTGTTATTCTTTAATTTTTTGTCGGCCCCCTAATTGCCCTGCTTATCAAATGGATGTTGGTAAATATGAGGTCAGACATAATCTTCATAATCCTGAAGTTTCAGAAGAATCCGACAAGTATATTTTTAAGTATTTGAGAAAATGTCAAAAATCGAAATTTTGCAAACACTTATTGGTAAATAGTGTATATATATATATACCTTGTGTGAGTAGAAAAGTTAAAACATCTTCATGCAACTGGCACAAAGCAGCTCTATTTTGCATAAAGTCCATATATTTTTATATGAAAATATGATAGTGATGAAAAAGATGTAAAAATGGGTGCAATAACAATGAATTAGAAAAGAACAACATCAAAAAAACAATACAAAACAAACTCCCTGCTCCTCGGAAGATGAGGGGAGTAACAGGCATAAAAAAATAGATGTATCCTCACAGGTTTCGCAAGGCATGACAAACCTGCGTACTCCATTTATATAAAAGGTATAAACAAAATAACTTTAAACAATTAAATCAATGGATAACCAACAACAAAATCACAAAGCAAATAAACTCGTAGTATAAAATATTCTAAAATCATAAAAAATAAATTTAAACAGTAAAAAATGTCTCAATAACAATAAACAAAATAGACATGCAGGAATGCCATGCCCCCATCTTGACCTGTGAAGAAAAAACAAAAGCGATAACTGTTAAAAATCATGACACTTCTATAATTACATGAGCGTTAAACTATTAGGCCTAGGATGGTAACAATCGAGCATAAAAAATTATTAGCATCTCGATTTGTCTTTCCAATATTCAATTCTTTCTACATTAATTCCAAGTCTCTTTCATCTTAAAAGTTGATATACATCGCCCTGCAGACTTTCCATATGGAATTTAATCAACAGATCCCCATCAATTCAACCTTTGAGAAGAAAACTCCATCATGGTGTTTGGCCTTGCTGTTGCCACTTCAAAAAACTTTTTTTAACTCATTTACATAATGAAATATAAATTTATGAGGATAAAAATTATTATAAAATAGATTTGCATTAAATTAAAAAATTTGTGACTCTAAAATTTCTCTCGTCCCACCTATATTATAATATTTAATTCTTTGCCCCAAAATAATATTTATAAAACCTCTTTTACTTAAGTTAGAATGCTAGTGAGGCATAGAATGGGTTTTAAAATTAAAAAAAGTCCTTTTGTCAAATAACTTGACAACTAGATCTCCATTTTTATTAATATTTAAATCAAGATCCAAAAAATAAACATGTAAACTATTGTCAGAAGCACTATTTAATTTTAAACAAGATGGATAAATATGATTAATCGATTCAAAAATTTGTAATCGAAGATAATTATGTCATCGATACATCTTAAAACACTGAAAGAATTGTTAGAATTTAAAATAAATTTAAATTCATAAAAAGATAGAAAAAGATTAGCTGCAGAGCTTGAAAAATTAGTACCCATACCTATACCACATGTTTGATAAAAAGTAGAACCATTAAATGTAATAAAATTATTGTAAAAACAAAAATTGCATAAGCTCAGAAAAAAATCTCTATTAATACCCAGCTTTTCTTCAATATGGAAAGTATCAAATAAATCCCTTAAAATTTTAAACAACAGATCAATAGGAATATTAGAAAAAAGATTTTCAAAATAAAATGTAAACAAATTTGTGGGCGTTGTGGGCGTATTCAGTTTCTTTAAAACTTCAATGCTATTATCGATACACCAAAAATAACTGGAGTTTTTAAATTTAAATTTTAAAAAACAATAAATTTGCTTTAAAAAATCCTGTATCTTAACATTAAAACTTTTACCTATTCCTCTTGATTTACAGCTTATATATATATCAAAATTTTATAAGCGTTTTGTTAAATTTAGGTATTAAAAATAAATATGGAAAACTATGAAAATTATTAATAGGAAAATTATATGCAGAAAGATTTTTAACTTTTTTAATAAGCACAAAATTTTTTAACAATAGCATTATGATTCAGGTTATATTTTTGATAATATTTAGTATCATTCAATTCATTTTTAACTTTTTCTATATAAAATTTTTCAAATGATTGCATAATTAGATGAAGTTTGTCGACAGGAACAATAACAAAATTGTCATATAAAAATTGAATATAGCTGCAATCTTCTTTACTTAGACTGTGATAAGTGCATTCATTATTATTTAATTTTTGGTCAACAAAAATAACAAAACTATTTAAAATATGCCACTTCCATTCATGAAAAGCCTCAAAAGGTATATTAAACTTGTAACATATTTTCAAAATAAATGCAGACAAGTCTCTTTTAAATTTCAAAATAGCATTATTCTTATTTATTTTTCTGTTTAAGCTGAATTTGGTACCAAAACCCATCAAAAATTGCAAGTTTTTATTTTGAATAATATCTAAATTACCAGTTACAGCATGTCCATGAAAATCATCCACAAAATCCAAAAAATCCAATCTACAATTTCAAGAAACAGTATCATTCTCTGCGAAAGCTATGTATCTATAGTTAAAAAGCTTCTTACTAAGAGGCATAACATATTTATAAGCAACAGCAATGTTAATCTTTTAAATTGGAAACAGAAAATGAAATTGCCTAATGAAATTACTTATTTTGAAATCATCAAAGGATTTCTGCTGAAAATTTATTGTGAAAAAAACTTTTGTATATTCAAAACTAGAAAAAGATTCCAATTTAAAAATTCAAAATATCATCAAGCAAATCTTTATATTGTGTATTTGAAAATTTATAACCCCCAGCGGCCTTCTTAATTTTATCACGTGTTTTTAATTTAAGATTAAAAACCGCATTTTTAACTAATTTCACGTTATAACCGACTATAAAATTCTTTTCATTAATTTCTATCCATTCAGAAAGAACCAAACAATTTAAACTCTTAGAATTAAAATGAGAAGCTCTTTTGAACCTATTAATAGCATTAGCATTATTAAACAAATTACAAAAATTATATTTGTTATCTATATATCTAATATTATATCCATTTATTTTAGTATTCAGACCATACGGATAAAGACCTCTAAACTTCAAAATAAATTCATTCTCTATCTTTAATCTGTCATCCTGATTTTCAACATGTGCCAAAATTTCTATTTGAATATTCTCAAAAGAATGTAACTTAAAATGCAAAATTTTAAATGATGAATATTGTAAATTTTCTTTATAAACATTAGATCTGTGATTATTTATGCGAATGTTTAAACAACCAGAAGTCTCACCCACATATGCCTGTGTACAAATCAAACAAGTAATCTTGTAAACCACATTATTAAATTTTCAAAAAGTTGTAAAACCAGCAGGAATATTTTCAGCATCAGCATTGGCACGACTCACCACACAAGTTTTTCATCTAACATCTCTACATTTAAAATATCTCATAGTTTAGTTATTTCTTAAATTGAAGTTTTTATATAGATTTTTATTAGGCAGTTACGCGTAGTTGCAAAAAACAACAACAATACATCCATTTCAACCAATGATCAATGATATATGTTAAAAATTTTCACAGCAATAACAGCGCTAAGCAGCTTAAAAATATTGCCTAATAAATATACCTTGTGTGAGTGTAAAAGTTAAAACATTTTCATGCAACTGCGCAAAGCAGCTCTATGTTGCAAAAAGTCCATATATTTTTATATGAAAATATGATAGTGATGGAAAAGAGGAAAAAAAGGGTGCAATAACAATGAATCAGAAAAGAACAACATCAAAAAACAATACAAAACAAACTCCCTGCTCCTCGGAAGGTGGGGGGAGTAACAGGCATCATTTATATATATATATATATATATATATATATGTATGTATCCTCACAGGTTTTACAACGCAAGGCAAACCTGCATACTCCATTTATATAAAAGGTATAAACAAATAACTTTAAACAATGAAATCAATAGATAACCAACAACAAAATAATAAAGCAAATTAACTCGTAATATAAAATATTCTAAAATATTAAAGATTATCCGTAATGTGACGCAAAACTGATGTTTGTCTCTGTAATTAAACTATCCATGTTGTTGCCATAAAATGTGATTGGATTTGACAAAATTATGCAACAATTATATTCTTTAAATTTCAAATGATTCGGTTCGGTAGTTTTTACGTTGTATATGTGGACAGTCAGACAGAAGACTGAACGACGACTATATGTGCTACAAATTTTCATAATTAAGAACGCATCTAAAAACAGCAACTTCAATCTTGCTCTTAATATAAGACGAAATTGGTTAAAATGAAATACCCTTCAGATTCTACTGAAGGTCATATAAACATCAACTTTATGAGATTTCAGGATTTATTAAAACAGTAAAAAAAAATAAAAGAATTCTTTTGAAAAATATCCAAGATGAAATATCATAATATTTCTGCGTAGGCGAAATTTCCTATATTTATTTGGAGAGACGCAGTCATAATTCAGTTCTGTTTTTAAAGCTTTAAGAAGAGATAATCTAAAAGTAATATTTATAAATCATAATATCAGATCTTCAGAGGCAAAGAAAAATATTTTTGTTAAAAGAAGCATTTTCTCAAGTATAGTATGTTTACAGATTTTTTTGCATTTTACAAATGTATATTTGAACCAAATTTAAGAATGAAAGAAAAATCTGTAATTATAACTATGGTGAATGAAAAGTAACACAATCGTAAGTGATAAAGATGCAAATGATAATGTAAATGGCTTAATTGTGGTAAATATCAGTACCATCTTTTTATGAATGCTTCTTTTTAGATGCATTCGTAGTTATGTAAATACGTAGCATCCATAGTCCTTGCTCAGACCATCCATCCGACTGTCAATCTATCCATCTGCATATAACAGCGCAAAAACTAACCAAACCAATCGCTTAAAATTTAAAAGACATTATTGCTGCATAATTTTGTGGAATCATTTCAAATTTTATGAAAATTGAATTTATGCTTGAATTACTGTTACGATAGAAAATATTCCGTTATATTACGGCCAATGGGAAAAATGGTTTCAAGTACACTTTAATTACGTAACACTTTTGCGAATATAACAAAAATTGATAGGCGTCTATGAAGTATATACTTAAGTATATATTATGCACAATCTGTGGAGCAAAGAAAATTTGTTATTAATTTACAAGAACACAAATAAGTATTTAATTATATAATAGTATAGATGATGAATTGTTTGGGGCAAGTATTAATTATATTAAACTATTTCACATTTTATGATAATGATATTCGTTTCTGAGGCTTCTGTTAAATTAGTTTCTATATGGCAGCAAGCAGATAGTATTTACAGGGACACACAAAAGATTTCGGCTACTATACTGTATCCGGAATGCTGTATACTGTATACTGTTACACCAAGATCCAAATATTTAAAACATCATTATAGAAGGAACGCATTTCATTTGCTACGGTTAATGTACACATTCTGACTTGTTTAAGATATGGGAAGATGAAAGAAATAACCCTTTATTTGAAATACATTTTGAGTATTTCTAATTTCATTGACTAATGTATAGTAATCGTTTATTTAACATAAAACTATTAATTGACTAATTTTTTTAAATATGTTACACACATATTATGATTTCTTTGTATTTTCCATTTTGTGGCGTTTAATTATTTCATTGATGTAGCTTCTTAGTCAAGTGATTTTTTTCTGTTTTTGGCGACGGTGGTTTGCACATCATTAAATCTAATGTTGTTGCAACACGTATTTTATTGTAGCTAAAAAAATTCTATAGTGGATTATTTCGTGCGAAAAGATAACTAAAAATTTCCTAAAATTAAGTTATTTGATTTATCGTAAGTTCTAAAAATTTTTTAATGATGTACTGTCATGAAAAATACACATTCGAACATAATTGTTTTTACCTTAGAAACCAAATAAATTCAAAGTAAATTAAAATATGTAACTTAATTGAGAAAACAAATATAATTTCGAAACGGACCTATTACAGTAAAAACTCTATGAAAAAAATATATATTCTTAGATTTATGCATCATACACTTAAAAGTAATCATTATAGCTCCGGATGAATTTATTTCTATAGCTGTTAGGTTTGAAATTGCATTGTTTGGCGACAAAAGTAAAATCAAAATTGTTAATAAGAAATTATCTGCAACTCACAAATAAAGTCATTTTTAAAGTTTTTCTACTTGTTTTTCCTGTAAGGGATGTAATGGAAAAATAATATAAAAATCAAAACAATTTTTAAAATGTGTCGAGGCTTTGTATAAACAATTTTTCTACCGCACTTTTTAATGACGTAGCACAACTGTTAAATGGCCAAACATTATGTCATTTGAAGTACTTTATATTGAATTCATTTTTAAGTGTTAATAAACTATTTTCATTTAACAACATTAGCTTTCTTTAAAAAGATTTTTCTATGCTTTTTTTTGTTACTAATGGGCTCTGCTCCCTACGAGCTACACTCGTCAAGCACCATTGTGACAAACAATCTCTAAGAAAGACGCTAATTTGATCGGCTTTAAGATTAAAAAGCAGAAAACTATAGGTATATATATTTAAAAAAACACTTTGGCAATTTCCCTCTTAATGGTTTTTATTAATTTCCTTTCCATTTTGTGGATTTAAAGGTTGAATCACTTGCTGTTAAAATGTGCTAGCTATTTACATGTTTGATTTATGAAGATAAATTAAAGAGTAAATTACACAGAGTCTTTGTCTCCTGTTATTAGGTAGATTTCGCATGAAAAACTACCTATTGCTGTCGCTCCTATGTTGGAATTTACGAAAAATTTTTGCAGATCTACGCTTATCATGACCTCTAGACCCCAAAACTACCATCAGTAAAAAAGTTAATCAATCTATCTGTATGTATCACTTTCTTCTAGGCACGATAACTTTTATAATTCTGCTCTAATCACCTCCAAACTCATACATAAAATCAAGGGGTAAAAAATTTCTGTTGAGTTTGTTAGTGGGCGCATTTACTACAGCTCATATTCAAAATATTAGAATAATTACCTTTTTTTTAGAAATTGAAAGTATCGTTTGGTAATTTAATGTCTTTTAATGAAAATATGCAAACGATATTTTTATTAAGAACTTATTGTTGATTAAACTTACTTGTTATCTTAAATTTAATATCATTTTTGAAAAGATTAATTGCAAAAAAAATTATTTTGAAAAGTCAAAATATAAGAATATTTATTCAAGTGGTTCAAAATATTAGAATATTTCACATTAATTCTCCTTTAATTATTACCAATTTTTAACTGGTGGCATCATTGATTAAATTCAGACTATTTTATTTAAAATCAGTATTCTTTTTTGCAATTTGTTTCTTTTTCGTCTTAAAATGGGCCGTGTGAGTGATATTCCTGAATCTACTAAACTTCGTATGGTTGATTTGTATCGGCACGGTAAAAATCAACGTTTTATAGCGAATTATTTACGTTGTTCGCAATCGAGCGTTAGTAAAATACTAACACAATATTCAAAAATTGGAAAATTTCAAAATAATCGCCGAAATGGAGGCCGAAAACCAAAAACATCTGCTAGAGATGACAGGAAACTGAAGCGTATAGTTAAGAAGAACCGTTTTAAAAGTGTGCGATTCTTGCACCGAAAATGGGAAGAAGAAGGAGTTGAAGTTTCTACATCGACAACATTAAGACGTCTCCATAAATTTAAATTTGAATCTCGTGTACCGAAAACAAAACCTCTCATGACTGCAAGACAAAAGCGTATAAGATTGAATTGGTGTAAATCAAGACGTTTATGGAGCAATGAAGATTGGAAAAATATATTATTTAGTGATGAAAGTATGTTTTGTGTTTCATATGGTAATCAAGGTGTTCGAGTTTGGAGAATGAAGCAAGAAGCTATTGATAAAGAATGCCTTAAACGTTCCGTAAAATTTGCTGCTAGTGTCATGGTTTGGGGTTGTATGAGTGCAGAAGGACCTGGAAAGTTATGCATCGTCTACGAAAAGGTTAACTCTCTGATATATCAACAAATTTTAGAATATTACATCATTCCATCATCAGAAGATTTATTTGAAGATGATTTCATCTTTCAACAAGATTTAGCGTCCTCGCATACCTCTGTGTCAACTAAGAATTGTTTCCGCCAACGCAACATTAAGATACTTCCTTGGCCACCAAATTCACCAGATCTTAATCCCATCGAAAACTTATGGTGTATAACGAAGAAAAAACTTCAAGAAAATCCTCCTTCAAGTAAAACTGAGTTTGTGGCACGTATAAAGTCTATTTGGGCTAATATTGATAGAAATGTTTGTAAACACCTTGTATATAGTATGCAAGATCGATTGTACGCTGTTATGAAAGCTAAAGGGGATGCTACAAAATATTAACTACCATTTACTTCATATTCATAAGGTAATATTGTTGCGTAAAATAAAATATTCTAATATTTTGAACCGATCTAAATTTTATTCTAATATTCTGGTGTGTTTAAGGAAGCTGTATACCTAATTTATTGTGCTGTATTTTATATTTTATAAATGTTAAAATCTTATCTAAACATTCCAGATTTAATTTATAAGAAATTTAGTTGCATTTACTTAGTATAAAAAATAAATAAATGACAAATAATTTTTTCTTATTATTTTTTCTCAATTATTCTAATATTTTGAATATGAGCTGTAGTTTTTGATATTAGCAATTTTTATAGTTGAAAAAAATTAAAAACGAAAAGAAAAAGTGGGATGGAAAAAGAAAAAAATCCATAACTTCGCCTATTCTTAACCTATCAAATGCGATTAAATTTATTTTACATGTACTGAATAATATCCACAACATTTATATTGTCAAGTTTTTTATAGGACTGATTCTTATGGCAAAATAAATTGAACAAATATAGAGTTGATGATAAACCTCAAATCCAAACTGCTTATATTCTGACTCATTTTAAAATTACTTTTTGATTTTAATCTCATCCAAATGACAGATCCTCTTTTTTAGGAACTATATAATATGACATCTTAGCCATTTTTCGATAAAGCGGAATATATTTCAAAAACGGCTGCCAAAAAATGTATTTTGAAAGGGAATTTCCCGAAGTGATCGTGATTGAAAAAATTGATGAAGAATTTAAATAACAAATTGAGTTTTTTCTTACTCATTTTTAAATCCATATTTGCTCTCAAACGTAACCAATTTACTGGTCCTCTTATTTAGGAACTATATAATGTGACGTATCGGCCAATTTTTTTAAAGGCTGAATATATTTCAAAAAAGTCTGCCCAAATGGGCACTTCTCACAAAATTTCAGAAAGAGATCGTGATTGTAAAATTGAGGTATTTAAATAACAACTTGCGTTTTCTCTGACTCATTTTAAAATTCAGTTTTGCTCTCAAACGCATCCAACAGGAATGTTCGTTCAATAAATAGTGTTTTACTGAAAATATTTCTATCTTTTGATCTAATAAAAGTTGTATTTTCATTTTTTATTTTATGTAGATACACATAGATCATAATACTTTTCATGTAGTTTTGCAGCTTTTATTTAAAGAAAAGACATTTTACTGAATTAGTTTTTTTCTTTTTTTTAGTGTTTGGAAATGAAAAGTACAAATAATAGTACTAATAATTTGCATAAAAAGGGATTTCAATATAACTTTTTAAAATAGTTAGAAATCCCACGGAGCTTTACATTTTATTTAACATTTCCATCACCATTCTAATAATATAAGAAAAAAACTTTAAAAAATGAGTGAAAAAAATATATTTTGTTAGTAAATTTATGAATATTATTTGCGGCACTGTCGTTATCGTAATAATCTTGACAATAAATACAAAACTTCAATATCTACTTATAACATAATCCCAGCGAAGAAAAGAATAGGTAACGAGACCGTTATGAAAATTTGCAGTCTTCGAATTGACTGTAGCTAAATTCCATGTTAGGCTTAATGGATTACATATTGTTACGAATTTTATAAATAGTTAGTGTTTGTACTGTAAAATAATGTAAATAATCTTATTAAGCTCCATTTCTTTACTAATATTAGTTTTTGTTACATTGTCTCTGTTATCAAGCAAACTTGTCTATTATTTTTAGTGAATGTCTATGGCAGCTTTGCGAAATATTAGCGATATCGCCAAGTTGGCGTCACTTTTGGCGACTAATTTTGGTCGCCAAATTTGGCGATATATCGCCAAGTTGGCGACAAACTTGGCGATTGTTGGCGATGGTAACCCTTCCCTATTTATGGTAACCCCCCCTTAGGTCTACTGATACATTGAATGTTGTTCCGTGGTTTTCCAGTTTTTTTCTAGAAGTTTGTAGAAATTTCCACCGGCATGCGGCGAGACTATATATAAGGAGAGCTATACGAGCTGTTGTTGTTATTATTTACCAGTCAGTCATTGAGTGAACAAGGCGTTTGTTAAGCGAGTTTGCTTGAGTCTTATTTAAGTTATTTTGAATGTGATTTAGTGTTGAGACGTTGTATAAAGAGTCTCTGGAATCTATATCTGCACTTATACGATAGATTTGAACAATTATTTTTGAATATCTAGAAATATTTGTGAGTTTCGAAGACTCTGTTGTTCTGAAGTTCTGTAAATAAATTATTTTCTACTTTTCTATAAGCAAGAGTTTGAAGTTGTCTAACCGTAAGATCAAAAGAACCCTATATACGCTGCAACAATATGATAGCTAAATGATAGCTTTTTTCAAATTGAAATAAAGTTTTTCCACATGTTTTCCTATAAAACATGTATATCATATCTAATTATAATGCATTAATTTCTAAATAAAAAATAAACTATTATGAACAATATAAACAAATGAACGCTACACCGTCGTCATTCAAAGACACGGATTTAAAATCTAGAAACAAATGAACGACTCTAAGTGAATCATGGAAAAAAGCGTTAATATCCAATTTTTTAAAAGAAATACCTTAAAAAACATTTGTAAAAGCATTTAAATAAATTTTGAAATACATCTTTTACTTTCGATTACATTTATATGCAATGAATTTGTAACAATAATAAAAAAAAAGTCTCTGAAGTCAACAGTGTTTTCAACTAGGGTCTGTGGGCTAATTTCAGCTTTTATTTTTGGTTCCATCATCTATATAGCCTTCACTATAAATGACGAATTTTTCAATTGAAATTATAGTTTAAAAATAAAGCTAAATAAAAATTTCAGGATGTAATAATGTGATTAGAGATCAATTAACGTTTCCGCTATATTATTTTAAAATATCATTCAGCAGGTATAAATAAAAAAAAATATTCTTCTTATGATTTCTTTGATAGAATTTTAATTTAGTTTTATTAATTTTTAAGATGTTAACATTTATTCGCTTAGTTTTTAAAATTTTGTTTTCTATTATAAATAAAGTATGGGTTTTTTCAAGCTGTAATACATATATGAGAGTTATCACGATTTCATAACTAGGACTGATTTTTTTTCCTATTCTCTTATTAAATTACATTTTTTTTCCAAAGTTGAATTTAAAAGTTACTATATTAAAAATAAAAATTTTATCTGCTTTGATGTAACTAATATTTGTAGTGCATTTTATTGTACACGTGTTTGTACATGTATTTATACCTTACATTTTAAATGATATTTTATGAAATATACATTTTATTTATAATGCAAGCAAATTTCAAGTGGATATAAGCTAAGTTTTTAAAAAGTGGTACAACTAAATAAAAAATTTTCGGAAGAAATAGCACTTTCAATTTTGGTTTTTATTAATACGGAAAACATTTTCAAAGTTACATAGCTGCAGTTTTAAAAAATGATTTTGATTTAAATAATTGCCTTTTGTTTCTGCATATTTTCTATAAGAAACAACAATTTTACCCAAAACTTCTTTTGTTAGCAATAACGGCTGATAGATGGCAGCAAATTCATATGTAGAAACAAAACATAAAGCGTCATTAACTGATGAGTAAAACCATCGAACTAGAAATCTCATATCCTTCCTATATCTATTACTAAAGTACTGCCAAGTCGTTTCTTTTTATAAAAATAATGTGTATTTTAAAACTATAAAAAATTCAATCTTTAATTTTAATGTTTTGTGAAACCTCCGGAAGTTTTCTTTACTTGCTAATTATTATTATGTATGCTATTAAAATCTGTATTAAAATATTTATTTGCTATAAAGGACGTTAAATACTAATAAAAACATTAAAAGATCTTAATAATTTTTACATGTTTCGATTGAATTTACTCAATCAACATCAGAAAAAGAAAATACAAATAAACACAAAGAAGGAAAATGACAAATGACAAATTTCTTTTTGCATTTATCTATTTATGTTTATTATAAGTAAAAAAAGGGTAACTGGCATAAATTGACAAACATTTTCCTTATTTAGTAACAATAATAATAATAATTACTATTATTATTATAATCTTACAATACTAATTTCATCTCTTGTCGAATAATCGACTCTCTACTCAACTTCGTTTAAAAAAAATGTCAGTTTTCTGTTTCTACTAATAAACATGTGGGTAAGTGTAATCTCAAATCGCACAGAGACTTTCTTTCAATATTTCTCTCAAAATAACTTATCCTATAATTAATGTATCCAAATTGTTAATTTACAATTATTACATCCTTACATAGATAGTAACTCCAACAAATTTAATTTTTAAATAATTTGAAAATTCCTTGATTATTTAGACCAAATTAGCAAAGTTCAAATTAAATTATTTCGATAAAATCTAAAATTTCAATTTTAGATAATCCGAAATAAAAAAAAATCAAATAGCGGAGAAACAAATAAAATTTTGAATTTCTAAAAGGAAAAACAAAAAAAAAAAAAAAAAAGAAGTGTTAAAATGAAATTTAAAAAATTGGATCTTTAATAAATCACATAGTTTTTAAAATAGAAAGAAAATTGAATTTCAGATTAATGAAATGCTAATTGTATAAACCCTTAAATAAAAAAAAAATATATATGAAAATTTTAACGTCATCTCGGGGGCCCGAACTAATAACTTTTTATTTACAAACGAGACGCTTTACCCCCAAGCTATGATGTCAACATGCAAAATGTTCAAATTAAAATTCTCTTCGAATTTAAATCACAAAAACGAACAATTAACATTGGAAAAATTAATTTAATTAAAATAATACTTTTTCTTTTTCAAAATGTATCAATTGTCGTATGGCACGAAATATTCAGGCGTAAGTACACAAAATTTATAGGGTCTAACAGTTTTTTTGTATTGAATTTGTGACGGACCGACAGATAGAAGACAGTAATGAAATATATTCGTGTCAGATGAGGGGAACTCTTAAAACGAATTCAGAAATGTATAATAAACTATCACAGATGAATTTGACTTACAGTCTTCGCAAGTATAACTCACTGTCATCAAATAACTGTTACTCTGCATATGTCATTCGTCGATTTATATACAAGATTGCCCACAGAGTGTTAACAATTCATCAGTCACAACACTTCCTAATCGATCAGACAGATTTGCCTGTTTGAAAACGCCATGTTATCTAAACAAAAGTAGACTTAAACATTTTTTTATAAACTTATTTCATTAACTTAATTAATTCTGATACTGTTTTGCTCAAACAAAACCAAAATATCATATCAGGACTATTTCGTTTTATTAAATCTGAATCATTCATCTCCATCTTTTGTAAGACAAACAAAAACAGCACTTTAAACAAAATAGGAATACGGGGAAACATAATCTGCTTCTTTTTTAAATATTTATAAACGTACAAGTATGAAAAAAATCGCCTGAAGTTTTAAATTTTAGCTTTGTTTTGTTACCACTGCGTGATAAATAACTCTTTATATGATGATAGATGTCATAGAACCCTGTTGATTAATAGTACTTAATGTAAAATAAAATTGAATCATTTTAAAGAATATACGGCTTATATTTCTTTTTGTGCCTTATTTATATGCTGAATTACTTAGTCAGATTCAAAATATCTTTTTTAATGCTCATAAAATAACTAGATATTCTCTATTTTCACCAAAATAACTTTCAAAATATGTCTAATGCATGAAAATGACCACTTTAAGGAAATTACTTTAGAAATATCCCAAATAAATAACGCTGTATATTTGCATATATTTTTACACAGCTATCTGGAATGTCTGAAGGGCGTTTTTGAGATAAAAATTTATCATACTTGAAATGGTGCATTTTTTTCCAGAAAATAAAAGAAATTTGAAATATGATTTTTTTTTCAGATAAATCCAGCCAAATAACCAATTTTTTAAATTTACTTATGGAAATTTCTCTGGAGTATAAAAATAAATAGAATAAAACGACATATATGTTGGTAGTTTTATTTTCTAAAAGTTATTGACATTTCGTCTGCTTGTTACCCATATATTAACAAAATAATAATAACAAGTCGGAAGTTGCAAAAGAAACGTAGCAAATAAGGTGAGTTTGTACTACAACGAAATTTTAAAATATTCAGATCTTGGTGTAATAGGATGTAGCTCTTCATATACAGTATAAATATTAGAAATCTTTTGTGATTCCCTGTAAATATTATCTACTTTCTATATTACATAAAGTAACTTTTATTAAAACTCAGCAACATGAAACAATTTCATAAAGTTTAAAATAGTTTAATATTATTTAAAGGCGCTCCAAGCAATGTTTCTTCGTATACCATTACGTAATGGGATATTTTTATGTGGCTTTGTAAATTAATTTAAAAAAAATTTCATTATGTTTGAAAGAATATAACATTATTAAAATGCACTTGAACACACATTTTTTCCCAATGTCGTAATGTAACGGTTTACTTTTGATTGTGTTCTATAATTGAATAAGGTATCCGATTTTTATTGAATTTAAAATAACTTGACACAATTGTAGCGCAAATATATATTTTAAATTTTAAACGATTTGGGTGGGTAGTTTAGACAGATAAACGGAACGAGCTAGAAAATTTATAACTCAGTTGAAATGTTCAGTTTTATTTAGGGTAACTCTGTATAGGATTTTTAGAATTTATACACAAACCGCAAAGTTACTTAAATTTAATAATACATACAAAAACTGAAAATGCTCAAATAACATTTACTTCTCATACACTGTATTATAATAGTAATTTTTGTGCGTACTTGCAAATGTGAGGTAAAAGTTATGGTCGTCATATGATACAAAAGTTTCATTTAATGCATCCCGATAATGTATAAATAACATTACGTTGGAAAAAGTGTAACTGTGATAAAATATTCTGTAAGCTCATATATTAAAATGTTATAGAATTTTTTCTTGCTTTTATTTTGTAAACGAACTACAAACGTTACTTTTAAACCATAATGTAAAGGAAAGTTACATTTAGTTGTCAAAGTAAACAACCTATAAAATACACAAATATTATTTTCAATATTGATCGTAATCAATAAAACATAATAATTACATTACAATTTACGAGATATAGCGAACAGACAAACAGATAAACAAAAGAAAGACTGAAACTTTCAAGCACGTTAGTAAGTATAAAATTTCACACAGTGTATAAGAAAAAATTACACTTTCTGCTGTAAAATGCATTATTTAAAATGCAATAACTTTTAAAACTAATCAAAAGCTTTACAAAAATGGAACTATCTGATTTCACTGATTTTATTTTTGACATTGTAATCTTCTAAATTATTAGAAACACAATCTTATCCAATTATAAGATATTGCTACTAAAACATTTTTCAGAAAATTATGGATTTGAAAATGTGTCGGAATTAAATTGGTTTTATTGTTTGCTACTCTAAAGATATAATTTGTAACTGTGATAATTATGTATGTCGCTTTAATATCTCTCTCTTTCTCTCTCTCTCATCCTCCCTGTATATATATGTATATATATACGTACAATAATAATATACAATTTTGCGATAAATTGAATTTTATATTATTTATAGTACGGATTCGCTGTCTTTCATAAATTGAGACGGTTACTTATTTCGATTAACAAAATTTCACATTGTTCGAAATTCTGATATAAATCGAATAAGAAAGGGATAAAGGAACAAAAAAAATATTTTCTTGCTGGTTGAAATGCATCCCATTAGACGTAAGCGTATCTTAGAATTGCAATTACTTTTCGATAATTAAAGCTCTTAAAAATATTCTTTACTTGTCATTGGTTTTGAGAACATTTAACGCAATTTTACTTTGTATAACCTGTTGAAAAACTCAGAAACCACAGAAATGCAACTCTATAACGTTTACTTAGTTATATTTCAAGGGAAAGGAAATATTTTCGTAGGATCATTAACTTAACTTTATTTTAATATAATGACACAACAACCATTTCTTTATCAGAAAATCTCTGTGATTTTGTAGAATCATTTTCCTCTTGAAAAACTCACTTGTCTGACTGAAAAAGATCCGAATGATAATGTTAAGTCTATGGAGGCATTATTTTCAAATATCTCGCTCAAATTTTTATGTTTTTACTTTTTTTTTTCGTGCATAGGATAGTTGAGGACGATCTAGAACCGGCTAGTTTTTACTTTTTCAATTTTGGTTATATATTTTTAATGTTATTATAGTTTCAATTTCAGAACTGGTTTCAACAGGTTTTGAAAAATAAAGCATTTTTAAAGAAAAATCTGAAATCAAAATCTCAAAAGTAAAAAACAACTATCACACGTAGTCTAATACACGTTGTGTCAACTATCCAAAAACAGGTGAATTATGGAAGATTTTGCTTCCTTACCCCTGTAGCCCTACTTACCCATTTCCATTTGCAGTTTCACAGATAAAATTCATATCAGCTCTGTCACTATTAGTGAAGGACAACATCTTCATAAATATTCCTACGGCGGTTCACAGTTTCTTACTATGATTACTAGCTTCTCAGTATTAATTCTGACGAAATTTTGAAGAGAAAATATCTGTGATTATAAAGCATTGGCGAAGAAATGTAAATGATAATTTACCTTCTCTCATCAAAGTCATTTTTTTTTCTATTTTGCAAAGATCCATATAACAAACAAGTGCAGAAAATTTCATAAAGTTTGCATAAAACGTGGATTTCTGAAGCACTTTCATAACATAAATGATAAAAAGTCTAAACAAATTTTCTATTAATACATGCAGTATTTAAAATAATTTTATATTTTACGTTTTTTAGAATAAAAAAGCCAAAAAATTTCATACCCACCATTATAATAAACAAACTTAATAATTATCTTAAAAAGAAAATCAGTCTTATAGTGATCAACGTTATACAAGGTCAGTTCGTAACTTCTAAAACATCATAGAAAGATAATCATATTTACATGGTGATTAGTGCAAAGTGGGAAGTCCATCGTTCGGTGTTAACACGTTTCGGCGCAGTGCGTCCGGTCTGGACATACTTGTTTTTAATTCCAAACTTGCAATTGGCACCAATAATATTTTAATAAAATCTTGCTTTTACAATACAGCTTAAATTAAGAAGTTCTTGATTTCTTAAAAAGTCGTTTGTAAATTCCGGTGTCAGTCGATAATTTCTCATTTTACTAACTGAATAACACCGGAAAGGGTTAATAAAGGATAACGCTGCCCCACTACATAAAACGTTTTTAAAGTCATGAAATGCTGTTGTATGTCGTTGGTTGCAGTGTTATCATCAGGAAGTTCAAACAAAAGAATAAAAGCAACAGTGTAGGAATCAGGAATTCTGCTTTTCAGAATTTAATGTAGCTCCTAATGAGATTTAAAATAGTTGTTGTACCTGCCAAATTTCTACGAAAGAAAATGATTAACATAAGAACTGTTTCATTAAATTACAAAAAAAAAAAGAAAAAACTTACAATAAGAAATAGTTTTACACTCAAACAAATGTTATTTTAACTCAAATGTCGCTGCTCTTCTATAAAAACACTAAATGATTTTGTAAAAATTAATTTTTTTATCTGTGTTTGTTCTCAATTGCTTTATTTTCAACCCCAGGTTCATCTGTGTAACCCAGGTTTATCTGTGACTAATTTCAAAGACACAAGCGTGGAAATAATGATTTCTACAAAACTTATTTCAATTCCAATTTATTAAATGCATGTTTTATTTTACATAATATGAAGTCATTTGCTTCCCCTAAAAAGTTAGAGGGTATGTATAATGTCATGAGTTTTTTTACCGTAATTTTTTATTTTAGTTCGCATCTCAAACAATAGGTGACGCTGACGGCGATTGAAGGCCAAGTGATCAATGCTGTGTGAAGCAGCCAATGGGAAAGTAAAAGGCAACAGTCAGACACGGAAGAGCATAAACGAACAATGGATACAATGAAGGAGGGGAAGGAAAAATGGTAACAAAAAAAAAAAGCTAAAAGTAAGTAAAAAGCCAGATTATTATAAAAGTACATACACACACCCATAAAATAATAATAATTATAAAATATTAATATTAATTAGTATAAAAATGTTTATAGTACCAACCATACATATATATATCTAAAACACTATGTACATGATTGATACGAAAAAAAATAGTTTTTATATTTATAAACATACATATATATATACATCTATAAATACATGATTAATAAGAAAAAAATATAAAAATAAATAAATAAATAACTAAATAAAATAAATTATTTAATAAAATAAGTAAATATAATTATTTACTTATTTTTATTTTACTTTATTTAATTTTATTTTGTTTATTTATTTATTAATTTTTTTTTTCTTATTAATCATGTATTTAAATTTTTAGATGTACATATATGTATGTTTATAAATATAAACAATATTTTTTTTTCGTATTAATCATACATATAATTTTTTAGATAAATATGTAAGTATGAATATTACTATAAATATTTTTATACTAATTATCATTATTATTTTATAATTATTATTATTGTATGTGTGTGTGTATTTCTTTTTAATATAATCTGCTTTTTTACTTACTTGTAACTTTTTTCTTTTGTTACATTTTTTTTCTTTTTCTTCTCCTCCTTCATTGTATCCATTGTTCGTTTATGCTAATCCGTGATTGGCTGTTGCCTTCTACTTTCCCATTCACTGTTCCTTCAGTTTGCTCCCTTTCCCGCCTTTTCACTTCAGTCGTGCCGCTACATTCATAGTAGAGGCACATCTTTTTGCGCATGATGAAGAAAGACTAAATTATTTCGAAAGGTCTTGCCCAATTTAATTTGTTTTATGGTGTTTTAAAGAAGTTTTTCTCTTCAATTATATTTTTCTGGTTCATCTCTAATATGATCCGACCAGTAACGCGACCCGAATTTAATTCTGCCTCGAAACCTGTTGAATATTTGATGTTATCTGAAAGTTATGGATATAGGTAGGTATTTTTTTAAGATTACTTTTTAATTTCCATTTGGAATCTAAAGTATATTATCTAACAGTAAATTTCCTCTAATATTCTTACTATAATATTTTTCAATATAATTGATTATTTTATTTGTTACACGGAGTTTTCTTAAATTACTTTTCCTGACTTATCTAAATATCAAAGTAATAACAAGCTTATATTTGGTTATCTTCGCATATGAAGATCTTGTTTAAATATTGGTCTAAAATATTAGCTTAACTTTATTCCATAATTTCTAAATTAGAAACTATATTTCTCTTATACTGACATTTTAGTAAAAGTATTTTAATTTAAATAAGTAGAAGTACTAGCAGCTCATGACAGTCTTTTTGAATGTGTTGCAAATTTTTGCCATCAGTATCTTCGAATACCAAATTTCAGAATACATAAACGAAGAATAAGCAAAAATTATTCTTCGAAAATACAACTGAAAATAATATGCAGCCTCATAAAACAGACAAACACGAGTCACTTCTACAAAATGCAACCGTAGATGTGTTTTTGGCGAAATACACACAACACCTATTAAATTTTATTTAATACTTTACGATTTTAAATAAACAAAAGATTTTGCACACAGTATTTTCATGACAAATATAGAAAAAATATTACCGAAATTTAACAACTTATGTCATAGTGACTAATTTTATCATTATTTTATAACATAAATACAAATTTAACTTTTGAAGATTTTTTAATTTTATTTTATTAAAAATAGAATTTCACTTGCCTGTTTTCTAGTGGTGTCGCATAATATTTAAGTTTAGAATAAGTGTTTTATGACATTCTTTAAATTACATTGGAATTAATTAAGTTTTTTGAGACCGTATAAGATTCTTTTTAAGTCTTATAATGTTCCAGTTTATGATTTGTACAAACGAAAAAAAATTTTGTAATGTAATTTTTCATTAAAATGCAATTTAAAACAGTTTAAAAAATCTTGTCATATTTAAAAAATATTTAATAAAGACTGAACATAGGAAACTGAAAATGGGAAGTAGGTGAAGTATAAAAACCTAAATAGTATAAAATAAAATAATATATATTATTATTTACACCATGGATTAAACATGAATATTCATGGAGCAATCATGCAAAATGTGGTATAAGAATTTATAGCAACCATTTGGGAAATGATATTTATATTTTCAAATAATAAAATTTAAGACTTAAAAATAAATTCTATTACTTTAAAAACGATCTTTTACAACTAATCAGTTCAACATTATACTGTTTTATTTTCGTGATCGTCACATATTTTGTAATCGATGAGCTTAATAATCAAACCTCGTTTTTTTTTTTTTTTTTTTTTTTTTTTTTTAAAGACGATTTTTCATACGATGTTGTGCTTTTGATTAATTTTTTTTCAATATGTGATAAATTTCATGTACCAGTTTTGTAACTATTTTATAGTTTTCTTTATTAACAGCGACATTTCAATTTCCTATTCAAATAAAAATTCTTGAAAAGAATTTCGCGAAAAATTAAAATGCGTACATTCTTTGCCCCCCCCCCCCCTCCCAAAAAAAAAAATTGAATCTTTCCATTAAGTTTATAAAAAACAGTTACAGCATTATTTTTATGATGTTTATAACGTGTCTTACGTAATAACAGAGTCATATATAACGTATGAGCTAACACAATAATGGAGTCATATACTACGTACACCATGGATTTAGCATTAATACTTCTGGACTATTTATAAAAAATAAAAGGCTAACATCAAAAGACCCATTCTTGAAAGAACACAATAACCGTTTTCAAAATAGGTCATAACGCAGAAAAATATCGAAAATTTAATGAATAAAATTACATTTTGTAGATTGCAAGAAATACAAAATAAAATTTATTGTATCTTTTGCTTGCAGAAGATACTCCTTGTATCCCTTCGCATTGACGATAACAAAATGGAGTTTTTATCGTAGTTTTGTATCTTAATCGTTTTCTCTTTGCATAATAGAAAAAAATGGATATTTACTTTAAATTTATCGTAAAAGACGAAAAAGAGAGATGTACATCTATTTTTTATAGAACATTATATGTGTGACCTATATTTTATAATGTGTTAAGCCTTACAAAACTGGTGTTTTAATAGTGATTTTTTTCAGCATAATTTTATTATTACTCAATTGTTGTTATTATTCAACAAAATACTTGAGATTAACGACAACAATTATAATAATAAAACATTATAAGAAACATCGCCCTGAAAGAATTTTCTATATTAGAGAAAAAGTTTGAAATCGAAATCAGTTTCCCCATGTCAAAAAATCGCCACGGAATTTGTAGAATAGTTAAAAATCATATTGAATATTAGATAAAAAATTGGTAAATGCTTGAAAGTCAATGCTTAAAAATTTAATATTAAGGGGGGGGGGACACTGTAATAGGAAGTTATTCATGTATAACAGAATGTAGATATGATGCGCCAAAAATCACATTGAAAGAAAAAACTGCAAGTGAAAAATTAACTGTTAGGCAAACAATTTGAAATCGAAATCGGTTTTGAAAGACAAAAATTCGCCACGGAATTTAAAGAATGGCTGAAAATTACATTGAAATTTGTATTAAAAATTGTTGAATGTTCGAAAGTTATTGCTGTATTAAATTTAATATTAAATCGGAAATCTTTCATGAATAGCCAATAGTTCATCCGGGCCGCCAAAAATCTCCAAATCTCGCTAAAAATCACAGTGAATATCTCATTAGAAATCAGTAAAACCTAACAAGCGTGTAGAACAAATTGTACTATTTATGCTAAAATATAGAAACAAAATTATTTTCCAATGTGAAAAAACTGTCGCGGAACTTGTAAAATCACTAAAAAACAGATTAAAAATCAGTAAAATTAAAAAATACAAGAAACAGAATTCCCTATAGTAAGATAAAAAATTATAGCAAATTATTGCTCACAAAATTTACTATAATGGGACAAAATATTGTTATCCGAACCCTTTCATTAGTTGAAAAAAAATCAAGACAATACGCTGTAATCAGAAATATTCAAAAAAAAAAAAAAAGGAGAAAAGAAAGAGAGAAAATCTAAAGAATCTTGAAGAAAATCTAAAACTGTAGTTAAGAACAAAAACAGTGCAGAATTCACCTTTTTTACTAATTTTAAACGTAAAAATGCATGTAAATGTATATAAGTTACTTTAAAGGTGCAAAATAAAACATATAAAAACATAATTCCACAATCCCAATTACTTGCAGTTCTCCTGTGAATTACAAGCTAGCATCTTTAATTTTTACATAAAAAGGGCTTTTCAGGTTTGCTCAATTCAATTTCTGAATGAAGAACTGGATTTAATTAAGAAAATATCTGCCGAGAATTCCTTCTCCTCCTTTTTATTGAAAGAATCATAGACAGGTTTAAAGTGCAAGATCAAGATATGCAAGTTAAAACCCCATAAAAAGGTGTAAAACTTTGTAAAGTTAATGATATTCCGAAGTTTTTTGAAAGCATAAGACATGCACTGGCTAAGTTTAATATCGCATTAATAGCACTCCCTCCTCCCATATTTGTTGAGTTGTGATGAACATAGAGATTGACCGTATTCACGACATAAATAGATCAGGAGAATACAGTATCCCTTTCAAGACAGACAATAAGAAATATATGTACATAGGTATGACATTAAGGAAACTTAAAAAAAGATTGAAAAAACATGACGCAGATTTAAGATTCGGTAGACCCCACACCGCACTTGCAAGATTTGCATAAACTCAGCCTATAGAAATAGATTTCAATACTTCGAAAATAATCTTTCATACTACTAGTTACCTTGAAGCTATCAATCCATCGAAATAATATTCAATAAAGAAATAGTACGTAATGATGCACTTTTCCACGATATTCACGGAATATGGAGGAATTTTATTCATAATAGTTAAGCCTGTGCTTTTTGAAATATTTTCAACCGTTTATCTTTTCCCCTTTTACTCCGTTTCTTCCCCGGCCCCCTCGGTGTAAAATTGGCTGTTCCGGATGAGCCTGAGAACGCCATGCAGCAATAACTGTCATTTAGAGTTTTTCTCACTGACGAAGACCGCATTAGCGACGGTTGAAAAAGTCCTGAACTTTTTAAAAGTACTGTAAATGTATTTTTAAGTTTTTATGTGTTTTATTTTGCACCTTTTAAGTAATTTATATACAGATACATGTATTTTTACGTTTTAAATCTAAAATTGTATTAAAAAATGCATTAAAAATGTTTTTAAATTTAAAAATGGCAGGATACAAAATTTACAATAATAGAGTAAAATAGTGTAAATTGAATTCCTTCTTAAATATCAAAATATTGACGCAAAGAATCTTTAAAATTCACTAAATATCACTAAAATTAAAAATTCGTAGAGAACAAGATATACTACATTAAGCTAAATTTTGTTGAAATTGAATTTCTTATAAAAATGACGAAAAGCCACCTTGGTATTCATACATTTCTCAAAAATCGCATTGAAAATCCATAAATATTTAAAGGCGTCAAAATTTACTGTATTTGAATAAACCACTGTAATTGGAAATAATTTACGAATGATTGAAAATCGCTGCAAACTGTAAAAAAATATCGAAAGTTTGAGTTAAAAATACATTATCATGGAAAAATAAATTATATTAGGCCAGAGTATATTAGACTAAATCATTGCAATTGGAAGACTTTCAAGCATGACAAAAATTGGCCCAACGAAAAATAATAATGAAACATTTCTAAAAATTGCATTAAAAATCGCTAAATTACAAGATTTGCTGCTGGAAAATTCATAAGAAGGATAAGGGTAAAAGTATGAAACTAAATTCTTTCTCACAATTTCAAAAAATCACTGTGCAACTCGGAAAAACACTGCATTAAAACATCCATTAAAAATAGCTAAATGTAAATGTATTCGAGGAATAAAAATTTATTCTAATGGGGTAAAACATAGCAATAATATATATTTATAAATTACAAAATCAAAATAATAATAATAATAATAATAATAATAATAATAATAATAATCAAAGCGGACACATAAAATATCACAAAAAATCGCTAAAAATTGCATTGAAAATGGATAAAACTCAAAAAATGTAGACGGTAAAATTTACTATATGAGGTTAAAAGTTTAAACGCAAATTCCCTTTTTAACTCTTAAAACATCAATGCGAAAATCGGAAAAAATGATGCTAATCGCTTTAAAAAGTATAACAAAAAAGATTAAAATGCACTGAAAACTGCAATAAAAAGCACACTGGAAAATGTACTAAAAATCGCTAGGTATATAAAAAATCACAGTAATGAAAATTTTCTTTAATGGTAAAAACTTTCTAATTGGAAATTGGTACTACTTGATTATCTTGTAGATCAAGAAATTATTGCTAAAACATAAGATTAAATGCCAATTATAGGTTACCGTAAATGTCACATTTACTTGACATTAAACGCGTTACACTTGTTTGTTACACCATTAAGTGATTTTTACTTCGTAGTTTTATTTGTAATTTTATTTATGTTTTTCTAATTTATTTGATCTTTCATTATTTAACAAAAAATTACATCAATTTGCATAATTTAAAAGAAGTTTGCCGATTTCTATAATTTTGAGAAATTAGTTGACGGGATAATCAAGTAATACCCAGAAATCTTTTATGGATAATAAAAAATCAACGCTGCAAGGAAAAGATCTTGAACACTCGTATTAAAAATCGCTGAAATTAGAATAAATTTTTGAAATCAATTTTCATTTCCGAATATCAAAATATCACTCTAGAATTCAAAAGAACGTTGAAAATGGCATCAAAAATCATAAAATATTAAAACATTAAGGGGTCGAAATTTATACTAATAGGGAAAGTATTTCGTGAATGACAAAAATTAATATCCAATGCAAAAAAAGCATTAAAAATCTCGATGAAAATTGCATTGCAAATTGCATAAAAAATCGCTGAAATTCATAATTTTAACAGAAAAAAAATTAATAAGTTTGAAATTAAATTCCTTTTACTAATATAAAAATAGAGAAAAAATACTAAAAATTACATTCAAAAATTCACTAAAAATACAAAAATCGGTGTATGAAATAAAAAAAAACTTTATTGATAATTCTCTATTATACGTTAAAGGTATGGAACCGCATTTTTTTGGCTAATGTGGAAAAATCGCCTCGCAACATTGAAAAAAGTGCTAAAAATGACATAAAAAATAAAATAAAAAATCGAAAATCAAGCTTCTTGTGCAAAACTTTATTTATAGAGGTATTTTAACCTTCAAATTTTGTATCATTATGCGCAGCGGTCTCTTCAGAACATCGCCATCGTCGACAATTTAATTTTTTTATTGTGTATAAAAAATATAACCTGAAGTTTCAAACAGACTTCCTTGTTATATTTCCTAATTTTGTTCGGGCACCTTGCCCACCGTTTCCGAATTGTGTCACATTTCTTTTTGTAGTTTTTCATGTGTTATAAACTATCTCAAAATTTTAAACAAATCACGCTGTTATATTTCCAAATTTTAACAAACTTGCATTATGTCAGTCTTACATTCCATCACCAGCGAGCGCACTCTATTCTTAATAAAACTGTATCTGAACCAAACTTCGTCAAACAGCCTATCAGGAGATATCGACCAATCCACAAAAAAATGGACATGAGGATGAAAATTTTAATTTCTTTATATATGATTGAAAATTTGAATATTAACTGTTAAGAGTGTACTATTTCATATTTTATCAAAAAAAATATTACATTTTTGCCATTAACATACTTATTTTAATTAATAAAGTGACACTATGACTTTGTAAAATAGACTGCGGCAAATATCTTTACATTTCATGGTTTCGTACAGCTGAACAAACATTCTGAAAATCTCCAAACTTGGAAATATATGATCTCACAGCTATTATTGAGAGTTTTTGTTTGCAGAGACGTGTTCACTAATCTACATTTCAAAAAGTAAGCATATTTAATTACTCTTAATTATTGTGTCACACCCGCAACAAAAAGTTACATTTATATGTCTACAGAAATTTTTTTAACTTAAAGTTATGAAACTTTATATTCAAAAATAGTTTATTAAGATACTTTGATTTACAGACAGAAGAAAAATTAATATTTTAATTATAATTATTGAGCGTTGCGGGCGTGACATGTCCCAGTTGCGGCTGTAACATTTAATTAAAGTCACACCAGAAACGTCTTTTATAATTGATTACAAATGCATATTTGAACAAATTATATGTAAATTTATATAAGAATAATATGCTGGAAAACATTACTTAGCAGCTTTAACTATATCCTTTGATTTAATAGGGTGAATCCCAGTTAATAAATAAAAATTTGCATCATCTGAGCATGTGACACGGTGTGTAGTTAATTTATCCAGTTTGGATTTATAAGAGTGTTGCTTTACTACAAGAAAATAATTTTATTAGTGATATGCGATTAAGAAATTAATTTAAAAGGTAAGATTTTTATAGAATTAAAAAAAGAAAATTACAAATCAATATTTTAGCAATTTTCTTTAAATTTGTTAATTTTGTTTTGTTTTTATATATATTTTTATTTTGTTATTTGATAGTGTTTATCTAATATATATATATTTAGTTTTTTTAAAAATAAGTAAAGCAATATTAGGGAAAGATTTTTTCTCTTTTAATTCAATTTAAATAAAAAGTAGAAGTAAGAATAATAGAAATTGTTAAATATTTATTAAGTTAGAATAAAATGTATATAGTCAGTTTGAAATTAACCAAAATTTAACATAACTAACTTTATGTAAGATTGGAAATTTCAAGGGATAAATATTAACAATTTGTTAAGCATATATTTTTGGACTGGAAGTGCTATATTTATTAAGTTTACACATTAATTTCTTCTCTTTTGCAGAGAATGAAGAGTACAGAAAGATCACGATATCATTGAAAAAATATTAAAGAAAACCTTTTTAAATATGAAGCATAGCTACAACAAGAGAAGAAAAGAGGCAAAGCAAGGAAAGAAAAGAAGAAACTATTTTAAAAAATCATGGTAAAGGATGGCAATCCTTTTGCATTTCATCTCAAGGTAAATGAGTTGTCGACGGGGTTGGTGCAGTTGCCAAGAAATTGATAGCGCTAGCAACGCTCTGCAACTGTAAATTCAGCTTCAGATTTTGCTATGTGTATAGAAAAAGTCCTAAAAAATATAAAAGAGCTTTGCTGAATGTGAAATGTCAGAAGATATTGTGAAAATGCTTCATGCATGCTTGCACCAAGCACAATCGGAGCTCAATATTTAATCGGTATATCATGTTGTTTCTATTGACATAGGAACAATTAATGCAGCAATAACTTCAGAAAGTGATCACAAGAGAATGTGTTTGTTAACATATTTTCTCAAAAATATAATATCCACTATAAGAGTGCAGTTGGAGATTTTGTAGAAGTTGTTTTATTCTCCACATTTAAAAAAAAAAAAAAAAGGTAAAAACTTTGATGGACAAATAAGACAAAGGAATGGAGATGATATAGAATAAGAATATCTGAAAAAAAAAATCAAGAAAATGTGCATATTTGGCTCAGGCAGTCAGATGTATCCATATTTTGACAAGGATATTATATCCAACAATGAATGTGGAGTTAGAGATTTTGTAGAAGTTGTTTTGTTCTCGACATTAAAAAAGTGAAAACCTTGATGGACAAATAAGACAAATAGATGGTGACGATATAGAATTAGAATGTTTGAAAAAATTTTAAGAAAATGTGTATATTTGGCCCAGTCAGTAAGAGGTATCCTAGGAAAAAAAAGAGCATTTTTGTAAAAAAAACTACCACCACCAAAAATTATAAATTCAAGATTGGAAATTAAATTTGTTTGATATTTTCCTCTCTAGATATTATAACTATAATATTGATTAATTCATTAATTACAAAAATCTGCCTTGAAAATATTTGTGTATGTCATTATTTTATTGGCTGTACAAGTCACACCCGCAACAGGGCGTCACACCCGCAACGAAAATTTTGAATATTTTCTACAAAAGCAAGAATTGAGTAAGTAATTTTATTTTTTCATAGAGTAATTATTTAAGTATTACTGTTTAATATTTAAAAAAATCAATTCACTCCGTTGTCATAATTCACAGAGTTTTGCGTTTCTGCACTGATAGATGAAAATGCATGTCCTTTTTATGTCACACCCGCAACAGGTAGAAATTATTTTTTTTAATAAATAAATGATATATCGTACAATTTTCAGATTTGGATAAATGTATATGGAAATGGTTTACATTGAAATTCATGCAAATTGAAACCAATGCTCAAAAATATTTTTGCTGGTGACTAATTTAAGTGTGTAAATGTCACACCCGCAACTTTGGATTGGGCGATATATTACTCGAGAGGGTAGAAGTCTAAAATAAAAAATAAAGGTATTTGCAGAAGTTACTATTAAAAAAAAGGAACCTTGTTGAATAACAATGGAAGCCTAAAGGAATTTGGATAACTACCGGAAATTGTACCAATCTGGCGTCACTTATGGCGAGTAATTTTGGTCGTTAGATTTGGCCCTCTATTGCTAAGTTGGGTAACTGGGTCTCCCTCGGTGGTACCCCAAGAGGTTACGTGGTAACTAAGCAGATTTCCATTGTTCCATCGGTATCTATGCAGACTTTTATCAGTTCATCGGTATGTACGCAGATTTCCATTGGTCCATTTCTAAATCGTTTGGACTATTTCTAAATCGTTATTTTTTATATACATGAAAGAATTAGACTAAAAATTTGAAACAAAATTTCATTTTCCATTATAAAAACATTGTTATAGAGCTCGAACCCCCCCCCCCCACACACACACACACACAAAAATCGCATTGAAAAAAGCATTAAAAATCGCTAAATATTAAAAAAATTGCAGGGGACAAAATTTACTTTAATGGTTTAAAACATTGTAAATGTAAAGATTTTATGAATGGAAAAAAATGACACTAATAAAAAAAATCTTGAAAATCGCTAAAAATGCATTGAAAATCGTATTAATAACTGTATTAAAAATCACTGAAATAGAAATATCGTAGCAGACGAAATTTCATACATTAGTCTAAAAGTTGCAACAATATTCCTTTTATCAATGTTAAAAAATAGCCGTAAAGAGCAAAAAAACACTAAAATTGCTAAAACACTAAAACACTAAAAAATTCAAAAATCGCTGTCCGAATTCCAGATAAACTTTATTGAAAAGAGAATAAAATTTACTACATTGGCTTAAAAGAATGAAACCGTATTCCTTTCACTAATGTGGAAAAATCGCCTCGAAAAATAAAAAGAATGTTAAAAATCGCGTAAAAAATTAAATCAAAAAATCTAATAAAAAAATCGAAAATCGGGATTCGAGGTGAAAAACTTCATGTATAGATGTTTCTTACCTCCAAATTTTGTAACTCTACGTGCAGCGGTCTCTTCAGAAAAGCGCTGACACATTCACAAATTTCTGAAGTTCAGAACTTCTCCATTTATTATTATAGATATAAACATGTAATCATACATAAATCATACAACTTTAAAGCGAAAACCAATTACACTCTTCAAAGCCAGCTTGAAGGAAAAAGAAATACAATTAAAAGCAGAAAAGAAAACACAAAAATAAAATGAAAAAAAATGATCGCAACAAACTTGAATAACAGACAAAATTACGATAAGCATTCAAATTACATTGAACGAGTTTCAAAAATGAGTTTGATGACTAAAATGTATAAGAAGCGATTAACTTAACTTGAGACAATAAATGAGCAACTTTGATTGACTAATGTACACGTTTCACGTTAACAAGGGATAAGTTTTGTTCATTTTTTTATATATGTCGTTTTGTGCCTGTTGGTGTCTGCTTTAGCATATGATAAAACTGTCGCTGAAGTTATACTGAAAATATGTAAACGTCATATCGATAAAGACGCGTTTACTTTATTGCATGGCACGAAAATGGTTTAAAAAGATAAATTTTAACATGCAAGATCATTCAATGGGTATTTGAATAAACAATCATAATATAAATCTGCTTCACCCTCTCCATGATGGATATTGTAAATATGCTGTTAAATGGAGTAAATATTGAAGTCAATGAACTTGTTATCAACGATATCTCACACTATTGTGGCAAATTTGTTTCAATCTTTAAGCAGGAGCTCGGACAACATCTGTCTTAACCGGACAGATGTTGTCCGAGTTCTGTTGACAGCATGTATTCTGGGACAGATGCTGTCCTGCGTAAAGGTTAAAAACTCAACCACGTTAACCTACCAGAAATATGTTAAGGCATCGAATTAGAAGAGCAACTCCTTTGACAGGTTACATAGGTCTATTAGTACTTGTTGAAACTGAAAATTTAAAACTAGATAGACACTCTATTCACTTGGAGTTTTAATCTCGTATCAACGTGTGCAGCAACTCTCAACAGCTATGAGTGTAACTGTAAATGTTAATTTCCAAAAAGGAGAGATAGTATGTTCAGAAGTTTGACAGGGGATTTTCACGATTTAAACATACGATAACTTAGACCATAATCGAAGCAGTTCATTGTCAGAGAATTCCTCTCGTCGAATAAGTTTAAAATTATTTTTAAATCAAGCACCTTATTGCTTATGAAGCGTAAGGATTACTTAACAAAATCTGACTTATGACGCAATCGGCTCCAAAAAGCGAAGTGTTCTCACTCTGCCAGAAGAATTTGCTTTAGAGTCACCTGTATAATTGCATACAAAAGACTTATTATTTCAAACTTTTCTGAAGCAATGTCGCATTCATATCTACAAAAATTTCAGTGTGAAGAAACGCGAGACTGCTTAGTTGAAACCCGTCTTGAGTCAAGTTACTAATAATATTGGAAATTACGTTTCATTGACGGCTTTTTCACAAATAATCCAACAGCTTCAACCAGTGTCATAATTGTATTCCAGGAATTTGGAAAGTTTTTGCGACAGTTCAAGACTCTGCTACAGTTGACAAAAATAAAAGCCAATTACGGCCATTGGTCAAACGTTTTTCGCAATTGCTAAATTGATACAGTAAAACTGGCTGGAAATATGTAACTTTTGGTGCAATTCATATTGAGCAAGATTTTCTCCAAGTGTTAGAAGAGTAAATATCAGAAAGTAGGGGGAATAGTGCAATTTTTCATCCTGATTTAGCATCTGTTAGTACTGCAGAAAATTTTCTTAAAGTAACTCATGCAATACAGCAATAAAATTACATTTTTTAATACTTTCAGTTTATCAAACAAAAAAATCGTGAGTCATATACTTTCCAGTTTATTCAGAAAACGTCACGTTTTAATAAGGTGAAAAATGATGTCAAAATAATTAATTTCTAAGACGAATAACGTTCTTGAAAACTCAATTGTAGTAATTCCCATCAAAAGTCTGAAAGAAGCCCATGAAAATCTGAATTTTTTTGCAGGTCTGTATATCATATAATGCATTGCATGATAAAATTTAATTTAATTCGGAAGCGCTATTGCAACGGTAAATATTCCCCTTCAGAATTTCCGTCAGTAAAAGGAAAAGTACTTAAGACATTGTATGCATCCCTGTATATGATTTATAGAATTCATACACACTAATTAATATTCCAAAAATGAAATTCAAAAACGAGTACCAGAATAAAAACATACTTTCAGCAAATTTTGTTTTAAGGTTAAAAAAGGAAAATGAATTACTTTTTGCGTCCCTGAATATAAATAAATGATGAATGCTACTCGCACCATATTCTTCAATTAGCACTTTAAAGGGCACCTCATATCAATACATAAATGTCATCATTTTTGAAATTTTGAAGCATGGATAAATCACAGCAAAAACGATTTTTCCCCATACGTCATGAATGAAACGGAATTATTTTAAATGCTCTTGTAAAAGATGTATAACTTATATATACTTCGTTTTCAATATCAAAAATTCCATTATAAATATAAATAACATACATCAATTACATGGTAACTCGAGTATAATTGTTCGAGTTAGAAGACACATGAACGAGCGGACAAAACAGACAGACAAACCACCGTACTGAATTCAAAGACAATTCTCATTAAATATGAAAATTATAATAAACAAAATATTTTAAAGCGCTTCAAAATTGACATAAAATGCAATTTTACATCATAGATACTAAGAAAATTCAGTAAATGACGCCATCTTGAATTTATATGTGTTTACACGATGCTTCCCCTTCTCATATGTTTTGTATTTATATCGAGTAGATACTGACCAATTGGTATATTCTTATCAATATTTGCATTTTTAAACTTATTTTGGTCGTGAAGCACTTGGTCTATACAGGGTGTTTCGCTACCAGACCGACAAACTTTGAGGGGTGATAGTAGACGTAAAGACAAACATTATTATATAGGAAACCATAGGGCGCAAACGTCATCCGTATGAGCTAGGGGCCATTAAAGTTTAAGATCCAAAACTTCAAGCGATTATAAAAAAAGGGAAAAAAGATCGATTTGTTTGCAGTTTTCGCTAAAATCATTCTTTATATCAAAATTTGTTTGTAAAAAAATTTAAAGCTTACGTTCGAAATTTTTCGATAGAGGGCGCTTTAGACTTTACAGTAACAAACAACTACTTTTTATCGTTATTTTTTGCACAGGGTTGAAATTAGTCTAAAGTTTAGAATTAAACTTAAATTTTAAGCCCAAAATCCGAAAAAATGTTATCGGGTAACTAACGAAAATTGAACTGTGAACAGAGGAGGGGATGTTGAATGTTCATAAACATTGGACAAACTGCTCGATTTTGTTGCTTTTTGCGTGTAGGTCATTCCCTTGGTAATTATTTTATTCAAAATGACGTACAGCATTGGTGTCACCGTTTTTTGATAGTGGGCGCTTCCGACACATCTCCGACATTTCAATGGCATTATTCCTGAGTGTTTTACTCCCAGACCAAAATACTTGCATGAAGTGTTAGGGATGCAAAGACGACTCGGAATCACATAGGAATGTAACGTTGGAAATGCCTTTTTAGCGAGCTATGTTTAAAAGAAGAAGAGAAAATAACAACAGTAACAGGTAGTGAAACAGCAACATGTTAATGTAGCAGAAAACAGTTTAGTTTAAGGTTTTACTCCAAAAGGTGTATGAAATTAAGACCAAAATTAGTCCGGCATGTTTGACAGCAGCATCGTATGGAATTCCTCTTGCTTTGAAAGATTCCATGGTATCTCAGATAGCTATCTGGCAGCTACAGAATTACGAGCTGAGAGGTCTTCAACTGACGGTACGCGAGTCTCATACACCCTACTTTTCATTTGAACCAAACAGAAGAAGTCTATACAGATTCATATTCAACTAGTTAGGGGAGGGGAAACCAATTGGTTTAAGCTCATCTAGCACCATCCAGCAAAGTTTATTTAAAAAAATACAGAACAATTATACAGTAATAAAATAAAGGTAGGCAACAAGAAATAATTGAGATAATGAAATAGGTCCGACGATCTGGCAGGCCAATAAACCAGGCCGTCACATTTTATCCACCGCTGTCCATATGTTACGTTGAGGCGTCGGCGAACTTCATTGGCAAAATGTGGAGGAGCCCCATCGTGCTGGAATCGCATAGAGTGCCGTAACGAAAGAGGAACATATGCTTTTACCAGAATTTATGACAAACGTGTTCTAGGAATACCAAATTGCTTTTTTCTCTGCTTCTTTTAACCCTAACTCGTAAAAATGGCATTTGCGACGTTGCATTATAATGTGATTCCGAGTCATTTTTGCATCCCTAACACTTCCTGGAAGTATGTTGGTTTTGTAGGAAAATACTCAGGAATAATGTCATTGAAATGTCGGAAATGTGTCAGAAGCGCCCTCTGTCAAAAAATGGTGACACCAATGATGTACGTCATTTTGAATAAAATAATTACCAAGAGAATGGCCTACACACAAAAAGCAACAAAATTGATTAGTTTGCCCAGTGTTTATGAACGTTCAAAATCCCCTCCTCTGTTCACAGTTAAATTTTCGCTAGTTACCCGATAACAATGTTTCCGATTTTGGGCTTAAAATTTAAGTTAAAATCTAAACTTTAGACTAATTTCAACCCCGTGCACAAAATAACCGTAAAAAGTAGTTGTTTGTTACTGTAAAGTCTAAAGCGCCCTCTATCGACAGTTTTTGAACGTAATCTTTAAATTTTTTTTACAAACAAATCTTGATATAAAGAATGATTTTAGCAAAAACCGCAAACGAATCGACCCTTTTTTCCGTTTTTTATAATCGTTTGAAGTTTTGGACCTTAAACTTTAATGGCCCCTAGCTCCTACGGAAGACATTTGCGTCCCATGGTTTTTTATTTAATAATGTTTGTCTTTATGTCTACTATCACCCCTCAAAGTTTGTCGGTCTGGTAGCGAAACACCCTATATAGTTGAAAAAATCCTTAATTTAGGTTTCCTATCTCTCTTATACATATAACCAAATTTTCGTCTAAGTTATGTGCTACAAAATATGGTATGCTTTAAAAAAATGTGCTTTTAACATTCACATTTTCACGTTTCTAAAAGATGTAATACCTTCTTAAACTAACATTCCAAGATTCTTTCGAGGATCTGCGAGCGTTAACGCCTTCATTTTATCGATGCTTGATTCATTCGTGGATGTTGAAGATCGCTCAGTACTATACTTTTCGGCTCCTTTTAGATGTTTTATACAATGGATGTAGCAGTCATTTTGAATGCACGATTCATTGTACATCTTTTTTGACTTTTAATCGTTTAGTCATACGAAATTCCTTTTTTAAGTCCAAAACATAAGAAAAATTTCTGTTCAGTTAAATTTTCTGCTGTAGAAATCACCGAAAAATCAAAAGTATGACTGTTGTCTGCACAGTAAGTGACAGATGATGCACAAAAAACCGTCTTAACATCAGTAATTCGGTACTTTGGTACAAATTTACAATTTTTTGTTGTCGGTGTTATCGTTTATGCGCGTCATTTGAATAAAAAATCGCCCCTACTTTATGCACAAAACATATAATTTTTTGCGGATTTTTTTTATAACAGAAACATTCAAGACAATTTAACATTATAACACAGTGTTATAGTAAAAATCTAGATATTATTTTAATTAAATATTAATAGAACTGCAATCTCCCCCCTCAAATTTCTTTTTTTCAATGTTTCAATAAGTCGATAACGATATTGAACATTATATAAAACAATGTAACACTTCCTAAACTACATGCAGATATTTTATTTTTTAGTGTATATTTTAAATTTTTAATGTCATTTTTAAATGAATGCATGATTCTAAAAAGCTTCAGTTTTCGTTCTAACTTAATTTTATGTCTTTTTGGGGTTTTTTTTTATTCTTATTGAAATGGAAGATAATTTTTTTTAAATTTCAGTTTGAATGTTTAGACCATATTTGGATTGATATTAAATACAAATATGTAACTTTAAAGTGAACCTACATAAAAAAAACAAACCTAATAGGACAAAACAACAACATCAATTTAAGTTAAATTCTACTTTGAATATGTTAACAATGATGAAGTAAGAGAAATGTGTGCTTTTATAAATTTACTTTAAAAAGTGTTTTCAACTTGCAGATTAGAAAATGTGATCTATCTTGTATTTTAGTTTTTCAATTGTTTTCTCGTTGCAGATGAGATAAGGATTGTGATTTGTTTTAAATAATAATAATAGAAAAAATAAACTTTGCATCCAAGTGCAGTAGAATGCACAAGCAGATTTTCACTACCGTTTTATTTAGATATATTAGAGTATAACTTAGAATTGTATGAATATCTGCTTTTCTTAAAAGAGTTTATTAAAACTTTGTTTAAAAAAAAAATCCTGATCCAAATTTGAAAAAACAAATGTTGTCGAATTTTCAGAAAATATTCAAAACAGGATTTTTTTTAACCCTTTGAGCTCTGGTGAGTAAATTTCTTCAAAATTCCAAATATCACATTGGCACCAGTATTTTGCAAGGAAAAAAGCGGTTAAAAATATATGCGAAAAAAATGCATTAAAACTTTTCCAAATAAATTTGTTCGAATTTTCTGGTGCCGTTGTGACATTTGTGACTTAAAGTTATGTGGTAGAAAATTCTACCATCAGAGCTCAAAGGGTTTTAAAGAGATTGAATATACTTTTATTTTGCCACTTTTTATTTATTTATTGTTTAATAATTTTTCAAATAGGTTCTATAGCAAATGTTAAACTATAACATCTTATTTAGATTGAAATTATTAAAAATTGCTTGAATTAATTTTGTACTTAACTTCCTGACTGCCGCTGGCTGATTTTTTCGCACACTAACCTGCAGGTTTCACTGCAGCATAAGCAATATTTAAATTAATATAATTCTACAAATAAAACCCAGTTTTGAAAGATTAAGTTAGGATTAATACTCTCAAAGATTATATACCTATACATAATAACATATTTTGTATCAGATTGGAAAAAAATCTATTTTTAATATTTTTAATAAATTACAGAGAAAACAACATTACAATTTTACCTTTTGCCGGGCACATTTAAAATTTTGCAACATTTTCGTTCCATGATTTTCTACAGAAACAAATTAGATTATTTAATTCTTAAACTAATAGTATTTTGTAACACTAATATTATTTTGTAGTTTATTATAGATAGGATGACATGGCTATGGAGATTTTAACATTTCATCTTCAAAAAGTTAATGTTCATTTGAATTTAAATTTGAATTTCTGTAAATGTTCTCATTTGGGATCACTTTATGAGATAAAATATAAAAAAATAAACTTTTATGTCAATTTACACACACACACACATACACAAAAATAAATAAATAAAAAGCGAAATGCATACTTTTTTTCAGAGACAAACAGGCATATCCACGTGACTGAAATGGTTTCTTCTTAATATATATATATAGATATATTTCATTAAATAAGCTTGTGAGTCTTCTTTTTTAAAGAAATTAACCGAAATCTGAATTTTTAAAAACAATTACATTACTTGTCTTTTACGGTAAAATATAACTACTGATTCCAAAACTGAAGGGGCTCCACCAGTGGCCGAGAGGTTCTGAACTCAAACTGGTAGACGGTAGGTGCTGGGTTCGAACCCAATCGCGACCGTCGGCCTAACCGTTCGAAGTTTTCCGTGGTTTTCTTCGAACCTTGCGTAAATACGGGTTAGGTTCCCTTAGAAAGACCCCCACGGAGGCCATCCCACCCCATAGGGCCTATATCCCATAGCGTAGATAATCGGCCGACATACATACATACATACATACATACATAATCCAAAACTGAAGTTGATGGGCCAAATAGTTTAGGATGTAAGAAAGATTTACATTTGATATTACTAAAGTTAAATTCGTTTATTGTCGTTTCAAAACAATTTGAAATGTTGTTCGTTTTTAATGGATAACTCGAAAACTACGTAGCAGTAATTTTGGATTTATATTCTTATAGTTTCGAAAATTTATTTATGGTAGAAAATTATAATTTACAATTTATTTTTCAAATTGTAAATGTATTTCGAAACTGTATTTCTTAAAGATTAATTTTGAAACAAATAATGTTTTGAATTGTCATTTGATATACCAATTATCATACATAACTCTATACCTTTAAAATATTTTTAGCATCTTATAAACATACAGAACTGCAAAATATGGATATAAAATCAAAAGGTAATTTTTAAATTTTCAAGTTAACGATTCCTTTATGAAACACTTTAGAAATTATATAATAATAACAGTACAAAAATATTCTATATCAATATTGGCATTTTAGATAAATCTTTTTCATTTAGTAATTTTTTTCTGTTTTCATAAAAACACTCTATCGATTTAATAATCATAATTAAAGCTGTCATATACCATATAATCAATATTGTCAAATAACAATTATTATTATTTAGTTTTGTTGTTTTCTCGAAAATAAAGGAAATATCTTGAAAAAATATTGAAAATAAATTGAAGAGCTCGAGAGAATGAAAGAAATGTAGTCATTTTTAAAGTAATTTTCTGTTTTATATAGCTTCTAAATTATGACAACGTTATTTAACTAGAAAGCATTTAGAAGTAAGTTATGTTTTTCAATAGCAATAAAACTTCAACATGTGTATGCAACGTAGTTGAAGTTGTTATTACATTTTTCATTGGTTTGTTTCGAAGATAATATGGAATAAGAAAAAATATCACCACCGTTTCATCAGAACAACACGCTCATAAAATTCTTGTTCTAATAATTACGGAAGATTGACAAAGAATTTAATAATTTATTTCAGAATTTCATTCATTTCAAAATATTATGAAGCATTTCTCTGATATGAAACAGATTTTATTCATTTTTGCAAGGTAATTATTTGTTTACTGTAGGACAAAAAAAGCAAACCACATTCATTGTTATTATTACTATTATTATTTTAAGGTAAAGGCCCTGTTTACTCAACTGAAATTTTTGTCTTCTTTCAATTTATGGTTTAAAAATAATCTTAGAGGATCTTCTTCATATAGGCCGTGGGCCGATGTTGGAAAAGAAGCTTAGAAATAGACTTTCATTTCAACTTTCGAGGGGCAATTTTATTTTGTACTTTTATGTTGTAACAAGTTCTTAAATACTGCAATTATCAAAGTTCCAGATTTAAAAATTGCACATTAATTAGAAATCGTGAAAAATGTATCCCACTATATTCTCACGATATCTAGCATCCGATTGGCTCAATCTTTCCCTTCTCTCGCGTATTAGCCAATCGGAAGCATACGTATATGAATTCACCTAGATAGCGTAGAAAAACTAGTGAAAGTTTAGCTTTTCTGCTTAAAAACAAAATTATAATTCTCAAAAATGAAATATTTTGTTTAAATTATTTTGTGATCTTTTTGCTATTGCATATTTGCAACTTTTAAATTATTCCAATAGGGATTTTATTACCATTTCACTCTAGATTTCCATCTCAGTTTTATTTCTTGTGACTTCTTTAAATACTAATGTTGATTAAAACAACCAGATATCGTGTTTTGCTAACCGGACATGAGGTCTATTACGCACATAGCTCATAATAATGTAGAAAAAATACATTTTTATATAAAAACTTATTACTTTCATTCATTTTTTTAGAAATTATAATATTTGGTAAAATAATGGATGAATAAAAATAGTTTTGTAAATATATATATATAATAAACACATTTCTCGTATCATGTTTTAAAGTTTAAACTGATTTATTTTCAAAGGATAATAGCATGATTGTAAAGTTAATTCTAAGAAAAGAATTTTCTTCCATACTAATTTTTTCGTTTTCAAATATGTGTCAAATAAATGAAAAAAACATTATGTACTTAAGTGACATACAATACATGCAGTACTTCTTAATTTGCTTCGTAATTATTTATCCATATACATATGCATCCGTGTGTTTTAGTTTACGAAAAATCCCTTTAGAAGTACAATTTTTCTTCAAAGAAAATAATCTGGGGGAAAAAACATCATTATCATTGATTCACTTATGAAATATATATGTTACAGGCCAAACCCGATTTTAGGCCAAACTAGATTGGTCTAGGCCAAACTAGTTTATCCTAACGCCCATCGGATAGACTAGTTTTTCCTAGGCCAAACCGGTCTATCCTAACGCCCATCGGATAAACTAGTTTTATTCCTAGGCCAAACCGGTCTATCCTAACGCCCATCGGATAAACTAATTTTTCCTAGGCCAAACTAGTCTGTCCTAAGGCCCATAGGACAATCTAGTTTTTCCTAAGCCAAACTAGTTTGGCCTAACTCTTATAGGATAAACTAGTTTAGCCTGCTGTTTATTGGTCTGAACTAGTTTCTCCTAGGCCAATTCAATTTGGCGTGATTTTATTGAATTCAATGACCGCCGCAGCGCCTACATTCTAGTTTGTCCTAGGCTGATCTAGTTTATCCTAGGCCAATTTAAATTTACTTGTTTTTAGCTCACCGGCGTCAAAGCCTGAGAAATAATGGGCTCGCAGGTTCTGTATGTATGAATGTACGTATGTATGTACGAATGTACGTACGTATGTTCGTGCGTATGTACGTAACGTGATAACTCGTGATAGAATTATCCGATTTGCTTCAAATTTTGGATGCACGTTCATTGATATAAGGTACTTTTCAGATTAATTTTGGGAATTCATTTGATAAGAATAAAGGGAAGCGATCGGGAGGCTAATCCCCCCACCATTAATTTAGAGAAATGGATTTTTGATGCAGAATTATCAGTTTTCATTTAAAATTTTAGATATAGGATCATTCTGACAAGGCGCCTCCATGATTAGTTGTGGATGCTTATTGTTTAAGTGTAAAAAAAGCAATGAAGGTTAAACCCCGCCCCATAATTTAGATAAATGTTTTTTGACGCAGAATTTACAGATTTGCTTCACATTTGTATATAGGTTCTTTCTGATAAGGCGATTTCCTGAATAGTTTTGGGGGTTTAATGGTTAAGTATGAAGAGAAAAATGAACGATTACATCTCTTACATAGAAAAAACTAGTTTATCCTATGGCCATTTAGATAAACAAGATTGGTGTAGAAAAAACTAGTTTATCCAATTGGCATAAAGATAAAATAGTTTGGCCGAGGCTAATCTTATTCAGCTCGAAAACGGGTTTGACCAGTAAAAAACATATCTTTCACTAGAAAAAGTATAAATGTGTGTCACGAGACATTGCTTATAACACCAATACAGAAATTTAACATGTTCACCTTAGAGACATTATGCATTGGACATAGTGTTTTTTTTTCTGCACACTCGTGCCAACTGAGATCTGACTTGCATTTATTATTATTATTATCATTATTATTATTATTGCATATTCGAGCCAGATTGAAGCTGAACATAATTTGGAATCGAACAGCGTTTTCCATTTTTGAGAAATTAATTACCTGTCGACATATAAGCTATTCTTATCACGGTGTCAATTTTTTTTTTTTCGTGAAGTTGTAACTGTTAGGAATTGATAAATTAAGTTATCCCAGTTTATTCACAGAAAATCGTTTGCATATTTGCAATTGTGATATTTAATTTATTTATAAGACGCGACTCGTTGCTATGGAAGCGAAGCTGTTTTTTCGTCTGCTTTGCTTTTTATATTTTTTATCTTACGAGATGAGTTAAAAGTTTAGATAAAAAAGTTGGCATCAATTTTTGATGGAATGAAAAAGAATTTTTTTAGAGTGAATGTTTATATTTTTTGTTTGTCGTGCGTGTCTTGAGTTTTATTGAAGAATTATGTTAATTTTATGAAAAGGCACGCAGAAATGCATAAAGGATCATCTTTCCAGTTTTTAGTATGATGATCAAAAATTATCAAGGTAAAAGCATTTATATTTTGTACATATTATACATTTTGTACATAGTATGTAAACAATTTGAATTCAATATTTCTTTATTCTATAATTCTAAGTATGTAATAAAATTTTTAAAAGGAAAATTCAAGAATATTTAGAAGATTTTTGAACCCAAATAAGTTTTGATTGTTTACAGAACAAAACTGGCGCCCGAACAGGGACATTTGAATAATACTGTTGAGATATTGAATTGTTTTTATAGCGTATAGTGTTTTCATAAGCTGTGCATTACTACTTAATTTTTCTAAGATGAATAAGCTAAAGAAAAAGCGTACACCACTACGTTCGTCATTTACCAGAACTTTAAATGTTTTGAATGAAGAAATTAACAGCGAGTCATTAGATAAGGACAAAATTTTAGACGGTTTTAGTAAATTAGAAAATTTGATTCATGAAATTAAAGCTATTGATGAAGCTATAATTGAACTCATGTTAGATGATGATAAATGCGATGAAGAGGCTATTGAAAATGAAGTAGTGGAAAATGAAAGTTATTCAGATCAATTTATTACCATTAAGCGTAAAGTTAGTGAAGTATTGGATAAAAATAAACGTAATCAAGATAATAGTGAAAAAAGCACAGATTACGGTTATTCCAAATCAAAGCATTATAAATTACCTAAATTGAATATTAAGCCATTCGATTCGCAGTTAATAAATTATCTTTCATTTTGGTCCCAGTTTCAGAAAATTCATGAAGACATAGATTTGGATAATAGTGACAAATTTCAGTATCTTATCCAATCGGTAGAACCTGGAACCAGTGCCAGGCGTTTGTTAGAGAGCTATCCAATGACCGCAGTTAATTACTCCAAAGCTGTCGAGGCATTTCAAGAGCGTTTTGGAAATAAAGATTTACTAATAGAAGTGTACGTTAGAGAATTCCTAAAATTGATTGTAGCTAATGCACAGGCGCACGGCAAAGATAAACTTCCCTTATCAGATTTATTCACGAAAGTCGAGGCATATTTAAGATCGTTAGAATCAATGGGTTTAAGTTTAGAAAGCAATTCGGCGTGGCTCTATCCCATGATAGAATCTAGCTTATCGGAAGATGTATTAAAAGCATGGCAGCGATATAATATTTCAATCACATCAAACACTGTTAGTAATAATAATGCATTGTCAACAAAAGCAAATATAGTAAGTTTGATGGAATTTCTGAAACAAGAAGTTGCAAACGAGGAAAGATTCAAATTAGCCAAATCGAGTTTTATAGAGCTGGGCTTTAAAGACAAACCTAAAGAAAAGTTAAGAAAAGCAGAAAGTAAAATACCTACTGCGGCAGGGCTATTTAGCGCAAAAGAACGCCTTTGTTTATTTTGCAGTAAATCTCATGAAAGCAAGGACTGTGTTAGGGCTAGATCTCTTTCCTTTAATGAACGGAAGGCCAAAATTAAGAATAAAAATTGCTGTTTAAAATGTCTTCGTTTTGGTCACCACGCTAAAGTTTGCAAAGTTTTTATTCGTTGCCACGTTTGTTCTAAACCCCATACCGAGTTATTATGCCCTGAAATTTCAATGTGTAAAGAACCAGAAAATACAGTTAAGACCCCAGAAGTTATTCAAAGCACCATAGCAAGTAAGCAGTGTTCTGCTGAAGTAGCCCTTATGACTTTAGAAATAGTTATTAAAGGTCGAATAACAAAGAAAGTACGAGCGTTACTTGATTGTGGGTCGCAAAAGAGCTATATTTTAAAAGGTACAGCTGAAGAGTTAGGTTTACATCCCATTTCTTCTGAAGCTATTGTACACACTTTGTTTGGTGGTACGCAAACAGAAGCTAAATCTCACAATAAATTCCAAGTTGAGTTAAGTTCTTCTGATAGACAGAAACAAACGAAAGAAGTCTTTGAACTTTTGGATCAAGATATAACTTGTAACTATATTCCTCGGATACCGAAAGAATCAGTAATTAAAGAGCTTAAACAAAATAAACTATGGATTTCAGATTTAGGAGCAGGAAGTCCAAAAATTGAAATTTTGATTGGAAGCGATTACTACGGACAACTTCTTACTGGTCGAGTAAAACAGTTAAAGAGCGGTCTTACAGCAATAGAGACGAAGTTTGGATGGACACTTTGTGGTCGTTTAGAAAGTACATCACAGTCTTGTCTAAATTATGGAAATATGTTTATCACGAACCTAGCGTTAAAAGATATGAAGATTCCAGAATTATGGAAGTTAGAGACAATCGGTATAACAGATCCCTGTCAAACTTTGTCTAAAGCAGGAGAAGAAGAACTCGCTCATGATAATTTTATAAAAGAAGTTGATAGAAATATAGAAGGTCGCTATATTGTAGGTCTTCCTTGGATTAACGGCAAACGTGAGATTCCCTCAAATAGACACATAGCTGAACGAAGATTGATAAATTCAACAAAGAAATTAAAATCAATGAAAATGTTTGAAGAATATGCTAAAGTTTTCTATGAATGGGAAGAAGAAGGCGTTATAAGTAAAGTACCAGATGAAGCACTCAAGATTCCAGGACATTTTTTACCTCATCATCCCGTTATCAAACCAGATAGTCTTACTACAAGTGTTCGACCAGTTTTTGATGCATCGTGTAAAGTAGGGAGGTCTCCTTCTTTAAATGATTGCCTCTTTAAAGGACCAAACCTCATCGAACAAATTCCTGCAGTGTTAATAAGATTTCGTGAGAAAGCTATTGAGGTAGTAGCCGATATAAGAAGAGCATTTCTTCAAATTGAAGTCAAAGAATCAGATCGGCATTTCTTGCGATTTTTATGGTGGAAGAGTCCTGACGAATTTCAAGTTTATCAACACAATAGAGTAGTTTTTGGAGCAACTTGTAGCCCATTTTTGCTAGGTGCAGTTATAAGATATCATTTGAGTAATGTTGATGAAGAAAACAAACAGATAGCTGAGAAGCTTATGAAATCATACTATATAGATAACTGCGTTACTTCAGTCGACAATGTGCCTGAACTAGAAAATTTTATTTCAAAATCTACAGAAATCATGGCTGATGCGAAAATGGAATTAAGAATGTGGGAATTCGGACCAATTAAAAGTGAAGACAGCAGTTTCCTTAACGAAAAGAAGGTGCTCAGCAAAAATGTAACAACGATAGTTCCGGTTTTAGGGTTGAAGTGGGACACAATGGAAGATAGTTTGAAGATCGCTTATAAATTTAGTGATGAGATAGAAAATCTGTCGAAAAGAAAGATATTAGCTGTAACCCAAGGGATCTTCGATCCAATAGGATTTTTAGCCCCAGCATTGTTGCCAGCCAAACTGATAATTCAAGACGCCTGGTCGACGAAATTAGATTGGGATGCTCCACTTCCAGAAGAAATCCGGAATAATTTTCAAAAATGGTATAGCGAACTCAAGTATTTAAATGACGTGAAGATAAATAGACGTGTAGGCTATGGTTGTAAAGAAAAATGGTCTATTCATACATTTTGTGATGCAAGTACCAGAGCTTATGCAACAGCAGTTTTCTTACGTTGTGAAGATAAAGACGCAGTCTTTGTACAACTCTTAGGAGCTAAGTCTCGTCTTGCACCAAAGAAAAATGTAACCATACCACGTTTAGAGCTTCTTGCTTGTATTTTAGGAATAAGGTTGACTAAATTTGTTTTGAAAGCCTTTAATTGTATTTCCATACCAGTAAAGTATTGGACCGACTCTTCGACCGTTCTCGCTTGGATTCGAAGAAATGATCAATGGGGAACGTTTGTAGGCAATAGAGTTAGAGAAATTTGTAAATTTTCCGAATCTCAACAATGGAACTTCGTACCTGGTCATCTCAACCCTGCTGATCTACCTTCTCGCGGATGTAGTCCTAAACAGCTGCTGAAGATGAGATGGTGGGAGGGACCAGAATGGTTGAAGTTATCAGAAGAAAATTGGCCACATTCAGAAACAAGCCCCAACGAAGAATTAGTAATGATGGAAAAGAAGAAAACTTCAGTACCTACTCTTTTATGTTCTAATTCACATGAATTTATGATATATAGTAGAATTTCAAAATTTGGTAGATTTATTAATGTCGTATGTTGGGTGAAGAGATTCATAATGAAGTGCAGAAACAGAAATATATGTTTTCCATCAGAATTGTCAATTGAAGAAAAAGAAGATGCGGAAAGGTCGCTCTGGTCAATAATACAATCTGAAAGTTTTGGTAATACTACTGATGCAATAAAAGGATTAAAGGTTATGAAAGATCAAGAAGGATTGTTGAGAGTAAAAACAAAAGTATTAGAGCGGGATGACGAGTTTTCTTTCAGATATCCAATTTTATTACCATCGAAACATCATGTAGTGAATTGTCTGATTCAAGAATGTCATTGAAAGAATTGTCATGCTGGACTTCAAACAGTTGGATCCATTTTAAGAGAAAAATATTGGATAATTTCTTCTAGATGCAGCATTAGAAGTCAATTGTCTAAGTGTTACAAATGCAAAAGATACTCTGCAAAACCATATACTACACCTCCAATCCACCTACCTCTAGATCGAGTCAGAGATTCCAAAGTTTTTGAAGTTGTTGGAGCTGATCTTTTTGGCCCTCTTTTCGTAAAGCAAAGATCCAAAGTTTGGGTTGTACTTTTTACATGTGCAGTATATAGGGCAATACATTTGGAACTTGTATCCGGTCTCTCAACAGAAAATTCATTCAGTCACTTCGAAGATTTATATGCAGGATTGGAAGGCCATAGTTTCTTCGAAAGAACTGTCTTATCTTAAATGGAAGTTCATCCCTCCAGCAGCAGCTTGGTGTATGGTGGGAGCGTCTGTTTATGTGCGTTAAGAATTCCCTTGATCAGAACACTCGGTGCTTCAATTCTAACTTTTGAAACCTTTTGACCGTCCTATCTGATGTCGAAGCAACAGTAAATAATAGACCTGGGAAAAGACTTTTTCTAGAACTCTGAACTGATTTTTCTAGAACTCTGAAAAAACTTTTCTAGAACTCTAAATGTTTCATTATTATTTTATTATTGTTTAGTTATTATCTTTATTTATTTAGATATTTTTTATTTTGAATTAGGGCTTAATTTGATCAAAAGTGATCTTAAGTTTAATTTGGCTTCCGCCTAAATTAAAGGTGGGAGTATGTTAGGAATTGATAAATTAAGTTATCCCAGTTTATTCACAGAAAATCGTTTGCATATTTGCAATTGTGATATTTAATTTATTTATAAGACGCGACTCGTTGCTATGGAAGCGAAGCTGTTTTTTCGTCTGCTTTGCTTTTTATATTTTTTATCTTACGAGATGAGTTAAAAGTTTAGATAAAAAAGTTGGCATCAATTTTTGATGGAATGAAAAAGAATTTTTTTAGAGAGAATGTTTATATTTTTTGTTTGTCGTGCGTGTCTTGAGTTTTATTGAAGAATTATGTTAATTTTATGAAAAGGCACGCAGAAATGCATAAAGGATCATCTTTCCAGTTTTTAGTATGATGATCAAAAATTATCAAGGTAAAAGCATTTATATTTTGTACATATTATACATTTTGTACATAGTATGTAAACAATTTGAATTCAATATTTCTTTATTCTATAATTCTAAGTATGTAATAAAATTTTTAAAAGGAAAATTCAAGAATATTTAGAAGATTTTTGAACCCAAATAAGTTTTGATTGTTTACAGAACAGTAACCGGAAATTCGATTCAAAACGTAGCTTTATTATTTTCTCAAAGATACATCGCGTTTATGAAAAAATGGTTTACGCCATTCGATTACATATTATCTGAATCTATTAACTTTATGCAATTCCGAAAAGAAAGTAGTTCATAAATGTGTTGGGGTGTAGCTCTTTAGGATTTGAGAAAAGCCTTAAGGAATGACAGAGAAATATATTCACAAATCTTTTTTTTACTGAACGTATTCAAAAGTTATGATATTTATAACTCTCATATTTTTTCTTTTGTTCTAAACTACCTTGATTATTAATTGATTCCGTATTTGAATATTGAAACTCTAAGAATCTAGATAATCATTAATACGTTGTGTATTTTCCATTCTGTGAACACTTCATAACTTAAAAATACATTGTAAATTTATCCAATAAGTATATAAGCAGTATTTTTTAAAGGAATCTTAATTGTATGTAAAGTAAAACCTGAATATTTTTGCAGAAATAGAGTAGTGCCAGATCGAGCCGGACTGAGTCTTTTTTCACTGATTTTTGTACAGACAGAGTATAAAAACAACCTGTGCAAAAAAAATAATATTAAAGTAAATAATAATAATTTGCTTGAAAAAGCAAACAATAACCATGTCCAATGCATCATGTCTCTAAGGTGAACATGTTAAATTTCTGTATTGGTGTTATAAGCAATAACTCTTGACACACATTTATACTTTTTCTAGTGAAATATACGTTTTTTACTGGCCAAACCCGTTTTCGAGCTAAATTAGATTAGCCTCGGCCAAACTATTTTATCATTATGCCAATTGGATAAACTAGTTTTTTCTACAAAAAACATGTTTATCTAAATGTCCATAGGATAAACTAGTTTTTTCTATGTAAAAGGGTAATCATTCATTTTTCCCTTCATACTTAACCATTAAACTCCCAAAACTATTCAGGAAATCGCCTTATCAGAAAGAACCTATATACAAATGTGAAGCATATCCGTAAATTCTGCGTCAAAAACCATTTATCTAAATTATGGGGGGGTGTAACCTACATTGCCCTTTTTTTACACTTAAACAATAAGCATCCAGAACTAATCATGGAGGCGCCTTATCAGAATGATCCTATATCTAAAATTTTAAATGAAGACTGATAATTCTGCATCAAAAATCCATTTCTCTAAATTAATGGTGGGGGGATTAGCCTCCCGATCGCTTCCCTTTATTCTTATCAAATGAATTCCCAAAATTAATCTGAAAAGTACCTTATATCAATGAACGTGCATCCAAAATTTGAAGCAAATCGGATATTTCTATCACGAGTTATCACGTTACGTACATACGCACGAACATACGTACGTACATTCGTACATACATACGTACATTCATACATACAGAACCTGCGAGCCTACTATTTCTCAGGCTTTGACGCCTGCGAGCTAAAAACACGTAAAATTAACTTGGCCTAGGATAAACTAGATCAGCCTAGGACAAACTAGAATGTTGGCGCTGTGGCACCATTGAATTCAATAAAATCACGCCAAATTGAATTGGCCTAGGATAAACTAGATCGGCCTAGGAGAAACTAATTCAGACCAATAAACAGCAGGCTAAACTAATTTATCCTATAAGAGTTAGGTCAAACTAGTTTGGCCTAGGAAAAACTAGGTTGTCCTATGGGCCTTAGGATAGACTAGTTTTGCCTAGGAAAAACTAGTTTATCCGATGGGCGTTAGGATAGACCGGTTTGGCCTAGGAAAAACTACTTTATCCGATGGGCATTAGGATAGACCGGTTTGGCCTAGGAAAAACTAGTCTATTCGATGGGCGTTAGGATAAACTAGTTTGGCCTAGGCCAATCTAGTTTGGCCTAAAATCGGGTTTGGCCTGTAACATATATATTTTTTCATAAATTCTGTTTTTTGTATTTATGTATCTATGTATTTATTTAAGATTGTTAATTTTAAAACGATTTCATTACATATATATGATTTACACTCAGAAATGAATCAAAATAAAAAAAATAATTATAATTGAATTTATTCTGGAATTGGTATGAAAGAAATAAAATTTAGTGTCATAAAATAATTTATTTGAGATTAAAGATGTGACTCACTTTTGTATACACCCATAAAAAAATTAAATTAATAAATATAAATCCTCATTTCTTATTTAATTTGATTCATTCCATAATTCTTTTTCACTTTTAATAACCTCACTAGATGGCGACAAAGAAAACAAGTTGGAAATTGCACGTGAAGCGTAGCAAATTAGGTGCGTTCGAACGATAACGAAGTTTTAAAAATATTACTTTCATATATCAATCTCATAACATTGTAAATAGTGAATTACAATTAAAACGCTCATCAAACAATGTTCTCCCTATACCATTATGTAATGGAATACTTTTGTGTGGCCTTGTAAATCAATAACAAATGTTCTTTGCACCACAAATTATGTAAGATGTATAGTATAATATGTACTTTATAGTTGCATATAAATTTTATTACGTTCGCATGAGTGTAACACGATTAAAATGCATTTGAAACATTTTTTCCCATTGACCGTAATGTAATGGAATACTTTTGATTTTCCCTGTAATTGATCTACGCATCCGATTTTCATAAAATTTGAAATAACTCGAAAAAATTATGTAATAATTATGTGTTTTAAATTTCAAACGTATAGAATATATTTGAAACTTTTTCCCCATTGACCATAATGTAATTGAATACTTTTGATTGTCCCTGTAATTCATCTATGCACACGATTATCAAAAAATTTGAAATAACACGACAGAATTATGTAATAATTGCGTATTTTAAATTTCAAACGATTAAAATGCATTTGAAACTTTTTTCCCCATTGACCGTAATGTAATGGAATACTTTTGATCGTCCCTGTAATTGATCTATCCATCCGATTCTCATAAAATTTGAAATGACTCGACAAAATTATGTAATAATTATGTATTTTAAATTTCAAACGATTCGGTTGGGTAGTTTTTGCGTTGTTATATGCGGACAGACGGACGGACAGACGGACGGACGGACAGACGGACGGACAGACGGACGGACTGAACGATCACTATAGGTGCTACGTATTATATAATTACGAACGCACCTAAAAAGATTGTGTCGACAATATTAGAAATTTCAAATTAAAAAAGGGAAAAACAAATCCTGATAACTTCGCCATATTTACTTCCCAAAAAGTGCATATTTAACATCTATTAATGTCTAATATTTCAGATAATCTAATCCCATTTAGTTAAGTATAATTAAGTTAAATATAAGTACATGTCTGTGTTCCTCAGTAGATAGTTTGTTTACATTCTGATCTGACAACGGCGACGCGAGACGCCTGTTAAAGCTACTTTTGTTGGCTCTTGGAGTAAAAACGCGCCAATCGCAGATAGCTATACAAAACCTATTAAAAAAAAGAGTTCCATGTTTTGATTTTAATTATTAATTAATGTGCAACTTTCCGATCCAGAACTTTCATGTTTTCTAAAGTTTTAAAGATCATTGGAATAGCCATGCATGAATTAAGTTGCCCCCAAAATGTTGAAACGAAGTTGAACGATAATGGCTGTGGGCCCACGGTCTAATAAAAAATGTGTACAAAAATCTAAAATTTTTAAAACGTTAGTTATATTTTCGATGAAATGTAATTAATGACACAGAAGGAATGTTGATGGGTCAAATATTTTAAAAATATGAAAAAATTATTTTTGAAATTACTACTGTTAAATTCATTTATTATCGTTCCAAAAACGAAATGAAATTTGGGTTGTTTTAGAAGTATAATTCGAAAACTACTTAGCTGTAATTTTGGATTTACAGTCGTAATGCCTCGAAGAAATTGCACATGCTAGAAAACTATAGTTTAAAATTCATTTTTGATTGTTCATTTCACTGTTTATATACCAATTGTCATACATTATTCTTTGTTTAGAAAAATGTTTTACTATCTGTAAGACATGCAGGTCAGCTTTTTAATATGGATATAAAATAATAAAAAATGACGGATATTTGATGCAATTGTAACTCTAAAGATAAAAAACAATCTTATTAATAACATCATAAAAATTTTAAAAAATACGGCAAACTTTTTAAAAAAACTTTGTGTTTCTTCATGACGCTAGAAGAATATTACTCTACAATTTTGAAGACACCGGAAAGACTGGAAGTCTGATGATTAGTCTAGTTAATTTTTAATAACTTTTATCCATTATTGTTATAAATATAGTGTCATCTACTGAAGAAAATTCCAACTATTTTTACTTACGACACAATAAATCTACGTTATCCAAAATCTTTCGCGGGTCACTTTAACCCTTTCGGGAGCAGTATGTTTGGTCTAGACACACCTAATTTTGATTCCAAACTTGCAACTGGCACCAATAATATTTTAATAAAATCTTGCTTTTACAATAAAAACTTAAATTAAAGCATTCTTGATTTATTAAAAAGTCGTTTGTAAATTCCAGTGTCAGTCGATAAGTTCTCATTTTATTAGCAGAATTCACCCGCACCGGAAAGGGTTAAATACACTGCACTTTGTATTATACATGAAGCATCTTGTAATAAACATAAGCAACGTACATTATTTTCGATGTATGCGAATTTTTTCTGCATGTAAATTAATTAAGTTTAGGGGATTGAGACAGCTTTTAAAAGAAATTTTATCTTTTGAGTAAAAATTGAGATTTTTTTGGAATATTAACCACGTCATTTCTAAACAATATCACGTAATATGAATTTCCATACTTTTCTTTTAATTTAAACTTTATTGAAAAAGTGGAGTAACTTAAAATCGTTATAATTTGAATTATTATATACAGAATTGAATTTATTTCTTTTATGCAAACAGAAACATGTACTTTTCGATTCAACATTTATAAAAATATTGCTTAAAAAATAATATTTGAGATTTAAAAAAAAAACAAGAGATAACTTTAAAAACAATTGTATTTTCAAAAGAAAATATATCTTTTTTTTTCAAAATTTTTGAATCCGAAAAAAAGTAAATAAATTGAAAAAAAAAAAAAAAACTTGTTCAATGATTTAATCATAATATTGAAAAAACATATAATGAAGGAAAACGCATTTTCGCAAGAAGTCGCTTCTATAACAACCAATCTTGAATGGTAGATTCCGAAAACAAAGCATATTGAAAAAACATTTCCTCTTTTAATTGGTATTGAAGCATACTTTAATCACAATTCTAAGCGAGAAAAATAATGATAAGATAAAATATTTTTCAAAATTTTCAAAATTTTTGTATCTCTGACACGCTTAGATCTGCCGTTTAAAAACTGATTAATTAATTAATTAATCTACATAAGGGTAAGAAAAGTGCCATTAAAATAACTATTGGTGTCAATTGTTGTAAAAGGGGATTAAAAAAATTTTCCCCTGAATTTTGTCTGCACAAATCATATATTATATCTTACTTATTCTTTTCGTCTAACAACATATTCGAGTTACAATAAGCTTATTAGATCATCAGTATTTCCTAAGAAATGGTCAAAATTGATTTACCAAAAATATTCTTTCGGAAACATTTATGTCGTAATACAATATAAAAAGAAAAAAAAATGCTAAACACAGGTCTAAAAACTTTCGAAGAACTGTCTTGGAACTACTGTCCTTATTAATCAAATATAAATTTAATAAATACTAATTCCTGCTATACCTTAGCTTTATACGCAGGTTTTGTAGCATTGTCATCACACTATACAAATTTGAGAGGAATCATCTTCAGGTGGTAGCGTTTGGCTATTTTTGTACAGTTGATGCTTAACATATTTTATTATTTTCTCCCTTTTTACTTACTCATCATACGTAGTATAGGGTAAATCATGCAATCGTTTTGAAAATCGATTTTTTTGACAAATTCACACGTTTCAGACACTGGAGATTCCAAAAAACATAATTTTTGAGGAAAAAAAATACCGTCCGTCTGTAAACGCTCGATCTCCCGAACAAATTGAGATAAAGATTTGAAATTTGATACGTATGTAGTATGTGAAAATGGAAAGAAGCCTACTGAGTATTAGTAACCTCGATTATCCGGAACGATTTTTTTTCAGACTCTCAAAATATTCGTTTTAATAAAAGGAATATATTTTAATAAAAATTTTAATTTTTCTTAAGAAAGGTGTTATAATAAAAATGAAATACATTGACATGTTTCGGAACCGTCAAATAAGTTCCATAGTCATAATATCAATGATTTATATTATGACTATGGAACTTATTTGACGGTTCCGAAACATGCCAATGTACTTTATTTTTATTATAACACCTTTCTTAAGAAAAATTAAAATTTTTATTAAAATGTTTATATAAAAGGTGAATGTCTTAAAATCTGATGATTTAAAAAATAATTTGGGTTTAATTAACTTTTTATCATAGAAAGGAATATATATTTCTTTAATTTTAAGTAGTGGCTGTAAAATAAATAAATAAACATAATTTTTTTTCAAAAAAGATGAAGTCGATCGGATAACTAGTTGTTGAGAATTTGTAACCGTTTTTTCCACATTCTTCGATTTTTCATGACTCTGTATTTCACTCAATTTTCAATTCAAATATATATTTTAATTGGAAATGAAATGATTTATCCAACCTAGTAAATTGTTAGATAATATAATTATCATTTTTTGAATTATAAGGATGCTTGTTTTACGCAATTCGATATTACTTGCTATAATTTTTATATTTTATAGTATGCATATCCATGATGGTTAAATATTACGGTGGCTCTCAACAACTAGTTAGTCAATTCATTGCAATGATGTCGCTACTAAAAATTTTAAAACATTCAGCAACTAAAATTTCAGTGTCTTTTTAAACCACAATAAGATATTTCCTTGCCACACAGCTTCTTTTAAAAAGCAACTGAACTACGTCTCCCCTGTATCGTGGATATCGTTCTGAATTTTCACAGCAACATTTAAATAGCCTTTTTATATTAGTTGCACTACATAGTTAAATACAAAATGGAGGCAATGAAAGATATTGAGAGAAACCAACTTAACGAGGCAGTGAATGGCCCTTGCCACACACCTCATTTGGTAAACAAATGAACTCAGTTCATTGTATGACGGATATCGTTTTGAATTTTTACAATATTTGATTGACCTTTTGATGTCCATTGCTTTACAGAGTTGAATACTAAACTGTAGATTTCTTTTAATTGTCATTCAAACATACACAGCTAAAAAATTGGTTCATGCAAATACTCATATTTCCTTAGATATTAAATATAGTTGTATTATAATTCTAGTACGTCATTTCTATGATATATTGTAAAATTCACTAAATTTGACCTTAAAATATGCTTGAAAAGAATGGCCTTAAATTTGCTTGCTAAGAATAAGAAACTTGTAAAGGTTTTTAAAATTATTTAAAGGAATCTTTATAATATAATAGATAAATCTGTATAATATAATATAATATAATAGAATTTTTATAATATAATTAGAATCTTTATAATCTTTATGCACGGGCTATTTTTAAATAAATAAACAGAAATGTCGAATAGAAACATTTAAGAATTTTCTAATAAATTGTAAAGTGAAATATCTTTTATCATTTATTTTTTCATTTTTTTTTTTTTTTTTTTTTTTTTTGATCAAACTTACACGAAACATCATTAGTGAAGCAAGTTTTTTATCTTTGAAATTCGAGAAGAATTCGTTATGTATTTCTCTACGGATTCTACACTACGTTTGGAATCAAAAGTATCCGAACATTTTTGGCCGCATTTTGTAATTTTATTTCTATTTTATTCATAAATTAAATTATGTAAAATGGAAAAACGTTACTCTCTTGTACAACCTATACGAAATGTATGCTATACGTGTCTCCCCAATCTGGACAGAAAAAACAAAAATTCAACCGAGCTTAAATCAACATAGCAGTTTGTAGAGACTTAAAAAAATTACATTAAATTAATCGATGTGGCAACCTCAAAACTTTTTTCTATCTCATAAATGTCAGTACTTCCTGAAAAACAAAATGAAGCACAGCAGCACCCCGGTTAGGTGATTTACCCCAAAATGTAATAAGCAACATGCTATGTCGATTTCTAAATGAATATGAAGTTTGATCTAAATCTGTGCATTAGCTTTGGAAATTTAGCTATTGCGGAAATTGTAACAAAATGTGCATAGAAGCGTCATTTGTTGGGTGATTTATTTCGAAAGCTTATCTGGAACAGTTTATATCACGGAGTAATGAAAATTCACGTATTAGTTCTTCAAATAAAGCTATGACGGTAATCGAGAAAAATAGAGCATGACAGTGCCACGAGTTGAGTAACAAACATCAAAAAGTAATCAGCACAAAATCAAGGACTAATTGGATATTAAGTTTTATGATAATGTGCATAAGGTCTTGAGAAACAGCACCCTCAGACCGACATTTTGTAAAAACATATTTTTGAGGATCTCTGGCCACTAAAAATTATATAAATACATTAAGAAATCGGAATTCAAAAGCTTTCACGGATTCAATGCATTCTTCTTGTTCAAAAGTAGGAGAAGCAAAATAACAGTAATAAAAAACATCTGCAGATTTAATTTCTACGCTTAGATAAATATTCATTTATTTTTGTTTATAATAGCAGTTTGAAAGTATTCCCATTATGAAAAAAAAACAGGTAAGTATATATCTATCTTAAGAATCTTTTTTTTTTTTTAATCAATGAAGTAGAAACATCATTTAAAATTTTCAGCTGAGTCAGAAGAAATGTTTGAAGGAACTTATCATGAAAGTCAAAACGAAGATAAATGGTCTTTGATCACAGGATATTTTGTCGGACTATAAAGAAACACAATAATAGAGCCAACAAGTAATGTTTAATGTTAAGAGATGAGGTCATCGATCACTACAACCAAAAGAATTCGCGTAGAAAGTAAAATTTGAGAGCAGTATTTTATAAAACAATATTTCGTTGAACAAGAGTAATGGTGTATTTAATTTTTTTTTTTAAACAAATCAGAAAGAAATACAGCAAATTTATTTGAAATTTTACAAGTAGTCAAACAGTGTTTTTGAAAATGAGTAGCAATCGCTATACTTCAAAATAATTTTGATAATTAATGTATCCTTTAATTGCAGATTATAAGAAGACAATTTAGAATTATAAATTACGAAGTAGTAATGAGTTTATAAAATTTGAGTGGATGTTTCAAAATCGATTATTGTGAAGTTTCAAGGTGAACGTTTTAGCCTGAAATATTTTATACATATAAATCTTTGAATTTTTTATAGAAAAAGTCTCCCACCTTGAATTTAGATAATGTTTTAATTTTTAATTGCTTAAAAGGTGTAGAGCCAACAGCGTGAAAAAGTGACGAAACCTAGACTATCATACTAAACTGTAAGTTCAGATTATAAACAGACAACTTATGATGATAAATTACGAAATAATAATGAGTTACAAAAATTTAAGTGGATGTTTCAAGATCGAACAATGCGAAGTTTCAAGGTGAATGTTTTAGCCTAAAGTACTTCATGCACATAACTCTTGAAATAGAAAAGTTCTTACTCCTTGATTTCAGATAATATTTCAATTTTTAATTGCTTAAAAGATGAAAGAAGGAACCAACAGAGTGAAAAATGTTTTGAAACCTGGAACAGAACCAAGGTCATTGACTATACGCGTAAGTGCTTTGTTACTAATCTACCTGCTTGATCAAAGCTTAGAATTTCTCACTCTTAAATTGGCAAGTCTGTTTGTTGGCTGTATGTCTTTCAGGGATGGGGAGAAGTGGAAAAATCGATTATTTTTATTTTATTTCCTATTTTCTAATGATGCAGCTTATAAGAAATATTCGTGGAAAAATTGAAGTCTTTAGGAGCAAACTTTACGAGTTATAGACAATTGAGTCTCCGGGCGCACGGTCTCTCTGACCGTCACAAAGTTCTTAAAAACTATAATTTTGTGTTGGCTTCGTAAGGTGGAGTAAAAGAATGCTATGGATCATAAAGATACTGCAGACAAGTTGCTTTATGGTGCTTAAATGGATAATTCTATATTGGGAAAAAAACCTCTATTTCAATTATATATAAATAATATAGAATAATATAATATATATAAAACATTAATCGCGTTTTGCTCAAAACTTTTTTTTTATAGTCGGAAGTCAAAATTTTTTGAAAGCCTTCGGACTGATTTCGCACACTTTATTTATCTAGTAAATACTAGTTTCTGAACGAAGGATGTAGTTTTTTTTAATTATAACTTTTTTTAATTAAACAAAAAGTTTAAACCAGAGTTTTTGATTGTATCTTCACAAAAAATACAAAAATGAATATTTGTAAATTGCTTTTTTCAGATTCAATATGGACTTATGTATAAAGAAATCCCTTTGTTTTTTAAATTTCATATGAAGAAATAATGCGTTATCCTACCTACCATTTGGAAAATTCTTTTTGAAGTGACACTTTTCTCACCATTACCACCATGAATTTTCAATATTTTTATGAATATGTAGTAAAATATTCTTAGAATAATGCTCTTAATAATATACAATAAATTTAAAATATTAATAAATGGGCTGTATCAAAAAAAAAAAAAAAAAAAAAAAAAAAAAAAAAACCCAAAAAGCATATGCCACGTGCATTTATTTAAGGTGTAAAAATGAAACTGAAGTATCGTGTAAAATTTTTCAAGCTCGTGCAAGAGTTGTCCCCCAAAAACCTACAACAATTTGTAGATTTGAATTATTAGCTTGTATTATTGGAGTTAGATTAATGAAAACTGTTAATAGAATTTAAAATTTGAAAACATTCCTATATTTTATTCGATATATTCAATGAATACACTGTACTGGATTAAGAATACAGAAAATTGGGGTTTATTCGTGGTAAATAGAGTAAAAAAAATAAAAGCACATAGTAATCTGCAAAACTGTAAGTTTGTTCTGGGAATATTAATCCTGCTGATATCCTGTCAAGAGAATGTTCCGTAGAAGCACTAAAAAATAAGAAATGATATAAAAGTCCGATGTCACTGAAATTTGAGCCAGACTTTAAGTCAGCCTTCGATATATCTCTAAAAAGGGATGAAGTCGATAGAGGAAAGAACAAAACAGTTATTACTTCTTTGATTTCCTTAGACGAAGAATTTCCTTATTTTTCTCGAATTTCACAGTTCAAGAAGATAATTAGAATTACTGCTTGGATGAAAAGATTCACTGACAACTGTAAAGCTGTCAGAAAAGAACGAGAATTTGGGAATTTAAAAAAATGAAGAAATTAAAGAAATTAAAGCAGAAGTCACGATATGTACAATTGTACATAAAGATTGCTTCAAATCAGAAAAAGATGAACGCTGACATCACCTACAACCCTTTGTTGATCTAAATTAACTTATTAGACTTAAATCCATTATATATATGAGAGAAGGTTTAGAAGATTTCAAATTTCATCTAATTTTGCCATCTGACCACCCAGTTGTTACGAAATTAATAATTGAGAAGCATTATTAATACTACATGAGTGAAGATCTTGAATTAGAATTTTTAACTCCTGCCATATTTCCTCATGAAATTAAAGAAATTTGTGTTCCTGAATTGGACAACATACTTGCAAGCTGTCTTCAAGAAAGATATGAATATTGGATTAAAATTTGTAATGACTTAAGAAAAGAAACAAATATCCTGAATTCTCTGTTGGAGATATTGTTATAATTAACACCAAAGAAAAGAAAATAAATTGGCACCTGGGAAAAGTCATACAGTTGTTTTCAGGAAAAGATGGTATAGTACGCTTAGCAAAATTACGCATTAAATTTGGTGACATTCTTCGTCCAGTACAAAGATTATATCTATTAGAAGAAGCAAATTTTATGTTAAATGACTTTATTCAGAAAAACATCGAATGTGCTCATCATTATGAAACTCCAAGTAAAGATTCTCTTGGTCTTGTAGAAGTGGAAGAAGATTCTTCTGAATTTATTGAACTTAAAAAGGATTCTCCTAGAGTGTCCAGAAATGCGTGAGTAATTCGAACACCAAAACGTTTAGCTTTTCGAAACTTGTCCTCGATCATGGTTGAGTTTTAACTTGGGAAAACTCAACGGGCGGAGTGTGTCGCGGACAGCTCCCTCTATTTCGTCATTAAGGATTCATTACATGGAATTGAAACATGACTTTGAAATACTTTTTTTCGAACTGAACTGAATTAATGAACTTTAGAATATTTACTTATTTTTTGTGTTTTAGAAAAAGATGTGAGTGTGAAAGGACAGATTTATATATCTATAAAAAATTAAATGTACACCAAAATGAATACCTGTAAATAGTTGTAAATATTGAATATATAGTTATGAATATTAAGTAATACCATTTTTATTGCAGTAGTCAGTAATTTATTCGACAGAATAAAATCGATTGTTGCGGCAGAACGAACGAAAACAAGTCTTATAAGAGAGAAAGAGCAAGTGAAATATTATTGTTAAATTTATCCTTTCTGATTTTTCTCTGAAATTGTTTATTGATAGATATCTTATACACACTACACTGGCGTGATTTTTTTTTATTTGACATCAATTCGGCAAAAACTTTGCTTTGAAATATAAGTTACATATATGTTTTTAAATTAATTACTATTATTTTTTATATCCTTTTTAAAAAGGAGAATAAAAGTGAATAAGCAGTTTACTAATAAATGAACAACAACAGCCGAGTTACTATGTGAGGCATAAAACCGCCATTTTGTCGCAGTCACGGAAATATGATGCACATATGACATTAGTGCAATAGATTTTTGTTGTCATTTTCAGTTTTTTCGCCAATCGTGCCAACCAGAACAGGGTATGAAACTCTTCCCTTTAATAACTACAAAGATACATTTATTTAATAAATTTTATAAATACACATAAATGTAACAAAAAATAACTATTTTAGAAGATGAAGAAATTTGAATCCAGTTGTATAAAATAGCAACCACAACAGCCATATTAAAACACTTATCATCAAAAAAAGATTAAAAAAAATGTAATTTAACAAATTACAACGACTATTTGGAAAATGATACTTTCGAAGAAATTCTATATTTAAATTTATTATAAAAATAAATACCATTTTTAGGATGATTATTAGGAGTCATATATTACGCACACCATGCATTAAACATTAACAATCCTAGACCAGTGATTAAAAAAAAAACATTATTTTATAGATAGACAACTTTAACTATTTAACATGTGCATTTTTTATGAAATTAATCAGACTGATTTCTGAATGTCTCCTGTTATATACGGCATGGATTATCTATTAATATTCCTCGACCCATCACAAACAAATTTTACGTGAAATTTCAGTTTTACAATTTTCGAAACTGCAAATTTTAAAACTTCTAAATATCCCACGTTTTAAATTTTTACACAGTTGGGTAGAGAAGAAAATGCACTTTTTAATGAAATTAGTTTGAAATCTCTATCATAATTTGTTTTTAATTTATTATTTTTTTTTAAGTTTTTATAATTCTTTTTGTCATCGTGGCAGCAGAAGTATTCCATTTTTGGACATTAAACATGGCCCAATCAGAAAACGAATAAATCAAAAAACAGAAGTATTCCATTTTTGGACATTAAACTTGGACCAATCAGGAAACGAGTAAAATAAAACAAGTTGCGGATTTCAACTAATAAAAAGATCTAGATATACTTCAGATGTCTTTATTCTCTACCGAGAACAACAACTATTTTTTTCCAAATAGTTTAAAAAATGAAGGGGGTCAGGACATGGAATTCTTCCCAAATAATGAATAAAAGTAATATGATACAATGACTAGCATACATTTAAGGGAGACTAAACTGGTACATATATATATATATATATATATATATATATGCAAATTAAATTTAGTTTTTACTGTAAATTTTCAAGTTTTTCATATTTTAATTGCTTTTTACAAACTTATCAACTTATGATAAATCAGATACGTGCAATTTTACAGCGCACTTCTACGGATCGTTTAAAGAATAAATTACCTCAAAAATTTCAAAATTATAGCAGGAAATACATTTCAAAATTTACTTAATAGTTTTTTATTTATTTTTTTCTAATCTTGCCAAAGAGTTTAATTTTTTAATCGAATAATTTTCCTTCATTGGATACTTTATTATTATGCTAAAAATGTTTCTGGAGAAATATATAAATAAAAAAAAAAAAAAAAGATCAAAGGGTCTGCTTAAAACTGCTTATGAAGAAAAGTATATAAAAAGAAATAAATTTTGCTCTATATTGATTTACTTTATAAAGAACCAACGTATCAGTGCGTATACATGACACTGACGCCAGTTTGCGAATGGGAAATAATCACACTGGCAGACAGCAAAACTTTGACTTAAAAAAAAAATTATTGCTATGTTTTAAATTTTTAAATATTGCATATATTTAACTTTTATACCATCGAAAATCGAAGAAAAAGTACCTTCTACTGCAATTTATTTGAAAACTATATTGTAATTTATTTAAAAACGTTATTGTAATTTACTCAATTTTTATTGTCTTTAAATAATTTTCCACCATAATGTTATTAAAATTACTTATAATTTTATCACCATAATATTATTAAAATATTTAACCTTTATACCATCGAAAATAGAAGAAAAGGTATTTTCTACTGCAATTTATTTGAAAACTATATTGCAATTTATTTAAAAACGTTATTGTAATTTTACTCAATTTTTATTTTCTTTAAATAATTTTCCATCATAATATTATTAAAATTACTTATGCCATTTGAAGACAGATGATAACTAAAATCAAAAGTGTTTGCACTTTTATTAATATGAATTAAAAATTTCAGCATTTGTATCCATCTTATATTACAGAAAATCATTAAAATTTTATGAATCCTTACATAATAATAATAATAATAATAATATCAATTTAACAAATTATAACAACCATATGGGAAAAGGAATTTCAATCGGAATACCTATGGAATTCCAACCAATTTTTTGTATTAAAATCAGATTCAGATGCGAAAGTTTACTTAATTTAAATTTACCAGATTCAGATACAAGATTTTAGAATGAAAATGGTCAGCTAACGGTTCAACAATAACAAGACCATCGCAGCTGTGTTTGCACGGTAGCCCAAAGTCCACTCCTTTCCTTCCTATCGTAATCGACCCAATCGACCTTTCCTCGATCAAACCTGGAAGGCTGCGTGCACACACAAAGTTTTTCTGCGGTTCGCAGGCGGCGCCTTTCAAGTCTGCAGGCGGCGCTTCTGATGCTAACGAGCTTTCCAGTTGAACTTCAATCCAAGTGTAGGACGGGAATCTCTCCCTTCAGTAGGGTTTAAGATAGTGATCTCCCTGACCATTGTATCTCCCCCGTTTTGTATTGTCAGTAAACCGCAAGTGGGGAGTAACAAAAGCTAGTTCCAGGAAAAAAGTTTAACTTCAGAGCAGTTACGTTCGTCTAGACCTTAAGGCTTTAACATTTAATCCCTTCTTCCTCTCCAATTCCTAGCCCCCGCCAGAAGCCTATCCATGTCATTTCAAACAATGCAAGAAAACTTCTTTGAATTTAGAATATGTGTGAAATTCATTTCAATACATTCGGTTTTATTATTTTCTCGTCTTCTGAGTTTTCCGAAACTTTTTTGGTTTACTTTTCCATTGATCGTGAATTTCTCTATTCCTTTTAAGAACCTTTCTTTTTCATTTTCTGGACTTTTAATTTTTTTTTTACTTACAAGCAAGATCGCCATATTGGGCGTATTTAGAATATTTTGAAAGAAAATTCTATTTAAACTATTCATGTATGTAACGAAAGATCAGCCAAATTTAGCAGGGGAATAGAAATTCTGTAAAAAAAATAAAATACTTTAGAATATTTGGTGTGAAAAGACGCAAGCGTCACACAATTTGGAAAACAATTCTTTTCCTCGCCAAAAGGAAACGATTTTAATTTAACTGAAATATGATTATTAAAGGAATTTTATAGTGCAAGAAAATGGTATTCAAACTTAAACTGAGAGAGTTTAATATGTATATATTTATTGTAATATATACATATATTGCTTGTTTCAGCAGTTATTTATTTTGTCGCATAAAAAATATCTTTATCCTAAAAAAATTCACACTGAAAACAAATTTGCACATTGAATCACGTTCGAAAATAAAAGCTAAAATCATGACCATAGCAACAAATTTGAATCGATAATGCTCATTTGGACTTATTTTTAGTTTGAAATATTTTTAGTTTAGCTTTAGAATTTTTTTTAAATCATACATTTTGCTTTTGGTTAGATTTCAACATAAATACATATAAATATCGACATGACAAAATTATACATAAAACAAACAAAACTAACGTTAGTTAAATTAAATTTATTTAAATAATTTCAACATGTAACATTTTTTCTTTAAAGTGTATTTAACATTAAAAGGTATTTTTTTAAACTGTATTCCGTCGACAAGTGACGAAAAATTGCCAAATAAGAACATTTTCATCATTTGTTTACGAACATTCTATCGAGGTTCCGCCAAATTTGTTTTTATAAACTTACACATTCTTTTGAGATAAACATTCTGTAGTTTTTCAGATTTTTCGGAGTATGCCCGTAAGGAGGCCTGCTTTCATAGTACACTTCCAACGATAATTTGTAGTCCGAAGAAGTAAAAATAACAGCTTCCCCTACATCCGCCGGCTTTTATATCTATCCAAAAAGCTTCTCGATAAGGAAGTAATAACATTTTTGGAGAAATTGAATACGCAGATAGCTTGGCTAGATGGTATTACATATCTATATAAGACGCTGGATTTTTTTAATTGCAGGATTTTTGATGTCAACTGATTTAGTTGTGGAAGTATGAACTTCCTTATACTGTGATATTTCAAAAATATTCATTGCTGCATCTATGCCAATTTATGACTGCATAGACTAACATGTCTTCTCACAGATTTTCATCTGTTTCTGAGTTATTTCCATAGGTGCAATAAAAGTTGGTGTTGAAAAGAAATCGTCTTGTGGGGAGAAAAAAATCCCTGTTTCTTCTAACTGTCTTATTGGTGCATTTAAAACTGCTGTTTTCAAAAATGTATCTTTGAATAACTTTCAAACTTAGTAAATTGTAAAAGATCACTCAAGAATGGAGAATAACATCTACTCCAATTTGTTAAAAATATGAATAAAACATGCCGTGAATGAGACATAAAGGGCTTCCATTATACATAACAGGATTAAATTTCCCCATGCTAAATCACTAACAATCCAAAAAAAAAAAAGAAAGAAAGAAAGAAAAATCATTCCAGGAGTGTAGATAAATTTTAGATATAGGATTTGCCAATAATTATTTTGATGAGAAACAGTTAATAAATGCGCAAAAACTAGAATCAAACGAAATAATTTCTATGTGCAATTTAAACGAAAAATAACAAAATAATCAGAAACAGTAGCGTTTCATTATATCTCAAACACCGTACTGACGTTTGTCATGCAATTCATCATGCTAGCCGATTGAGAAAAGTCCAAATAAAAGTGGAATCTGCGCTTCCAAGGTGTTACTCGTTTACCTGACTTTGTAAAACTCTCCCAACCTAAAAACATTTTTAGTTAAAACAATGAAAATATCTAAATAAATAAATCCCTGACGGCTTGGCCTATAGGCGGAGATTGATTTTGTTAAGTGCTCATTTCAACAACAACAAAAAAAAAATAATAAAATAAAATAAAATAAAATAAAATAAAATAAAATAAAATAAAATTAGAGAAAAAGACAGTTTAAAATTTTTATTTGGCCGTTTTTCTTCTCATTTGGATATTTTTTTTTTAGCACTTTCCAACAAAGTTGAAAAGTGCTTATGCATTCGGTTTGTCTGGCCGTCTGTCCGTCTGTCCGTCTGGCCGGATGGCCGTCTGTCCGTCTGTCCGTCTGTCCGTCTGTCCGTCTGTCCGCGCTCTAACTCCCGTAAATATACTCGGATTGCTATGAAATTTTTATACGTTATTGAGGTTTACCCTAGCACGAACCCTATTGAAAATGAAGTATCTACCATGATTAGTTTATCTACAGAGCGAATCAAAAGTTTCCCATTACATTACGCCCTATGGGGAAAAATCGTTAATATACTCGGATTGCCATGAAATTTTAGGACATTATTGATGTTTACCCTAGCACAAGTCCTATTAAAAATGAAGTTTCTACCATGGATAGTTTATCTACAGGACGAATCAAAATTTTCCCATTACATTACGGCCTATGGGGGAAAATCGTTAATATACTCGGATTGCCATGGAATTTTAGGACGTTATTGAGGTTTACCCTAGCACAAGTCCTATTAAAAATGAAGTATCTACCATGATTAGTTTATCTACAGAGAGAATCAAAAGTTTCCCATTACATTACGGCCTATGGGGAAAAATCGTTAATAGACTCGGATTGCCATGAAACTTTAGGACGTTATTTACGTTTACCCTAGCACGAACCCTACTGAAAATGAAGTTTCTATTATGATTAGTTTATCTACAGGGCGAATCAAAAGTTTTCCATTACATTACGGCCCATGGGGAACATAATCGTTAATATACTCGGATTGCCATGAAATTTTAGGACGTTATTGACGTTTATCCTAGCACAAGTTCTATCGAAAATGAAGTTTCTACCATGATTAGTTTGTCTACAGGGCGAATCAAAAGTTTCCTATTGCATTACGGCCTATGGAGAAAAATCGTTTCAAAGGAATTTTAAAGATGTTATACCATGTCAAACATATTAAAATATGCATTCTATAAAATATAAGGTGAAAATGTAGCTATTATTCATTTACAGGCCCACATAAAAGAATTCCATTAGATAATGGTAAAAGGAGGAATTGCGTGTGACATATTTCAAATATTTTAAGCTTTTTCATGTATAATAAAATTGATATATGTCACTGAAGCTTAATATAAATTATACGCAACTGTCTTGCATAATATGAAGTACATAGCATTTACAGGGCCACACAAAAGGTTTCAAATAGTATATTTTTTCCGAAGTACCGTATATGTGTCCGATGATGGCTGATGGAGGGATGAAATGCATTTTAATTATGATATTCGCGTTTATATTTCGCTAAATATATGCACATAAATGGTGTGTATAAATGTTATAGTTGATATACAGGGCTACCCAAAAGAGCTCACCAACGTTACTGAATATGAGCATAAATTATTTAAAGGTGGTTCTTAAATAAGCTATGCATTTTTACGCTGAGCTGCATTCAATTTACTGAGAAATGTTTGCAGAATGTAGATAAAGGGATATACAGGGCCACGCAAAGAATTCGGTACATGGACGCCTATGAATGATGATTTATGAGAATGTGATTTCAGTTGTTTTAAAAGTGTTTTAGTTTACAATAAATTTTAGCCTAATGCTGACGTGTAATAAAGATACAATGTAAACTACAGGGCTGAACAAAAGTATCCAAGTATGTTTTCATCTAATAGTATGAATTGCTGAAAAAGAAATTTCAAGCTATTGGGTATTTTCTTGCTAAGCTAAATTTTCCCATTATATGAACTGACATATGAAATACAGGCCTGTTCTAATGTGCTGGAATACATATTTGGGTATATTTGGCTATACACTATTGTTTCCCTATATAACAAAGTTTTGTTACAGATTTCATTAAGTGTTGGAAAGTGCTTCATAATCTATGCTTAACGCATGATTTTTCTTACTTGTTTTTGTAAGAAACCGGTTTTATCTGAACCATCTTAAGCAAAATTTGGCTCAAACACTCACTTTGACAGCATTTTATGAAATGTCTTATGACTTCATGAAAGAAATCGACCAATATGGCACATTATATAGTTCCTAAATAGGAGAAACTGCCAACTAAATGCTGTTGAGAACAAAATTGAATTTAAAAATAAGTCGTAAAACAGGCAGTTTGATATTTGAATACAGCCCTAGTTCTTCAATCCCGCTCACTTCAGGAAATTTTGTTCAAACGCCCAATTTGACAGCATTTTAAAAAAATAATAATAATAAAATAAAAAATAAATAAAATAAAAAACATTCTGCCTTTATAAAAAAAAATGACCAAAACAGCACATTATACATTTCTTAAGTAAGAGAACCCTTCAATTGGATGCATTTTTCGAGCAAAAATGGATTTAAAAATGAGTCAGAAAATAAACAAATTCTTATTTGAATACTTCCTCTTTTTTTCAATCACGATCGTTTCGAAAAATTCAGTTACAAATGTCTATTTTGGCATTATTTTTTGAAATATATTCTATCTTTAACAAAAAAATGGCCAGTACGTCACATTATATTGTTCCGAAATAAGAGAACCTGTCAATTGGATGCGTTTAAAATCAAAAATGAATTTAAAAATGAGTCAGAGTATAAGCATATTGGATTTCAGATTTTTTTAACTCTTATTTTGTTTGATTTATTTTTGCAATATGAATGGGTTCTATAAAAAACTTGCCAAAATAAAAGTTAAAGTTATTATTCAGAAGATGTGAAATAAATTTAATTGGATTTGATATCTCAAGAATTGTCAAAGTTATATATATTTTTCTTTTTCCAACACCCTTTTTGTTTTCGTTCTTTTTTTCTTTTATTTTTAATTATTTATTTATTTATTAAATAATAATTAGTGCTATCAAGAACTTGTGAACAAAAAAGTTTTAGATAATATTAATCCCTTCGCAACGGGAGCCTTTTACGAAAATTTTAATATTTTGTTACCGGTTTTTAAAAACAGCAATTTGTGCCTTATTAAATCGAGAATAAGCTATGATTAAATAAATCAAATTTTACACTCCTTTGGGACGATCCGTGCACAATTGTAGCATTTATCATGAGAACAATATTGAGTATGAACGTATCACATGACATTATATTTTCACCAGCAAACGACCATTATATTTCCAATATGGCGTAATGTTCACCTTTTTTTAATTCATCAAACTATTTACTTCATTTTCATTTTAAACGTGGGATTCTTGCTGCGGAAATGTTACGATGTAAGTCTCATTCTTTTTTTTTTTAATTCGTCAAACTATTTATTTATTTTCATTTTTCTCGTGGAAATTTTTCAACAGAAAAATGATTGTTATATTATAATAAACATTTTACTTTAGTTCTTTCACTGTTTCCAACTGCTTTAACGAAAACGATTTATTTTTTTCTTTCATTTTTATCAGAAGCATTATCAAATAGCATTCAAAAATTTTAACCCTTTCCAGCCTCTCAGGTCGATTTTGCAATTTTTTAATCTCCGCCGTGATTTGAACTATCTAAATGATTTTTGCGAGATTGAAGACGATGCTTATACATTTGCGATTACATACATATAAAAAAATAAACTTTTTATCTTGGGGTGGTTTAGGGTTTCGCGGGTCATATAACTAAAATTTATGAAGAATTTTTTTGACGACACAAATAATATTTCCATTCAAAGAACAAAATTATTTTCCCCCTAAATATATAAATAAAAGGAAAATTTTAATGAAAACTACATAATATTTAAACGATGCATTGAAAATGCGTTATTTAATTTTTTTTCCTAAATGACACAAAATCCTGTAGGTGTATAACGGCATCTGATTCGACTAAAAATGTCCTAATTAAAAGATCTGAATAAAAACAGGTTTAACTTCAGTATCACCAATTAATGTATATATAGAGAGACATCAATATTTTGCAATCTTTTAAAAATCGATCAAATTAGGGTGTTTTTAAAGCATGTAGTGTCTAAACGGCGGTTAACGAACGTAGTTCGTAGGGAGCAGAGCCCCTTAATTATATAAAAAAAACTTTTAGTTAAAATACTTAAATGCATATTTAAATTTTACAGTCTTGAACATATTTGTTTTGAAATATATTTGTAGTATCTAAATGTAGTACTACAAACTTTTTGAAATTTATAATTCTTGATCAGCATTAGAGAAGAATATGTGTAAAAAATAATTATATGTAGTTGTAGGTAGACCTACGTGCACAAAAAATAAATATGAAACAGTAGCTATTTAAGTTTTGAAATCCGATAAAACATTACAGGCACTTAGAATTAATCAAAAAGATAAATATGTTTTGATAGGGGATAATGACAACTTAAAATTCATGAACATCAGAATTTTCAAATGTTGTTTGTGCATTTTGTCATTCATGGAAAGAAAAAAAAATCATCAAATTTTAATAAGCTGTTAATGACTAGCTGACCCGCCCGGCGTTGCACGGTTCCGAGATAATAATATTAAAGGAATATGAAATTTGTGATTTTATCTCTAACTCGAAATATGTGAAATTACGTTGTCTGAAATACACGGCAGCTGACTGTGTTAAAAATTGGTTTAAAAAATGAACAAATAATATTTACCGGTAAAAATGTTCAAAAGGGCTGCAATGGGAAACGGGAGAGGGTCTACTCAAGTATTATTAGAATTTTGAAAATCTCAATGTCAAATACATCAGGAGAGATTTTGGGGTTTTTTCAAGAAAATTTTGAGCCTCGTAAGTCCCGTAGATTTTGCTAGCCATCGCACAAAAACATACATGCACACAGACAGTACGTTTAGTTATTTTATTACTGTAGGTTACTGTGGATATTCAAAATAATTCCTTTCCTGCTAATTTTATGGTATTTGCCTTTTTTACATGCAATTTAAAAATTGATAAGACCATGATGCGAACCAAAATCTGTAAAATTGACAAAATTGACAAAAAACCGATGCTAGACGCACAAAAAATCGTTAAAAACCACATCGGAAATCGTACTGAAAATCGCAATGAAAAAAATCACTGAAATTGAAAAATCATACCAGACAAAATTTACTTAATTAGGGTTTGAAACAATTTTATTTTTATAATTCTCAAAAAATAGCCTCAAAATGTGAAGAAATTCTAAAAATCATAATAAAAAATTCGTTAAAATTCCAAAAATCGCCGCACGAATTCCGAATAAACTTTATTGAAAAGAGAAAAAAAATTACAATATTGAGTGAAAAGAATGAAGCCGTATTCCTCTCACTAATATGAAAAAATCGCCTCGAAACATAAAAAGAGCGCTAAAAATCGCCTAAAAAATTAAATAAAAAAACTCTAATTAAAAAATCAAAAATCGGACTTCGAGGTGCAAAACTACATGTATAGAGGTGTACCTTCCCTCCAAATTTTGTAACTCTAGATGCGCATGGTCTCTTCAGAACAGCGAGGACACACACACATACTTGTCTCTTTATTATTATAGATTACTGTGAATATCCTAATTAATAACTTTATTGCTCATTAGTTAATTCAATGTTTTTTTTTTTTTTTTTTTTTTTTTTTTTTTTTTTTTTTGCTTTTCTTACATGCAATTCAAGAATAGGTAAGATCATGATGCATACAAAAAACTATAATTTTGACAAAAATGACAAAAAATCGATGCTAAACGTACAAAAAATAAAAAAAATCGCTAAAAAATCACATCGAAAATCGCATTAAAAATGACTGAAATTGAAAAATCATAGCAAACAAAATTTAGTTCATTAGGCGGAAAGTTTGAATCATTTTTTTAATCATTGTCAAAAAATAGCCGCAAAATGCGGAAAAACACTAAAAATCGCATTAAAAGAATTCGCTAAAAATTCAAAAATCACCGCTCGAATTCCGAATAAACTTTATTTAAAAGAGAAAAAAAAATTACTATATTGAGTGAAAAGAAGGAAAACGTATTTCTTTCACTAATACAGAAAAATCGCCTCGAAACATAAAAAGAGCGCTAAAAATCGCCTAAAAAATCAAATCAAAAAATCCTAATCAAAAAATCAAAAATCGGGCTTCGAGGTGCAAAACTACATGTATAGAAGTACCATCCCTCCAAATTTTGTAACTCTACATGCAGCGGTCTCTTCAAAACAGCGCTGACACACACACATACTTGTCTCTTTATTATTATAGATTATATGAACATCTTCTTTTGAATTTTAATGAAAAATCTGAGAGTTTTGCTAAAATAAAAATGTTAATACATGATATTCTTCGTAGGTAATTTAAAATACACAATAAAATGCTTTTTGGCAAAAAAGTAAAAATGTAAATTTTGATAATTCATCTCTTTAATTTTTTTTTTAAATATTAAATTAACAGTCACTGATAAGGTTCTCTCAAGCTTCTTTCAAATAAATAAAATTCACTTTTTAAATAATAAACGATATATGTTTCAGAAAGTGTGCGTGGAAAGAAAAAGACAGGGGGGAGGATGAATCGTGATTTTTCGGATGCTTTGGTAAGGCATGACAATAGAAGGCTGGGAACTACTGCATCAAATAAATATACCATTAAGAGTTGTTTTCTAGGCTAGTACATAAAGTATTCGCCACTGCTATTACGCACATCAAACCATCCATGTCTTTAAGATACTATCTCGACTTGTTACCGACGATTTTTTAAAAAAAATCATTATCTGCAATGCTTCTATACTTCTGATACGATAGTACCTACAGCGATACTCAGCATTTTCGCTAAGGGCTCACATATTAAAATTTGTGTGTACCGGAATACTGCGCTTTTCTCAAAAACTATGTAATCTAGGGTTATTGCTATGGTTTTCTGATAAGGATTAAATTAACATGTACTACCTCTATTTTTTTCATAATTTTAGTTTCAATTGATTCAAAAATAGATGAAGACAGAACATAGTTTTGCACTACATTTTCGACTATATCGCTAAAAATATAATACCAAAAAAAATTGTATTTTGGAGTTTTTCGTTATGAAAGCTTTAGCTGGATACCCACACGATATACAAGAAAAATATTATTCTTCAAGCAACTTAATTAGCCGCTAATATATTTTTGAATGTTAAATAATGTGTAAACATACAACTCAATAGTCTTTCATACTTCCCTCAATTCGAACTTTCCACGTTCCATAGTTTACAAGTAAATTGGCTCTGACGGGCAGCAGGACGACAGGCACATGAATTATATTATAATGTTTTTCTTTTTTCTTTTTTAAATACGAATCCTAAAAACACTCGGAAATGTTTCCAAAATTAACTGGTGCAAAAATATCTTCGTTTCAAAAATGCATCTTTATATCTCAGTAACCTATTGTTTTTAGTAGTTTCAGGAATTACAGGAACAAATTTGAGAATCGCGAGTAATTAGGAAAGTTTACATTCTTTTTTCATGAGCTACACGAATTTTCATTACATTGTCAATAACGATTTTCCATTTTTACTGGACCCGGAGCTGATAAAAAAAAATTATATATATATATATATATATATATATATATATATATGTAATAAAACGACGACGATGTTCTATAATAGTGTATAAGCTCTAGTAGAATACCATGTTGGTTGTAGAATACTACTATTCACTAAGACTCAATAGTGGGATGAGCAGTCGTTCTGGTAAGTGGATAAGCCATGGATTTGTTCTCGTAGGAGTTTCTCCAATAACAATGCAAGAAAATCAGTTTTTTAGTTCTTTATTATTTAGAGCACGAACTTAAGTTACTCCACAGATCACCGTTCCACACATCTATCATTACGGTCTTCGCTCACTAAGCTGCAACATTCCGGCGTTTTACATTCTCGGAAAAAATGACATGGCTTCCGAGCAGTTTAAAGGAAAATGCATTCTAACCTCCTAAAAGACCAAATGAAAATGGGACATTTTCAAGACAACTAGCTCCCTCCTACTCAGCGTCAATCATTTTAAAAACTCAGTTAGGATGAACTCGAGCCTCAAACGGACTAAAATGATCAATTCCAATTGGTCGTAGCAGGCGGTCCTTGGCAAGAACTATATTTTTTCCTCGGAAGAACAAGCCCATTAGCAACGCGTAATAACTCCTGTCACGCGATGTTAAAATAAAAAAAAAAAAATTAAAATCCCAGGAATATTCCAGAAAGTAAAAAGCTTACGAAATACCTCCCGCCTTTTTGAGAAGCAAGCAATAATTTATTAATAACTAAAGTAAGAAAAAGAATTTTAGCTGTTACAAGTTACGAAACTAAGATTGAAATATGTTCCACAAATTTAGAATTGAAGCTAAGAGAGAACAAAAATGGCGCAAATTTTTTTCATTTTATTACATATATATATATATATATATATATTAATTCAAAGTTACATTTTAGTAACAACGTAACCGATTTAAGAATACTCTTTGTGTTGTTTACGTTCATAACGCTGCATTCAAGTGTTGAATAAAAAAAAAAAATTAAAAATAATTCTTTTCAAGCAAATTTTCTTTTGAAACAAAATTGAATTTTATTTCACAGAATGCTTCCATCTGTTCAGAGACTTTTTGTGAAATTTGCGTTATTCAGGAAACGAGTGAAACATTAAAACTTTTTTTAAAGCACATATTGATTGATTTTCTTTTACGCAAAAGCTGAAACAGAATCTCTTTCAGAAAAAGATAAACTAAAAGGCTAAAATTCCACTTCTTTTTGCAAAAGCTTTCTTTCACAGATAAGAAAATAGGGTTTATGTTCTGCTTTGATTGTTTTCGTTCTTTCGTCGCAGAAGGAGAGATATAATAAACGAGATTCTTAATATATATTTTTAAAGACTACTACAAAAAGTATAAGTTCATAACAATTGATTAATTTACTACGCAAAGTGGGGAAGTGTGTTTATATTACACCAATTTCAATTAAAGTATGTGACTGTTCTTAAATTGCTATTGTTTTGAGGATTTTCTATCTTTTATTATTTTAAATCAAAGTCAAAACTTCTAGAATTCCAAAAATGCCATACTTCTTGTTCAGCAAAATTTAGAAGCATAATTATAATTAAAAATATAAACCGGAAATGAACTTTCTGAAACTTGAAATGACCGCTAACAGAGAGAAAAATAAGCAATACAAGTACATTTTAAGATAGCAATATATAATATGTAGCATATACAAATGCATAAATATACAGGGTGTCCCTAAACAAATGGTATATACGCTAGGGGGTGACAGAACACATCAAGACAAGTAATAGTAAATAGGAAACCAAGGGTCCCAAACGTTTTCCAAAGGAGATAGTCGCCATTAAAGTTTGGGGTCCAAAATTTCAAATACACATAAAAAACGGAAAAATTGGTCGATTGATTTGCGGTTTTCACTAAAATTATTCTTTATTTTGGTATTTTCTTGAAAATAAATTATAAAGATAAATTTCAAAAAATGGAGATAGGGGGCGCTTTAGACTTTGAAGTAATAAAAAACTATTTTTTGCCGTGACTTTTTGCATCTCATTAAATGGTTTCGTAAGCTTAGACTTAAACTTAAATTTTGAGCTCAAAATCTGAATAGTTGGAAACGGTTAAGTAGCACAAACTTAACTGTCTTCAGAGGGTTTAAATTTCAAATGATTATAAAAACGGAAAAATTGGTCGATTGACTTGCGGTTTTCACTAAAACTATTCTTTATGTTGGTATTTTATTGAAAATGAATTATAAAGATAAATTTCAAAAAATGCCGATAGAGGGCGCTTTAAACTTTGGAGTAACGAACAACTAGTTTTTACGTTATTTTTTAATCTGATTAAATGTTTTCGTAAACTTAGACTTAAACTTAAATTTTGAGCTCAAAATCTGAATAGTTGGGAGTGGTTAAGTAGCACAAACTGAACTGTGTTCAGAGGGTTCAAATTTCAAATGATAATAAAAAACGGAAAAATTGGTCGATTCGTTTGCGGTTTAAAATAAAACTATTCTTTAAGTCAGTATCTTCTTGAAAATGAATTTTAAAGATAAATTTCAAAAAATTCCGTCAGAGGGCGCTTTAAACTTCAGAGTAACCAACAACAAATTTTAACCGTTATTTTTTGTATCTAATTAAATGCTTTCCAAAACTTGTTAAATGTTTTCGAAATCATAGATTTAAACTTAAATTTTGAACTCAAATTCTGAATCGTTGGGAGGGGTTAAGAAGCGCAAGCTGAAGTGTGTTCAGGAGTTGAAATTTAACCCTCCTCTTCTCGAACACAGTTCACTTTTGCGCTACTTAAACACTCGCAGCGACTCAGAATTTGATCTCAAAATTTAAATATAAGCATTTGAAAGCATTTAATGAGATTTAAGAAAAATAACGGTTAAAAATAGTTGTACGCTACTCCAATGTCTAAAGCGCCCTCTATCGGCATTTTGTGAAATTTATCTTTAAAATTTATTTTGAAGAAAACACTGATTTAAAGAGTAGTTTTAGCAGAAACCGCAAACGAATCGACTAATTTTTCCGTTTTTTTACACTTTTCCGTTTTTTTTTTTAATATTAAACCCTCTGCACACAGTTCAGTTTATGCTACTTAACCACTCCGAACTATTCAGATTTTGAGCTCAAAATTTAAGTTTAAATCTAAGCCTACGAAACTATTTAATGAGATGCAAAAAATAACGGCAAAAAAATAGTATTAGGATGGATTTCGTTATCCAAAGTCTAAAGCGCCCTCTATCGGTATTTTTTGAAATTTATCTTTATAGTTCATTTTCAATAAAATACCGACATAAAGAATAGTTTTGGTGAAAACCGCAAATCAATCGATCAATTTTTCCGTTTTTTATAATAATTTGAAATTTAAACCCTCTGAACACAGTGAAATTTGTTCTACTTAACCGCTTCCAACTATTCAGATTTTCAGCTCAAAATTTAAGTTTAAGTCTAAGCTTACGAAACCATTTAATGAGATGCAAAAAATCACAGCAAAAAATAGTTTTTCATTACTTCAAAGTCTAAAGCGCCCTCTATCGGCATATTTCGAAATTTACCTTTATAATTTATTTTCAAGAAAATACCAACATAAAGAATAATTTTAGTGAAAACCGCAAATCAATCGACCAATTTTCCCGTTTTTTATGTGTATTTGAAATTTTGGACCCCAAACTTTAATGGCGGCTATCTCCTTTGGAAAACGTTTGGGACCCTTGGTTTCCTATTTACTATTACTCGTCTTCATGTGTTCTATCACCCCCTAGCGTATATACCATTTGTTTAGGGACACCCTGTATAAACACTTGCAAATATGTTAGATAAAGTTGAAAAGTTTACACATAATTTTTTGTATTCACCAAAATCTTAGTTTGCGTTTTCTGGTAAACTACGATTTTCATTGTGTTCGTTTAAGAAAATGATCATTTCTTAAAATCTTTTTAAGATATAGAAAAAAAATGAAAAGGTTCTGCTTATCTATAGGTACGTTATAAAGAAAAATATAGCTTTTAAGTTTGTATGCATTAAATTGCGAGCTTTTATAATTTTAAAATTTACACTTTGTTTAAAAAAATCACGTATTGCAGTTTATTACTTCTTAATAGATTTCAAATGCACTGCAAATATTTTGTTCCATTACACTGAAAAATATAGGCTAATGTATTATTGGAAAAAAAATAAGATACATTAGACCGAGAGGCGGCGCAGACAATTACCTCGTCGAGTTCCCGGCTGAAATCACAGAATTTAAAAAAAGATTTGCATACTAAAACGCAATCAGTCTGCCAAGTATTATCTCGGTGAAAACCTAAAAGCCAATTTCAATGGTACATTATTAGATTTCGAATGTGCTTTTCGGCGCACAAAAATATGAAAATATGGGGGATATGAAACAAAAAAACAGAAAGGTAAACTTACGAGTCAATTGTTAAATTTGAGTTTTCAGCTGTTTTCCACTGAGTCATATCTTGGCAGATTGATTATGTTTTTGTATGAGAGTCGAGTTTCAATTGATTCCGGAATTTCTGTCTTCAAGTCGATGACGTTATTGACTGTGCTGCCGCCTCCCGATCTATATTAAATATATTCCTTTACAGAAGATTTGGCGTGAACGCAATTCTTTACTAATGTTTGAATAAATACTGCTGAAATTGAAAAAAAAAATATTTCGATTTCCATTTAAAAACTTGAGAGAATAATTTATTTTATTTCCTGTATTAACCAAAAACACGTGTTTGCTAAAAAATTCATATTTTTCTAAAAAAAAAAGAGTGCTCCAAAAATGCGCATATTTTTTCCAGTGTTCTCTTGGATTGAAATAACTTTTAAATAAGAAATAAATTTCTAATAAAAAGTAGATTACTATATGTAGAATGTCAACGAATTCATGGATCAAACTACAAGAAAAGTTAATATTCACTCAAAGAAGTAATTATGTATAGCAAGGTGGAGTCGGAAATGAAAAATTGTTAAAAAAAATGCAGAACAAATAAAAATCCCTGTAAATCTGGCGGTAGATTTCGAAGTTAAATGCTCATTTCTTCAACGACAAAAAAAAAAAAAAAAAAAAAAAAAAAAAAAAATTAGAGATAAATCCAGTATAAGAACTTTATTTCACCGCTTCTAAAAAAATTTTTATTTCATTTTTCTGTAAGACCTTGTTTTATCTGAATCATCAGAATCGCAATTAGACTCAAAAGGAACATTTTAAATGCATTTTTTTAAAAATAAACTTTTGCTTATGAAAAAATCCACTAATACGGCACTTTATATAGTTTTTAAATAATATAATGTTCCAATTGGATACTTTGAAGAGCAAAATTTAATAATTTTATTAGTCAGAAAATAAGCAATTTGCTACTTGAGTATTTCCTCTATATTTAATCACGATCGCTTCGGTAAATTCTTTTCAAAATGCCCACTTTCACAGCAATTTTTGAAATGTATTCTGTACTTAACAGAAATTGGCCCATATTTACAATTATATAGATCCTAATTAAGAGAACCTGCCAAGACTCCTGCCTTTAAGGGCAAAATAAACCTTAAAATGAGTCAGAATATAAGCAGATTGGATTTGAGTGCGCACTTAATACGATTTTCCCTTCTACTCCTATTTTTGTTTAATGTGTTTTGGTTATAAATATTGATCCTAGAATTATAGACGTTATCGTGTCTATAAAAAGTGATATATATCTATATCTATATATATATATATATATATATATATATATATATATATATATATATATAATATATATATATATATATATATATATATATATATATACAATACTACTATATTGTTTTTTATATAGGTATCTTGATGATATGATCATCTTATATTCTAAAAAGTCATGTAACTATTCTCTACCAAGCAAATACCATAAAAATATAAAATACAGTTATAATGATATGCTTAATAATAAAATTAACTTTCTCGACCTTAATATTACTCTTTCTGATAATAAAATTCTATTTGATATTTATGATAAACGTAATGATTTTCCTTTCAAAGTAAACTTCTTTACTCATTATAATTCTTGCCTTCATAAATCTGTATATATCAATATATTACTTAATTTGGCCCATAGAATTAAAAATATTTGTTCACCTCATTTGTTCACCTCATGCGTAATTTAAAAACTGTTTAAAAAAACTGCTATAAGGTATGGTTATCCTTTACATTTGGTTAAAAAAATATTATCTGTATAATCATTTATATAGTGTTAACTGTCTATATTCTCCTCAACCAAATATTGCAAACATTAAAATGCTATAAAAACATTTCATACACGTATAAAAACATTTCATATTTATTTACTTAGAAGGTGTCACAAATAAAAATTAAATTAAAGAGTTGACATGTTTCGGTTCATTAATAAGAACCGTATTCATAACATATAAAATCAGTAGAAAATTAAATGACACTGGATATAAATATAATTTAAAAATCAAAACAAAACATTGCGCCCGCTATGATCGTGAATATATTTTATAAATATATTCACGATATGAATACGAAATCATATGAATATGAATATGAATCACGATATGAAATGAATATATATGGTCCTGGATTAATGGAGAAAATGGAGAAAGTGGAAATTGTTAATTTTTCTAAGAAGGAATTTAATGATAGAGAATTAGATCTGTTGAATAAAGGCCCTAAATTTATGTTTGAACAGAAGCAAAATGTTAAGAATTTAATTATGGAGGCAGAATGTATAATTAGTAAAGTAAATAGCGAAAATAAGGAGGAAGTTAGAAATTTAATGTTTACTGAATTAGATAAATATATGAAAAGGCCTTTAAATCTTAATACACCTGAGTTAAACATTATTAAAAATTTGAAAAAGGATAGTGAAGTATTGTTCATTCAGACTGACAAGTCCAACAGGATTGCTGTTTTGGATCGTAATGAGTATAAAGTTAAAATGCAAAAAGCTATTGCCGATATGGATTGTTCCTTAATTGAAAAATCTCCTTTGAATAAAATCCACAAAAAGGTGAAAGATATTATTGAAAAAGGTTGTTGGCCAGATAATGTTAAAGTTAGATTGTTTATTAATAAACAGGGTGTGATTCCACGTTTGATAGGTAGATTAAAGGATCATAAAGAGGGGTATCCTCTACGCCCCATCGTTACAAGATGCCAAGCACCGACTTACTATTTGGAAAAGGCGTTTGTGCTTATTTTGAAAGAGTTACTGCCGCCATCAGAGTATGTTGTGGATTCCACTGCAAGTTTTGTTGAAAGCATAAGGACACTTGAATTTCCTCATAACTGTTTATTAGCTAGTTTGGATGTCAAATCACTTTTTCCGTCGATTGACATTTTTGAAGTTTGTGATGATATTAAAAAGAGGATTGACAAGGCAGAAATATATAATGACAGTATAAAATGTACTTTAAAAGATGGATTACAGTTGATTGTACAAAGTAATTATTTTGTTTTTGATGGTAAAATTTATAAACAAAACATGGGTGCCCCTATGGGTTCTCCTATTTCGGGTTTTTTAGCTGAGTTTAAAATGAGGCCTTTTGAAGAGAATATTTTCGCAAAGTTCGAGAAAGTTCCTAAATTTTGGAAGAGGTATGTTGACGATGTGTTTTTAATTTGGGAGGGGGGAGTTGAGTCTTTCATTGTTTTTGTAGATGAAGTTAATAAACTGGATAGGAATATTCAATTTACGTTTGAATTGGAAAATGATCGTGCTATTTCATTTTTAGACGTGTGGCTTATTAGAGAGGGTTCTATGTTAAAAAGGAAAGTTTTCAGGAAAGATATAGCTAGTCAGCATATTATTCCATTTTCTGCGTATTCACCCTTTGGGTATAAGTTTTCTACATTCCGGTTCATGGTTAATCGTGCGTTTATTATTTGTTCTGATGAATTTTTGTATGAAGAGTTGAATTATATTTTTAATATTGCTAAGTTGAATGGTTACAAAAAGGATAAAATTAATAAATTGGTTAAAAATTATAGGGATAAAAATAATTCTCAGGTTAATTGTAATTTAGTTGATAATGCCTGTGAGAAGGGGGAAGAGATTGGTGTTAAAAGACTATCGTTTCTTTATATAAAGGGTAATTTTGAGAGGCTTAAAGCTAAATTAAAAAAGTTTAAAATAGAATTAATTGCTAAGCCACCTCCTAAGTTAAAACATCTTCTATACAGAGCTTTTGATCCGGTTCCACAAGATGATCTAGCAGGGGTATATGAAATTCCATATGAGAATGAAGAGGGGGATATTAATTTTTATATCGGTATGACAGGTACAAAATTTGGGGTTAGAAAAAAAGAGCATGAATGTGACATAAAATTTGGTAGGGATAAGACTGCGTTATCAAGACTGTTTTTAAAGAGGGGGGTTAAAATTTGTTTTAAAGATAGTAGATTAGTGTTCATTTCCAGTTTATTCCGAAAATTAATCATCCGTGAATCCATAGAGATATATTCTAGGAGGGATAGAGTTTGTAATGATTCTTATTCTTATGACATTCCGAGTTTGTGGTTAGAATTACTTAATAAATATTTAAAGGATGAGTCTAATAGGAGGAACCGCGATGGCATTGGCTATTCACGATCATAGAGGGCGCAATATTTTATGTTTTGGGGGGTTTTTAAATACCTTTATATCCAGAGTCATTTAGTTTTTCTACTTTTTTAATTTTAATTTTATACATTTTAAATTTAATATATGGTCAAAATTTATTATATTTATATGCCGCGTTGGCAATGACTATATTCACGATCATAGCGGGCGCAATGTTTTGTTTTGATTTTTAAATTATATTTATATCCAGTGTCATTTAATTTTCTACTGATTTTATATGTTATGAATACGGTTCTTATTAATGAACCGAAACATGTCAACTCTTTAATTTAATTTTTATTTGTGACACCTTCTAAGTAAATAAATATGAAATGTTTTTATACGTGAATGAAAAAAGGTGAAGTGATTTTGTTTTAGTTTTTGAAAAAAAAGAAAGCTAACAACAGTTTAACATTAAAATGCTAATTTATGCAACACCATATGATGATATTGTTAAGAACTCCTATAATCTTTAATATATAATAAGTTGTTACATGATCTTAAAAATAATTAACACAATGCGTAAAAAAGGTTTAAAAAATTATAAAAAAATAAAAATAATAAAAAAAATTTGCAAAAAATAAAAAAAAATATGTAAATTGGATGGTTGGGTGGGTTAGATGTTAGATTATGGCGGAGCGCGGTGTTGTCTGGATAATACGCAATGGTTAATTATTATAGATATTTAAAAAAATTACTTAACTTCACACATTAAATAAAAATTACGTTTACCTAAAATTAATATGCATAACTTAAAAATGATCAAGTTATTGCGATAATATATATTTGTCTATTGCATTTGTCTTAAAGAAATTATTTGTAAAATATTAGAATAGAAATTATTCTTGGGAAACTCTTAGCTTTTAAATAATTTATTTTATTCCAATAATATTTATCTTATTCAATAATAGATGGCAGCACCATCAGTATATAATTTAATTAATATATTAATCATATAGATGGCAGCACTAAAACATCAATTTTTTTGTGTTTGTACCTGAAGTAGTAGTACCATTTTCTAGTTAAATAATTAGTACAGTAATATTAATAATTGTTCAAAAATGTAATACCTCTACCAGTAACAATTTTTTTTCTAAATGTAGAATGAATATTATAGTAAAATATATGATCTACTAATTTTTTAATGTAATTATGTTACAATTTTATTATGTATATTAATTATAACTGTAACCTAACCTGTTACAAAGTCATATGTAATTTATATCTACTTTAACTCTTAACTGAGATTCACTTGAACTACACACCATGCTAGATATAGGTATGGTAAATATTTTAGTATATATATATACTTTTTAAAGAAATATTTTATTATTCTTATTATGTCATATTGTTTTTATTTTCTTCAATGAATATCTTTTTTCCTAATTTGTAACATTAAATAAAGTCCGACCAGTCGGGTGCATTGTGGGACGAATTTCTTAGATTTTAACACGTCCCATAACAGAAACTGGTTGGATGCTTTTGTTTTTTTCATTAAATTATGCACTCCTGATGTGTAGTTTAATGAAAAAGCCTTCTACTGTATATTTATCCATTTATCTTTTATTATTTTGGTAACCTCCCTTCTATTTCATTTCAAACTTCAACTATTTTCAATAAAATGATGGTAAAAATACTGGTTTCATTAGTTTATTGAATGGTGATATCTGAATTACTTTGCTTATATTTATAAAAGTATTTATATATATATATTTAAAAAAAGAGGTGTGGAGAGGCGTTTGCTAAACTGCAATACATTTTATAATGGATGTTCAATTAACTCATAAATATGGATGATTGCATAGTTATATCAATTAATTCTATTAATGTAATTGAATTAATTTCAATAATTAACTTGAACCTATTTTTTAACAATTTGGATAATACCTAAAATACTATTTCTAAGTGTATGAAATGCATATATTGATTGTACATTTTCTTCGTTATTTCATCTTATATTATTATATTGAGTTTAACTTAGAATTGTCAAATTAAATGATTTTATGTTACATCTTTTTAGAGTAAACGGTACACTATAGAGTATAGTATGTTTTTTCTGGTATCGAATTTTATAATATTATTATGATTTTTTTTAATGTTTTATGTGTGTTGGTAGCGTGAAATTCGTATTATTTTGCTTTTTCATGGCCAATGCAAAGATGAAACCACAGAATTTACTTGTGTTCCAAAGTATTTGTAGGCCTGATTACTCTGCAAATTTCATCTGTATTCATTTCATTTTTTTCTAATATTTCAATATGGTAATTTTATATTAAATTCAATAGTTCATATATTATTTTACAATTAATGGTATCATATACATATTACAAATTTAATTTTTTTTCGCCAAAATTAACCTTATACTATATTAATTTCCTTTTAACAATATTCCGTACTTATTTCAACTTATGAAATTAAAATCGTGTTACTAGATATAATCTATTAATCTTTATAGAAAGGATATAAATTCGTAATTCGCCTTAAAAAACATTTATTCCAATATGCGTAATTTTTTTAAAATGGTTGTAAATTAAAAATATTCTAAATTAAACTTTATCTCTTAAAATTCCCGATAAAACTCCTTGTTTTCCCTGTTTTTATCAACCCTTTTTTTAAGTAAGTCTTAAATTAATTTATTATTCTTTTAATTAATTAATTGAATATTGTCTAAACTGACAAAGTTATATTTCTTTTCCAACCGAACCTCCCTTCTAATTTTATTTTTCGAGATTTTTAAAATATTTATTTATTTATTTTGATGTAACAGGTGAGCTTATAAAACAGTTGTCCGTAATATTAAGATGATTTGTAAATAGTTTTAGCTGGATGTAATGTCAGGTAAAGTTAATTTATAATTTTTTTACTTCTAATCCCTGTTTTCTTTTGTCCCTTAGGAATATTTTTAATTATAACAAAAATGCACCATACATCAATGTTTGACCCTTCTCATATAAGTAGTAATATTTTTTAAACTGACTTAACATGTATTACAACTGGAGACTTATATTTTTTCTATTTTCGCAAAAAACCCTATGCCCATTTCCTTTCTTATCGACAGATTTTGCACATTTATGAAATTAATCGGTAGTTTCTGCCCCTTAAGTTTATTAATCATGTTGGAAGAGATTTTTGCAGTACAATGGTGTAGCGAAGATTATCGCTACATATCTTTTCTCCTTCATAAATGCAATAATTATTTCCCTTTAATAAATTCTTAGTTTTATTTTAGATTCCCTTTTCTCTAATAAACCCATTAGTTTAAATTAATTCTATATTTAATAGTTAATTTTTAGCTTTCATACTCCCACTATTAGAAGTTAAAACTTTTCATCTTTTGGGGCTCTCTGTAGAAAATAATAATAGAACTTCTTTTCTCACAAATTTCTGTTGTGTCTTTGAAAAACATCTGCCCAATAGATACCGCACTTATTAAAAAATAAAGAACACTCTGGGCTTGGCTCATCATAATCTTTTATCCGTCACATTTTTATTAACATCTGCCTTACACCCCCTGTTTTCATTCTCACAATTAATGCTTAAAACTAGAAATACTTTTATCTCTGTTTATCCTGACTGTGCTTTCTTATCTGTTCAATTGCGCATCTGGATAATATAATTTTGGTCAGCAAAACTCCAATGTATGTAACGGCCTGCTTATCTCAACTACTTCCCAGGCTTAAAATATTTCTTTAACCCTAAAGATTTTCGCAGATGTAAAAATAATCCTTGTGTTCCTAAACCGCAAAGTTTAGCCGATCCTGAAGGTGTGGTCCACCAAAGTAAATTCGCCAAAAATCTTTGCATGAAAAACTTCTTACGCCTCTTGGCGATAAGCGATATGACGCTGTGTCGTCACTTCACTGTCTGCCACCAGATTGTCAGGATGTAGCCCGATAGAGCTCTGAGAATTTTCCTCCCCTTTGTGGAAGGACGTGCAATGTTTTTAACGTTCACTAATAAATGTATTGGTAAATATATAAGTCTCTCTTTTCGGAGTTTTTTTTGTGTGCTTCTTTTTGGTAAATCACCTGGGCCGATGAACTAACACCTCCACAAATGGAGGTGACAAAAAAAGGTGATGTATACATCTATATAAAATAGTGAGTCAAAAAACCCAAAATATTTATAAACAAAACGTAATAGCACGGAAAAGTTGTATTTTGTAATAAAAAATATATTCGTATAGTATTAAACCGATCGGTTAATATATTTTATCGCCGTAAATTTGTTACATATCTGAAAAAGCGCAAAAATACGTGTTTTTATTTTTTTAAATTATTGAAATGTAATAATACAATTTCTAATAGAATGTAATAGTTACAAGCTTAAATTAATTAAAAATATTTATAATATTATCTACAATTTTTATAAGGAAAACTTTTTGATATGATCAACACTTACAGTAAAATAAAATAAAATAAAATAAATGAAATGAAATAAACAAAGCAATAGAAAAATGTTTAAAAGATGATGTACACAGAACAATGATAACACACCTAGTTTAATCTGCCACTAAGACGGTAAAAAATTATTAATAGCGCGATAAAAATAATTGACTACCTTGAGAGATGTTGTATATACAATTGCATTATTAAAAGCTTATTCATTTCAATAAAAAGACCATCATAATTTAAGTTTCCGTGTTAAATTCATTTAATGAAACAAACACTACACATTTTTAATTCGATATATAAATTTCTTCACATAATTTATAATTTTTGTAGTAGGACGTTTTTGATAAGATAAGGTCTATATAAGGAAAAAAAACTAATGTCAATACCAGAACTACCTCTATTTCATTCATGTTAACATTCCAAAAGTCGTTATCACAGTACTCAAATTTAATGACAATCTATGGACATTATACAAAAGACTCTAAATATATGAAATTTCATGCATTAGGTCTTTAGAAATAACTGTCACTAAAATCATGGAAATTAGGAAAAATACATCATAGCAGCACTATACACGCGGTTTATACCATAAATTTAGTGTATTAATATATTTTATGCTTTTAAATTATGAAAGCACTTTGGAACATCATTACAATGTGTTTCCTGAATAATTGCTACAAAATATTTCTACACATTTATTCATTTCTTTAATGCAATTATTTAGATTTATATAAAATAAGTATTTAACTGCAGCATTTTTCAAATAGAACATTTCTGTGTTTTTGAAAAGCACTCTACTGTTAGTTAAGAACTGGTGTAAAAATGTTCCCAATAATGAACCGCAGATCGCATTTTCCCTTACAACAAACCTGAACAAGTATCCAACAAACATCATTCAATTGATTGATATGATCAGTACAAGTTGTATACACTGGTGTCCAAAATTTAAACATAATTGGTAATTAAGAAATTATTTTTAAGTAATGAAAGAAATATGAATCGGAATGTACTGAAACTCCAGGTGTGTAAACAAAATAGTACGCGTCACATATTTTCGGGAAGAGTTATCACTGAAATCGAACAGGGGACCGTCAACAAATTGAAAAAAAGAAGATCTTTTGGTTAACCCTGTCAAAACTAATGTAGCAAAAGCATTAAAACTGCACATTATGATTAATTGGCTTATTGTAATGTACTGTGTTAATTTTTACAAGGATAGCATGTATACTCGTAGAGAAATTAAGGTTTTTATAAAAACAGTCCTAAATTTTTCCAAGTTTTTTGCTTATAATTTGCAGAGTTCTTATTATAAAATAATGTTCTTTTCTGAAAATATGACAAACATCATTGTACATAATACCCTGTCATCAGAATTTAAAAGTAATAAAAATTGTATGAAACATGAGTATGTTTAGTAAATAATTTTTCATTGCGCATGCGTCAACGATATCAAAATGTCATTTGCATATTGCGTTAGCTACATGTACAGAGCAACTGCTGTAAAAGTTTCAAAAGTTTCAAATTCTGAAAATGGGAGCCTATAGAATCAACTGAAAATCCGTTATTCCTAAAGGAAGCAAAAAAATCAGGGGTTTTACCTAAATATAGTTGTACGTGCAATATTGTGTAGGCACTAAACAATGGAATATGGATACCGCCCCTCATCTTTTTGCTTCATTTAGGGAATAATGGATTTTGAACTCATTCTATCAACGATAATTTTCAGAATTTTTAAGCTATGTTTTTGAGACTTTCACAAAAGTTGCTCTATACATTTAACTAACATAATATGCAAATGAAATTTTAATAGCGTTCACGCATGCGCAGTAAAAAATTATTTAGTAAACCTGCTCATTTGTCATACAATTTTTATTATTTTTTAATTCTGATGACAGGGTATTGTGTACAATGATGTTTGTCATTTTTTCAAAAAAGAACACTATTTTATATTAAGAACTCTGCAAATTATAAGCAAAAAACTTAGGACTGTTTTTATAAAAACCTTAATTTTTCTACGAGTATACATGCTATCCTTGTAAAAATTAACACAGTACATTACAATAAGCCAATTAATCATAATGTGCAGTTTGAACGCTTTCGCTACATTAGTTTTGACAGGGTTATCTAAAAGATCTTCGTTCTTTTTCAATTTGTTGACGGTCCCCTGTTCGATTTCGGGGAAAACTCTTCGCGAAAATATGTGACGTGTACTATTTTGTTGGAGTTTCAGCACATTCCGATTCATATTTCTTTCATTACTTAATTACCAATTATGCTTAAATTTTGGACACCAGTGTAATGAGCTATAACGAATTGAATAGCAGCGCAGGTTTGAAAGTGCAATCGTTACTTTATGGTGATGTTCTTGTGGAACCAGTAAAATGTCTATAAGACTCGATTTTTTATTAATTCGGGTTTACATTAATTATTATTTTTTATGACTCGCATGAAACATTTTGTGTTCGAAACAACCGTTAATAGAGAATCTTGTCCCATTCCTTGCCCAGATAGAGCCCAAAGGCGTGTACTGTACTAATAGGATCTATGAAACAGAAATATTTACCTTATAATACATATGGTAGCTGAATTTTCAAAAACCTTTTGCAAAATCCGTTAATAACTTATTTATTAATTTTTAATTAATAAAATAATGTTGATCATTTTACTTATTCTTTCCATCTTTCATATGTTATTTTCTCATCACACTAGTACGCAAGTATTGATTTTTATTCTAATTATCAGGTAACCAAGAACACAAGCTCCGCTAAGCAAATACATGAAATGAAACAATTATTAGAAAAAGTAATTTATTGCATAAATAAGTACGATTCTTAGATTATTTTTTGGCACAGTTATCATTATTAATGACTGTCGCGAATTAGATTAATATTTGTAATTACTTTGGTGTCCACACTCTCATAGTGACTCCATGGTTATAGTTTTATTTTTTGCATACGATGACGAGAAATGAAAAAGTAGTAGAATTATTCTGGAATAAAGTTTGTGTTAAGTTTTAAGTGAAATGTTTTGAAGCTTCATTTTTTTTGTAAGATATTTAAATTATTTTTCACACGTTTAAAGTAAAACGACGATGTCTATATTTTCGGGTAGATTTTATAGCTTCGATTTCGCATTGTTTGCGATAATAACAGTTTTATCATAGCGTGGCACGAGCTTCTGCATGTTCGTTTCAAAAAAAGATGTCGCATGCGATGCCAATCATGTTGTAACAGCACTGAAAGAAAGCGATGTATTTGATGAAAATGCACTGACAGTATCACAATTTTGAATATTCGGTTCTTCGTACTGTTCACTGCAACTTTTGTAAGCAAATAATCGCGAAACAGAAACTACAGCATATTTCATTTTCATCTGGTATATTTTCACGTTCTTCATTGAAATTTCTCACCCATCTCCTTGCCTCCCATCGCATTTTGTATATAAATTTTGAAAATATATGTGCGAATTTCAACTGACATTGCTGTCCCTGGCATTCAAAAAGCGAGTGACAGACATAACTCACAGGCGGTTGGATATAATTTTTTTTAAATGTTTTAAATTCTTAACATGCAGTTGACGCAATACTCAGCTATTTAAAAACAGCTTCACTTGTTAGCCTTTCAGTGATAGAAGTGGGTGTGCATGTGTGAAATCACGATTTCAGAGCTTTCGAGGATAAACTTCAAAACGGAATTTGCTTTCAACATTACTTGATACACTGTTAAAAATAAAGGTGACAAACCGGTGCCATTTGGGACCCGGAGGTGAAAAGGCGGTGCCATTTGGAACCCTAGGGTGTCATAGGAGCTTGAATATGTGGTTGGGGTGACGACAGATCTGTTCCTGGATGATGGGAGCTAAATAAGGTGCCATGCACTTCGTATTGGTAGCAATGTACCACCTCATCGGGTGACTGGCAACTTGCGCATGCGCTATGACGTGTGTCTTCCTGCTTTCGGTGTCGGCAAGCAAAGTTTACGGGTGTGAGCAAAGCAAAACATGGCGGTGTGTAAATTGGCTATATTAATTGAAGACTAACCACTGAGCTACAATAAAACAACAATGAGGACTTAATGATGCGATTTGCGCGACCAGTGAACCGGGCAAAGTCTGATTAAAGGTAAGATTTAATTTTATTTAATTGTATTTTATTGTTACGTTAATTTATCGTACATCCCTATATGCAATGTCATAAGAAAAAAGTAAATTAGATTTTTTTGTTAGTATGATTGATTGGTAAGTTTATTATGTGAAGCTACAAGCTACACTCTCACCAAAATACCCGCTTGCTAATATTAAACCTATGAGGAAGTTATTTTACAATTTCTTGTTTACATGTCAATATTTTTAAATGATTTATCGAGGTCTTAGCTAAGGCCTTAGCTATTTATCGAGGTCTTAGCTAAGGCCTTAGCTATTTATCGAGGCCTTAGGAGCAATTGGAGCAAACTGCTCTAGGCACGGGAATCCTAAGGACGCACAATTAAAAAGAGCGAAATGAAAGATTGTAAAAATATTTACATATTTTTTCATTACAAATCAGTTATTATAGACGAATCTTGTTGCAATCGGAATATTCTATGACCATTTTACCTTGCGTTTAAACTCAACTCTTTAGATTTAACCCTTAACTGCTGTTAGTGGTCTCAGACACCGTGAGTTTTTCAAGTTTCACAGTTTAACTGGTAATTTTTAGTTTAACTATAGATACTGGTCAAATTTGTTTAGTTTGAAGTCTCATTACTACCTCTAAATACTTTTGAATAGCTGAATTTGATTTATAATATTCTTGTACATAATGTTTAATACATAAATAGTATTCTGAGAATTAATGAAACATTTTATTCATCTTCAGATTAAATGGTCTGACAGACAGGTCACAGTAGTTATGTAACAATTTTTGTCAGAGCAGTTAAGGTTAAAATATGTTTTTGCGTCTATATACAGTTAAAAGCAATTAATTTTATTCGCAAAGTTTTAATTTTAACCTTTACACGGAATCTCGGACAGCATCTGGCCGGCTTTGCATATATTGTCGGATAGATGCTATCCGAACCCCTCCAGTAAAGGCTAATTCACACCATATTGCAGCCTCGCGTAACTTATATATTGTTTCAGTATACCTGATTTGTCTTTATTTGAGAGGGGGGGGTAACTTTTTCATTTAAGACAATTGAATACTTGCAAATCTTAAAGTAATCAAAACTTATTTACAGGGTTTTCATTATTAATATTTTCCTTATTAACCACCATTATTTCCAAAATTATCTTCATAATAAGATTAGATCGGTGGGGGGCGGTAGCACGGACAATCATTTAGTCACATTTAAAAATAAAAATCACGGATAAAACCTCGATTTGCATATTAAAACGTTATTAGTCAGCCAAGTCATACATTGGTGGGAAATGCCTAAAAACCCGAATTTAGCGGTATCTTCGGTTTACCATTATGTTTTCTTACTCCCAATTCTTCATATTTTCATACTTTTGGTTTCATTTTCTTTCAAAAAGGTTAGAAAATGTTAGGGAATTGAAATGAATATCTTATGATCTGATTATCGGCTATGCAGATTTACACCCATTTTTTTTTCGAAAGTATTCTTTCGCATTAAACCTTATTTAGTAGCAGAATTTTATGGTTAAATAAAATAAAATATTTTTTTTTTCAATAATAGTAATTTAAGTTTGATTAGACCGTAATCAGTACCCCCCCCCCTTTCTCAATCATCAACATCATCCGATATGACAAATTTTTAGTCATGAACATTCAAATTATAAAAGGAAAACAATCTGTATTTACTCCACTGAACTTTTAGAATAGTTTACAGAAATAGTGTGTGTTCAAAAAATATAACAATGAATAAAAACTTATATCGTAATTTTACACAAATGTGAAATTTTTCCGCAGGTGATGAAGATCTCGTATTTTAAAGGCGATTTTTGCACTGTCATTTATAAATCTTAAACATTTTTCAAATGATATAATTTTTAAAAAACTTTCATTCCACCCGTTCTGAAACAAGACCAATAAACAGGGTTGGCTTTTTACCGGTAAAAGCCTGGGGAGAAGTATATACAATAAACTGTTAGCCCTTAAATTGTATTTTAATACTAATGATAAAAATTCTATTTTCATGTAAATGGTGTATTAATATATAATATCTATATAGGGGAGAGTGGGGTGGTGTGGGACTTTTTTTACAAAAGTAAGATTTTTTTTATATACAAAAAGAATAATTTCAATTTATAGGATGCAAGGTAGAACACTTTTTAATCCCCCTGAACAATATAGAAACATAACGTGCAAATACTGTTTTATTTTAAAGAGAACGTAAGTTTCAATATGTGTCTCATATCTCCTCATTAAGAGTTATGGGACAGCAATAATAAAAAAAGCTATAAGGCACAAAATAACCTATAGTGTCGGTAAGATAAACAATCAAAGGTTGCAAGTTGATAATGTATATGCCACAATATAAAATTCCAGTATCTTCATGACTGGAATGAAAATTCAGGATTCTCTGTCATAGGTGTCATTAAGGCCCCACATTAGGCACAGAAAGATACCCGGATGATAATGTAAAAGTCTACAGGAGCGTTATTTTCAAATACCTAGCTCAAATTTTAATATTTTTACATGATTTTTTTTTAACAAGACAGCTGAGGATGATCCATAACCGGCCTAGTTTATATTTTTTTTCGATTTTGCTTTTATATTTTTTGGATAACGATAGTTTCAATTTCAGAACCAGTTTAAACCGATTTCGTAAGTTAAAGTAATTTTTTAAAAAAAATCTGAAACCAAAACTGAAAAAATAAAAACAACGCCGATTGCGGATTGCCCTCAGCAATCTTGTGCAAAACAATCACGTAAAAATATTAAAATTTGTGCGAAATATTTGAAAAGAACGCCCTCATAGGGCGTTCTTAGACCCCTCATATCATCCGGGTCTTTTTCTGTGCCAAGCGTTGCGCCTTAAATAATCACCAAATTATTTACATTTTGAAGTATGAATATATATATTATCAATGTTATAATTAATATATTATCCTCTAAAAATATTTGCATGTTAGCAATTCGCATTATTATTAATTTTAAAAAGGAACTGGGCGCGTCCCATTCCTCGCCACTTCCTTATTTGTGTTAAACTTCTTGTTCAAACAAAAATGCTGCTTTAGGCGTAGCTTAAATTATGGATAATATACAGTATAATGTTCCGTAAATAGGAAAACTATTACATTTATACATAAACAAGCCTTTAATATATTGAAAGCAAATAATTCAAATTTAAATTGGATTTTTGAATTAATTTTTTTAAACTGAAGAATGGATAACCATTGCTTCATCTTGTGTGCGATCGATGAAATATTTAGAATAATGCACAAAAAGAAAAACCTACTGTCCCATTCCACCCGACTTTCCCCATATAGCAAAAGGGGAAATAAAGAATTAGCCAGTTCCCTAAAGCTCCTGATATACATTATATGGCCAGAGATGACCGTCCACTTGCGATTTTAGACATTTTGTTAAATATCTAGAAAAATGTATGAGGAATTATCCTGAAAATCTTAGTGTATAAATATAATACACTACCTGGCCATTGATTATCGTCCACTTGCGAATTTAGACATTTTGCAAAATATCTAGAAAAATACATGAGGAATTATCCTGGAACTACCAGTGTATAAACAATATAGTACACGTTATATATTTCCGTGAAAATTTTTTCCAGAAACTTTATAGGGGACCGCCAACAAATTAAACAAAGTATGAATGTAACTCTGTCAAAACTGATGCATCAAAAGCGCTCAAATTATAGATTGTGATTAAGTGGGTTATTGTTATAAACTGTGTCCATTTTTATGTGGATAACATGTATACTCGTAGAGAAATTAAGGTTTTTATAAAAATACTCCCCAATTTTTCCAAGATTTTTGCTTATAATTTGCAGAGTTCTTAATATAAAATAATAATATTTTCTGAAAATGTGACAAACAACATTGCACATAAAATCCTGTAATCTGAATTAAAAAATAATAAAAATTGTATGAAAAATGATTAGGTTTACTAAATAATTTTTCGCTGCGCATGCGTCAAAGATATCAAAATTTCATTTGAATGTTATGTTAGCTAAATATATAGAGCAACTTTTGTGAAAGTTGCAAAATCATAGCTTGAAAATTCTGAAAATAATCGTCAATAGAATCACTTAAAAATCCGTTATTTCCAAAATGAAGCAAAAACAAGTGCGGTCGTATCCATATATTCATTGATTAGTGTCAATATAGAATACACAATACGGAACTTACTACTACATTTGGATAAAATCCTTCATTTTTTTTTTGCTTCATTTTGGGAACAACGGATTTTCAACTTATTATATTGACCATTATTTTTAGAATTTTCAAGCTATGGTTTTGCGACTTTCACAAAAGTTGCTCTATACATTTAGCCAACATAATATGTGTGTATGTATGTCGGCCAATTATCTACACTGTGGGATATAGGCCCTAAGGGGTAAGGTGCCCTCCGTGGGGGTCTTTCTAAGGGAACCTAACCCGTATTTACGCAAGGTTCGAAGAAAACCACGGAAAACTCCGAACAGTTAGGCCGACGGTCGCGATTGGGTTCGAACCCAGCACCTACCGTCTACCAGTTTGAGGTCAGAACCTCTTGGCCACTGGGCCAACATAATATGCAAATGAAATTTTGATATCGTTGACGCATGCGTAGTGAAAAATTATTTAGTAAACCTACTCATCTTTCATACAATTTTTATTATTTTTTAATTCTGATTACAGGGTATTATGTGCAATATTGTTTGTCAGATTTTCAGAAAATATTATTTTATATTAAGAACTCTGCAAATTATAAGCAAAAATCTTGGAAAATTTTGGGACTATTTTTATAAAAACCTTAATTTCTCTACGAGTATACATGCTATCGACATAAAAATGAAGACAGTTTATAACAATAAGCCACTTAATCACAATCTACAGTTTGAGCGCTTCTGCTGCATTTGTTTTGACAGGGTTATCCGAAAGATATTCATTTTTTTTTTTTTTAATTTGTTGGCGGTCTCCTGTAAGGTTTCTGGAAAAAATCTTCACGGATATATATGACCTGTCCTATTATGTTTATACACTGAGAGTTTCAGGATAATTCCTCATGTATTTTTCTAGATATTCAACAAAATGTCTAAAATCGCAAGTGGACGATACTCAATAGTCAGGTAGTGTAGTACAAGTCATATATTTCCCTGAAGGTTTTATTCCGAAACTCCAATAGGGGAGAGTCAACAAATTAAAGAAGAATGAATGCCTTTTGGATATCTTTTGGATAACCGTGTCAAAACTAATGTAGCAAAAGCGCTCAAACTGTAGATTATGATTAAGTGGCTTATTGTAATAAACTGTGCTCATTATTTTTATGTCGATAGCATGTACAGTCGTAGAAAAATTACGGTTTTCTACTAATCCGAAAAACAGTCTCAAATTTACCCAAGATTTTTGCTTATAATTTGAAGAGTTCTTAATATAAAGTAACATTCTTTTAAGAAAATTCGACAAACAACATTGCACATAATACCTGTAATCAGAATTAAAACATAATAAAAATTGTTTGAATATTGAGTAGGTTTACTAAAAATTTTTTCACTGCACATGCGTCAAAGATATCAAAATTTCATTTGCATATTGTGTTAGCCAAATGTATAGAGCAACTTTTGTGAAAGTCGCAAAATCACATCTTGAAAATTTTGAAAATAATTGTCAATAGAATACGTTGAAAATTAGTTATTCCCAAAAGGAAGGAAAAACACGAGGGGTTGTGTCCATATATTCATTGATTAGTGGCAATATAGGATACATAATAGGGGCGTACTAATAAATTTGAATAAAATTCCTTATTTTTTTATTATTATTACTGGTATGGAATACCTGGACATGTTAGGGAAATTCGTTGCTAATCTGGAATAGACACTTTGTTGCAAATTATGTTTTGTAAATATGGTTAATAATGTAAATAGTTTGTAACTCTTAATGATAACACAGGAAAAGAATATCTGAATGATAAGTATGAGTTTTCATGTAATTTTCTCGTGCTGTCCGAAAATAGGCAATAAAGATAAAAGTGCCCAGTTAAACTGATGGCATTGAATGTGAAAAATAACACTAAATAAGTCTTGATTACGTCCACTAATAACTAAATCGTAATACTAATAATATATATTCTACATAAAAATATAAGAATTTATATTATAAAAACATTTTGCTTCTAAGACGTTGTATAATAACAAAAACATTTAAAAAGAAAAAACATTTAAATTGAAGAAAAACAAAATTTTAACAAAAACATTTAAATTGAAGAAAATTTGATAATTCTGCATGATTTCTTCATATTTATATAAATTAAGGGGGGTAGCACTTTCTTCTCCCCCCTTCATATTTAACCAATGAACCTCCAAAGCTAATCTGTAAAGAACCTTATCAAAATGAACCTACAAATAAAATTTGAACCAAATCTGATATTTATATAAAGAGTTATCACGTTACATACAGAACCTGCGGGCACATTAGCTGCCAGGCTTTGATAGCCTTGTGAGCTATAATTTAAATTTTATTTAAATTTTATTCATTCTTTTTTTGTTCATCTACCATTTTTGCTGTACTTTGATTATGCATTTTAATTGGACTGTCTTGTTGTGTGTATTCCTTAATGTGCTATTATTATTTCAGATAGTGAACTTACATTTACAGTACTTACATTACCATGTTTGATACAAGAAAAGTTTCCGACTCTTTATCATGAAGAATATGCAGAAATTTCTGTGTTTCAACCTGTTATTGTGCTCCACAACTCAAGCAACTTGTTAAATTACTCATGCTATGTATTAATTTTATATAAACAGTTAATTACAAAAACTGGTAATTTTATAAGCTTAGTTACTTTGTGGTATGCATTATTTTGGTTGTTTAACGTTAACTATAGCAAAAGCCAATTTAAATTTTTATCATTTTTATTAGATACTTATGTCTTCAAAACTTTCTTAATAGCATCAGTTCCACATAGTGTCACGTCTTTGTTTAATAATAATTAATACATTATTGGTGTTTACAATAAAAAAATTATTTGAACTAAAAGGTTGTTTTTTTAATTCAGTGTTTTATTCCTTTCATTATAATTACTCTTTGGATTAAAATTTCAGATGCAATAAGTCAAAACACAAAAACAATTTGGCAGAAAGTGTTTTGATGTGGATACAGGACTAGAAATCACCAGTCGTTAGTCGTCAAATGAAACTAAATTATAGAAAAATTATTCCTAGTCGTCAAATCTTGATAGCTAGCTTTCTTAAACTTTAATTTTTGTTTAGCAAATGCTTTCATTTGTATTTTAGCATACACCCCCTACCCTCTGCACCAGGACATCAGCACGTGTCTTAAGAATTTTGAGCCTGTCAATAACCTCTAAGTTAACTTCCATTTAACCAATGACTGATAAACTGGTCCTTGGATATTACACCCCTGTAAACAAGGTTTTCTTTTATTATGAGATATTTCTGCATCCTTATATGTTCCTAAAATAAGAAACTGTATTAAAATTGTTTTAAAATTTTTGTACTCCCTTCCTCAAACAAACAAAAAAAAAGTGTGAGTTGGAAATGTTTTAAATGCCACACCATAATTGACAATCAAAAATTCATTTATTTGCTAACTTTTTATTTTCTGATGTACTGTTTGTCTCAGATATTTTAAAAATTAGCTTATCCCTAGTTATATCTAAAGCTCATATTTTCTTTCTGTTTACATATTTGCTTGATTATCTGTTTTGTATGCATATTAGCTTAATAAAAAGAATAAGTTTTTCCAGAATCCAAATATTGTAGTTTAATCAGGTTTCATACTTATGCAAAGTCAGTTTTTATTTTGTTTAGTAAAAAAAGTGTTTAATATATAAAGTTTCCTCTCCACTTCCCTTCAATACATTAAAATTAAATATGCAATGCAATATTATTACTATTAACATGGTAGTGAAAAGAAATAAGAAAATATGAAATGCAGTTGGCACATCGAAAAAAATTTGTAGGCGTTATTTTGACACCTTACATACAGTTCTTAATTTCTAATCCTGTGTGGATATATGCTATAGAATATGAATTTGCGTAAGTTCACTATAAAGGTAAGTACTACATATATTATAAAAATGGTTTTTTTTTTTTTTACTCAATTTCATCTGTGATTTTACCACAGCTATAAAATGAATTTATTTTCTATAATTCATTTCATAGCTTGATGGCTAACTTTCTGGAAGAATTTTAAAGAATATGAAATATTCTTACTAATTTAAAAGTTACACAGCATTTATTACATATTCTTTTCTAATTTGTGTTTTACATTTTTTTATTAGATACAGCAGGGTTTCTGAAAAAAATATTGGTGCGTTGTTTGACATTTCACAACTAAAGAGACATGCTTATTTAAAAATTTTGTAGCATTTCTTCTATTATATGAAAATCTTAGTCCTCCGAAAAGTTCACAACCGTCAAAATGATCAGCAACTAATATGTTCAACGAAGTGTTGGCCTCATGGAAGCAAAATAATTTTAATGGAACATCCACCAGCAACGGGGCCTTCACATGGAGCAAAAACAACATTGACCTTCATCGCCCATCTGCGTGGATATTTAATCACAGGTGTATTGCCTTCGAACAATCAGATCTTAACTCACTTGACTTCTGTAGAAAAGTTAGAAATAGAAAATCCCCAGTTTGTATTGTATGTGATGCGAAATTATCAAGGCATAGAGTGATTTAAATCAGAATTATCTGCAGCGGACTGTCAATTCTATGATCTTTCGTTTTCAAACTTGTGTAAAAAATAAATATCAAGCCAGTGAACAATTTGTTAAAATATTGTCATTTCTTTTCTTTTTTTTTTTATTAAAATACTAGTTGCACCCGTCGAAAATCGACGGAAAAGAATATATATTAGGTATGATATATATCAATCTTATATAGACAGTAAAATACTGAGCGAAATAAACAATTGCCATCTCTTAAAATAGGGATAACATACCTTTTCATGATAAAGATACACAAACTTCAGAAAATAACAAAAAATAAGGAAAACAACTCATAAATTATTTTGTTGGACTTAACTTTAGCTACAAATCTATTTTTAATGCGGTTTCTAAACCTTAAATATTATTTAAATGCCAAATTATTTAGGAAGTTAATATTATACCCTGGAAGAGGAATTCAAAAATATCTGCATATTTTATTTTTTCTCCGTTTAAATATCGCTTGATAACTGTACAATAATTATAATTTCAATGAAACATTTTAATTATAATAGAAACAGGGACTCACTAAACTGCCTAACCAACCCACTACACATTTACAGTACCCACTACACTTGCAATAAATTTAATTTATTTATTGGTTTGTATCCTCCATGAAATTGTAAAAATTAATTTTGTTGTTATGGCAACGGAAAAAAAGGATATGTCTGTTATTAAAAAGAATAAAATTTTTGTATTTGTTGCTGAAATGCAAATTTTTTTAAACAATAACTTAATACAATGAAATGATTTTAATTATTTTTTGATATTATGTAAGATACGAATATAGTAATACCGGCTTATCACAGGTTTTATTCTTTTTTTTTCTAATATGACATCATTTACACCTTCAGAAGTACTCATTTTTTCTTAATAAAAGCGTGATTTATGCAGTTATTTAAGAATTCTTTAGTTTCATAAAATATTCATTATAATTAAACAGAAATGGCGCAGTTTATAGAAATATTTTCATTTGTGCACACCACGGACCTTTAAATTAATAGACATTCACTTTATTTAGATGCAGGAATGAAAGTCAGTGAATATAACATCATCACTGACACAGCTATAACAATGTATATTATATTCATAGAATAAATTTATCTGGTTTCTGTATGACGACATTTCCTCCATCGAAAAAATTTCATTTTAGATATTATATTTTATTAAAGTTTATCTTCTGTTATTTTATTTACATAATACTTAATAATATTACTCAGTAAATAATCTGGGTATTGTACCACGATTAGTGAACAATTATGTGCAATAATCTTATTAGGATTAAATTTTACAAAAACAATTTTTTTTCTTTGAAATGCAGTTACACAATCACCTATGTGATCAAGATCCTGATTGGTGGAAAATAATGAAACAAAATAAATTTTGAGAAAAAGCTTAACCTGTTGCCACTGTTTTGAAGAAATGTCATGCAAAAGCTTTTAAAATTAAAAATAAAATAGAAAAATTGAAATAAATTAAAAATTAGCCAGAATGGGCACATCTACACATAAACAACTTTCATTTAAAAAAATAATTATCAAAATCGGACCAGTAGAAAGCTCAAGGCTGATGACCAAAAAAATAGCCAGGTGTTTTAAATATATAGATGGCATATATTTTACAGGATATAGCATTTTTCCGTGTCCCCATACTTTTCAGTTGCCCTGTATATAAAATAATGAAAATACATGTCAAGCAATATACTATATGTCAAAAAAGATGGTTACGGATTATTTCTGAAACTATAAGAAAATTATAAAAATATTCATATGAAGATAGATAATTCAATTTGTACTTTCTCTTATTTTAGATCAAAAAGCATCAAATTTTTATAATGTTCCTGCATCTAAAAATGCCCAATCACAAAAATAGTTACTGGCCCTTTCTTAAACATACCCAAAAAGTTTGATCCAAACATCCGAGTTAGAGACAGTCAAAAATCATGATTTATTTCATTTTACAAGAAATTCAAAACATAAAATTGAAAATCAGGCTTCAAATTGCATGACAAAGTCACAATATTTGACTCTAACTCAGTGATTTTTAGAGGCAGAAAATAGGTGTAGAGGTTGTGTAAATTTTGCGATTTATTCTAACAAAACCTTTTGGGTATAACTAACAATGCAATAGTGATGACTTATGATTGGTGAATTTGAAATGCAAAGACTGTATAAAAGTTAAAAATTTTGAATTTTTCTTAAAAAATTCTCCATGTAAATGAAAGTACAATTTGAATTCTCTACCTTTCTATAATTATTTCTGTAGTTCATATTATCCCTCTCTGAGTTACAAAAATATGCTACAATTTTTCTTTGGACACCTGACAATGAGTTTAAAAATATAATATTCCATCAATCTAAAAGAAAAAAAAAAGACTCAAAATATTGACTGATCATGATCATTTTCTCTGCAGAATTCAATTTAAAAATGGGTAAACACTTTGCATTTCATGATTCAAACCAATACAATTTCTTGACAAGCGGGATGGAGGGAGGGGGTTGCAACTGTGGGCCATAGATTGTGAGTGCTATTTCTTGTAGGATGCGACAGGGCACACTGGATTATGTGTGTCATCCGTTCACCCTCTGGGGAACCCTGGATAAGTGGTATCATTATTCTCCCCTGAGATGCCATTCTTTCACCCCTTAAGGTATCCTGGATGAGGGGTGCCATTACTCTCCCCTGAGATGCCATCCTTTCACCTCCTGGGGCACCCTGGATAAGGGGTGTCATTATTCTCTCCTGTGGTGCCGTCCTTTCACCCCCTGAAACACCCTGGATTAGGGGTGCCATCCTTTCACCCTAGTTAAGGGTGCCATTTTAGCTCCTCTAGGGGTGTCACCAGTGAGACAAGCCTTTCACCCTTAAAAGGTGCAATGTGTCACCATTAGTTTTAACAGTGTACTATATGATTCCAATTCATTTTTGCTCAAATTATCTGTCTTTGAAGTTTGTACATAAACTGGAGAATCACCCTATATTGAGATATTCAACTGCAAAATTTGAAGTTTTTTATATTAAATAATATTTTTGTTTTCAATTTTTGCAATTATTTTAACATTTCTTAATATATTTAGACAACATATTCCATTTACATCACATCAAAGACAACTTTCTTAATAAATGCTATTAAACATCGCCCAATACTGTATGAAAAATACTGATATGCAAAGTTCATCTTCATCTTAACGCTACATATTTATTGGATCATAAAACATGCACTCGCGTGAGTAGAAAATCAAATGAATATAAAAATTCCTTTTAGCATACCTTTTATGCAATTTTCAGATGAAGTTTTTTTTCAAAATAGAGTTTAGCTGTATATCTTTTGGTAAAAGAAACCATCTTATTTTGCTAGGATGAGAAATATAGAACTAGTTGCAATGTCAAGTGGCTGAATATATGTTTTAATCTCATGGAATAATTTTATAAATCTTTTGATTCTCATATATATATCACATTACAAAATGTCTAGAATAGAGAAATGTCTAATTTTGTTGTGAAGATTGCATAAAAGATGTAATTAAGAAGGATATTTACTTTTCAGATTTACAGCATGTATGCAAATTCCGTTCTGAGAATTCAAAATTAGAAACGAAAAATCGATGGAATTCACCAAATAATGATTTTACCAAAATATTCAAAATTTCCATAAATATTTGTTTGTAAAACTTTGAAAGTTCATGTAATTTATTCTAATACCATCGTATTAAAAGACGTGTTTCACATAGATTCTTCTAAAATAGTGTGGCATTTTATGACAAGTAAATTTTTTTTACAAATGAAGATGAGAACTTTAGAAAATATGAAATATGCATAAACGCTTAAGGTTTTAAGAAGAATGTTGAATGTTAAAACGCCCTTACTAACAGATAACTATTAATTCTTAACATGGCTTACCTCTTGATTAATTCATCTCGTGCCTTAATTGAAATTAGGGAAATGTAAATTTACAATAGTGTAATATATGGTGATTTTCCTGAACTTTTTGGAAGAATGGATTTTCAAGCTGTAATTATATTTTCTTATTTCATGATTTTTAAAGTAGGATGTAATCTTTTCCACATTTAATTAAAAATGTCAATTTCCATTTACAAATTTATCATTATCAATATTTGTTACAAAAGTATTATTATAAAAATATAGTTAGTTACATATATCTAGCTAGTTAGGAACAAATGGAGCAGAATTTGGACTTCCTTGCTTTTTTTATAGTAGCTTGTTTAATATACGGCTTAACATGTGAATTGTGTTACATTTAGACTTACATTAATTATTGATTTTTAAACATAGGCTAGATGAAAATTTGGTAATGATTCATTATTTAATTTTCATAATTTTTTGTATAAAATTCTGTTTAAAAAAAGAAAAAACTAAAAATTGCCAATAAAATCAATGTACTCAATCAAATCAATGTAAATACCAAGAAATTAAGTCGAAACTATACTCACAACCTTGGCTCAAACTCAGTCGGGGCACTTCCCACCAACTTCTCGTTCAGACTTCAGATAGACGCTAGATAAAATCTTTATAAGGCAGCCCGTGGCTGTAAACACTCTTTATTATAAAAAATACTCAACGTAATTAAACTATCTCTTACAACCGGCACTTTTCCTGGATAGCTCCTCTGGTGATAAACTGAGTCGACAAACGCTGCTGGCTATCTCACCCTAAAACTCCTAGCTAATTCACTGGAGGCTAATAATGACTCGCTATAGCGCAATCCAATTCACCTGGCTGGCTTTCGCCGCCTTCTCGCCGTCTGCTCACCACTGCATACACCAACACACTCCAACTCAAAGCTTTTACACCTTGCAAACTGAAGACGGCATTACGAAGTTGCATATTACTCCTAACCGCGAACTAACTGTAGAGCCGAGGGCGACACACACGCTCTGAAAAGTATAAAGGATAATTGAGAAAAAATAAAGGATAGAGGTTACTTTCATGCTACACATGTTAAAACATTGACGTTACGATCTCACTAAAATACTAGAGTGCCTTTATCACAAAGGATACTCCTTCACAAGAGTTCTAAAATATTCGGCTCAATTTGGAGACTGATTGTTTTCACAGTTCTGCTAGCTGTTAACTGGATCATAAAAATGTGTTAAATATTTACGCGTTGTAATGAGGAAGGTGTATTTCATATATTATAAATTATTTTCATCTACGATTAATATATTAAAATGGTGTTTAAAGCAATAATTGCGTTTTAACTAACCTTTGTTGTGTTTTAAATTTTGAATTACCACAGGTTCATTCAAAACTACGTTATTTCAAACAATAACTAAAATGTTCGTTTTTATTACAGTATATCTAAAACTAACTATTTTTTCTGAAACTAACTGAATCCCTTTAAACTGAAATAACTAGAGATATACTACGAACATTATGGCATAGGTACACTTTTAAAATGGTGATAAATCTATTTATCGCATTTTATAGTTTTAGGAAGGTTATTATATTTAGAAAAAGTTATTACCAATCTCTTAACTGCGTTATAAATATTTACTAATATATTAAGGAAAATGCTGACAAAACCCCTTTATTTCTCATTAAAATACCTTGGGGCTGTATCGCTGCTACTATTTTACATCTTGTTTTCGTGCTTTTACATTAGCATAACGTTGGAAAATTTGCTAGAATGCATCAATTGTTATTAGCTAATCAACTTGAATGATAATAGGAAATATTTAAAATGTTGATTCCACTTCCACTTTCGCCAAATTTATTTATTTTTATGGTTTTTCTTTGAAACTCGCCCTTAAAATTGTTTAGTTGTTTTAAGTTTTATAAGCTTAAGTGCTTAGTTTGTAACATAACAGTTTTATTATTATTATTAGCAATACTTTTCTGATATTGTGATTCTATTTATCTTCTTGGTATTTGTATTTGTAATGAAAAATAAAGCATATGCGTTTTAGAATGGAAACGAAGTAGGGGGTCAGTTGCTAATGGTAAACGCTATGAAAAGTTGATGATATAAATATATCCGGTGCTAATTAATATCACACAAAACAAAAAACTAGTCAATTTTATAGTGATTTTGTTTCAAATAATAGTTTAGAATCCGGATTTATTAAGATTAATTGTTAAGTGAACTATTCAGATTTATATGCAACAGAATATTTGAATAGGATGTCGAAATTCTAGACACATTAAATAATTTAATTATTTAACAATATCTTATTATTTAATTAGTTAACATTAAATAATTTAATTGCACAAAACGTGCATATTTAATTCCCTTTAGAATCATTGTAATTTTTTTCAATTATATATTTAATTGTAAAATAATATTTCTGCAAAGACAAATATGCAATGGTTAAAATTAAAAATAAATAATATTAGACATAAAACTGGAGGAATAAGAGTAACAAATAAGAGTAACAAATACGAGTATTACTGTGTGAATTCAATTAGCTATTCAAATTGATAATGATGATAATCAAAGATAAATCTTGTGTATAGTGAAAGCCACATAATAATCTTATTATGTAAAAATGTTGTGTTTAATGAAGTGTAACAATTAGTTGTATAATTTATAGAATGTGAAAGTCTGTCTCTTTTTAAATAATAAGATTTATACGTCATACAGAGAGGGAAAGAAAACAGTATTACAATCTTAAAGATAATAAAGTATAACAGGGTTTAAAAAAAATGTGAGTGTCTTGGGATTCATGTCTTTCAGAAATGAAATTTTTTATGTCTAAACTAGAGAAAAAATTAAATTTATGTTGGGAAAAGTTTAAAATAAAAATTAATCTGCATAAAATCTGCAATAATGAACATTATTTTAGTAAAATATAAATTGCATTGATTATTTTTTAGTTACTTCTTGATTCATACATGGACATGATTAAATTAAATTTATTCGAAATATGAATGTTATAGCATTCATTATATTATTATAATGTATTCAATAATCTATGCCTTAAAATTATATTTTTTAAATTTACGTTTTTATCAAATTATCTTCTTTATTTTATAAAGGATTCAATATTATGTGTTTCAAAGGCCTTCGACAACTATTTATATTACGTAAAATTCATTGTCACAATCAGGCAATTTATGTCCGTATTTGGATTTTAATTGCTGATACGTATAAATTGTACTTTTGCATTGTAAATAAACAAACTTTGTAGATCGATAATTCTTAACTTACGTATTCATAGGTTTAGTATAACACTTTAATTTAAAATGTTTGACGCTACTTTATTTGATTGTGAAATGAAACTAGTTGGATGTCCCTATCCTTAAACCTTCTCCTATCTCAAATGCATATTTCAATATTTCAAAAACTAATTACGCATGTTAATTCTTTAATATTATTAATTCAATACTACGTCAATTTTGAATTTCATCTAACATTTCTGTTTCAGTCAAATAATCGGTGTAAAAACGAGTTAATGTGGATCCTGATATTTATTAAAATCAATAGCCTTACCTTATTCTATTATCATCAGTTGTTTACAAATAGCCGGATAAGAAGGACATGAAATCCCGTCAGTGCACAATTTAATGGACAATAGAACGACAGGCCGATGTTTTTCCAAATTAGCGAGGATCTGCTTGTCATACCCAAAAAATAATCTTACACAAAAATTATTTCAGTTCTATGCATAACTTAATACATTTTTTGAAGGAACAATAAAGAAAATGACTCAGGCCTGGCGACTATAGCATTCCCTTCGGGAGGATCTTTTTCAAATTTAGGGAGGTCCTGCTGACTATAGCCCAACAATTACACAAAAAATTTGGTTCAATTCTATGCATAACTTCATACACTTTTCAGTGATATGATATTGTAAATGGCACAAAAATCGCTATTGCAGCGCTTCCTTCTAGCAGATTTTTTTCAAATTCAGGGAGGACCAACTAGCCATAGCCACACAAAAAACTTCGTTCAATTCGACGCATAAATTCATACACTTTTAGTTGGTACAATATTGAAAATGGCACAAAAATCGCTATTGCAGCACTCTTTCCAACCGATTTGTTTTTCAAATTCAGGGAGGATCAACTAGCCGTAGCCCAATACTTACACAATAAATTTGGTTCAATTCTATGCATAACTTCATACACTTTTTGGTGGTACAATATTGAAAATGGCGCAAAAATCACAATTCCAGCGCCCCCTTTAGGCATAATATTTCAAAATTGAAGAAGGACCTGATTACCACAGTCAAAAACATTCACAAAAAATTTCGTTCAATTCTGTGCATATCTTCTTAGACTTTTTGATGATAGAATGTATGATACTGAGAAGATACTGAGACACAGAAAGAAACATAGACATACGGACAGACAAGCATTTTGTAAAAAACATGGTTTTCGGAATATTTGACCCCTAAAACGCGTAAGTCCGTCAAAAATTGGAAGTCGAAAATAATTTCGATTGTAATGCAGCTTTTAAAGGTAGAAGATAGTAAAAAAGAAAAAAAGGAAGGAAAGAAAAAAAACAGCACTGTTTATACAAAATTAATCATCATTCTTCACCTCCTAAAATTTTAACCCTCTTATCAACACTTTTTTAGATGAGAATACGAGAGAATATAGTATGAGAATACGAGACTGAGGAAACCAAGACAAAATATGTAGCTGTTAAACATCGTATTTATAAAATCATGCAAATGAACTCGCTTCAACAAATATTTTCATATAAAAAATAATGTTATATTTTATATCATAGATACTAAATTGCTATTTGATGCATAAATCATTATTTTTTACATACAATCGTTTTAGATTCCAATGCATTTAATTTTAAAATGCCCTTTTTATAAATGGAATGCATTTTTTTATTAAAATATCTTCTATTACCAACATTATGAAACATTTTTAACACCAGTGTTTTTTTTATTATATAAGGATTTATTCTCATTATATTCATATTTCTCTATTACCTCATTAATATTAATTATTTACCGTACACAATATCTAAAAATTTTAATTTAAATGAATAAAAATATTGAGTTAATAAAATGTACATATTTTTCTATTTGGCAATAGTTGAGTCATATATAAGTATATTTTCATTGTATAGCATAAGCTAAGAATATACTAGCTACGTGAATAATACACAGCAAACTTTTATTACGTCAATTATAATCAAGGTTTACTTTGTGAAATACTAGATACTAATGGACATAAATTAGTTTCTGAGTAAAACTACATGAACATTTCCAGAAATGTTCAGCTTCTATTTATTTACTGGTAGAATTTCTTTCTTAAGAAAGAAATTCGTGGATGTTTTTATCTGTGATGGATATAGATGAATAAATGTATAAAAAATTTCCTTGTTTTTTATACAATTATTTCAAAAAAAAAAAAAATTAAATCCTAAACTTCTTTTTCACAATGTTTAAATATTTTTGACTAGTTTCTTTTTTTTTTTTGAACTTTTTTTTTGAATTTTTTTTAATAAAATTTTTTATTACATATATTTGTTTTCTAATTAATATTTTAACTAAATTTTAGTTTAAACATTCTAATTATATTTATATGTACGTAATAAGTATACATTTATGATACACAAGATACGGTACTTAAATAAATATATTTGTATGTTTATTTACTCATTTATGATACTTATAAAGAACATTTTTTAAATTCTCAACCTATGTTTAATTTTTTTAAAATTTCTTTATCCTATATCATTAAGTTTATTTATTTGTAATTTATGATTTTCCATTTACAATGTCTATCATGCTTTATTTATTTATTTATTTTTGGCATTTCTTTATTTACAATTTGTTTTTGACGAACGACAATATTCTTTTGAAGATGAAAACTTTCTGTTTAAAAATATTCTATTTCTGCAGTATAGCCTTTTTTTCATATAGGACTTTGAATGTTATCCCGATCTTTATTCGGGCTGCTTGTTACTTTGCTGAGTCCGTCATTTGTCCGCACAATCGCTCTCTGCTATTGGCAAGCTCTAACTAATGAATTACTTTGCACTGGGTAAGTGTAAAATTGTTCATCTTTTCTATTTTCTTAAACTCTGCGATTCTATTTGTAGCCGAATGTGATTAACGTAGTGCAACGGCTTCTCATAAATTTTGATTTTTCGCTAGTTAGGATGAGCGAAGCGAATCCTCTACTAGCCCACTCAAATGACATTTTGTCGTACACTTTACACAAAAATATACAGTATTTTGACTTGAAATTAAACACAAATATAAATTATGATCTGTAGATTTGCAGAATATTATTTTTTTTACAGAAATACTTTTCAAAAAATTATTATTTTAATTAATTTATTTTACATGTTTTTCCATTACAAACGCATTTTTTTTCAAATAAAAAGTGAAACACGTACGTTTTCAGAAGAAAAACTTAAATCATGGAGTCAGTAATTATTGCTAGAATCATCATTGAATAAATAAATAAAATGTATTTTCATTATTCTGGTAAAATATCTCAAAAACTGCTTTCAGATTTTCAAAATATGCGCATTCCTTTTAACTATGTATAGTTTCATTATTTCTTTTATAAAATTTATGAAATAATTTTTTTAGAAAAATTTTAGCATATTTTTAATGAATTAAAATTTGTGAAAATTCTCTTATAAAAGTATTATTCTGTGTTAGGAATTCAAATATACAATTTATTCTTATTTTGTGAAATCATTTAAGCAGACGATATTATGAATTTAAAAAAAATTACATTATTTTTGTGTGTGTGTGAAGTGGCAATAAAACAATTGTAAGCAAATAAAATTAATTAATATTTTGTATAATTATACTTCGAAAATAATTTTTTTATACCAGTCTTATATCATAAATAAACAATCTGAGGAAATTCTTAATTATTTGGTCGAAATACATTTTAAAATTAAAATGCGCCATTTTTGCTTAATAAAGATGCAAAAGTAATTTAAAAGATACATTATTTCCTTCAAATATTTATCTTATAGCATAATACTTCGCGAATCCAAACAAAGTATGGCTTTTGCTAGTTTTTATACAGGAATAATTTTGCGAAACCTACTGTGTGATCAGATGGAATATGTTCAGTTTTCCGAGATTGACAGTGTCTCGTGAAGTACACTTTTAATTATTGCTCTTGTTGCTCTCAGCTCTTGTTGTTGTTGTTGTTGTAGATGACGATGTATGAAGTCTTGCTGCAGCATTTGATTATTTTCTTAGGAGAAACTCAATTTATCAGAGACATCGTCTTGCATAACCACGTCTTTCCCAACGATTTCCTATATATTCTTTTACTTCATGCTTAGACTTCAGTCATTAGCTGATCTTGTTTATTTATCTAATCCATAATAAGTCCCAAACAACCCTACATTTATTGACATATACAATGCAAACGCCCAAACTTAAACAAATACGTTTTGGAACATTTTTGTTCCCAAATTCACGAAACATTATTGTTGTGAAGCATTTTTTTGTTTTGTTTTTATGTTCTATATATACTGCGAAAGTATTGCTCTCTAGAACAGCGTTTTTAATCTTTTCAAAAGTATTATTATCTGGAAATATGTTCTAAAAAAAGTGTTGTTATATGTGTTGAAATAGTATCGTAAATAGTGTTGATGAAAATAGCTTATTGTGCTGTGCGACACTCTGTCCCCGAACTAACAGCAGATTGTAAAATTTTACAGTTCAGAACACTATAAAACAACACATGGAAAACATTTTCCAAATATTTTCAAGATGGTGTTTTTAAAATTATATAGTTTTAAAAATGAACGCAACTATACATAATCGAAAACGATTTTAGTTAGAAGTATTGATTTTTCTGTTCAGTTGTATTACAAAAGTGTTTTATGACTTTGCAGTACACACGCACACAGACACACACACAAACACACATATATATAAGTGGGTTGGGTATTATGTATAAAATAAAATATGTACAAAAAGTATTACAGGATTTTATGCATATGATTTTTCTGATCTGTATAACAACATAGAGATTGGGAGTTTAAGGGAAAAAATATTGGAAATGTATAACAGAAATGATTAGATATATTTAAGTAAATTTAAAAATTTGTTTTACTTAATAGTTCAAAAAATGTTTTATAAAGGAAATTTTTTTTTCATAATTCGTCTCTCAGAAAATTTAAATTGTTCGACTGCATATATGTTAAATTAGTGTTTTTTTAGTAATATTCCTTTATTTATTTATTCATGAAACTTTAATTTTACTATGGTGAATTATCCGAGGAAAAATATTTAAACTTATTTCAATTTTACGGGTGGGTTGTTTATAATTTATTTAATTTATAATGAAGCGGCACGCGATAGAGATATTAAAAACCAATCTCACTTGAAAATTGTTAGTAAACCATACCTCAATTAAAACTCTGTTTTAAAATATGGTATTTTATTTTTATTTTTTCATATACGAATTGAAAATGTGTGTGATGTGTAGAAGATAAAAAAAAATCAGCACTCATAAAACATTTTTGAAAATTGAAACCAACAAATTTGTTTTCCCTTTTGTATTAAAACCAGCCCAAACCGTTGCTGAGCCACCATCCCGTATACCTCTTAAATCAGAAGCGACTCTCTATGTAAATCATGTCAATAATATACACTATATGGTCAAAGGCGACCGGCCACTAGCACTTTTAGACTTTTTGTTAAATATCTAAAAAATTTCATGAGGAATTATTCTAAAACTCTAAGTGTGTAACCATAATAGTACAGCTCAAATTTTTTCGGGAAGATATTTTTTCGAAATTCGAAAGGGGACCGTCATCTAATTGAAAAATAATGAAAATCTTTTGCATAACCCTATCAAAGTTAAGTGCAAAAGCATCCAAAACGCAAATTATGATTATGTGTTTTATTGTAATAAACTGTTGTCAGTTTTTATGAGGATATCATGTATACGCGTACAAAACTTAAGGCTATTATCAAACCGATCCCTTTTTCCACTTTACGATTTACAGAGATCTTAATATAAAAAATTACTCGTTTCAAGAAATATTAAAACAATATTGTGCATACTACCCGTTAATCAGAAGTAAAAATTAATAAAAACTGTAAGAAAAATCAGCAGGTTTACTAAATTTTTTTTCATCGTGCAAGTGAAAACGCTATCGAAATTTCATTAGCAAATTGTGATAACTAACTGTACAGTGCAACTTTTGTGAAAGTCTCAAATACCAAGCTTGAAAACTTGGAAAATGATCGTCGATTGAAAAAGCTAGAAATCTGTTGTCCCCCCCCCCCCCAAAAAAAAAGGGGTGTTGTATCGAATGGGTCAGAAACAAGTTAATTTTATATAAATATCGATCAAGCGATTTTGACTAAATTTTCTACCCTTCCGTTTTGGATAATTTGAATATGATTGGTTTGTAGGTCTCACCAGTTCGGGAAAATTTGATTAGTGGGTCATTTTGTGTTATACGAGTTTAGGTGAAATGTACAAAAATAGATTTTTATATGTGTATGAAGCATACTTCAAATGTCATTTTTAAAAATTCATTTTTCATCGTACATTATACAATGAAGCCATTGTAAATAATAGCGTAGTATAGGGTATAAGGAAATGTAACGCTAATATACTAGGGTGGAGCTTATTTTTAAGTACGAAATGTAATCATTTTACACTCTAAATTTGTTCCTTTTTATGAAAAAATAAATCAGGCAAGATGTTAATGCATTTGAACAATATTTAGAGGTAGCTCAATGAGGGAAAAGTTTATTGTTGCATACTCATAGGGCATGTCAAAGAAAAAAAAATCCATCTTTAAAAATCCGTTTAAAAAACAAATATATATAACAAAGAATCAGCAAGCATCACGATATGTAACTGATAATCAGTGCTTTAAATAATATTGGAGTTCCATTAAGACAAGCACGAACCTGAAATTTCTTTTAATAATGTCGCAAATCTAGTAGAAGACAAATTGCAAGAAAGCATCAATTACGCAGAGAAGTATATAGAAGAACAAAGCGAAACAAATCGAAGGGATGATTATAAAGAATTCTTAGAAATTGTGATTATTTTTCTTGGTACTGTCTCAGAAAGGATAATCAAATTTATGTCCCCAGGAGCAATGCATCTTGAATGCTACATGTACATAATGATATTTTGTCTAAAGATCTAGATGTTTAGTGCTTAATTCAAAGTGACTTCAAAAGACGAAGAAGGTGTAAGTGATGTATATGTTTTCAAAGTCCGTATATATTTGAAAAGATGGATCTCTGTACCTCGAGCTTCATGTGTCTTCTATAATGGCCTGTTGTTGTAAAAATTCCTACTTAAATATTCATCAATACATTCAGCTATTTTCAGGTCCTTATCCGCTAAATTTCCTAATCACTTGCATTATTTGTCAAAAGGAATAGTTGACTTAGTTTCCTTTGAGAGTTGTGTAAGTATACCGACTAAAATATATATAGTTATCGCTTTACAGAATGAAACTAATTCTATAAAAGATGCTTAAAATTACTCGAAGCGAGATAATGTTGCTCTTTATTCATTCAAGAATAAAAATTTTGAATATATTGTCTATAATATTGTTCCACTTGCATATCTTGCAGTTAATCATATCAATCAGAAAACAAGGGATGATTATTACCACACTAAAAATATTATAAAATTCCTACAAGTAATAAAAAACCACGATGAACGTGCTTTTGCACTTATTCAAGAATAAAGTGGATTGAGAATTCATAATGGAACGCAGATACAATTAATTTCTACCGCACGTTATTGAGATAACCATAAAATGTTCCTTAATAGCAAGAAAAAGACTACCCTAACCTATAAAATGACGATAAAATATTATCGTAAAATAAAAAGCTAATCATTTGTATAGTAAATTAAGTAAATATTTACAATTGAAATATTAAAAAAATGCAAATACACTTTGTAATATGTATAATTAATATTCTTATTTATTTTATTTTATTTTTTTAAAGAAATTTTGAGCCCATTGAGCTATCTTTAAATATTAAAATTTATTTCTCAAAAATTTTATATAATGTTTTTATATCAAAAGGAACAAAATAAAAGGGTCAGACTTGTAAAAAGAAACATGGTCTACATCTACCGTATAGTTTCTGGAAATTTTTAAGAACCTCGGTATACACTTTGATTATGAAATAAAGTTACATTTTTACAATAGCTAGTACACAAGGCATGACACTTTTGACTTTGCGTATGCATTCTGCATCTACCATTTACCGTCTTACACTTTTACAATTAGAAAATGCTTGTAAATAATATTGATCAGAATATTTTTTTTCTACTTTGTAAGAAGTTTGAATCATGCTTCATTATTTTACATACCGTATTTACTTATCCTATATGTTCTACATTTAAGATAAATAATATGCAGGCTACTTCGGATTCAGAATATTAGTGCTTCTAATGCATCATAAAATATAAAACAGGATAACACAATGATTGATGTAGATATTTCCTGTAATAAACTATGATCTATCAGTTTAAAGCACGCATTTATTTTTGTAATGATAAATGGTTTCTCTACTTGTTACCAAGTGCGTTACTTTATTAAGATTTAGAAGAACATATTAAATTGGTTATTTTGAGTTTTAATTGTAAAGCATTTCACTAATTAAAAAGAAAAAAATATATATTTTAGAAATTATAAATTTAAATATTTTCGAAAAGTTTTTTAGGTGTGTTCGTAATTATATATGTACGCAGCACTTACAATACCAACACACACACACACACCCAATAAAAAAAACCTTGACACTTTTTGAAAAATATATTTGTGACAGATGGTCCTTAATAATACATTCATTAGTACTATTTCTTTTTATTTCTGCAGTTGTTATAGTTCGTATTAACAGTGCGTCACAATTTAAAATATATTGGGTTGGAGAAAAAGTAATTTCGCTTTTTCGTATTTTTTAAAGTGAATTGATTTATATAAATTTAAAAAAAACTAATCAATTAATAAATGTGCCGTTTTGTTCAATGACCTTTTGCCATTTTTCTGGCAAAACCATAATTCCGTCACTGTAGAACTTCTGAGATTTCTGGGCGAAAAACTGAACAAGGAGATTTTCAAAAACCTCTTTTGAAACCAGCTTAACACCATTAAGAGCGTAATTCAGAGAGCGGAAGAAATGGTAATCGGTCGGGGCCAGGTCTGGACTATATGGTGGTTGCATCAAAACCTCCCAGCCAAGCTCTCTCAGTTTTTGCCGAGTGACTCAAGATGTGTGTGGTTTAACGTCGTCGTGATGGAAGACAACGACTTTCCTAATGATAAATTTTAGCCGGGGTTTTTTAATCGCTTGCTTCAATTGCATTAGTTGTTCACAGTAGATTGTTGAATTAAGGGTTTGGTCAGTTTCGAGCAGGTCATGATGCCAATTCTTTTCCAATCCCACCAAACACTCAGCATCGCCTTCCTTGGCGTCAGTCCGGGCTTTGCCACCATTTGTGAAAATTTTCCGGGCTTCAACCACGATCTTTTCCGAACATTATTGTCGTACCTGATCCACTTTTCATGATTTGTATTCATCCGATTTAAAAATGGCTCGATTTCGTTCCGTTTCATTAGCGATTCACATATGGAAACTCTGTCCATTAAATTTTTCAGTGTAAGTTCATGGGGAACCCAAATATCAAGTTTCTTTTAGCATACAATCTCATTTAAATGGTTGAAAACTGTTTTGTGGACAATGTTTAGTTCTGTAGCAATGTCGAGGGAAGAAATATGTTGTTCTAATTCGGTTTTTTTCAAAATTTCATTGACTTTCTCAACGATTGGCCGGTTATGGCCTGGTTTATCTTTAACTTTCCAAAATTTCCGGAACGAAAACGAGCAAACCAATTCTGAAACTGGCTTTTACTTAAGCACTGATCACCATATAATCAGCACACAATTTTCGATGAGCCGGCGCCGCATTTTACCTTTTTAGGAAGTAAAATAGCAAAATGTGACGAAAATGATCTTCTGGAATCTTCATATTTAAAATGCAATAACTTTTGAATGGTTAAACAGATGACGCTATCTTTATATCTAGAATTTTTTAGAGACTATTACCTCTCAAACGCTATAAAATATGGCTTAATTTAGTAAGTATTACTCGAGATATGCAACTTTAAATCCATATAATTGGGAAAAAAGGAAACTACTTTTTCATCAACCCAATATATATCAAACTTGGCTGAAGTCTTTCTCGATATTTTTGAACTGCTATCTGGTTTTAGTGTACTGTCATATATTAAGTCGGCTTTGCCTTTTTTTAGGAAAATTGTTGTTTTCCCTGATGATTGTTAATCTAACATTTTACGATTTACAAGGAATTTTTTTCTAATAAATTCAAAGCATGAGAATGTTCAAGAAATTTACAATTTTTTCATCGATAATGTGTACCATAAGAGTTACTTTTTGTTGAGAAAGAATTTTAAAAATCTTTCTTTATAATACTTTACCCGAAATAAAAAAAAGTAGAACCAAAAGAAGTAGAGTAGATGAGAGTAGAAGAAAGAAATCATGTTAAGCTGCAAGGGCAACCAACCCACTTAATCAACACGTCATAGAAACTCTCACCAGTCTCTTCTATTTAAAATTGGAAAAAATAACATAAAACACTGGAACATTGAGCTAGGGTTTAATATTTTTATTTTTTCTGCCACTGTATGTTTGTCGTTTGACACTTTGTGTGACGGCATATAACAGCACAAAAACACCCCAAACAAATGACTTGAAATTTAGTACACCTCGAACTCATTTAAGACGTTCGCGGCTAATACGCGATCGCGTATTTTTTCCGGTTTCTTCAACATCATCCATAAGATTAATATTAAAATATCACGTTTTAACACCTGAACGGTTAGTACTCGACCTTGCTTAGTAGGTGTTAGATTTTCAAATCTTTGGAGTAAATAAAGTCACGCTTAGGGGTACTCGGGGCTTGATAGGTACCGAGAAACATGTAAATAGAACTCTCGTTTCAAGTCCATATAGAAACAAAAGTATTCAATGTAACTAATTTAAACTTTATGGTAATTTTATAGTGTGTTTGTAGTCTTATAAAATTAGAAAATGAAGTACTTAAATCAAGTAATAAAAATATAGGAAAATGTTGTATTAAATAATTTTTGAATAATAAATTTAGGTGTCATGTCACCATCCGTAAAATATCTTAATGTTGAATTGGCTTAAGAATCTAATTTTTGTTATAAAATGATTTATAAACTTTACTGTGTAGAGCGAATTAAGGATATAGCTGCCATTAAAAATACAATTTTTTTTTTAAACTCTCAAATGTAAAACTTAAAAAAAAAAAACCTTTGAAATAGGATTGCTT